>CM056993.1:266243191-267443191 GCA_029891345.1 Dryococelus australis
TAATAATTATCACAAATTTTTAACTACTGTAAGTACTTGATGATGGTTTAAAGAAAACCCCCGCGGCTTAGTCATATCTGGTTTGTTCGTGGTACCTTCTCCTACACTAGTCACTGATGCGCTCTGTTGATGAATTTGCTAACCTTGAGCAGAGAAAAAGACTTAGCACACGTTTTTTAAGATATTGCCATTGTTTGTCGATGTGTACCACGTCTTACTGTTGCTTTGCCGCATATAGATATTTAAAGCTTTGTTGGCGTTGATATAGTTACCATTATTGTTATGGATAATTATTTCGTGCATAATACCTGTGTCTCTCTTTTTAATTTTTACATTTGCAAATTACTTATGCACGTCCTTTTTTGTGTTACTTGTATATGCCGGCCGGCTTAGAATACACAGTTTGTTTTGAGGCAGTACGGCAATATTTGTATATTCTCTCATAATAAGCGTGCTTAATTTTTGTTTTCGCACAAAACTTAAACACAAATTTATGCTTGTCTGACGTATTGTTGCGCGGTTTAAATTTATACTGGCAGTTGTGCGCTGAGTTGCGTGCTTGACGTCACTAAGGTTGGCACGCTCCTTTGTTTTGTTGATTATGTTGCTTTTTCATGAATTTATGCATTTCTTGTCAAAACTGCCCTTTGGTAAATGGGATTACTCTGCTTAACTATACTGGAGAAGTTAGGACACCGTAATACATTTGTTAGGCATTATGTGCTATACCATTTAATACAATTGCAATTTTTATTTCTTTTATATGTAGTGTAACTAGCACAATTGTCAACATTATAATTTTAATGCCACTAACGGAATCATTATGATTCTGTTCTAGAAACATGACTAATTTATTTGTTTCAAAGTGGTGTGGGTTGTTAATTTTGTAGTACATTGGAAGGACTTGTAAGTGGGCACGTTTTATTTTCCAGTGTGTGTTCAGGGTTTTATTTATGTTGTAAAATTGGATTTCCCTATCTAACCAGAGCTGTTTGACTTCAAATTTGCTTTCTGTAAGCCAGTGAATTGGTACAACTGTAAGCACAGTTGCCACAATTAGCACGCGAGCGTCACAAATATGTGTGGCTTCTATGATGACCTGTGTGTTGTAATTCGGTACTTATTTAAAGCATGGTTCGTGCACACTATTCGGAAGTTGGAAAAAAGGGGGGGGGGGGGGGACTTGTAAGGATAAATTGGTGTGGGAACATTGTCTTTATAGTAAAAGGTTTCTCTTGTGTGCATGCGAATTTATATTTGGTTACTAATTTATGAAAGGTGTCTACTAGCTCAATGGCTGCTTTTACACAATCATATTTATCACTATTTGCTACCTATTTTGGTATATAAAATATATTATTTTTATTTTCTGGTGTTACCACAATTTCTTTGATACGTTTGGATTTGCTTTCTATCGCGATCGATCAAAGTATTGGATGTGTCTACAGTACAGGTTTCATTTTCATATGCATACGTTATACTAATTATTTGAAAATTTGCCACTTGGCATTTGTGGTTTTGAGTGATACTTGAATTTTGACTTTTTATTTGAATGTTCGAGATTGTGCACTGAGTAATTGAATTTGATTAATATGCTTCCATGTGCATAATTGGTCGAATGTGTTGTATGTTAAGCCCTTTCATATTTTTCTCAAGATTATTGAGCTCTTGTGCAAATTGTTCTCGTGTTATGGCTTGTATTGGTAGGTGGTTTTCTTGGCAGTGGTCAATGTAGGTCAAGATTTGTTGTTCATTAATTACATTATTATTGATGTGTAGCAATACTGTGGTAATTAACAGTTGTAATATAATTGTTGGTTTGACTATGGTGGTCGTTTTGCCTCGTGTGTTTAATGTTTCAGTGATTTAATTTACAACTTGTGCTAATTCATTAATTTTTCTTTCTCTCTGCATTTTAGTTTGTGCTACAGCGTCGATTGTGATGTTAATGTTTTCATGTGACGGTATTATTATACTCGTTAACTGATTCGTTTGCATTGCCTATTATTCGTCATTCGAAAGTAGTGCTTGCAAGTGTTTATTTGTAAGCAGGCTGCATCACCAGCTTGCTATTGCCCCAGTTATCTGTATACCTCGCTTTTGTTTTGTGGGTACTGCGTAATCTCATCCATGAACTGCTGGAAAATGCTGTCCTCTACTGCTCTGGTGTATTTCTGAATTGCTTTAACATTAGAGCATACTGTTGTGTTAACCGCGCATGCTTTGTGTAGTCATGTGTCAAGTGTTTGTGGCATTGTTGGTTTTTGTATAGGTATTCGATAAGTCAGTTGGATTATTTCCTCTTAATATAAATTTGCCTTCACCTTTCTCCACTAAGTCCTGTGTGTGTTCTGCAGGAAACAAAACTTGTTGAGTGTACAACAATGATTAGTAAAAGGGCAGTTAATCTTCTTGCCGTAGTTGTCATCGTTTTCTTCTTCTACCTGTAACACAAAAAGAGGGCATTAGTGTTTTGTATGCGTCAGTTTTATGTTGCTTGTGTTAATGGTATCGTACTTTCACTGTCTGTGTTTTAATATTTCAATTTGTATTGTTGATAATCCGATTATGTTTGTAACTGGATAGGGACCCTTACACTTAAATTCAAGGGCTTTACTGCACGCCCTGTTCTTCACCCATACCCAGTCACCTATTTTTATGTTATTGGGTTGGTGTGTTTTATCGAAGTGAATTTTTTGATAATCAACCTGTTCACTTTATAACCTGCGAATTCATCTATCAAACAACCATTCGTTTTTACACTTATACATCTTTCAATGTTGGATAAACCTTTTTGTTTTGTCTTGTTTACACATTTTATTTCATGTCGTGCACACACCAGAAGGAATTATTTAGGGAGGTAGGTATGCGATTTCAGTAACTGTGTCCATATGTTGCATTAGTTGATAAGCATTATCTGACTGCTAGAACAATAAACCATCATTTTCACTATACCTTCACAAGGAGAGAAAGACATTTTGGGATTATTTGTAGTGACGACAAACATGTTGCTTTTATAAGCCTTAAAAAATATGTAGCTAAGTCTCAAGTCACTCGAACTCAGTCAGAGAAAGAGAACTCTCACTCGAACGACAGACGAACTGCGAATAAGACCATCTCGACTGTCTCAAAATATGTCTGAAAATGAATTGCATTGCCCAGAATTTGAACCCACGCTACCATTACAAGAAACTAGAGCTTAAATCCAAAGTCTTAGACCGTTCGACAACCTGATAAGTTCATGACAATTTGTATAATGAGAACTCTTAAATTATCATTGGATTATATAATAGGATCTTAACCTTACTTACCATATGTTCAAAATCTACCATTCAAAACAAAAATAAACATAATTTTTTACCAAATTCAAATGCACAGGAAAAATCATAAAACCCTTGCTATTGGGAGCACTCTGAGAAAACCCAAAGACACGTACGCCCACAAGAAAACACATATGAATACATAAATATCTATAAGATAGTAATATAATAATATGCATAAGATAGTAATAAGATACGAATATAAATACACTTATATGTAATATATATTAATTATATATGAGAACAGAATATATATAATTATATATAAGATAGGACTATGTGACTGAAGATAAAGTTTAAGTCTGCATGATGATGATGTGATGAAGATGTGATTATATAATGTGATAATGTTATGATGATATAATAATTTGATGATGTAATGATGAGATGATGATGTGATGATAATATGATGATGATATTGATATTGTTTTCCTGAGTAATTAGCTGGAATATTTTGTAAGAATGCGTATATGGTTATTATGTAGTCATGGATGGTATGAAGGAAAGTGCTTGGTATAACCGATATGGTCTAATAGAATGGATTGTAGATATTGAGTGTTGTTATGTTCTGATCAGATATTTTAAGTTATATTATATTACAAGTTAGAATGTATGTCTGGCAGAATATATAGAAATGTATGTTTGCCATGTTTTTTTTAGCAGTGATTATAATATGAACTCAAATATTATGAGTTAAAAGGGTTTTACATGGGTGGTAATCGTAATGAATGGATGGAGGTTTAATATATCTTGTATGCATGGTATGTTAGTTTTGCTGGTAATGTGTCTTTGCAAATGGATAGTATAATTTGTTGATATGGCAGGTCTTAATTTGGATTATTTGGTTGGGTAATTGGTATGTTCTGACAGTATGGTATGGTAGTATGTTTGTTATTATATAATGTAATGGCATGTCTAAATGGACAGTGTGGCATGATACGGTCTGCGAGTATTGATAGTTAGAATGTTTTTTTTTCTCCTGGAACATTTGAATTGCTGGTTTGGCGATATGGTCTATTGGAATGAGATTTTGTTAAGCTTGGATAGTTGACTATGGTAAACTCTATGGGTGTTGGTATTATCTAAATGCGTGTGTGGGGATTTGCTATTACATGAAGAAATTAGAGAAATTCGCTAAAATATTTTATAGGAATGCTTGTATGATTGTTTTGTTCCCGGATGGCATGAACCGGCGTGTTTTGGTATAACTGATATGTTGTTACGGAATCGATTGTAAGTAGTCTTCAGGTATTTTGGGAATTTATATGTTAGAATATTTTGACTGGAAGAATATGTATAAATTGAATTTTGGTCTTTCTTTTTTAGTAGCAGCTATGATACAACATCAAAATATTTCGAGATATTTTAAACTATTTCCGATGGGCATATGAAGGTCTGGGCTATATACAGAGTCGTTTAATATAACATTAAATTATGATTGGGCATTCGGGAAAAGCTGGCCAACATATTTAATAAATAATAATTTTGTAATATGGGCGAGGTCTCCGTTTCTGTAAATGAAGCCCTGACATATTGGGATGTGTAAAAAAAAATTAATGGATATATCTCCGAAAAATAAATGAATCTATCAAACAATTGCAATATATCATGGATTTTAAAATGGAGTTTATGTGTGAGTGGTATGTAGGAGCTGAGATGGTTCTTACAAATCTATTTCTTATAGTGAATGCTCTCTATTAAAGAGAATGCCCTGGTATGGTTGTAACATGTTTGCGAGGTGAGTTAAAAAGTTCGTCTATAGGAGAGATGAAATGGAATACTGATATCGAATGTTCTCTAGTAAATGGAATATCTTAGATGTGTATAGGTAAGGGCTTGTACAATATTGGAATATATATCCTTCCAAATATGTGTATAAATATATCATTTGTCTGTGCATGATATACAACCTAAGGTGTATATGTTGTTTATTTCTTGTCTATAAGATGTATATGGAGATACTTATTTTTAAAAGGGTTTTGCATAAAATTTTTTTAAAAATTAAGGCATTATAACCTTTATGATCTCTTTAATCATACAGAGCTGTATTTAAGATATGATATATTATTCCCTCATATGTTACTACGTTAACGAAAGTTGTAAATGGTTGGTGTGTTTAGGTAAACCACACTGGTAGTAAACAATTAAGGTTTAGGTAATTACTTCATTCTCTCCTCTCTCTCTCTCTCTCTCTCTCTCTCTCTCTCTCTGTGTGTGTGTGTGTGTGGAAAGTATAGTAAGAATCGATATTTACGTTTTGCCCTAGAAATTTTGTTTCGCATGAGGCGTTGACAAAATGCCAGTCTGTTGAGATGATTGCATAGGGTTGTGTGTGATGGATGAGATCTATGTATGTTTCATGTAATGCGATAACTTAGTAGATATGTTCAGTAGCGAATGGTAAAGTTGCTATTCGCAAAGGTTGTAAGGATACCCTCGCAGGCTGTCATATTTGGTGAATGTGATCTGGTCGGGTGGTGGGGAACAAAAGTCTTGTGGTCGACACACACTTTCCCTAGAGGCAATGTTGGAACTAGTCTCGCCTTCATCTCCTTTGCAAGTTGGTTGGCCGTACTAACGGCTACCGTTCGAGAGATCTAACCTCTCAAGAGGTTTACTAGAGATGTGAGTGCTGTCTCTGTTGTTTTTTAAACTATTCTATATGATGAAATGGGTATATTCATTGGTTGACTGGTTTGGTGGTGTGGCTTACTTGTATGGCCTATCACTATGGTAGTAGTTATGTCTGAAATGTGTGATTGGGATATTGTAGTAGTTTGGGTTGACAGTAGGAGGGAGTTTATTTTGATGGAATAGCTTTGTCTCTGGGTGTGGCATGCCTGTATGGCTGTTAAACAGGAAGGCACGAGGTATTATGACAGGTGTGATGGTTAGTATAGAACGTCAAAGTGTACGGCTTTAATATTATTTTTGTCGGTCTAGTAAAAATATGAATTGTATGGTATTTTCTGCTGGTGTGGGCTGCCTGTATGGTTTCGTTAATTTAATGCTCGTACATCTTGATGAATCAGTATGACTTGGCTGTACAGTTAGTTTCTTGTATGGTTGGTATAGACATTATGTTGATTGGTATAACTTGATCCATATTCGGTTGTTTTGGCAGTATGACAAAAGTGTAGCTTCGAGGGTGTGTGGAGAATGGTTTAATTGTGTGATTAGTCTGTAAGAGCAGAATGGTTTGATGTGAGGTTTAGTTAGTATGAGACGGGCGGAATGCTTCACTGGTTTGGTTGGTTAGTATGATTAGATGGTATGATATGATATCTGGGAAATTAAGACTATACAGATTTCATAGATGGTTAAATTATTCGTATTGATCTTATGACAAGATTTTTGGAGCTTATGATCGGAATATTTTGATTGGCTTGACTGCTGGCATGTCCTGTTTATATGTGTAACTGGTGAAGTTAAATGGGGTAAAATGGTAGTCATTAAAGTTGACTGTTAAGATTGATTCGTAAGTTTGAGTTATGTTGTTTGATATGGTCTGTATTGTTAACAGAAAGAATAATGTATGATTGGGTTAGACCAAATGATATAATTTGCGCTGTATGATTTTTTTTTGGTATGGTTATTTACTGTGGTGTTTCGTTGATATTTCAGATGGTATAGAATGTTAGTATGCTGGGTTGTATGGCTTTCAATGATGCATTCCTGAGGCAAGCTAATGTTATGGTGAAATGTTATCTGTTTTGGTACTCAGTACCAATGGGTTATCGATATTACTGTTAAGTATGCCAGAAGTATGTTACCTGATATTTTAGAGTTGGTGAGGTTAATGGATAGTGTGGGGTTCTATGAAATGTGTAGTTGTTATGTTGTATATACAAAGTGGTCCGTGTGGCAAGACTGTAGTATGCTGTGTTATGGTTGGTATATTACTCAGTACTCCTGTTCAGCAGGGTTACTCATATTTTGTTTCGTACGTCTGAGGTATGGTGGTCAGCATTTTATTGGTATGGATGGTGACTTATCAAACATCTCCTTCTTTAGACTGATGAATCGATGCATCTATGGAGCTATGGAAACATTTTGAATCATTAAGAGTAATTTAGAATAATTTATAGTTATTTTGGAGTAATTAAAATTATTTTGGAGTCAGTTTTGAGTCATTTAGAGTCATTGAAGAATTATGTAGTCAGAGTCATTTTAGGGTCATTTAGAGTCACTTTGGAGTCATTTAGTGTCATTTAGTGTCACTTAGAGTCATTTTAGAGTCTTTTTCAGGCATTAATGGGTGTTGGTGGTAGTGGTGGATATTGGCAGAGAAGATGGAATTGGTGTTAGGTTATGTGCTGATCTCAACTGTATATTTGATTGATATACTTGAGTTATGATGGATAGTATGATTGATGTGTTGGGTGGTATGGTTGTATTGAGTTTTTCTTTGATTATAGGTTGCGCAGTATAGAGTGTGCTCCAAACATTAACGACTTTGCTGTACTCGGCCGCTCCGCCTTTGGGCTGTCTTGGCAATCTACCTGCTTTCCTTTCCTTACCATACCTATGAATTCCCTCTTAATATGCATGCGCATCGAGCTTCTCTCTCATTGGTCACTGGCTACAGTTTGAAGTTTGGGCCTTCTACTGATGTTGGTGGCTCGTCCACTTCCACACCAGCAAGCATTTGAGTAACTTCGCTTTAATTTCTGTTCCTGGACCTGATGGGTTTTCATGCAATGTTAGGTCGCTACACATTACAAATTGGTAGCTGACAACAGTTAGAATATCGTCATGACTAACGGCGAGAAATATAGTTAGGTTTGGTGTATAATGCACTGAGTTCTGAATGAGGTTTTTTAGTGTGAGCTAGTCAAGGAATTCTAGGGTTGCGAATGTAGCTTTTATTCTAAATTAATTTTGTGCCCGCAGTGTTTAAATTCTGGTTTTGGCTTAACTTATTAGTTGTGTGTGACTCGTAGGGTTTTCTGTTATGTGTAGCCTTGCATTTAGATTATGGTTGAGAGCAGTTTTGGAAATTGCGCAACATGGTGATACAATAGATGTA
Source organism: Dryococelus australis (assembly GCA_029891345.1). Classification (NCBI taxonomy): domain Eukaryota; kingdom Metazoa; phylum Arthropoda; class Insecta; order Phasmatodea; family Phasmatidae; genus Dryococelus; species Dryococelus australis. Next base: position 266,251,541 of record CM056993.1, read on the forward strand.
ACCCAAATGTGTGTGATAGTTTTAAATGGTATGAACCGAGGATGGTTCGTTGATTTTAATACACATATTTAATGTTCACTAGACTTTGGAAGGCCGTAACGGCGAATGTGAATGTGAGTAAATAATTTCATTATTAATGCGAGAAGTGCAGTTAAATATTTTGAAATTCTTTTAACTTTAATTATTCAGAATCCAGTACCGCAATTGTATTTTTTCTATTGAACATATATTTGTATGATAATACTTATTACGGGTTGGTTAAAAGGAGCCCATATTTATTGTGAAATTTTTATAGCATTCCAGTGTGGAATGTTACTGTTCGCCCAAGATTCGATATATTTTAAAGGAAAATAAATGTTATGTACATTACGGCTTTGATTGGCCAGCACACCTTGGTGCCAGTGACATTGTTGTTTGTTTTTAAATAAGTTTTTATAGTAAATTGTTTTTTGATTGAAGAGTCGTGTGAAGCCCAATAAAAATGGTTGAATTTTGATTTTTTGTGAAAATTTTTATGGCAGACATCACAAGAAAACTGCACTGCTCTGCTTAGATTTGCTTATATTAGTGTTTTGGTATTTTTTCGTAATGGCAGAAAGTGTTGGATTCCTATATTAACTAAATAAAGAAGAGTTGTCGGCCTTCCTCACAGACAATGATGTGCCTTTCTCCCCCGAAACTCCCACGGTACAACTACGAAGGATGGCTGTGTAACATGTGAGGGATCACAACCGGAACACGAGCGGCATCGCCGAGGAGGTGGTCTCGGTTAGTCCCAGTTCCACGCATACCTTTTCCTCTAAGATATTTTTTCAAGCTTTGCAAGCTATCCCCAATTTGAACCTAGCCGAGCCTCGTGCGGTGTTGCTTTTTTTTTTATCACGGTTGCCAAGGTTATTGATCTACGTCTGTGTGACAACAGAACTTTGCTGTGCGAGTTGGCCGGGAAATGTCAAGGTCATGCCTTACAGCTGATTTTTTTAGGAAATAATTGCTGAAAATGGTAGCTTTGTAAATTTCCACCGCAGAGAGTTGGCTCATATTTCCCCGTCGCATGTAAAATGCACGTGTGAGTATTTTATGATATATCGTTTTCAACGTCCAAATGAATTACTGAGAGAATTGATTGATTCTATAGTTTCTCACCAAAGGGCTCTTTATTCGAATTTGCCAGAGAGCGAAATAGTCTGTATAGTGTTGGAAAATATTAATCCACGCTTTCGAACACAGTACTTGTTGATACCTGTATCCCGAAGTTTGGAGGAATTGTGTATTTTAGCAGTCGAAGTACAGAGCCGTGTTGCCGCAGATTCAGAATTTAATTCTGTTTATTCTCCTCCCGTTCGAGTAGTAGGAGTGCTGCGAGTAGAAAATGAGCGAGTTTTGAATCACCACTGTGTAAATTGTTCCAAACATGGACACTTAAGTGTGGATTGTAAAGAGCCAGGAACCTCTTGGAAAAAAAGAAAGTGTTTTAAATGCGGTGCCGAGGAGCATTCGAGGGTGGCATTCCCGGTTTCGGGAAATGCGTGACGGCTGGAAATATGTGTGGTGTTTCCAGTCGCCGCATGTTGTATCGAAATAAACTGCAGTCTACGTGTATTAATCAAGTAGCTTGCGGCGTAAATTTATATCCCATCCTAATTGATACGGGAGCTAATCATTGCATCACTAGTTGGACGTTTGTTAAATCATTATTACATAGCAAGGTCATTTCCCGTTCATGTATTTAGTGCGTGACAAAGCTGAGATTGTGTATTGCTAACGGCGACGTGTTGTCAGCCTCGCACGTAGTCAAGCTACACTTTAAAATAGGCCATTTTTCGTGGAGTTATGATTTATGGATTTTGCCTGTGTTAAATTATAAGATCATTTTGGGATTGGGATTTTTAGGTCACTCTCATGCATCCATAAATCTTGAGGATTTTGCGCTTTCCTTCGGGTTTGCGTCTGGTATTAAAATGCATTTGGATTCTGGCGAGTGTGTCCCGATAAATCAGTTGAATTCAGAAAAACCTATAAATGTGTCGGGAAAATTTGAGGAGAGTTTAGAGCGTATTCGACAGGAATCAAGTGACGTCATTACTCCCCAAATAGGGAAGTGCGATACTTTACCCTACAAGTTTTCGTTTATTGTTACGTGTACGTATATGGAAAATGACGGTCTTTTGTATTTTACTGGGCAAGTGGGTCGTGCGAGAATGTTGGCAGTTCCAGAAAGTTTAAGACCTACGTTGCTCAAATATTTTATGATTCTCTTTATGGTGGACATTTTGAAGTTAGCAAAACAATTTCAAAGATTTCCGTGCACTTTGCCTGGCCCATGTTGGAGTAGGATAACACCCAATACGTGCGTACTTGCGATGGATGCCAACGTTGCAAACAGGTCTTACAAATCAATTTCAGTCAGTCGAAGGTTGAAGTTCCTAGCTGCCCGTGGCATATAGTTCATTTAGATATTTTTGGGCCGTTAGTAATATAGAAAAAAGGGAATGTTTGCTTGTTTATTTTGCTCGATACTTTTACTAAATTTGTTATTCTATTACCATTACGAAACATGAAAGCACCTACTATAGTGAAGGCTTTACACGAACAAGCCAGGAAAATTTTCGGGGCTCCTGCAGAAATAGTAACAGATAATGTTCGTTAATTTCAATCTGTTTGCTTTAAAGATATGCACATTAAATGGGCAATAAAGTATTATACTTCAAGTCCCTTTTTCCCAAAAGGTAATCAGGTAGAGCGTTTCAATAAAAACATTAAAGCTTGCCTTACTATATTCTATAATAGTGACCATACTTTATGGGTCAGTGATTTAGAACTGATAAATGTCGATTTCAACTCAGCAGTTCATGACGCTACAGGCTCGCCCCCTTCCTTGCCATTTTTGGGCAGGCTTTTGCCACATCCTCTTTAAAATATTTAGAGCATTCCCATACCACCTACCCTGGATATTCCTTCTCGAGAACACCTTCTCGTCGAGGCTGCTCGTAGCCTGGGAGCTGCGAAGCGCAAAATTGCCGCGCGCTTAGATAAAGGTCATATTGACCCTCATTTTGTGGCGGGCGACTTTGTGTTGTGTAAAAATTTTGTGCTTGCTGACAGTGGGAAAGACATAGGCTCAAAGATTATTCCTAAATATATTGGTCCGTATCAAAAATTTCTGGGTGTAAACACTTTAATGTTAAATTTACCAGCGAGTTCACGTGAGTTTATAAAAGCTCACATGAGTCACCTGAAAAGGTACTTGCCGCGGCCGTTGTGTTTTTTATTAACGATTGTATTTTTCAGGTTGTAGTATTGATTACTGTTGGAATATTTGGTAAATTTTAATTATTTCTTATCGCGCCATGTTTTCCCACCCCTTTCCTTAAGTTGCGTTTACCCCTTCTCGATTTCCCCCCTTTTTTTTGTTTCTGTCTGGGACGTCCGAGGCGTTGAGCGGAGAGATGCTGTCCGTCTGCTGGAATGGAGTTTCGTCTGGAAGTGCACCTGCAGTCTTTATGCTGCAACCCACTTGACTTCAGTGCCCAGATCGCTGGTTCTGCCAGGCGCTGGAGAGTGCGGTGGACTTAGCAGATTACCTGCTGTTCTGTTTTGTGGACTGGACTATCTCCCGGGAGATTACGATACTTCAAGATGTTTATGAAATGTGTATTGAAATGATTGGACTGACTTTGACGAAACTTGTCTACGTTTTTCTCTTAACTCTTGTGTTTCAATATTGCTGCAAACTGTGAATCTTGTATGGTCTACTGTACTTTCTTCGAGTGTACTTCATGTGAACTTTACTATGTGAACTCTGTTTCTCCTTTTCTACTGCTATTGTGAATGTTGAACTGTGTAATTAATTTTTTTGGGCTAAGACTTTGTATGCAAGGGGGGTTGCGCAGTATAGAGTGCACTGCAAACATAACGACTTTGCTGTGCTCGGCAGCACATTTTGATTTGTAGAATTTGGATTTTTTTGTGAAAATTCTTGTGGCAGAAGTCATGTTGGTTGGCCTGGTATAAGTCAGTAATGATGGTTTGACAGATGGTAAGAATGTCTGTGTTGGAGGTTGGTCTGGACTATAAATTTGCTTGGTATACTTGGATTATCATGGATGGTATGTTAGGTGATATGTTTTCCAGTATATCTGTTTTGTGGTTGTTGGTATATGCCGAATCATGTGGACAGTATTTGTGTTTTTGTGAGTCATGTAACGCTAAGGCATGTTTGAGTTAAAAGTTTTTGGTATTGATGGTTATTGTATTTCGACTGGTATCAGCCAGCATGGTGGATGGTATGAGAAGAATTTGATTGTGTCACTGGTATGGGTTGTATATTTGCTTTGTATGGTCTGTGTGGGCGAATGGTCGAAGTATGCTAGAGTTAAAGTGGGTGGTATGGTCTGGTCTCAGCTGTTTAGTTGCTCGAGTTATGGTGGATATTGTGGATGGTGTGGTTGAATTGTATTTTTTCTTTGGTTATAGGAGATAGGGTGTTGGGTGGTCTGGTATACCTTGGGTTATACATATAATGGATGGTATGGTGGTACAGTGACTAGTAAATATATGACTAGTGTCAACCTGTAGAGCAGAAAGAATGAGCAGTAAGTAAATTTTTTGGTAAGGTCAGTTTGAGTAACATAGCTTCTAATGTAAATAAAATACTTTTAAAAGTACACAGGTTAAATATGTATAATAAATAAAAATTTCTCAAAAATATATCTGGCATACCAAACATATATTTTATGTAAGTTAATATATATCTATAATATTAAACTTAAAAAGAAAAACTTATTTTGGCCAATGTAAGTCTGGTGTTGGTCAGTAGAGCAGATGGCATGCATGAGTAACAGTGGGTGGAACATTGAATGTTAAGGTGCTTACTTGCGAGTATATATAAGCAGCCGGGTTCGAGTTAGGAAGCTTAGTTTGACAGTTGCAGTCCTGAAACTTTGCGAGACAAATATATGGCAAAGTGTTCTGGTTGGATGCATGTTAGCGGAGGCATTCTTTAGCTGTGTATAAGCAAATTATATTTATTACATGAAAAGTGAGCATGCTGGTGTAAAGACACTACATGTATGGTGTGGAAAAATTTAAGTTTTCTGTTTTAATTTTTGTAGTCTGAAGCAGTAAATATATACACCATATACATAAAAATGTCTTTAATTTCTCGCCAGAATAGACGGTTTCATGTTTAACAAAGAATTGAGATTTGTATAAGGATGTAGACGAACATGAATATATTTTTAAGTGTTTTGTAGTAATAAATTTAAATAAAATTTGAAAAAACAAAAATACTTGAATATTTTATTTCTGATTTTAATCCTGTATCGTAGGGTAACCAGTCACTGCATTCTTGGCCTGTCACACCTGGCAAGTCGGGCTCGCGGACCTTTCGACGCATGCATGCGCGAATGTATGTGTGGTTACAAGGTTAGGCGACTTAATTTAAGGACAAAAGTAAAAACAAATGAAATAAAGTGAAATATTAATAAAAATGATTGGAAAAAATTTTTCGATTGAATTTATTTTTAAAATATTGAAATTCCAGTCGGTTTTACAAAGTCCCGCCTGTAATGTACTTTGCAATAATTTTTATATGCCTTCTCGTGTATGGAAAAATCGTAAATAAATATTCACACTGACGATTCGCAAATTCTAGCAGGCGATGAAGGAACTATGTAGACGGTGGTGTTGAACAAGTGGGAGTAATTGGTCGAACGATTGAGAGAGACACGAGAGAAAGGAAAGAGAGAAAGTGAATAAGAGAGACACGGGAGAAAGAGAGAGAAGAACGAAAGAACAAAAAAATATGACTCCGAGAAAACCCATGGAATGATAGAGAGATTAGAGAGAAAAAGATGAGAGACATGAGAGAAAGAGAGAAACGAAAGAAAGGAAAGATAGAAAGAGATAGAATGAGGGAAAGAGAGAAAAAGAGAGAAAGATAAAGAAAAGAGAGAAAAAATTAAGGAGATACAAGAGAGAAAGCAATTGAATGAGAGAGACAAGAGAGAAAGAGAGAGGAAACTCAGAATGATAGAGCATGAAAAATCGAGACAGAATGATGGTACAACATTACGATAATATGAGCCTTGAAAAGACGAGTTCGGTGATATATTACGCTTAATACTTATGCCTTTAAATGTTAAATAATAAAAATACATTAAAATAAAAAGAACATATTTTCAAATAATTTTATTATGACATTATGATCGTATATGTCTTGAAAAGACGAGTCTGGTGATATATAACACGTAATATTTATGTCTTTAAATTTTTAATTATAAAAATATATTTAAATTTTAAAAGCAACATTTTAATTAATTTTATTTATATGGATTTCTCATTATGTAACCAAGAAGCATTAAGAAAGCCCCAAAAATCTTACATTCAGCGCGTTTTTGCCAAAACAGGGCTTGCTAATACACATTCTAGGGCATGGTTTATTTTTTTGGGGAAAATCGAGAAATTTCTATCGAAAAACGATAAATTTATAGGAAAAAAAGGGAAATTTTACTTCTATTTGTGAGCTAAAACGTACCATTATGAGGGAAAATGACTGACTTTGGTAAAAAATACGGGAAATTTTTAGGTCAAGGACAGATTCACTGATCCATTGCCTGAAGCCTGGTGAGTTGGAATCGGCTATTCCCTAATACTAGTTCGCAATAACACTGTCAATGAATGACTCTTTTGAAAATCCTGAACAAAACTGTTCACATGTAACGCACACGGGTTTCGACATGGAACGATTAATTTCCCCGCTCCAGCAAATGCAGGCACAGACGTCAAATTCTTTAAATGAAATGTAGGAACAGGCGGAACGGACGGAAAATACTGTAAAAGAATGCAGGCACGGGCAGAAAATACCGTAAAGAATACCGTAAAGGAAATGTAGGAGCAGGTGGAAGGTACTTTAAAAGAAATGAATGCCGACATTATAAATTTACAAAGTAGTTTGGGGTCTGACATTCAACAAATAATAACGAATGTTGAAGAGCAAAACGATAGGATAGAACATCTCGTATCGACTGTAGGTGAGCTAAGCGTGCAGGTAGAAGAAACTAAAATGAGCCAGGAATGTCAGTTAGCCGTTATGGAGCGCGTGCAAAATAGAGTCGACGCCCTAGTCTCTGCGATAGACACAACCGCACGGAAAATGAACGAACGGGTTGACCACATTACCGAATAGGTAACTCATGAAATTAAAATTATCCACACGGAAATGGAAAGCATCAGTATCACTATAAATATGCGTAAAGAACTTGAAAACCAGACTATTTATTTAGAAAACCAGTTAGCTTTGGTCGTAACTCGTATCACGAACTGCGAAAGAAGTACTATTACGAATTGTCCTAATTAAAATTCAGATCCTATGCAAAATATCGACCATCAGTTGATATCATTCGAGCGTCAGTTATAAGAAAAGATAAACCAATCCGTATAAGCCCTCGATAAGTATAAATATAATGTTGACAAGGACATCAGTCGATTAAATCATTCGATTTCTTGTGTCGACACGAAGGTTGAACGTATTATGAGACGCCTAACTAATGCACCCAATCCAGATGCAAGCGTTATCGTAAACATTTAAAATTTATCCCACGAAGGCATATAAATTTATGTTAACCATCATACCATTCCAGAACAGCCTGAAACATCCCATCTTCCTGGAAATTCTGCCAATTTAGCTGCTAATCAGACATTGCCTAATACACCTGCCACATTTCTGCACCACCCATCCAAACAGTGGACATAATGAATGCCTGTATTCAACGGCAATAGTCAGGAAAATACCGTGACGTATATCCACAAATTGGAAGACTACACTCAACCTTTTTGCTTAAACTACACTGAAATTTTCAAATGTCTTAGTTAGAGTCTTAATCCACCACTTTTTTGGAGGGAAATTAAAAGAGAAATCATTAAACATTTAGACGAATTAAAATGCCAAATTTTCGATCAATATTAGAATGCGCAGATTCAGGGAAACTTAAGGGCCGAAATCCACCTAGAAAAGTTTTACCCTAGGAAAGGAAGTACTCTAGACGCTAATTTTAGCAGCATGTTTGAACTTACACGTCACACGTCACATGTCAGCACCTATGAACGATTCTGAATTTGTGGAACTCATTATACCTCAGTAACCTATTAATTACTAGCTACAGTGAGCTGACAGACACTTCTCCAGCATTGCTGAATTCAAACAGCAATTTATCAGGCTCGATCAACTGGAAAGGCTGCGGACACTCCAAAACAGAGAAGTAGATAGAGGTCATCGGGATCTGATACCTACCCTCTACGACCCCCCCCCCCCCAAAACAAAGGTAACACCCCGAAACCTGTACATCGAAACGGCCACCAAAGTGTCTACGTCAATAATGTTAGCATAGAAATGTAAAACGACCAATATTACAGTTTAGTATTGTGTGAAGATCATAATTTTCGCCAAGGGCGACCTGCATACCGAGGCCAACACAACAATGGCAGAAAAAGATATAATCCTTATTACCGAAATGGAGGAAAAACCAAGGAAATTGTAATGGTAAATATATATGTGGTCACTCACGCAAACAACGTGGTAACTAGGAAGGTAACCACAAGTGTGAATCGGAGCAGGATAAAGAGTTCTACAAATGTGAAATGAGGGACCACGAAAACTCATCAACTGCAACAAAAACTGTTATTCACTATATTCCAGTGCCAAAGAGTTTCCTAACCTGTCAAAGTCTCTTCCACCTTTACCAACCAGGTTTGAGAATCGACCAAATTAAAGTAGCTTTGACACTTTTGCTGCTAATTATGTGCCTGGAGCTAACCAGTCTAGTCATGTCAAATCAGGTAAAGGGCAACATTCTCAACTAGGACTTACTGTTAAACTAGAGGAGGTTAACGACGAAGGTCTCCGAGCGCTAACCCCACATTTGACTGAGAGGGGGACCAAACATGTGAGGGAAAAATTGAAAAACTATTCAGCATCTTCAAAAATTTCACTGAATGAATAAAATATACAGTAACCAATGTAAATGAAGATTGTGAACCTGTTAAATCCATAAATACTATAGTGCACAAATACTACAGTGCTTAATGAACCTTAAAGATAATTTCTGTTGTATGAAGATGCAGATGAGTTAACTATGCCCATGGTATCACTTAGTCCAGAAATTAAATTAAACTTTTGTGGCAAGGAAGTAGATATGCTCCTTGACAGTGGGGCAGAAATAAAGCTGCATTAGTGAAATGCCTGTAGACGATTTGGAAAATACAGGAATTAGACTACCCATATTGCCGGTACCTATACTGAAGATCTTGGGTATGTCACCGAGAACCAGTCCAGTTGTAAACAAACAAGTTTTAATTAATGTTGAGTGTCCAGGCAGACCTAAACTGGCTTCAGTGGTTATCGCGAAAGGGTTAGCCAAATCATTAATTTTGGCATTGATTTCATGAGTGGTATTCAATTTCGAGGGCTGGTTTGTAACCGTTACTGATAAGTTTACCTACGCAAAGATACCTGAGTGTTGGCAGTTGACGAATGAAATAAATGAATTACTTCATATTGAAACTAAAGTAATCCAATTGAGTAAATCATTGTGAGGCCTGGTTCAACCTTATATCAGTGAAAAGATTGGTCGGGTCGTATTAGTAGCTTTTACCATTACTGAATTCCAAAAATCTCAGCGATTCCATATATTGATCACCCACAGCAAAATTTTTTCGGAAATTCCTGATTGAAATACTTTGTGCGAGTCCAAGATCAAAGTAAAGGAAGGCGAGCTATTCCACCGGAAATCTTACCCGATCCCCGCCAAATACCTGAACAAAGCTGGACCTACCTGAACCTCATGCTATAATGGAAGGTTGTAAAGCGTGAAGCCAGCCCATACCTAAGCTCTAAAGTTCCATGGTTTTTGTGAGAAAGAAATATGGCTCTGTTTATCTTTGCTTGGATGCGAGATCCATTAATCGTATTTTCATTAAAGATCGGGAAAGTCCAGCGCAAACTCAGGATATACCGATATTATATCAAGTGGTCAAATTTCTAACCACACTCGATATTACCTGCGCATACTGAAAAATACCTTTTGCACAAGATTCAGAACAGTACACCTTGTTTTTATTAAAAAATCACCAGTATTTCTTCAATGTTATGCAATTTGGTCTATGTAATGCCATTGCTTAATTTACAAGATGCTTGGGCCTAACCTTAGGCACAGAATCCAAAGAATTTGCCAGTGCATACGTTGATGACACTTTGATTATATCCACTACATTTGGTGAACACATTGAACACCTTCACATAGTAATCACTAAATTACAACAAGCTGGGGTGACAACTAAAATTAAAGAAAATCACTATTATGCAGAGTGGAAGTCCCACTCCTGGGCCATTTACTCACACGTGAGGGTATTCGCACTGTAACAGAAAAATTACAGGCTATTTTATATTTCGCGGTGCCTAATAATGTGAAGTAACTTCGTGTTTTTCTGGGGGTTATTAGTTTCTACCGAAATTACTCGGACAAAATCGCAAGAAATTTGCTGTCATTGTTTACCCTATCAAAGAAAAATCAATCATGGATTTGGGAAGAGCAGCACCATCAAGCATTTGATAATCTAAAGAAGCTGTTTTCCCATTAATACATCATATACCGTCCCATACAAGGCGAAGAGTTTTATTTGTATGTGGATGCCTCTGCATATGCTGTGGGTGCACAGCTAGCCCAGAAAGATGATAATAAGGTCGAAAAAGGCTATTGCAATGGCGAGTTTCACACTTAACTCTGCCGAAAGAAACTATACAGTTACTGAAAGGGAAGCTTTATCTGCTGTTTGGGCACTACATAAGTTCGGTGGTTTGCTTTTGGGAGAGAAAATCATTTTAAAAACAGATCATCAAGCTTTGACATGTCTCAAACTTGAGACAGTGTGTCTCATGTCATCGATTTTCGCCTGCTATGCCCCTCCCCCCCTTTTTCCGACTGCTGAGTGGTCATACAGCTGACGTCCCTCTCGCCTGCCTTAACCATCTGTCTAACCTGTCCACTCGTGCGATGAAAAATTCGACTGGAGTTGCCAAATATGGACATAACAGAAAATGAAAAGAGACATATATTGTGTGCTACATGCAACACATTTCAACATAATGACTTTTACCTTGCAGTGGAATTCATATTATATATGGTTTGATATTTGTGTACGGGAGCCCAAGTCGCTATAGACCATCATGTTATGTCTGTGGTTAATATGAGTGGCGCGAGAACCCTAGTTCTCAAACTCTCCGCTTGAACACTGGTGTTATGGAGGGAGCACCTACTTGCTCACACACCTACAGGGAGGGGCCGAGACTTCCTATTGGACAAGTTACAAATGACGTGTTTCCCCACCTATTCTTGTATTATATATACTCCCAGCAGCAGTTTGGTCGTCAGAGACTCAACTGCTGGGGTTCAGGATAGATAAGCTAAGTATTTTCGCAATGGTTCGTAGGGCCTTATTGGCAAGTTCAACTGGTAGATAGTATTCATGCAGCTGGTAACATGAGTTACTTGGGTAGGCCCGACGTAGTTTTTGAAATAGCTATTCATTTTCACCACTGAGTTTAAAGTTTGCTTGAAAGGCTGTTAGTTTTTTAAACTATTCATGTTTTCAGCCTATGTAATTTGTCTTGCAATTAATAATGTCGGGAGTTGAACCTTTAAGATGCACAATATTTTGAAAGAATATGAACGTTCCAGTAAGAAATATCTCAGCTATGTTTAGGGTAAAATGAGTAAACAGGTTTTTATTGATAACCTTAGAATAGGGTACATTTTTAAACCATGTAAGACGTTTATGGAAGGATAATGTCAGTAGTAGAGCTCTAGTTTTAAAGGAATTTTGTGAAATGTTCTGTTTTAAGGGCGTGTTTTTACCCTTATCTTGTTTCAATCAAATAGCCATTTTGAAATCAGAATACAAAATGTGGCAGCTTATAATATATATTTATTGTGTGATAGTTTGTGCATGACCTTTGTACGTAGTTGTCAAATACAAGCTTGTGACTGTGTTTGGTATTTTTAATAAATTGCATGCATTTTTAAACCTATTCAAGTATTTTGCTGCTGTTATCTTATGGTTTTTGAAATGACTGTGTTCTCCTTTTGTCGCATTGCGATGGTCGTGTCGTCCTGTGTTCAGGACGTAGCGAGTATTACAAGCTCAGTAGAACCTTTTGTTTTGAGGCAGACTTACTAGATGACACCTCTTGTTGCAAGAATATTATATGGATATTCAGTACATAAAAGGTTCAGACGGTGAAAGTGCTTATTATCTTTGCAGAATTCATGATGGAGCTCCAGATCACCTCCAACCCCAAAAAATCCACACGAATTTATAGTGGCAAGCATACATTCAGATATGCTTGAATCGAGTCAAAACCTAGGAGACCTACTGAAAGATTTGTCAAACAACAAAGCAACAACAAATTTTGAAACAAAATTAAAACAAAATTATTTACAAAACCCCCAGAATATGTTATTCGCAGAATATATTGTTTCTTACAGGAGAATGTGCTGTTTCAACATAATTGACAGGAGCACAGGAGTCTCAATTCGATAAGATTTGGAGGCTTGAAATTCCAGCAGATTTAACAGCTGAAATGGTACAAGAACTTCATTTACTGTTGGGACTTATTGGATAAAATAAATTATTTGAAACCATAAAGAGAGAAATTTTTGTCCCGACATGCAAAAACCAATCAAAAGAGTTATTGCAGGTTGTGACTTATGTCAAAAGGCTAAGCATCCAAAGGAAAACCTGCAAGACACTTTTCCAGCTATTTTACCAGAAGATCTTTAGTTAAAGTTTTTGTCGATTTATCTGGTCCATTACCAAGATCCAAATCTGGAGTATGCTACATTTTTGCAATACTGGATATATTTTCAAACTACACAAAGTTATACCCCATTAAACAAGCTATAGACCATATACTTCTGGAAAAATTTAAAGCTTTCATTAATGAAATGGGTAAACCCAAGTGCGTAATCTCCGACCATTGTGCACAATTCACAAGTACAGTATGGCAAGAATGTTAGAAGAAATTGCATATTATTCCTGCAAATATATCCACTAGACATTCACAGTAAAACCCAGTTGAAAGGACAATGAATAAACTTTAGGGACAAATTAAAAATTATTTTGCCACCAACAGCAACAGAACTGGCGAGATAATCAGTGCCTTTGATTGAGCTGCTGATCAATCACACGGTTCACCTCTCAACTGGGTATACCCCGTATGAATCCCTTACTCAAAAGCACTCGGAACATTTCACTATCCCTCTAACTCAGTGCGAAGGGTCACCAAAAAAACCATGAAGACCAGGAAACCATCCGAACTGAAATGAACCAGTTAATAAAGTTAAGTATTCAGAGCAACAGAGTCCTGCAAAAAGTTTCATAAGGTATCCAAAATAAACAAATTTAAAGTCGGTGACCTTGCTTTGAAAAGAGCACATGATGTTAGTTCATTCTGGGGCAGACTAACTAAAAATCTCTTCTTGATCTTACAAGTTCCCTACAAAGTTGCTGCACGGAAATAAAACTTGACCTAATTGCAGGCATATAACAAACCAGTAGTTTAATTGCATTGTACTACTACTGCAAAGAGATAATATTTTACTTGGAAGGCTTAAATTTTGCATTGAAACCATTCTTGACTACAGTGAAGAAGAAGAGGATGCCTGTGCATGTCTAGCAGCCAGTTATATTGAGGTGTCTACAAGTGATGAACAGTGATTGAGCCATTTATAAAGAGTCTACCAGCTAAAGCGTATTGAGATTGTCTCAATGTATTATATTTTCTTTTTTCAAACAGTCTTATGTATGTTTCAAGTGTATCATGTTGTATATTATGAATTATGTGAGGGTCTATGTCTAATATGAAGTCATTATTATTGTATTGATCTAACAATCTACTCGACTTTTCATGCCTTCATAAATCGCAACTTTGCCAAGATATTACAAGCGGGCGTCTGGTACGATCCTCCTATGTACCGTGTGAAAAACACAAGTTGCAACATCAAAAACGCGGATTTTCCCACGCCCTGCTACCTGCTCTTTGTTCCGTCAGTTGTGTATCGGGTGTCAACAAGCACGGAATATGTTTGCCACTGTTCCTGGTTACCTACATAAATTGTTTTTTTTTTTTGTGTGCTCCATTGTTTTTTTTTTTTTTTTTACTGAAGATCAGGAAATGGGCGATAAACGAAAAAAAGGTTGTGGTGACTATGGGGGAGAAACTACGTGCTATAAAGAGACTAGACTTTGGGGTAACGGCAAAAACCATTGCTTCGGAGTTAGAAGTTAGGAAAAGTAAAGTTGGTGACTGGAAGAAAAGTCGTGCAGAAATTGAAAAGTGATGTGCCGCCCAAGTTAGTGGAAGTGGAATGAAAGTAGGAAAAAACATGCTGAAAGGCAATCATAGAGTAATTGAGGAAGCTTTATTTTTGTGGCATGAACACTTAAGAGGAAAAGGCTTGCCTGTTACTGGGCCGATATTGCAGGAAAAAGCATTGCAATTTAAGCGACAAATATGAGAGGATTCAGAATTTACTGCCAGTGATGGATGGTTAGATCGATTGAAAAAACGATTCGGTATTCCCCAGATTACCAGAGGTGGGGAGGCTTTATATGCTTATGAAGAGGCTGTACCATTGTTCAAAGACTATATTTCTCAGCTTATTGAAAAGGAAGGAATTTTTGAGGAGCATTTGCGATGAGACTGGTTTAAATTATAAGATGCACACTAAATGAAGCCGCTGCACCAGGATACAAGAAAAGCAAGGAACGAGTCACCATCTTGGCTTGCAGTAATGCAACTGGCAACCACAAGCTCAGGTTGACTTTAATAGCAAAATCAAAGAAACCTAGAGCTTTTAAAAAAGTGGGAAATCAGGAATCACTACCCCTATACAACACACATTAAAAGAAAGCATGGGTGCATTCAGAAATCTTTAAATGGTGGTTCCAAAATTAATTCATACCGGCAGTAGAAAAACATCTGAAAGAAAACAATTTGCCGAGAAAGGCTGTGCTAATTCTTGACAACGCACCTTCGTATCCGGCTACTGACGATCTCACAGATGGAGACATCAAAGCTTTATTTTTACCAAGCAATGTGACGGCTGTTTGTCAGCCGATGGACCAGGGTGTCATTGAAATGTTAAAGAAAAAGTATCGCCGGCGTCTTCTCAGTTCGTTGATATCGGCGATTGATAATAACGAAGGCTACTTAACAACTTTGAAAAGACTGACATGTTAGATGTCATAAGGTGGGTGGCCGAAGCATGGGAAGATATTCCAAACATATCACTTGTAAGGTCTTGGACAGTTCTTTTGGACCATGAAGGCGTACACTTAAACCTTCAAAGCATGTGTGAAACCAAAGTGAAAGATGAAAACGATAAACTTGTTTCGTT
The DNA here is from genome assembly GCA_029891345.1 of Dryococelus australis. Taxonomy (NCBI): domain Eukaryota; kingdom Metazoa; phylum Arthropoda; class Insecta; order Phasmatodea; family Phasmatidae; genus Dryococelus; species Dryococelus australis. The sequence goes on from CM056993.1 coordinate 266,266,996, forward strand.
GCTGGAAAAAGGGCCAGGCTGCGACGGTGCCAGTGCAGAGGACATTAGAGGATGGATGGCAAACGGCGAAGTTGATGAAATAACTGACAAATATATAAATATATTGTGGAAATGGTGACACGAGGAGAAGAAATACAAGAAGAAGAGGAGGAGGCATCCTTAAATGACAGGAAAAATTTCATCCCACATTCGGAAGGATCAAGACGATTGAGGTAGCACTGCAATACATTAGCCAGCAGGAGTAAGTGACGCCAGCTGATACCATCTGCTTGAGTAAGTGGAGGGACATTGTATCGCGGAAGAGGGCTAACAGGGAGAAGCAGTCATCTATCAAAGACTTTTTTAAAAACTAAAAACTGAGGTTTTTACTCTTTTATCTTAGGCCTACTTTTCACATTTGTGTAATCATTTATCAATGAACAGTAAATTAAATCGAAATAATTTTTTAAAGAATTAGGCATACGTTTTATGTTAATGTTTTGTTTGTTTTAAAATTTTATGCATTTTATTCACATACTGTATAGTGTACATTATTTTATGTTTCCAGCAATTAAGTTAGACATTATAAAATTTATCTTACAATGTGTGCAATATTTTTATTTTTGGACTGTCTTTTTCTGTTATTAATTCTAAAACGGACAGTACAGTGCATAACAAACAATTATAAAGTACTGGCCTGTACTAAGAGGTAAGACAATATGAATAAGAGCGGGTATTGTTATGAAAAGTGTGTTGTTAATGGTGTGGGTGGGGCAGGAAGTGTGTAGTTATAGAACTCCGGCCTATCCGGCTTTTTTTGGTATCCGGCCTGCCCTTCCGCCACGTTAGGCGGAATATACATATATATATATATATATATATATATATATATATATATATATATATATATATACAAGAGACTCCGGACTATCCGGCCTAATGTGGAAGATGTAAAGTAACCGGGTGTAAAACCATTGGCGCAACTAACTATGTGCGTTTCATTTATGACCACAGAAACAGACTCGCTTGCCTGCTATCTGTGTAACTCTGCATATATTTGCCAACGAGATGAGAGCTGCAAGAATTAGTCATCTACGTTGCCGGCTCCGAGCGATACAACGGTCGCGCAGTAATTGTTTGGTGCGCGTGCGAAAGCAATATCCAGTAGTATCATTGTATATAGATATCGTCTTTGAACAGTGATGGATTGAATCACAATTGTGGTATCCATATTTATTTATGTTCTTAAATATGAATTAGATTTATATGAACTTCTCATATAACAAAGTAATTCATATATTTTAACCAAATATGACCTTCAATATTGCTTCCATTTCAGGTCGATATAGTAAGTAATGTAAATATATTTTTTTGTAATGTTGAGACTATTGTTTTGTGTTTGTCTTCATGTTTCTTCATATGTATTGGTTTTGATTGATAATGCCGAATAATTTAATTTACTTCTAAAACAAGCTGTTACAGCCTGGGAGGAGAATTCTGTGATAGAATTTTTGTGTTCTTAGTTTACATGGTTGTGTATTCATGTGACAGTAGAATGCATTGTTTTGTTTCAATTTTTTGCTAGTGAAACCTAATGATCGTGCGCGGACTGTCAATTGGGTAAAATATTTGAAACATTTGGAAGACAAAGTTAAATTACATAAATCATGTTCACAGCATATAAAAATGCCATAAAATGTTCAGTGATTGATAAGGTGAATATTCATTGCCAGTTAGATAGCGCGTACAGGTTTAAGAATGGATTTTGTTTACAAAATACATTAATTAAGATATTCCACTTTCATCCTCTAATTTAAATTTCACATGCTTTTTGTGTGTACTGTACGTAAATTAGTATTGGGTTTTAAACATGCATGTTTTAGTATATTTAACTTATCATCATTATTATAGTATAATTAGTATTATTATCTAATCTCTCGTCATCTCGTGTGATGTACCACACCATGTGGGTACTGGTTGGAAGGTATATAACCTACACAAACTTAAAACAAACAAGTGCCTCTGCTAGTGATTAGATTTGAAGTAGTGGCCACAGTGTGTTAACAATTACAACTCGAGCGATGATATAGTTTTTTTTTTTTCAAACAACCACACTTAATTTTTGTATTTAGCTACATAAGCTAAACTCACACAAGCCTGTCGTACGCAAAATATTTATCACTATGCTTATTTTAAAAATGCTGTTTTTGATGATCTGAGTTAGGATCGCCGCAGCCCTCCCAGTTTCAAAGTCACCAGCTGCCTCTGACCAGTGCTACATGCGGACGCCTGAGGGGCGTATCTGAGTTTATGAGGGATGCATGTCTTAATAAAAAATAAAAGAAACTAAATTTGATTTCTAATTTATTCACTTCGTTGTTCTTACAGCATTAAAATATTTGTCTCCACTTTTTATCTTTTTATTTAACAGTGGGCGCAATATTTAATGTATATTTCAACTCTAATCAACGTCCTTTTAATCGTATCTTTTGATTAGAGTAAATTAACTTATACTCATTATTAACATATGTTCAGTCTATGTGTTGCCATCATTTATAATGTCTTTCACTCACGCATCTAGTACAACAGTCCAGTCTGCCAGCTACGTTCTTCACTACTTGATACTCGCAATCACAGACTTCCCTTCCACTGTTCACTTCTGTTGCCGTTCGTTCTTCTATCGCTCGGAACTCAGACACTCATTCACTCATCAACTCCAATTCCACTCGCGGCTCAGAGTCCTGTTGCAACATTTACAGGGTTGGCCGTGACCATCTCGAGGATTCACCGCGCCCTGAGTCACGCTGAGAGAACAAGGCCAGTAATCCATAGCATTCTTCGCATAACATGCATAAAACAATACAACCAAGGTCAGCGGCGCGCATCTGTAACTCGAAACCCGTCATTATCTTGCCTCCGCCGTCGCTATCACATAACGACTCTTTTCCCTCCCCTTCGCACGCTCGCGCGGGAGGCTAAGAAGCAAGCGCGTAACAATATATTACGAGAGATTCGAACTGATAGAGGAGACGTAGATGCACAGGCAGGAATGAAACAAAAAAAAAAAATGTTTTTTTTTTTTTTGCGAAGGAAAGTGTATAGTAATACACACATTTAATATCATATCTTTCATTATTTCAAGAAAGGAACGCATTGTTACTACATACGGCGTGCAGCATTTCGTTAAAAGAAAATATTTGTCTATACTTTTTAATCATTTTCGAGCTAGAAAAATATATGACCGTCATTGAAATATCATGGAGAATATTTTCACTTGTAACTTTCTTAGCTGTAAATGTGTACGTATCTCCCAGTTTGTTTCTTGTGCTATATTAAACGTTTCATGTTTGGAAATAGCTGTTCAAGCGAATACGTGATAAGATTCTTCTAAATAATGTTTTGAAATTAGGCTATTCTCCTTTAGAAAAAAATGTGTATCTAGGTAATGTTTGTATCCTAGGAAAGATATGTGTTCCACATAAAGTATTTACATTATGACATGAATTATAACCCATTCTACGGTACGTAAGAAAAGTTCAAAAAATAATTTCTCAAAAGTAGATGCAGGAAATTATATTAATTAGTTGTTTTGAGTATCTAACAGGATTTGGAGCGAGAAAGCGGTCTAGTTTTCTTAACCCAAAGACGCTGACGTGTAAAAAATCTTTATTTTAAATTTGAAACTAAACAAATGATTGTATGCCGATGTAGTTGCAATGCAAGAGTAATGGACTATTGAATAATTTAATGATACAAGGAAGCATGGTATTTTGTTTTTAAAATTTTTTATTGTTTATGTTTCCAGGGCAGATTACAATGTTAGTAGTTACCAGCTACAATTTGCATGTATTATTCTTCGTGATTACTTCTGCGTGTTCCCTTTTTTACTGTGCATTGGCAGAAGAAGCGTTTGTAAAAATGTATAATTCATGAGGCATATGAGTATCGTGTTTTCGGAGTGAAAAAATTCACTCGCAATTTGCATACGCACTCGTGCACCATTGCTAAATATAAAAAAATGTTCTGATCTGGGAGGTTTTTCACTCTACTCTTTGGTGTCAAGCGCAACATCATCAAATATCCGTAAACCACGTAAATATACAGATAACAGTATTAGAATTCCCTCTGTATTATAAAAATACGATCAGCATTGTAGTAATTAATGTTAAATAAATATCAGTACAGCAGTGTTCTTTGATTATAGCAACAAGCATGAAATAAATGAAAAGAGCTGCCGTTTGTAAACAGTTTATCATTAATAGTTTAAGAAAAAAAATACGACTGCAATTACAACTCTTAGTACCTACGTATGTGTCGCGTTGTGCATTAAAGTCTTACTTTCCTAATGCTTTGTTCTGGTTCTTTGAGGAATAGAACAATTTAGTTTTAAACAAATTACAATATACGTTCCATGGAAAATCAGTTACTACTCCCGGTTAAGAATAATAAGATAAATAAAGAATGCATCCAGTAGTTGTATGTATGTATACATTAATGCACGTGTATGTAAATATATTATAAATATGTACAAAATACATAGACCTACTTCTAGGAAAAGTTATTTTACTGAAATAAATTTAATTATTTAAACTCATAAGATGGCTGTTGAAAATAACCTCGTTATGATGACCAATAGCCTTAAATTCGCACTATTGTATACATAAATAAATGCATTCATACATAAGTACGTACATTCATTATATACATACACACAGTTCCAATGACTTAAACCTTGTAGCAGGTTACAGATTACTTGTAAAAAATTTAAATTTCTGTATCATTTATATTTACAGGTAATAAATCAGGCTGTAGAAAAATTTAACTGCTCTGGCTACTCCAGTAGTAGCACAGAACAAGATGTTCCACGGAATGTTTAAAATTGTTATCATTATAATTATTTATACTAACTTCTCGTAATTTTGCTATCGTTGGGCCACTCAATTGATATCTGACTTAGCAAGTTTTCGAAGATTTAAATATGTTTAATAATTACATAATTGGAAAACAATTAGCAAAAATTCGAGGGGTTTTCTACAAATCACTGGGTAATGCACCCATGAAACGTTACCGAAAACTGTGTAAAAACATCGGATGCAAATCAAGTCAGAGAACAATAAAATTTACCCTCTTTCTCTTTTAAGACCACGTAACTCGTCAAACCACAACTTCATGTTGCATTCCAATAAATCATTATAAATTATACAGCGCTAGCTAGCTCAGGGAGAATGATGAGGAATCTACGAGGAAACTACCAAAATTAAAAGGCACCATAATTATTTTTATGTGCCCGCAATGAATTATCGCGAAGGTGTCCTGATTTATTTTCAAGCGTTTAATTTCTTCATGCAAGCTCCCCACACTGGACCTTCAGTGTGTAGAAAATGCCTCTTGCCTCTCGCGAATGTTCGAAACTCACGTTCCGAGGTGAATAAAATATGTCCAGCCCTTTCGAAGGCCTGTGCCCCCAACTCGGCCACAGCTACTTACCTCCTCGCTACTCGGGTTGACCCGAGGATACCCGCAGGGTGTCCTCTCGGAGCCAACTGGAGAGGCGGACCCTCTAAGCCCCACCTACACCATTGGTGATCCTACCCGCGAGCGCAAATTTATTTACAAATTAATATTACATAGTATTCTTTCTCTGAGGTATGATTCTAAACAACTAATTAACATGGCCAATATACCATAATTTTATAAGATAACAATTATACAATTGTGGCTTCACCATTTACGCTTGTCACAACCAAGGAAGTTGAATCTCGTCTCCACGCAAGGCAAAATTAAATCAATAATACACCAGGGCCGTGCCAACAATTCTTATTCTGAAAAAAGGGGGGGGGGGGGGGGGGCGAAAATAGTTGCAAACAACACTTTCGTAAATTTTTTTCTGGCCTTGGGATATATAAAAAAATTGTTTCTGTTACACATTATTGTGGCATGTTTTTGTTTTAATAATGGGAATAATTTGCTTCTGATATAAATTTTAATACAAAAGGTTTATTTGGGGTTAATGCCATTTCCTTACCACACCACACAATATACGCAAAAGAATAATATCATAAGAGAGTAAATTGTTACATTTACAGTGTTTGATTTCAAAAAAATTAATAAAATTCTCGATCAACACACAAACTATACACACACATAATGTTCTCTGTTTCGAATACATATTACTTTTATACAGGAATTTCGTCAGCATACTTCTCAAGCATTCCTTATACAATTACCAACTGCACTAAATTTTTCAAACAATGGCAAATTATCAGATCTAATTCACTGAATGATATTAAGAAAATTATATTCTGTAAAGCAAGAGAAAATTAACAAAGTAAACATAATTTTACAGAAATTACAAAACCCCAAATAAAATTCTATAATTTTAGTAAATTGCAAATACTGTGCTAAGAGTTAACACATTGTAGTACATTTTATTTGGGTGCAATACCAATATCACACTTAAACCATGCAGCTAAAATGAAACTAGTAAAGAGGATAAATTGACAGATTTACAAATTATTGTCTTGAAAAGAGAAGTAAAAACTCTGTTTTCATAGACACTTAATCTTCATAAGTTAATAATATTACTCTTCCATACCAAGCAGTACTAAATTAAATATTTACAAGTCATTAGCATGCCACATTGTACACAACTGCAGAGTGAAGATTGGAAGCAGTAACACTAAGTTACATAGTTCGAATGTGGATTTTATATCATATCTCAGTAAATGTAAAGTACCTACACAAAATAGTTTAGAAATAGCGTAACTAAACAATTACAAAGCAAATAATTGAACGAAATGGTTTAGTACTCCCCCATTGCAACACAAGAACACACCTTTTGATAGTTAAGTATAAAATTATTACAAGACACAAAAAATATTTCCGGTACGAGTATTGTATCATAGTTTGGTAATATGCTACTCATTAAAAAAAAACACCGAATACTGATTTTCTCTCTGCAGTTATAGTCGTAAATTCTCGCAGGATATCGTCCAGGTAAAGTCCAGCCATATGTTTATAGTGAACAGTGTGTAAGTCTTTTTTGCGACATACTTTTTCGCAAATAAGTCTTTACATATTTTAAAGAACTAAATTATCTTTCAGCAGACGCCGAAGATGCAGGAACAGTTAGAAGCAATGCAATTAGACGTACGACTTCATCCAATAATGCTAATGTGGTTTTAGGCTGATTCTTGAAGTACTCTGATAAAGATGAAACAGAGATGTCTCCTTCACAGTCTCGGTCTCCTGTTACTGTTGGCAACATTGCGAGCTGGGCGGACAATTTTAAAGTATTGAAATCGGAATTGATTTTATGTTTGTGGAAGAGTGTAGATAATTCATCTGCAAAATTAGGCTTGCCTTCTGTAACATTGATCAAAACTTTTTCTAGGTTTACAAGAGCTTCCATCCCAGGTTGTTGGAATCTCCGTTGCAACTCATTGCTCACTCTGTCTGTCACAGATAAATACTCTTTGCGGCAATGACTTTTGGGCGAAATTGTTGCAGGTGGCGTAGTTTTGTTTGTTCCAGCCTCTTGAGGGGGTTTAGTCTGCCTTCTTATCTCAGGAGATTTCAAACCAAGATTTCTTGCAGCTTCTTCTGAGCTTTCTCTTAGACTATTGAATTGCTGTTCTGTTCGCATGCTAGCAATCGTTTCCAGAACAATTTTTGTGGACTCTTTTGCACCAATAGCTGTGCAACTTGGTTTTTGCAAACTTTTAGCCATTAATTCGCATGGACCAAATATAGAAATTGTGACTTTAATGGCGAAATAAGTCTTCATGCAGTTTAGCTGTTTTTGAGATCCCTTCAAAGCAGCTCTTCTCTTATATCTTACAGTTCCATTTGTTTCAAGCAAAGTCTTGGCAGTTTCATGCACTCTTTTGTAATTATCAATAAACCTCATCAGAGACTTCACTCGAACAGCTCATCTTGTTGGACATAGAGGTAGCAACTTTTGGAATTGTTATTCTCCTTCATCACCAATCAGTACATTCACATTTGTTTTATTCTTTTTGTGAGAGTCCAAAATTATCGTACTCACGTCTTTTACAAGTCCAATAGCGTCGCATAATAATTCCCAACTTTTTGTTGCTTCCTGAAGTACTAGATCTAAAGAATGATTACTGCAATGCACAAAAATGGACTTAGGTTGAATGTCACTAATTTTTTTCTGAACTCCAGACAGATGACCAGCCATGTTCGCTGCACCGTCAAAGCAGTGTCCCCTAACATTCTCAAAATCTAATCCTACACGTGTCAAGATGTCTTTTATACACTCGAAAAGTGTATCGGATTTTGTATATGGAGGATGGCACATTCCCATGAATTTCTCCGATACTTGAAGAGATAGTGGATCAATATTTCTCAAACCGATACTCAACTGTTCGCCACCAGCTGCATCAGTTGCACAATCTGCTATAATACTAAAGAAATCACTTTGTTTTAGTTCTTGTACAATATTTCGTTGAACTTGATGAGCCATGATTTCCAAGAGCACATTTTGAATTTTCCCATACAACCAATTGTCTTTTCTTGCAAGCCAAGTAGCGAGAACGTGGACATCCACACTTCGTTCTTCCAAAAGATAATGTAACTTCCCATCATCGTTTCCAGACCCACGAATGGCTTGTCCTGTTCGTGTCAAATACCTCACAGAACTCAACACTACCTTTACAGCAGTTCTAGCATCCACTTGCTGTTGTTTAGACTGAATACTCAATAAATCTATTACTGGTGTTCCTACTCGTTTATGCAGAAGAAAGTTAACAGAAGCTGCATGTTGTTCACTTCTTTCATGAACATGAAACTACTCACATGCTTTTTTCCAGTTTATGAAACCATTTTCTACAAATGCCATTTCAGTGGATTTTGCAGATGTGTTGCATCTGAGTTTGCGTGAATGCGTGTACCCGTAACAAAACACAGTATCCTTTCCTTCTGTATAATGCAGCCATTTGAAAGTATTAAACCATGAGACAAGACACGAACCCCCATTAGTGTCTTTAGGGAAAACATATTGTTTTGAAGGTTGTCTGTTCCCCAATGTCGTTTACAGCAACACCTTTTTCAAAGTGATGAGAAGAGCCTGAAACCTCATGGATGATTGGCGTAGCTTCAGAATTGAGACTTCAAGAGTTGGCACACTCAGCAACCTCCTCTTTCTTGCAAAGTTCCCCACCTAACCACTCGTATAGGTATGACCTCTTGGGATTTGATATCTACAGAACAACAACAACAATTATTATAATGATTATAGTGAGTCATCTACAAAACAATAAAAACAATAAGTATAGTGATTCAGATAAAAAGTTAACATGTTACTCTATAACATTAAATTGAAAACGAAAATTTACATATTCGATCATGAGGCTGGATGAGTGTGGTATTGATGGTGTTGGGCAGTGCTATATGGCTCTGCCACAAGAGCGGATCTAGACTTTCTGTTTGGGTGGCGAGTGCGGTCATTTTCCCATTGTGCAGACACAGGTATGCCGTATGGATTTTAAATTCGTGACATGGATGAGGGGGTTCTGGTTTAAAGAATAATTTTCATATATATGTATATACGGATGTGTTTATATGTGTCACATGTGTGTGTAATTAAATTGGCACATATCATTTAAAATTTTCATTTAAAAACATTCACAGAACACATTCAAATCAATGTAAGAGTTTAGGGTTCATGCACACTGTGACAACCCCTCCCTTTTTCCTAGATCCGTCCATGGCTCTGGCTGCTTTGCGAAATAAATAGATTTATATAGCGGAAATGAAATTAAAAGCCACTGCAGTTTCCCGCCTGAGGCAGGGTCTGCAGATGCGTTGACAAGAGGCTGGCTATGAAGAGGAGCTGGCTGCCCTACCCGAAGGACAGTGCCTGCTGCTTATGTAGCAATATAAATGCATGACATGAAGGGAGATTGGTACCACGACAACGCCAAGGGTGTTGGATAGCAAAATGTCATGATTGTATAGTGCCTCAAAAAATTTTGGGGCATCTCACACTATCGCAGCCCTTCCTGTACAACTCACGTGAGAATCCCAGCCTGTAAAATAAATGTTCAAGATTAAGGTAAATCGAATTAAAGAACATGAATGTGAATTATAATAGTAAAACCAATAAAACACAGGTCAGCTAGATAAAACAGTAATACCACTGGCGGTTGTCATGTGAAGTTAGTGAAGTGCCACTTCAACAATATTTATCAGAAAATATTTAGGCGTATGTTCTTAAAAATTATATTTATATTACAGTATTTAGAAATTTATCTCGAACTACAGTAGGCCCTTTACAAATCTAACGTACCACACATCTGCCGTTTCACTATTGCCTTTTGGGGGCTGGGGTTGGCAGCCTTGCAACCCGAGTGTGCGCCAAATGGACGAGAGACCCCTCCCCAGCTTGAACAATTTAGAAACACTACCCCGGCGCGAGCATGCGTTAGCAAGGTCAGACGGGCTGCCGCAGACCAGCCCATCCTAGCTCAGCCCAGTCACTTGCGTAGTACAAATAATGCTTTACCTAAAGTGTTCCTCAGCCTTACGGATTGGCTGACGGTCCTTGGGAGAGTAGATAGTTAGTTCAAAGCAATCATAAGGAATTTTATTTTAAAATGCCATTTGTGGCAATGAAAATTATTTACTGTAATTAACTAATAATTCGGGAAAAGCTGCAGCGCTATAGCAGGAACCGCCATTGCATGTACGTAGATAGATGTAAGCATACATAGAGTTCACGCGCCAGCTCTGAGGATGCGCGGTATGAAGAAAGGCGAAGACTAGAAGGTGATTCGCTAAGAGCTGCAATTGGAAGCATATTCGTGCTTGTATTTTTCGCCAAGCCAGCTTTAGCCCGGACGTGTCTAGTACCACATGGACGCAACTTCTTTGCCGATCTGGACGAAAAATGCTATCGTGCCAGGTACTTAGTCAAAGCTGGTGCGCGGACAGTACATGCACATTAAAGACTATTATATTATTGCATTTTTAATAAAACTCAACTCATCATTCTAGTGGCCTTTTGTTGAAAACAGCATAGACCCTAGAGTAGCCGAAATAACTTTCAGAGTCCTGCTTCCCATCTGTAGCAAACCACCAATGACTCAGATACAAAACTGACCTGTGACACTCCTATACGAGACACAGCTACTGCGCGGCTTGGGGAGGGGGAGGGGGTGAGGGTAGATTGGTATATGGTTCACGCGAGAGCCGAGTTTTCAAGAGGGAGAGACAAGTCACTCACCTGGTGCTGTAACGGCCAAACTGAAAACATTTTATCTTTGCTTGCTACATTGCAGTTAGATGAATTTATTCTCTACTATGGGTTCGCCCTGCACACATTTTTTGCCAACACAAAGCGATTTTGATATCACTAATTTTTTTTTTCTTTTAGATAAAACAAACTAAGACATTACTTTGTAATTCCTAGCAAACACTTCAGCGGGTATTACAAACAGTTTTATAGTCAACACAATATGATTTCTCAGGATATTTTTTTTCCCCCATGAGACATTACATATTGCAGCAGCTAACATTTTACAAGACACATTTATAAATGTTTATGTGTAGTGTTTTAAAAAAAAATACAGCACACGTTTTCATTTAAGCAAACAAATATTAAAGTTTAGACTTTTTTTTCTTGTTCTCTTACCAGATACCGCACTTGCCTGTGTGTGCATCCCAGTTCTCTGTGTATATGTTAATCTATGGCAATACTAATCACAGCTTTCTTCTTGCAGTGTAAAACTATATTCTGTCTTTATGTGTTGCATTGTCAGTGCAGCAATACCAGATAAAAGGAACGCAACATAGTAAAGATGATTGGGAAAATTATTCTTAATCGCCCCAAAACTCTCCATTCCCACGTTTGGCCTTCCTCATGGAAAAAAAGGGGGAGCAAGAGACATTCTTTGCCCCCCCAGCCTAACTTCTAGGGGGGTGGTCGCCCCTCTCGCCCCCTGTTGGCACGCCACTGTAATACACCAACATACTGTATGTATTACTGAGCCCTCCAACTTGAGACTCCTTACCCGAGTATCGTATATCGATAGATCCTCTGGGTAAGTACATCACCTTTCTCTCACGTAACACGACGGATGTTCTGTTAAGACGACAGGCAAAATCTGCAGGTGAAGTGATGCGTCTGCAGTGACTATTTCTGTGTCACGCTTGAGTATGAATCTCAGACTTATATATTTTTAAGATGCTGTGGATTGCTATCTGTTAATTATGCTGGGCTAATACAATTGGACGAGATGTCAAATGTGTACGTGCACACCTATCGCTGCAGCACTCTAGGTTCCTGGATCACAGTTCCACACGCATCTTGTTCCTGATATCCTGTTCCACTGGGAACTGTTCTTGCTGTGCCTCCAGTCAAGCAAGACAGGGCGGCTCGCGCAGCACTAACCCTGATTCAGCTAAGTTGAATTCAGAGATTTGTGCGGCTCTTAACAATGAGATCTTGAGAGCCGATGAGGATGAAATGAAGTGAGAATAGAGCAGCGCTGAAATGAAAGGGCAGAGGAAACAGGAGATCGCCGAGAAAACCCGTCGACCAATGCCATCGTCAGGCACGATTCCCACTTTGCGAAAATCCGGAGTGAACTGTCAAGGGATTGAACCCGTTTCGCCTTCGTGGGAGGAGAGCAGTCGAACCGCTCAGTCACCGAAGCGCTTTTCAGCTGTTAAGGGCACAGTAGGCAATAAAGGGTAGAGTGCTCATGCGAGTTGCGCAGTATCATCACTCCAAGTTCCAACGTTGGACTACTTTTCCACCAATAGTTTCATCATAAATAACGTGGATAAATTTTGGAACTAGAAAACTATTTATACAAGTAGTTGCTTGGAGATATTTGCACACTTCCTCTACCCTAGTTTTAACTAACTAGAATTCATTCAAATCAATAAAAGTATTTAGTCAGTATCAAAGGGTGGGACTGTCCGATATTTAAACGTTATAAAAAAGGTTAATCGCTGCTGACCATATAACTATGAGTGTTATATTGGCGATAGACAAGTCAGTATTGGTCACAGGCGCAAAAGACGAGAACTGGCTTGTGCATCACGCACGCGCCTAGTGTAAGTCTCGGTACATGTTGCAGTCAGAATAACGTTGATTCCCACCTTTATAATACAAACATTCGTCGATATATAACTATCTCTGCATGGAATATCGTTCAATGTATGCGCTCATATTCCTTGAGTATTGCATTACCTTGAAATACATTTATATGCAGTGAATACTCATTTAATTCTCGCACTTTCTATCTCAGAACTTTCAAAAAAGGAAATACCTTAGAATTTTTTTTTTTTTTTTTTTTAGCAATTTATTCCTTTTAGCACGAGTGAAATCATTAATAGCTTATCTCGCTTCTATAACAGATGATTCGTTATCTTCAGCTTTTGTGTAAGATGTTTTCAAATAATATTTACAATTATGAAAATACTAGCTGCTAAAGGCTTTTCACGATAAAGTGAGCACTTTTGAAACCAACCTAAGAAAAAATAACTGGCCCTGCCTGCGTATATTTTAACGAGCACCCTGGGTGACATGCGCCTAGTAAAGTTGGTAACGATGGATGGGAACTAGTTCCGTACTTTAAGGTAGACAAAAAGTGTTAGGTAACCATTTATGATAACTTAAAATGTTTCTTTCGCTTCCTGTTTTTTTAAATGCATCTAAGTGTAACATGAGCAGATTTGTAAATGTGTTTACTTTTCTAATAATTTCAGAGTTTTCCTTAATGGACGGATGAATAAAGTGACGTGACCCACAACAATGTTAATTTTACATAAGGTGGAGGAATACACAACGCGTATACAAGTAGATCATAAGCAGGGTTTTCAAAAGTGCTCATTTTACCATGAACAGCCTATACCTCCTGCAATGGTCCCTTAAGTGGGCCATACGAATTATAAATGGGAAGAGCTCTCAGAAGGATATAACAAGTAAACCTTTTAATGTCCTATATTTAAAATACGAATGGCACAACGATTTACATAATATTTTACAATACTTTTACATTAAGTTACATTTAATTCCTATACTTCGGGAGACCTCGATAGTAGTTATATATTATGATTTACTTTTTAGTTGCAGCAGTTTATTCTTTATTCATTCAGTATAAAGAGCCACGTACGAGTTATTCTGAAGTCTCTGGTTAACTACATGAACTACGGGAACCTCTTCACCTTAATATTGACTCCGAAGGCTGATCATCATGGCGCTACGACGGACGAAACCCATGCCATCATCTCTTCATCTTGGCTGGTCGGTGGCTCTCGTTTTAACAACATTGACCTGTTTCATAACATGCCGCGGCTCATGACCTCGCCGCGATGTCCTCGCCCTCCTAACACTTGCGATGGTGCGCTCTGGCGAGCGGTACCACCCAGGCTCACCCACGCCGTTACATTACCCTCCTTCTCCAAAGAAGATCTGTCCTCAGCCCTTGTGACGGAGTATGGTAATGTCGTATGGTACTGGAACGTCCGGTCATTAAGGAGCTCGTCTGTTTCTTGCCAGCAGGAATATGCTGAGTTTGAAAGTCCTCTTCGATATGGACAGGGGTATGTAAAAGGACAATTTTGATACAAGGAAAGACTTTGGTAAGGTACTGCCTATCCTTCTTTCGTGAATTAACCTGCGTCTTTGAACTTTGTGTTTGGCCTACGGGTATTGAATGAATACGGGTTGTCTGTGTAAGTGGCCATGCTCATGGCCCTGAATTTGTTTTTGTTGTAGGGGTATACAAACTCTTCCTCGCGGTAGACGCGGCTGTCACATTCGTTTATGTGGACGCGAACCCATTATTACCTTCTCTAGGGGTCCTAACCTACATACTTGTGACATGACTTGCAAATATTACATTAATTTTAATAATAACATTGGAACTTGAATGATGCAACAAAATTTACATTATATTTTACTTTTAAAATTTATACCGTAAAAGTCTCCTCCCATTACAATATATATTATGTGTATACAACATATAATTTATATTTAATAATACCTAGTGAAAAAAAATACGATTCATCTCTATATTGCTGAAAGAAATACATGTTTAGTCATTTTGTCTAATATACAATATTTGTGTTATGTAACATTATTTTTATATCTTCTAATGACTATAACTATGTGTATTTGTATGACATCGTGCATGAAAATACGGAAAGGATTTTCTTATCGAAACGTAGTTTAATAATTTTTTTTTTCTCAAACCCCCAACTACGTTTCGGTACATAAGGTAGGATTGAAATAACTGCTTAAATTATAACATATGACTTAATTAAGTATAGTGTAGCATTGTCTTACTACTTCACTAATAACATGAAAATTTAATATGTATCCCTCCTCATAAGACGTGTGTGTGTGTCTAAAATTGATATGATCAAAAAATATCTACTACCATTATACTCTCATAATATGTTTTCCTTTGAATGTTATGTTTTTCTAGTGTGCTTATAGCACTATATATTAAATATTGCTATCTAAAACTTTACATTCCCTCATTTAATGATATTTTTAAATTGAATTCATCCTCAGTAATCTTTTTATGCCATAAACTAAACCCTAAAATCTACTGCCTTGATTGATTATATTATAGTATAATTACATAAAATATAAATTATGTTATCACATAATTTGGCAATGATAATATTTTCGTGTCGACTTTAATTAACTTTAATGAATTAATTTTACTGTAGTTGGACTTTTGTTTTAAATTTACTATGGCCTTAGTGCTATTAGCAAGCATTGTAATTAACTCCTTTGTGCATGTTTGTAATTGGCTATATGCACATATTTGTGTTTGTTTGTGTGACCCATGTTTGTGTGTCGCCAGCTGGGTGTGTACAGTAACTTTTAGATGTTACCTAGTATGATAAAATACTTAGTGTATCTGTATTTTCTGTGTTGTTGGTGCGCCAGTGTCATATCACCTTGTGTGACGTGTTGACCAATTTTTCTCTGTTCCTTGATCCCTCTGTTTTCTCCTGTTCTCTCTCTGGAGGGTCTGGTGAAGTGTTGGCGTGTGTGACGTCAGGAGGTAACACCATTCAGTTCATAGTTTAGTGTGTACTGCTCTGAAATGCTTTCAATTTAATTTACACCTTGAATTAAAAACATTATTTTCTATGCATCTTATTCTACATAACGACCACTTGATTAGTTATAAAATCCCGAGATGCATTCAAATATTTGTCGCACTGTCTGTACAGAATGCTATGCCAGATGTGAAGAATGTATTTTTGTAATATGCCGACTGCCCCAGCGAACATCCTTCATGTGCAATCAAAATATACTTAACTTATTACTCTCCCATCATAATTTATTTTCAATATGACATATGCACAATAATTATAATAAAAGATAAGATTATTTTATCAGCAGTGCTCTACTAATTTTATGCCTACCAAATATGCATTTTAAATAATAAAAAACTTTTAGCACCACTATTAAATCACCTCTCCCTTATTCATAATATTCTCAATATTCTCACCACTGTAGGTGTCACCTAATAATAAAGTTACTACTGGTTTATTTCCTTGTTTCTTTACCTTCCACCACACATGTGCTTCACAGTACAATATCCGATTTCGGGGAATTTACACTCAATGGTTATTAGCCTCAGGAAGTCGGGAATTTTGCGAAGTGCCCTCAGGATACACTTGTGGTTTTTGCTTTGTAGCATGCAGAACCCACAGCAAAGTCCTTTAGTAATGTGTGTACCATTCATCACGAAATGACCACAGTGAAATTTATAGTATTGCACTGCTTTGTAGCATACAGTATCCACAACGGAATTCATAGCATTGTATAGCTATGTCGCATGCTCGGCCTATAGCAGAAGCCTTTAGTAAAGAATATCTGTGTAGCAGGTTAGACCCACAGAAAAAATTCTTTTCTCTCTACAATCTCTCTCATATATCATTATTTCCTTCTGGCTGAAGATCCCTCAACTGCACAGTGGAATATAGGCTCCCAAATCTTCTTTGAGTTCGACTCCCGACAGGGCCTAAAGCTCTGCACTTGTGTGCAAAACACAATGGGCTATACTGGTCAGTTGGCTAGCCCGCCATATGCCTGCGACTCACACGAGAAAATATTGACCTCCTGGGCAAATTTCGGAATGACTTAACTCAAGTGGTTAAACATGGATTTGCTTTACATGACATTATGTCCATTTCGTGAATTCCCTTACTCTCCATTAGATTAGTCCATTTCATCTTGATCCATATTAAAATATATCAGTGTTAAGTGTGTAAATCTTATTTAAAATTGCAACTCAATGTTACAAACAGCAGTATGTAAGGCAGTGTTTAAATATGTGAGTTCGCGCATGCAGCATGCTGTTTGGTCAGCTTGCGGTACTCGTCGCTCGTGCGGAATTGCTGACACACAGTAAGGTGTGGTGTGCGACATCAGCAACATATGTGAGTCACCTCACTTGCTATGGACTTGATTCATTGTTCCGTATGACAACATTTCTAAAGACGCCTCTCTGGTACCTGCCAAGCTGCTTTTTGGTGCAGGAAAATGTACATTGTAAAGCTATGGTGCTCAATTTGCCTTATGAATAATTAAATGTATAATCTTGTTAATATTAATTTTATGTGTATATAACGTAACATTTTCCTCAGGAAAATTACTGATCTTTAATTTAATTCACATGCCCTATAGATGTGAGCATTATACATTACATAACTAGATAATTGTATATATTATTCAACACAACAAATTACCTTACTTGTAACACAGCTCTTTAATTTATTAATATACCTTCAAAATGTGACATTTTACTGTTTACCATTTAATATATTAAAATTCAAATATATCACTTGTTTGGAGAGGCACGCCAGTAACTCATATTTGTACTTTTTTCGTAAAATGTGTGTTTGAAGTCATTAAAATCTTATTTAGCACTCGCAGACAGCTTCGTTAATTTAACTTGCTTTAGCATTCTATAGCACATTATAAAGATTATTTATATCTCTACAAGAATAACTTAAAAATACACACATTAATTAAATCCTGTTCACAATGGTCTATCTGATTCTATCTCATTACGACACTTACATTATTTTAAAATCCTGTACTTCAGAATTCAAAATCACAAGATTGGACTCTTATTAATTGTTTTCGATTTTAAACTCTCTAGGAATCTAATTGCAGAAACTTGTATTAGTTAAGATATTTTAAAATACTCATCATAACTTATGCTTAATATGTTTTTCTAATTATTTAAAACCTCTCGTGTCAATTTTCTTATTTATGCCTTGCTGCAGTTTTACTTCAAAATACTCATAAGTAATTTAAATTTTACACCTGGCTAGGACCTTATTTTATTTTTACTTAATGCAACATTATTTTAGTGTGGGTGGATGGACTAGATAATTTTAGTTTTTTGGGAGGTGGTATATGATTTATCCCTCGCAGAAAATTTTCATTCCTTGAGTTAAACTTCACAAACTTAAATAATTCTAATAACATTTTAAACTTTTGGTTTACGTAAAAGTTATTTAAGGTGATTGATGAAGCTTCCTAGATTTGGATGCTAAAAAGTAGTAGAGAAAACCCTATCATCGTCTCTTCATCTTGGGTGGTTGGTGGCAGGCTCTGGTAAGACAAGGCCCTGCGCTTGATGCCCTGCTCATAAATATACGGTGCTTGTTTTAACAACATTGACCTGTTGTCTTAACGTCACACAAATCGTGACCTCGCTGCGATGTCCTCGCTCTCTTTACTCTTGGGATGGCGCATTCTGCCAAGTGGCACCTCAATGGCTTGCCCACATATTACACTGCGGCCTCACCTGAGTGAAAATAATCAAACCTTAATTATAATGACCAAGTGCTCTATTTTAATTGTAGGAGGCATATTTTATACATTCCCTAAGAAACTGTTAGTTTCTCCGCGATGTAAAGTACCCTATGTGCTAATCTAGAATATAATCTACCCTTGTACTAAATTTCATCCAAATCAGTCTAGCCGTTACGATGTGATTGAGTGACTAACAAACCTAAAAAATTTCGCATTTTGAATACAATTAGAATATCATGCACATTTACTACAATGTGTCAACATAAAATAATATGCAAGATGTTTCTTAAATACGTGGATAAACTCTGCATGCGTATTCCTCGCAAAATAAATAAATAAAACGAAAACATATTTTCGACTTACCGTCTAAAGTGAAGCAGGAGAAATAAGATTTCCACTACTAAGAACTTGTAAAATATTCTTGTCAAATTTAACATGGGAATGTCAGTTCCACGGCAACACTCCATAGCGTTTAGCGTTGCTGAGATACATGGGGCCCTCATCAGCAGGCCACATCTGGCCACAGCTGAGCCCCCGAGACCCACAGCGGCGCATATCAACTTCCACTGATTACAACATCCAGCCAAGCTAGTTCCAACATGCCAGTAACAAACTGCTCTATTACACAAGTGCATACATGTTGGCCAACATAATTCGTGATCCACCAACTTAGCTAACATGAAATTTCCTTTTGGTGGTGTTAAAGGTATTACAGGGGGAGGGGGGAATGTAGTCTGTCTACATATTTTTTACATGTTTTTCACTAAAACTAACTAGTAATTAGTATGAAATATGATTTTTCAATAGAAATGATATCAGTATTCAATGTTGGATGTTTCCCTAAGGAAGCGCTTGGAAGAGCTATATATTTTATAAAGGAATTTTCAAGGGCACAGTGTCATGTATATTAGGGTACAAAAGTAGCACATGTTGATGACATTATGTATTATGAATACCATTTAGATTTTCCCCCTCCATAACCCCCATATATTTTAAAAACATACACGTAATTAAAAAAAAATGAAATAACACTACAATACATTAGTACTTCAAAATATCTATTTTGCACTCAAAAATAAAACACAACACACAAACGGGCTAATTGTGCCCTTTGGGCACAATGAACACTTTGAAACCTTGCAATGAAACAATTATGATTAAACAATTAAGCCTTTTTAATAATGTTTAAGCATTTTTATCATATTTAACACTTTTCATGTAATTAATTAACCATTTCTACCAAACAAATAACCCTTTCAATCAAACAGTTGCTATTAGACAAGTACTCCTTTGAACACCAAATATCGTAGAACATACATGCTCTCACTACTATACTAACAACCAAAAACACCCGAGTGTTTGGATGGATGAAACCTTAAGATACTAACACTATGTGATTAAAACTAGTAATAACTAAAAGTTTGTTTATTTGCATGGGACTTGAATGCCGATGAGGGTGTAATTTGGAGCAATGCCGAAATGAAAGGGTGGGAGATCCCGAGAAAACCCAATCGGGATTGAGCAGCCCCCTAAATTCCGACCACGAAGAGAATTTTATACTTATAATTTGCCCGTTACTTCAAGTGAGCTTACAATGAAATTATCAAAGACCCGTTTCATTTACACTAAAAACGTTATCCAGTGAAAACAATTTTTGCCAGGATTTTTAACACAATAGGATTAAAGGCTTTCGTTTCTTGAAACGATTTTAATTAAAAATCAATGATATTGCCCCCATAAAACTTTAAGACTTATGTGCCAATAAAAAAAATATGAATGTTACACAATCATGAAAATAAAAGTTGATTGGCATATCGTAAAATTATGTCAAAAATAGTAATAGTACATGATTTCAGAGAAACAGTTTTTTAATTATATTACATACCCTAGTTTTATCTCGCACTAACATAATTACCAAAGGTCCATAAAAATTATAAACAGGAATGCAACATAAATGTACAAACGTGATGTTAAAACAGTAGAGAATTCTGGCCACAAAGAATTGCACAAGACATGACGAATCAATTAAAAAGAGCAGACAAATTTTATACAAAAACTGGGAATCTAAAGTGAAAAAAATCAACACACGCGCCTGAGAAAATCCATGGCGCAATTCCCACATGTGAAATTCCGGAGTGGCCTGAGCAGGAATTGGGCAGTCTAAACTCTCTCATCCTAGATTTTGACAATGAAGTGAATTTAATAGTTTAAAAATATGTTGGGACAGGTCTACATGCCCTGGTTTCCACATAAGTATGTTACCCGTCAGTTTATGCACGCCGTTATTAACACAGAAATACATACACGTAAAACATTTACTGAAATTTGGTGACCTAAGTAACAAATGTGAAACATCAACGCATTTAAATAAGTAGATTTGAAAAGTAAACAATTTCTAAGACATGCTCTACAGAAACAATTTACCAACATAATATTATTACTATACATATTAAGAATTGTTTCTTGATATGCGTCTCGAATCGCTAATTTTAGCACACAAGAATTTTACTCTCGTAGAAAATACATCGTTTATGAAGTAACAAAAAAAAAAAAAAAACAAAAAAAAAAAAAACAGTGTAATGCAAATTTAACACGTGTCTGTCAGTCAAAAACGGTTTTACGGGATATTTACTATACAATAAAAAATATAAATTTTCTCTATTCATGTTAACATTTAGTGGTACATAATATTTAGTATTGTGAGACCTAAAATGTATTACGGGACATTGCATTTAGCGCCACATAAAACTTAGTATTGTGCAACATCATAATACAGAAACGCTTGGGGCATCCGGTTTCAAGCTGAAACAAAAAGTCAGAAACGAAACCAAGATATCTGGGCTAGAAGTTCAGGCTGCAGGTAGGCGAGCGCAAACGCCTCCCCGAAGCTTCGGATGTGTACATTTCCTCTTTCAATATCCACCCAGAATATCCGATTGTGGCTCCGAAGCCCAAGCGCCCTCAACCGCCGCAGAGGCGTATCGCGCCACACCCTTCCTGTACCGCCCCAGCACGGATCTGCTGCCATCCCCCAACATCCGCACTTTCGTACGAGACTTTTGTAATGGCCTTTCATGAAAGTCGTTAAATTTTTAATCATTAAAATTCATCACGTTACATAATTATTATATACATATTTAATTTCAATTCAGTTTTCCAGGTGTGATTCAGAACAGGAAATGCTTTTGTTTTTCAATTAAAATCAATAATATTGTTTTAATTAATCTGTAAGTAATACATTTCAGATTTAGTGTTTCAATGTGAACATTACATTTAAACTACATTGAATCAGGCTTCCCGGTGTACTTCATGTTGTGTAGTGTGGGGGAGGGGCTTGCGATGGGTGTATAAGCTTTCACCCACACCCAGCTTGCATCAGTCATCACTTACCCGTCATGGAAGATGCACGTGTCGCGCACTCGGGCTTCTAGCTATCCAGAACTCATTGACTATTCGCTTCGCACTTACACTCCGCGATAGTAACTTCACCACTTGTCTTTAAGACTATGCCGGCAGTTCATTCGTTATACTACCAGCAGACGCTACCTTTGGATTACCGTTACTACCGTGACAAGGTTGGAATTAATGTAAGTAAATTAACTTCTATATAACATTTTTTAAAATTAAAATATTTTTTAATAACTTGTATTTAAATTTTTCCAGAGTGTTCGTATGGATGTTTTGTGTCACCCTTTTTGTCGGACAATAAGTATATATTTTTAAAATAAATTTCGTAATTGGTTTTATAGTTTGTTGACGTGATTTATCGGGGTGTTAATAACTTAACGGGGTTCTATTTAACACGATTTTATTAGGTTTTTTAGATTTCGTGCCGGCGTTTTATCACTTTTAATTTCTTAAGTGCGTTTGAGATTTCATTTTTAAATTATGTATTTTCGAATGTGTTCTGGATCTTAAATATTTCTTAATGGCAATTTATTAAGTATTTCTTTTTAATAACTTTTATTAAGATTGCTATCGCATTTTACATTGTTAATATCTTTTTTATGTGAGTTATAATATTTAAATAGTACAACTCATTGATCGCGGTGCATTATTTTACTGTGAATTTTGAAGGTTTTAGTGGGATTATAATATATAATCGCGATTTTTATTGCTTTTGTTAATACTTTTGTCGGAATGTTACTACTGTCTTAAAAATAGTCTAAACTTTGGTAAATAAACCTCAAAATTATAGTAACTAATTTTTAACGCATTTTATTAACTTTCAGATAGTCTTAACGAATTTTTGAAAATCCATTTAATACTTTTGTGATACTTTTTACTTATTGCTAGCTGATCCCGGCGAACATTGTTCCGCCTTTTTTTAAATATTTAATACCCATAATATAAATAACGCAATCTTTTTTATTTAAATTGTAAATTCCAAATTTAAAACATGAAGTGTAAATGCCATGTGATATGTGTGTCATAGTAAATTAGGCGCAAATGTCATGTGTATTGTGTTACGTAAAGATAATTGTTTTTACATATAAAAGTATTATATTCTACATGATATAATTACATTGAATTGACATATGAAAGCTGTAATTAAACATTCAACACTGGTTATTAAATGATTTTTCATACGTTTTTGTTGCACAATGACAAAATGTATGTGTAATTATTAGATACGCATAGAAGTTCATAGCACTAACTTTTATTTTCACTTTCAACACCTGTTGTTGGATTACTTTGTTTATAATTGAGATGATATCTATTCCTCTCCTTCCCAGAATATAAGTGGATATTGTAAAGAGTCATATGATCGATGTGTGTTTTGTACGGTTTGAACTGTGTTGTTTCTGCACATAATTGTCTATTAGAATCTGTTTGGCGTACACGTGCTTCTCGATTTTGTGTTCGTGCCTCTTTAGTTTGTGCAGTGCGTGTTCACGTTCTATTTTGCCTTTTCAATGCGTCCTCTCTATTACGTCGGGTACGTCGACCGATGTTTGACCATGGTATTGCTGAAATTTTTCTCTTTAAGATCAGCAAACAATTCTTCAAGTATGTGCAAAATCGGCCCATAAATATAGAAGTTAGACTCCAGCGCCACCTATCGGAATGAAACATAACTAGAAATCTTACTCGCCACCTCAATAACATGTGTTGTGAATATAGTCTCAATTAGTACAGCGGTTTGTGAGTAATGATGGGGTTTAGTCGCACACAATGGAATTTATTTATAGATTTAAATATTTTGTAATGCCATTTTAAATTATTTGTTTAAAGCATTTTCAGTTCATCTTATCACTTGTTTGTATGCTGTTTACATCACTTAAGGACAGAGATATTTTTTTGTTACTTATTGATTGGTTTGCAATAATCTTAGTGTGGTTTTAGCACTTTTTATTGGTCAAATTATTTTCGCCGGGACTTTAGAAATTTGTTTGCAGAGACAGTGATTCGTAATGGCTTAGGAAATGTACACATGTTTTATCCATTTTGAAAGGGATTTTGATAAAAATTACTTGTCGGAGTTTTTAACAATTTTGATTTTTTTTTTTAAATTGTGCGTGGATTAATATGTTAGCTTCAAGTATTGGGAATTATTTTACAAATTAAAAATGTTCTAATCTCATTTACAGGTTGAATATTTCTTACAGGCTTTTTGCAAGATTTAAATTCTTTCTCGTACTTTATAGCCTAATGAAATGAATTTTATCGGTTTTAGAACTTTACATAAATGAAATTTCTTTTGTAATGCATTAAATGTAGCGGGTGTTAAAAATAAGCGAAAAAATTATTTCATACATTTTGTAACTTTTGTTTAATTATTATAGATTTTCTATTCTGTTATCGATTTTTAATGACTAAATATTATTTGTCGCACTTTTTTTAACCGGGATATTTGTGTTTTCTGGATGTTCTAAACATTGGGAATGTTTATGTAATCAGTTTAAGTGTTGCTGGTATCACCTCTTAAGGATTTAGTATATTTTACATGTCTAACCACTTTTTTCTTTGAGGTAAAATTTATCGTTTTAAATGTCTGTAATGGTTTTTCCTCTTTTTTGTTTCATATCACAGTCCCAAGGATTGTGGATTAGATGAGTAAGTAGGGGGATATATTTAATCGCGATCTCATCTCCCCTAGGGTCTAAGCATCGGTGGCTGGATAATTTTTTAGAAGAACAGTAGGTAAACAATATGGAAAGTAGTTCGACTGGGTCCAATACAGAGAGTTCCTCATCTTATTTGGATAAAGAGAGTTCATTTAGCGATACGAGCTGGTAAGAAACTGATTTAACGTCTGACTCTTACTCAATCAACAATGCATTGTTGCCCGAACTGCAATATATCCTTTCGGACACGGCATTCGGTGCTAGGCTCACTGACGCGTACATCCCCAATGATAGGTCCCAAACTGATGCAAATTTTGAATGATATTTTGTGAGCTGTAAAGCACCAATTTGAAATTTAGTTGAGGCAACACCCTGGCCATTTAAACTTAGCATCAATGTAACAGATAAATTTGTAAAAAAAAAAATTTCCTCTGAGGAAGGCAGTATGGAGACATTTTATTTCCAGAGTAAAGCTCTTCCTGACCTGCATTTATCAGATGTTGGGGAAATGAATGATAATAACGTCATCCCTTGGCTAACAACAAGACTTGGTGAGCTCAGTGGTAGGGGCAGTGGCCGTGTATTGCATATGGACGTCCATATCTCGCCATATAGGTAATATACCGTTGGTGCTGCTCACACTGTATTGCCAAAGCTTATTGCAAATAGGAAAGCTTGCATTAATGTGCAGTGCCAGGAAGACATGTGCTTTCACTATTCAGTTGTAGCGGGTTTATTTCCTACCAGAAACAATCTCAACAGTCCATATCCATGTCCAAAAACTCACCAGATGCTGAATCCTGAAGCATTGTCAAGTCCTGTGGTAGTAAATGACATTAAAAGTTTTGAGGAGATCAAATATATTTCTATCAATGTCTACTGCATAGTAGACAAATATAGAAATATTATTGATGAAACTTTTAATAATGCCCAGGAAGGATTAGTCATTACAATGCATATTGCTCCTGAATGCCATGTTTGCCATGTAAATGTGTTGGCCATCCATGCCAGAGGTAATACCACACATTTGCATTTTGCATTAATTAAAGATTTGCCCCAGCTGCTACTCAGTCAGTTGACTAAACACTGTAGTAGAATTTTTGTTTGCGATTGTTGTCTCTGGTACTTTGTAAGTGAGGAGAAACTCGCAAACCACACAATCCTCTGCAAGCAACACAAGACTGTTAGGTGTACTTTCCCCACTGGGAGCAAAAATTACTTGGAATTTACCAATTATGCAAAACAGTAAAGACTGGGTTTCGTCGCCCATTGCAACACTGCATGCTGTCTGAAAACCTTGTCCACTTGTCAGTCCAATAATGACACAAGTAACACAACCACCATGAACCAACATGTACCATATGCTTGCAGTTTTCTGCTGGTGAGTGCAGACAATCCAGTTTTATCTCAATATTTTGAGTTTGTGGGTGAGGATTGTATGTACCAATTGATGGATAAATTGTTTGAACTAACAAAGTGGGTTGCAGGAATACACAGCATGACTATTCCGATGAAGCCAAAATCTACAGCTGATGAAGCTAGGCTGGCGGCTCAAACAAGTTGTCATATTTGCAAGAAAGAGCTTGGAACTGATTCTGTGGTTGACCATGACCATCTGATGGGTGAAATCAGAGGCCTCGCACACAATAAATGCAATTTGAAATTCAAACTACCAGAAAAAATTGTGGCTGTATTTCATTACCTGCAGAATTACGATGTCCACTTTCTCATAAAACCTTTGGCTCCCCGACAGATTGCACAACCCGATGAAACCGTGGAAATCGAAAATCTGGGTAATTTTTCGGTTCTTGGATTGACCTTGGAAAAATATGAATCCATCACCAAGCACATTCCCAATGGGACTGACTTGAACTGACTTATGCAAGTCATGCAATTGTCTTTTTTTTTTTACTCTTCTCAATTCATGTGCACATCTTTGGAGATTTTGGCAGGTAATTTGATACCAGCACAGCTGAGAATCATCTGCTTACTGATTCCAGATAACACTCAGTTTGAATATGC
The DNA here is from genome assembly GCA_029891345.1 of Dryococelus australis. Classification (NCBI taxonomy): domain Eukaryota; kingdom Metazoa; phylum Arthropoda; class Insecta; order Phasmatodea; family Phasmatidae; genus Dryococelus; species Dryococelus australis. Next base: position 266,293,894 of record CM056993.1, read on the forward strand.
ACAAAGGAAGGGAGTATTTCCTTATGACTTTGTTAAGTCTTTCAGTAGTCTGATGTATACGCCACTCCCACCAAAGAATGCATTTCATAATGTCATGAAAGGTGAAGGCATTAGGTATGAGGACTATGCTCATCCCCCATCCATGTGGAATGTGCTCAAGTGCATAAACTTGCTGCAGTATGACATTCACTATTTACGGGTGGACATGTGTTTGTAGGCAGAAACTTTGAAAATTTCCAGACCATGTTTGGTAAATTACAGTCTTGACCCCACAATGTATGCCACAGCTCTCTCCCTTATGGGACACTTTATTTGTAAAGACAAGTGGGTGGCTAGAGTTGTTGACTCAACCTGACATGTATCATTTTGTAGAACATGGGGTTAGGGGCGGTATTACCCAACTTTCCAAAAGGCACGGGGAAGCCAACAATATTTACATGGGCGAAGAGTACGACCCCAGTGTGGCAGATAAATATATATGTTACTTTGATGTAAACAGGCTGTAGAGTTATACCTTGAAATGTGAGCTTCCAATAGACAATTTCATGTGGGTTGAGCCAGACATGTTTACATCATGGGACTTCGGGATCATGGACAATGATGGGGATACTTTTTTCGTGGAGGTAGATTTGTTGTTTCCTAATGAAATTCACGATGCGCTATCAGATCTGCCTCTCGCCCCAGTGCCTGGCATACTTCCGAACGGCTCAGATGAGAAATTACTTTTGACACTCGCACCACAGAAAAATTATGTTATACACAGGGAAACACGGAGGTACTATTTGAAGTATAGAGCTAAACTCTACGCTTTTCATTGCATTCTGCACTTTCAACAGGATGTGTGGATGACTTTGAACATCAAATTTAACATTGAGAAACGTGCCCAGGAAGCGAACGACTTCGAGAAATTGTTTTTAAATTGATGAATAATTCCATATGAGTAAAAACTTTGCAGAATATCCATTGGGAAAGGAACATTAGAGTCGTCTCGTGGCATGACACAATTTAAGGGGCGGCAGAATTGATTGTGTGTCCGACTTCAAGCAAGGCGAAATATCGATGAAAATCTAGTCCTGATCGAAATGTCAAAGAGCTGTGTTATGTTTTAACAAGCCTTTGTACACCGGTGTTGCCATTTTGGATTTATCAAAATTATCCCTCTACAATTTTCACTATAAATATATGGTTCCCAAATTTCCTCAGCCAGCTTTGCACCTTCTGTACTGCGATACAGACTTCCTGTTGTACGAAATTGGTTGTCATGACTTGTACAAGTCAATATCCCCAGATTTGAAAGCGCTGTTTGATACTTCCAACTATGCACCGCATAATCAACAAGGATTCAAAATAGTTAGCAAAGGTGTTACTCCTTTGTATACCTTGCATTACAGGACTCACCGACACACATACACATACTGTCCACGCCATTCGACATACACCAACAAATGCAAGACTGATATACTGGGAAATGTATCACACAACATACCAACAATACCATCCATGTTAACCCAAGTGTATGAAGCAAATTTATAGTCCAGACTAACTCGCAACACAAACTTTCTTACCATCTGTCAAACTAACATTATTTAACCTAATAAAGGCTCCAAAAACCTAACCTATTTTATCATACCAAAGGCCAGATAAATTCAGAATCAACTTACAAATAACCTAACCTAACATAGTTCAGATAATAGTATACTTATTTTAAGCACACTTATTTCCTACACGTCTAGCATTATTTCACCCCTCTTAAGAAAATGTTACATGTCCAGACATCAGAAACACACTTTAAACAGACTGCGGCCAATCAACACTTCGAGTAACATTCACCTTACACTAGACAAATGAGCAGTCAATCAAACAGAATTATATTTAAAATCCAATATAGCCAAATGGAAATTTAGACACCAAGTTATAACGTCACTGACTACTACCATATTGAGTGCAGGCAGTTTTGACCTTGACCCTATGACCCACTGACCCACTGATCCATTGACCCATCGTTCCATCGCTCCGTGTGTCATTTATAGGTAAGTCTTGTGAAGGGTCTATCTGACAAGAGTTAATTGTCTGCTTTAAGTGTACCCATGATTGCAGCTGGCTGATCACATGAATGCATCCAGACATCACACACAGATAGGTAGACGGGCTTTAGATACTAGTTCCTTGATCATATCACCATGTAGTTATATATTCAACACGATCGCAGAATCGGCACTGGCGATAATCAGTTAGCGATGATGCAGGTCGCGGCTCCATGATCGCCGAGGTCAAAAGCAGGACTTCTTATCCACAATCTATCTTCGAGGTATGGGAGCACTCTGAGAAAACCCAAATATTCTTTCGCCCGAGAAGAAGACATTCTGGCTCCGGCACAAAAATAATCTATGCCCTACTACTCACATAATATGCTTTTCGGACTCCGCTTATATATATATATATATATATATATATATATATATATATATATATATATATATATAGGATGATTCGAATACAGACAAAATTCGGGAGGTGATTCTTCATGAAAAAGTCAAACATATGTGACACTTTATGCCTAAACCGAATATTAAAGGAGGTATGAGCCCTAAAAAAACGAGGTTTTAAACCGTATTTGTGCAAAATATCGGTAACGAAGTAAAATACAATGACAACTCTTGGAACATTATTGTATGTTATAGGGACCCTAGTTGTCATACAGGTCTCATCGTAAGCAGTTGTGGCGATTATAATTTTTTTAATTTGACAATATTTAAATTTCCATAATTTTTAGAGCAGAAATGAAAGTAGACATTTTGTTGCCAATTCATAAATCTGGGGTTTTAAAAACGAATGTGGTCGTAGAAAACTGTTAGAAAAAAAGTTAAAAGTTTAGAAGGTTAATTCATATAGAAAATCAGGTTGAGAAGTTATGTACGACTTGTAACAAAAAGTGATTATTAATGCCGTTATTCACCCTTGAATATTGGAAAATAACAAGCATTTAGTTAAAAATATCAAAAATTACAAGAGGTGAAAGAAGATAAAATTACACAATGTATCAGCCTGAAATAAAATAGGGGCTGGTACGCTTACATCGCAGTAAAAGTAGTATCCCTGAGTATTTACCAAAATTATAAGGCAGATATTAATCACCATGTTCAAATGTAAAAAAAAAAAAAAAAAATAGTTACCGTGTTGTAACTCATTAAACCGCTCAGTTTGTCTCCCTTAATGGGAGTCAGTTCAATCTCTTGGATTTAGACAAACTGAGTTGTCTGTTGTTTGGCGACTGTGCTGTTAGCTGAACTGCTAACATCATGCAAGTGCATCACATTGAAACTTGTTTGTATACTAGTGCCTCCCTCTGAATTTCCACACTACATGTTTAATACCTTTCAGATCATACCAAACTTTAGAAGGATTTTGACACACTTGTGTTTTCAACAACAGTCAATTAACGTATTTTTTAAAATAAAATATCACTCTGCTATAATTTAACAACAAATTTCAATTACGGTCAGAGTTATTTATAAATACACTCTATTAAGGAATATACTCACATTCATTGCATTGACAAGATCTGTACTCGTAGTCATTGAGCTTAAAGGCAAAATCTCTACTGTCTGAGACCCCAAGCACGTCAGTAAAATCTTCTTAAACATTTGATTTGGAGGAAGTTTTCCGTCGTGTAAGTACTTTTGATTGTATTATTTGTCGTCGATATTTGAACGATACAAATATATACGCCAGCTTTTAATCTGAACAAGTAGTTAGAGAAAAACAAAGAACTTAAAACTACTTTTGTTGGCTGGAAAAACTTGCATTAATTACACAAACTTTATTAATTCAGCACATGCTAGCAGAAATATAACAAATTTATATTTTCCTGAGTGTTCTTTCAAAATGTACTTCCTTAAAACGTTTCGTTAATACACCATAACAATTTGAATCAGTCAGTGATAGCTTTAACCTACCTACCACTTTATTGGTAAATATCACAAAAAAAAAATGCAAGGTGTAAACATACGAATTTTTACGTTTTTGTTTTCCTCGTTTAAACAGCAGAATGTCGGGGAATCGACTAAAGTTTAGCCACAGCACATGAACCTATGGACAGATGTGGAAAATTATTAGTTGTAATATCTCGAACTATTAATTAAACTGTGTGTATGGATAAGGTCTGCAAACTAACAACAGATGTAAATCACTTTCGTCGTGTAGTACATGCTGACATAGTGCCATGGGACTAAGAGAAACAAGGCACATTCCTGCTCATAGCGGGCATAAAGTAATTATGCGTACGTTGGGACCTATTGTAGTAATCCTAGGTTTATCGTAGTCACTGAAAATTGGTAAAAGCTCCCACTAGTCAACTGTATAAGAATCGGTAAAACTAAAGACACTTGTAAATCTTTTTTGTGTTGTATGTAAAATGTTTTAGAATGCTGATTTTTTAATACATTCTCTTTATAGCTCAGTCAACTTCTTTCGATACCTGTGAGTTGGTGAGGCGCTACAAATGTGTTGCGAGAGTTGCTTGCATCTGAGATCTTCTGAGTATTAACAACCTCCTCGGAAAGATTCATCGAGATCTTCGTTTCGCTTCAGCGGTCTTTCGCCACGTTTTGTATCTATTGTTCTGCTTTGTTATATTACCTCTTCGTTTGCTTTCTCAGCCTATAAGTACCAGAATTCTGAACGTCGTATTTCTCACCTTTAACTTGCAGGATTGCCTTCTTTATGCGAAGATTGTTTTGTATTGGTCGCAGTGTCAAGATAAGTACTCCCTTTGTCGACGGTTCTTGCCTTGGCTCGGATTTAACCGTGGGTAAGTTGAGTCATGATGCAGCCAATACTGAACGTCAGCGCTCCCTGCTCGCTCTCTTCTTCGACAGCGGCTTAGCGATTTCCTGCTACTATGAGAGACTCTGCTTTAATTTTTATTTGGTATCAGTTGGTTGGATGGGAAAGAGCTAAGTTAGCTGTCCGTTAAAACCCCGGAAACCTCTCTACGGAACTCGTTTTGGTGTATATGCTATTGCTTGTTCGTAAACTCATTCTAGGCATTGTTAAGAGTGGGATGGACACCGTGGGAATCCCGTGTCCAAGGTCAAGAAGCGAGGGAGCCATACGGGCGACACTAACATGCACGCCTAGTGCCTCAACGCTCCTACGCGCAAGAATTGCAATGTTTCCGTCGTAACGCCAGACTGTGCAAATTAGAGCTGCAACATAGGAGTTTTATTACACGCGATGAAATACCACAGGTTAAACTACGCCCGTATCTTTGTACTTTTCTCTTGCCGCTTAAGGAAACTTTATAGGCAAGCTTTAAAAATTCTATATTTGACCATTTCACGATTTTTTTCTCCAAGAATACACTCAATATAAAAAAAAGTAAAAAGAAAAAGGGTATATATAATTGTTTTTTATATTTTCTAACAAAAATTTGTATATGAAGAAACATTTATTTAGCGAGACACACGTATTCGCAAAAAAATAACTCACAAAAAATGTGGGGGCCTATCCCACTCTTAAGCGTCCACAAACGCTCTGGCTATGCTAGATATCGTTTCAAATGTGCTTTCATAATTTCAAAACTCTTTTTGGAGAACTGTCGTCTGTAGTATAGACATGCCGGTTTGGAGCCATCGGCGTTTGGCATCGGGTCCGGAACCGGTGGAGCCGCCAAATTGTTACGTCACCCGACCGCCATCTTGGATGTCATTGACCTTTTACCTCTTACCGTGTGACCTTAGACCTTGACCTCGACCCCGAGGACTTTTGACCTCAAAAAACATTAAAATACCCTTTAAATATATATATATATAAAATAATAAAAAATGCCAAAATATTCTAAACAAATTCCGAAAAAAATCTATTATTAAAAAAATATTTTAAAAATCAATTAAAGGATCCACCGAAATGACCCATTTTTTGCCAGAAATGCTGACAAGGATCAACGACTCCGGTGCCTGGAATCAGTGACTCCGAGTCAGGTGACCGGGATCAGGAACTATGACCTTTGAACCCGACCTTTGACCTTGAAGAAGCCAAAAATCCAAAAATCTTTAAAAATTACAAAATTTCACAAAAATATAAAAAACGATTAAAAAATCTATGAAGAATTTATTATTTAAAACTTTAACTAAGAAAGCGTTAGATAAATTTAAAAAAAATAGTTAAAAAATTTATTAAAAAAATTTCTTAATTAAAAAGCTTTTAACCCCGACGGACATTTTCTCCTTTTTCCCTAAAAAATTCCCCTTAAATTTTAATTAAAAAACTTACGTTTCATGAGGTCTCCCCCCACACCACCAATTACTCGCCTCTGTTAGAATTCAGCAGACGACTGACTCCCTTTCGACCTAGACGAGCATGGGGCTGCGACCTGCATCATCGCAAACTGAATTGGATTGGATGCTCCATCGCGCCATCGCAATCTTTCGGTTTGTGTAGAATGTATAGAAATTACATTCGTTCACTAACTGCATGATGCATGCATATATTAGTTTATATATGTAGTATTGGGTATCAACCATTTGTCGTATGGCGCATGTTCGATACTGGTCAAAATATTTAAATACAATCCTTTTATACTTTTTCGTTTCAGTATCATTTTAGACTCGGTAAATACAGAAGTAAAAAAAATAAATATTGATGCATCTGCTGTGCTGCTTCTGCGGTAAAAAATTCACAGCTTTGCGGAATTTACGGCGACATGAAATAACGACACGCGGAGTGAATAGTTCGAGCGTGACTTTTGAATGTCAATTCTGCCATATACATTTTTCTCGTAGTGATGCGTTAAAGAAACATTTTAAAACTTGTAGCACTAGTTCTCTGCAAGTACAATCGGCTCCACCTGTTCCAGAATATCGTAGTGGTAATATACAGATCGCCAAGCAAGATGTTACTCTAACCATACACATTCATGCTGAAGATGAAGCTATCTCCCACGAATCACGACATGGAAGCCTATTTCCGAATACTGTGTACTGGATCATCGCGGTACCGTCGGGTTGTGGCAAGACATGCGTCCTACTGAGCCCGCTGGAGGAAGAGAGAACGGCCTTCGGTTCGAGAATGAGTACCTATACTCCAAATAACTTCAGCAACCGAAATACCAGCGACTGGCACGAGTACTGCAAGCTGTAGATGGCGTGGGTTATTGCCCATGCAGCGATAACGAAGCCTACGTACCTCCGAGCGAAGCACTGCGGAACTCGATATTTGTCATCGACCACATTGCCTTCGAGAAACAAACTGGCATTCAAGAATACTTTAGCATAGGTCGACACGCGAATGTTGACTGTGTGTACCTCGGATAGACTTATTCGCTCATACCCAAACAACTACTTCGCGACAATGCAAACATGTTGGTGTTGTTTCGCATGGACGACACAAATTTACGTCCTGTTTACGTTGATCATGTTAATATGGACATGCCTATATCAGATTTTGAAGATATGTGTGCCTTGTGCTAGAAAGAAAATATGGATTTTTGACGATCGTTAAGGACTATCTGCTACATACGGGAGGGTACAGGCATGGGTTCGATCAGTTCATCGCTGTCTATCGAGAGGGTTCGTCTACTGGGCACCAGCAAGTGATGCTATCAATAACTCCTGCTAAATCTATGGGTACCATTTCTGCAGATGATAATGATGCCACAGTTAATACTAAAGTCGGAATGAGTGCAGTCCAGTCGGTTTGTGCGGAAGGTACACTTGCAATATGTTCGTATGAAGTCGAAAAATATCAAAATAAGCGGTCGTCAGCTCTAAATACTGATGAACATACAACTCCTGCTACACAGAAAAGTAAACTAGATATCGAGGATGCAGCAGGAAGTGAAGCAGATCATAAAGACAGCATTGATAATGACTATAACGACAGTGATAGTGTTGAAGACGATGATTATTCCCTTGACGGTCCCACACATTTCCCCAACGAGTTTCCTTCGACAAGTAATGTGAAGTAGGCAGAAGATATCGAGTATACTGACGATATGTTTACCGAAGATCCCAACAAACTTGTAGAAAGACTAAAATATTTACTTCATAGGCAACATCGTGGGGATTACTCGACCATGAAAGAGGTGGTTTCGATCATAAGATAACTTAAGGATCGGGGTTATATCAGACGATGGGATGAAGTGCTTTCTTATGAAAATGTATTTACAAAATAATAATAAATTATTATTACAAAATTATTAGTTTTTTCATTTTTTGTGTGTTGCATCGTCCTATTTGCCTTTAAGTTTTTAATAACAACAATACGTATTTAAATTTCTTAATAAATTAAGCATGTAGACAATCATGCATAATGCATGCAATTATACCATTTATTCGAAAAAAAATTTTATGCAGTGGATGGAAAATTGCAATAGTCGTCACCTACTAAGATGGTGGTCACCTACCAAGATGGCGTCCTCCAGTAATGTATAAACAAATGACGAATGGAAAAACAAACATGGCAGCTTCCAGTAACATATAAACAAATATGGCTGCCTCCAGTAACATGTAAACAAAGTAAACATGTAAAATTTTATAAAAATACATTTTTAACTATTTTTTAATTTTTTAACGATTTTTTTAATTGCATGTTTTAATAATACATTCTTCATAAGTTTTCAAATTAATTATTACTTTTTTGTGAAATTTCGTTATTTTTTTTAAGATTATTTGGTTTTTTCATTTTCATGTCAAAGGTCAAATGTAAAGGTCAAATGGTCATAGGTCCTGATCTCGGTCACTTAGCTTGGAGCCACTGATCCCAGTCACCGGAATCGCTGATCCCTGTCCGCTTTTCTGAAGAAAAAAAAATGGGTAATTTCTGTGGATACTTTTAATAATTTTTATTGATGAATTCTAGGATTTTTATTTAAATTTTTAGAATTTTTTGGAATTTATTTGAGATTTTTTTGGAATTTTTTATAAAGTTTTTTTTAGTGTTTTTTGAGTTCAAAAGTCCTCGGGTCAAGGTCGAGGTCAAAAATCACACAGGTCAGGGGTAAATGGTCAATGACATCCAAGATGGCTTTCGGGTGACGTAACAAGATGGTGGCTCCTCCGGCTACGGTGCCAGACGCCGATGGCTCCAAACCGGCTTATCTATACTAGCGTCATCATTTCATTTTATTATTCTTAAAATTTTGTGTACATACTTGACTACTTTTCTTTCCCCTCAATAAATGTGCCTAAGGTCTGGGCTTATCCAATTTAATCTAGCTTCGTGGTGTATGACTGCCTGACTTGCTGTGATTTCGAAATATTTCTCGCTTAAGTTCGCTGTAACATTGCTAACCGGACTGGCGGGCTTAAATTATATATATTTGCATGCACCACTAAAGTCTGTATGTTGACAAGCCTACAGCTGTCCACGGTGAAACAGCCCTATAATTCAGCGAAAGATCACATATTTATCTCTTGGGGACTAGAAAATACCAATTCCTTCTTGAATCTCGGCGTTTGAAAAAATACTTTCCTAATGCTTGGTTGCTTGTATTTTGATCACGTTTAACTTGCAATGCCCCCTGGCCTGCTTAAGGTGATATTTGACAATTTTTTTTATTTGGTTATCTGAAAGAGCTTTCGAAAAGCGTCCCCTTAATGCAGCTGTTAGTTGTCACATCATTATAGTTTTCAAAATATAATACTCAAAAGTTTTAACTATCCGAATTCTGCAGCACACTAGCTTAGCCCTAGCTATTTTTTTTACAGCCAAATTGCATTTAATGAAATCTGTATGCTATGCAGAACATACTGATTCAGTATGAGTGCGATTTATAAACAGGTGAGCGAGTTTTGGCACTTTGAATTTTGTTGAAAATAGGGGCCAGACTTGTCGTAAATATATTTTTGTTCATTCGAGCGAAACTGTTAACATTCATTTAATAAATAGTTTAAACCATAAACTGTAGAGTATAAGTTGTTTTTGTACCTTTTGTAACTTGTAACACAAATGCAGTATGTCGTGCTTAGACTATAATTCAACACTTCGAACATGCCTGTAACATTCGTGTGTCGGAATTTGAGTATTATATTTTGAAAACTATAATGATTTAACAACTCACAACTGAATTAAGGGGGCACTTTTTGAAGCCTCTCTCAGAAAGCCAAATTCCAAAAACATTATAAATATTACCTTAACGAACGTACTTAATTGTTATAATTTTTACGGTAAACGTGTTTCTACTTCACTGTGGAGGAATATTTTGTTTTACTCGCTTTTGAATGGCAAATTGAAGCATGTTTTACATACTGTATTTACAGTAGTTGTGTTGTTATGTTTACCTCTCCGCTTAAGAAAATAATGAACGTGACTAATTGAAAAGGACATCACTTTAAATGTATACAATCAAATTTGTCGTGTAGTCTGTGTTTCGTAATGAAATTCGGCGCCACAACTGTTCATTAGCTAACAACCTCTCTGATTAGACAGATTTGTACTATTAATAGATTGCTGAACCGCTTGAGCTAGATACGAATATCACTATAAATATAATTTATTTCACGTGTAGTTAGAATGTTAACTAATCACTAGCCGTAAATCTTATTGATTGCATTTCTTGGAATCTATTATGGCAACCAGCATATTGTCCTACCAGATGAATACACCTACAGCTTAGCTGCAATTGTAGTTATACGTGGCAACGAAAATTTATCTGGCAAAATTAAATTTACAGTTTTTTATATGAACAAATGTAAAAATGTGCGAGTAAGCCTATTAGTAGGATTACATTATTTATTTAACATCAATGGCGTTAACAAAAATGGTATTTATAGTCACTCTTGTTCATTATTTATTTTTGTAAATCTTACAAGAAAGTATAATTCGTTATTTTGCGACTGCAGCTCGAATTGAGCAAGGTTATTTGATATTTTAATCAAGACGACATTGATATAAATAGCCAGCCTACCTTAACTATTTTTTTTTAAATTGTTGACTTTTGAAGCTACTAATCAGTTATTTAAGTGTCAGCAGTAGGTACTGCAAAATATAAAGTTTGAATTCAATCAGTTTAATCAGTTTAATGGTACCCAATATGTGACGTATAACACTAGGCCTACAAGAATAAGACGACCATTAAAAAAATAACAGACTGCAATGTAAACATTTTAGGTGGCCTTAAATAGTAACATTTACATGGAAAATGCGCCATTCATTTGGAAAGTTACTGAGATGGGATATATAACTAACTTCAACAAACAACTTGCAACACGGTGAAATAAAGATCGTATCGATAAGTATATGAAGCTTTGACAATAAAAATATCACTGTGCCAAGTTAGGTTAAAATGGGCTTAATTGTTGCAAAAGTAATATACGTAAAACGAAATACAACGAAGCAGCCGCTTTGAAAACTTGTACCTTATGGATTTAAATTTACGAAATTCATGATGTTTGTAATAGTTTTTTTTGTAAGTGCTTTTTTGTATAAGTTTCGGGTTATTATGAAATATAATACGAAGTAGTGTGTATTTCAGATGTCGTTGTGTTGTAAAAACAGTTGACAGAAGAGGCTATTAATTCGTATGTGATGCTCGCCTAGTAACTTCTAGTGCACAAAGGTCGGCTGAAATAAGTCCAATTGCTCACTAGATTATGGCATTACGAATTTTGACTAAACCGCCATTAGGAAAATGTGTAAGCAACTAAACTAGTTTCTTAACAAAGCACTACTGCCATGCCAACTTTGTTCGTTCCCGCTACATTATGTAAACTATTTATTTACGTTGGCACTATTTGACACGATGAAGCCCAAAATAATCAGTAAAATTCAATATTCAATACTTAAAATATGCTACAACATACAGCTGAATTATGTAGGTCTGAAAGTTCTGGAAGAGTTTTAAGTCTGTCATTTCGAAAACGTGTAGTTTACAAAACTATTTAAATTACCCATATTGACTTGGCCTACCACAGTATTAATTTATGTGTGCAAACATTTCAGTAGTGCACCGAAATATACTTTAAAGGTAACATTACACATAGAGTTTGTGAATTAAAGACTGGCAGTATAAACTGTCAAAAGTACTAATTTTAATTAAAATATTAAAATTCGGCGCAAGGATGCAAACATTATTAGCAGACACACATACACATACTCAGGCACGTACAGGCTAACACAGTGATACGATTATCATCGGGCGAGACGAATTGGATTTGTGATGAGGCTTCTCGAAGGTTGGCCATCAACCTCTGATGGATTTAAGTGAAGCGACGCTCATGGAGGGGAGTGCTGGAACAGTCACGCCTAGAAGAATAGCCGCAGAATATATATTTTCATACGCGCGTTAAGGACCGTTATTGTAATAGACGATCGTCCTTCGATGAGGGTGGTCGGTTTTCACTGCACTCAAGTAGTTTTTAATGCATTCATTTTTTAATGACTCCTCCATTTGTTTTGCTCCCTGCGCGCACATATTTATGAAGCCGCGGCGTGTAACCCCTGGTGTCTTTCTTGTGTGGTTGTTGAAAACATGGCTTACGAATATATTTTTACTACCGTGACCTGTTGTATATTACTTTAGCGATCATTTCCTGTTATTGTTGCAGACGCTCACAATTTAACTGAACGTTACCATTCGAACGTATAACGAGCAGAGTATGAATGAAAATGTTTTATTTTTTCACTTGCTGCTATTGCTTTTACCATTCGTGTTGATTCTTGAGTACAGCTATTTCAATTTTTTCCGTTGCAATTTACCAGTGGTCTTGAAAAAGTATTCATATATTTATTGAAAATTTATTAATCATCGGAAAATACAAAAATGTGAGTGACGCCGTCCCCAATGTACATATTCCTTGAATATTTTTGCGAATAAAATTTATATTCGTCAAAAGTGCTTTTCTCGGAAAGAACGATGTATCTCCTCAGGGGGAATTAATTAACAGCAAACCTGGCAAATCAGAGAACTTAAATTAAACCCCCGATTACTGGCAACATTCACCACATTACTAGTGCGAACATTCAGAAGTTCGAGATCGAACCTCGGCCGAAGATGAGATAGTAAGTGCATCCTTTAACTACTTCGTAAATAGACATGGTAGTGTTCACAATATCATAGGCTATATTTAACCAGTACTCTCAACATTATAATTAGTAATCACGTCATTAGCGAAACAAGTTAGAAAATGTTTAAATGCTGTGATTTAGTTTTATGTCAGGTGCTAATCACATTGGCAAATTCACAGCAGCTATTCAGCATCAGCTAGGTATGGTTAAAAAACTCTGGGCGTTTATTTAAAACGGTTCTCGTATACAAGCGCAAGCTGAAACACTGCCTCAATTACTGTGTTTGCAGAGGAAATATATTTTTAAGTGGCATGAACTTGTGTTGAAATACTGCCTTAGTTAAACCTCATTAAAATCACGCAATTAAAAAAAAAAACGCTTTGCAATTTCCTGCCCTTCATGGGCACCAGTTTTCCGATATTTAGCTACGTGGCAGATTAAAAATCATTACTTTAAACCAAAGATATATCCGCAGATATAAAACGCGTTTCCAGATCAGACAGGAAATTCACGAAATTCAAGAAATCCATGAAATAAATTGCATTTATTACTTAAATATTTAAAATAGTAGGGATATGGGCATTCGGTTGCAAGAGCAAGGGGCTGTGGCGCTAAGGGAGATGGCCGTCATCTTATATTCTGGACTTCCCGCTCTGTCAATCTGGTCTCGTGACCGCCATGTTGGATTCCGCCATGTTGGTAGCCAGTATGCCACCATCTTGGCAACCAGTATGCCGCCATTTCGGTAGCCAGTATGACATTTTCGTGCTCTATCATTCAATGTTGTTTGTCATGCTGTTTTTAATACACTATTATTCCAAGTGTTTTCTCCGAGTGCTCCCAATTTCTCTCTCTTGCATTCTTTCTTTCACTTTCTTTCCTTTGTCTATTCCTTCTTTCACTCTCTTCATTTCTCTCTTCTATTCTTTCTCTCTCTCCTTTCCTTTTCTTTCTCTCTTGTTTCTCAATTCGTTTGCCATTTGTCTATCTACTTTGTTCGATTTTCTCTCCACTGTCATCTTGGTCTTAGATTGGTCTACTAGCAGTGCTGGTGGCGCTCTCGTTCGATTAGTCGCTACACCAATTACTCACCTTTGTTCGATTAGTCGCATTCGCACCACTGCCATCTTGGTTCTAGTGTTGTCCTGGTAGGAGCGCTAGTGTCGTTCTCATTCAATTTAGTTCTAGAGTTGGCCGCTAGGGTCACTGCATTTTTTTAGAACTCATAATACCATATGGAATAGTGCGAGATCGAACTGCCGGACCTTGAGTCGCCAGATTAATTCCGTAGACAACTCGACTATCATGATTTGCACTGGAATAAGAGTTAATAGGAAGTATATTCTTGGAGACGAATAAATATCCCGTTGTGTTTTTCTTCCCTACATTTGAAATATTTATTAATTATATAGATTTAACTTATATGATTTTTAAGTATTTTTGTTTAGATATAACATACATATATATTATTTAGATTTAACTTATATAATATTTAAGTATTTATTTTAAGTTTTACATTTTTAGTATTTGTATTAAGCTTTACATTTTAAGTATTTTAAGTATAATTTTAAGTTTTACATTTTAAGTATTTTAAGTATAATTTTAAGTTTTACATTTTAAGTATAATTTTAAGTTTTACATTTTAAGTATTTTCTTATTATTTATATTTAACTTAAGCCTACATATAATTTTAGAGTACTTCATGGTATGTTTTTTATTATTCAGATTTTTAACTTATATAATTTTTTAGTATTTATCTTACATATAATATTTTTTCAAAATTAGAAGTGTGCGAATTTGTAGATTAGATTAACTCATGTACCATTACCAAATTTCAGAGTGGTTTTGGGGCATAAGGTTTATGTAATTTTAATATAAAGTCGATTGCCTTGAAAATACGAAGTCTGTGATATAAGAAGGTGGACAGTTTAAAAGACTGCAAAAAAGTATATTTAGTATGGTGTTGGAGGTAATGGTAACTGTCGATCCCGAAGCAGATGATTTTTATCCTTCTTGTTGCGTGAATTTTAAATTGCTTTGAAGTGTATGAAATATGTTGCCCTGGGTGCTCGATTGGATTGGGAAACGAGCTGCATAAAGTGTTTGCTCTTTGTATATCTATTTCTTGTAAGCAAATTAGTCAGGTATCTGTTGGAACTAAATAGATTTAAAACTCATGTAATCTAGTGGTGTGAGTAAAATTAAACGAGATAATGTAAATTGTTTGCAAATTCTCCAGTAAGTTTTGTCTTGAATCGCTTTGGTAACAGTTGGAATCTACAGGTTGAGATTCACCCTGGGTTCTTAATGTGAGTCATTGTCAGGCTTTTCCTCCCGTGGAAAATGTATTTGAAACACCTCACACTTAATTATGAGACATTTCATAATCATACATTGTAAGTAAATGAGGTATGTATTGGCCAAGAGTATAGTGGCTTGGCATCACAAAATCATAGTGGTTACTTCTAATGTGTGGATATTTTAAGGTTTCAGACTTTACTCGAGGCCGTTTTATAACCAAACTGCATTGTGGAAAAATTGCACAAAATGCTGAAAGTGGTTCATGTGTATTTGCTTTATAGAGTAATACTGTCATTTTGAAAACGTCTGTTTCATATACAGGAAACAGAAAAATAATACGCTGTAGGCGGGGGAACAATAATATCCATGACTCTCCGACTGCCTGGTGTAAAAAATAAAAGAAAGATTAACGCCGCATTACGTACAGGCGCGAGGTACATGGGCCAGCTTAAGGTGTTAAAAATTCAATGTCGGTTGTCGACGAGCCCTGAACTTTCCTAGCGTCACTTCTAACATGTCACTGCCTCGGTCGTTGAAAAGGGCAGTATAGCGCTCACGAAAAATACCGCAGATGTGTGCCTAGCTCGTGGACTCGGCGAGGTCAGGTGTAGTGTTGTGCTGTGCAAAGATGCGTTCTAGTCCAAGGGACTGACGTAGAATGCTTACTTAGTAAGCTGCACAGCGCCTCTAAGCTCTGCATTGCCAACTGGCCCAAATTTTTTTTAGTATGGCCAAATAACTGTTTTCACAATATGTGTATCTATAGAAATAAATTCAATTTGGCTTACGTATGTACTCGCGTTATGTCTAGTAGAAGTTATTTACACATAGTATCGGCCCTGTACGCACTGTGTCATGGTTGATTCCCTAAATATGCGTAAATACAGATATGTGCTTTATAATAAAGAGAAAAAATATTACTGTCGTCCGTGGAGTATGTTCGCTTACCTGATACATTTATTTCCACGAATGACTGTTGCACATGCTATGCATTGAATTCTCTTTTATATTTATTATGAGGCAGGAATAAAAAAAGAAGTAATTTCAGTCTATGCAGAATACCTTCAAAAGCATGAGTTATTCGTATTCTGCCCTTAGAATTATTATTATTATTTTTTCGTAATTCAATAAATATATTACAGAAGCCTTCAGAATGCTTAATATATTCAGACTCAGTCTGTATGATTCACAAACAGTATAAGTTATATTACAGAAGCCGAGCAGTGCTTAGGAAACTATAAAATTAAGGATTAGCACTACTGCTTGCGCATGAAACCTGTATTATTGGTTGCTGCCAGTATCATAGGAAATCGAAATTTTTTTCTTAGTATCCAACATCGGAAATTATTACTAGGATTTCTTAAGTACTTGTCATACCAAATATTTCCTCTTTTGCAACAATTCGAACGAGAAATTAATGCTTAAGTTTACGAGGTCTTGAGAGCCGATGAGGCTGAAATCAGGCGAGAATGGAGTAGAACTGGAATGCAAGGATAGAGAGCAGTGGGAGATCACCGAGAAAACCCCGGAAGCTATTCAAATAAGAATTCGTAGAAAAAATTGTACTTGGCTAAGAATTTCACTTGACCGATACATTAATAAAGTGATCAGGCCCGTGACAATATTAATTGTGCATATAGTGGAAGAATACACAAAGTTCATACAGCTAGATATTGAGCGGGGCTTTCGAAAGAGTTTACCGCTAACAGCCTATACTATCTGCAAGCCGGGGGATCCTTGTTTTTATAGTAAAGTCGGGGAGTCAAAGTTAATACGTATTAATCTGAATATATTGTCGTGCATACACGTTTTCTATGCAACCAAATTTTATGTCCTAAGTTAATGTTCTTACGAGAATCAAACATCAGCCTCCCGCCGTGTCTTCCAACATAACAACATGCATCCTGCAACAACCATCGGCTGACAGAGTACTTTGCCAATTGCGGTGGAGTACATTTTTTGGTTTACAAGTTCTCCTAACCTTACATCAGTGCTTCGCATCCGGGATGGACGAATAACTATTCGCCTTGAGTCACTGCGTAATAAGTGCCTCTTCGCGTTTTTTTTTCTGAAAACCAAAAATAATTAAAATTACAACTACAACAGACCGCAGGGGTGTATTGCCCCTACGATTCGTCTTACAGGCGAATGAGTTCGCTGCCAGTGGTCACAGTGTGTAAAAGAATGTTTTTTTTTTACATGTGTCACAATGGCCACGCTTGTGTTTGAGATTAATATCGAAACTTTGGTTTGAAACTTTGGTAGAGAAATAGGCCTTAAATTAATATCGTCTCTGTAGTAGGCCTAGTATTTCTCAGGACATCAATAGTTAATTCCGATATACAAAACGAACAACTTGGATAACTATTGGAGAATACACTTTTTTTAAATCAGCTAACACCACAACGATTTCTCTCCTCCTACAATGCATGATATAAACCTAGCAAAATTTAATATTGAAAAAAGAAATAAAACACTCAAATACTTTTTTCACATACTATTTGTTTTAATACACAGTCAATAGAATGTCATCAGATTTTGACTGTCTCAAATTCACCTGGTATTATTTCCTACATAGTTTATGAGTTGTCTGGGAGGGCGAGATGCTTGGGCAAAAAGCATTACCTTATATTACTAGTAGTTAGTTTCTGATAAAATAACTACAATTGGAAGGAGGGGGGAGTTGGCTAGTGAAAATGCTTGAATACGATGAAGGCCCGTGTAATGTTATGTGTTTAGTATTCATTCGCACCTGATATATACATTCAAGCAATATCTATCGTTTAGGCGTGGCGTAGGGCTTCCAGTTCGAGAAACAAAAAAAAAATTATCAATTTACTTTCGGACTTAGAAAAATTTTCAGAGACTGCTATAGGATTGAATAATAAAGGTGAAACGGAAGTTTCAGGTATCGGATATGGGGATCAGGGTAAGATAAGTGGTTCGCTATCCATTAATGATGTAAATTTTTGAAGGTTATCAGTTAGGTTCGCACGCAAACTTCTGGCTGATGACGTACACCCGATATAAATGTTTAAACAATATCCATCGGTTAAGCATGTTGTAGGCACCAGCGTTCGTAGCCCGAAACCATAGAAATGTTTATTTTTTACTATCGGACTTAGAGAAAAACTTGGTAATTTTTCTCACTGTTGGTGAATATTAAAGGAGTAGTACCCTAATGTTATTACAAATGATCACTTAGCTACATGAAAGTTGTCTCAATGGGAAGGGAAACACATTTTTTTTTTTCAATTTGGTTCACAACATCACGTCACCTGTGGTCAATGTGAGCGCCCTTCATCACGCGACACACATCGAGTATGTAGTCCACTTTCTGCCATACACGTTGTAACATTGGACGATCCTCTAATGCAATGGCCTCTGCGATGCGAACACGAAGATCCTGGACTGTCGGGGGTAAAGGTGGCCGATACATGTGTTGTTTGACAACACCCCAGAGAAAAAAGTCACAGGGTGTAAGATCGGGGGAACGTGGAGGCCAATGTAAACGTTCGCTATCGTCATGGCCACCCTGCCCAATCCATCTGTTTGGCAGTCGCCTGTTGAGTTCACGCCTGACAGCCAAGTGGAAATGGATTGGTGCCCCATCCCCTGAAAAATGAAACCTTGTTTATCCTGTTCTAGTTGTGAAAGAAGTAATGTGTGTAACATTTGCAGGTCCGAAATCGCCGTGATTGTGTTCTCGTCGAAAATGAAAGGGCCGTACACCTCTTCATGGCTGAGGAAACAAAAATATTCAGCTTGGAAGAGTCGCGCACATGCTCCACATGACATTTAGGATTTTCCAGACCCCAGATCCTGATATTGTGTTTATGCACTTTGCCCGACAGGTGGACGCAGGCTTCATCACTGAACACCAACGATTCCAAGAAACCATCAGTTTCCATTTAGATTTGCATGTCCTCGTAGAAAGACAGTCGCTTGGCTTTGTCGCCCGGTTTCAGGGTCTGCAACAATTGCAGATGGTACGGATGGGACCGCAAATGTTTCCGTAAAATCTTCCACACGATTTGTTTCAGAATGTCCAATTATCTGCTGACTGTTGCGGTGGACTTCTGTGGACTCCGCACGAAACTCTCTCTCACACGCTCCACAGATGCCTCGCTTACTGGAGGACGGCCGGTTGACTTTAGCTTACAGATGAATCCTCTTGCTTTAAAGTCAGTGTACCAAATATGGATACTGGGCCCAATGGGTGCATCTTCACCAAACTCCCTTCTAAAGTTACGTTACACAGGGATAACAGACTCACAGAAGTGAAAATTCTGCACACAGAATGCCTTCCTGTCTTCGTTGGCAAACATTTCTTCTCCTATCGCCTAAGCGGCGAAATCAATAACCATGCGACTGCTGTACCAACCACTACAACATTTTGAGTTTCCCTTTCCATTGAGACAACTTTCACGTATATGTTTGTTATAAAACGTGAGTAGTAGGGAAAATGGGATTGACGAGCAACGGTGTCTGGCACCGAAGGTGGAGCTGGGGAGCCGCCATGTCGTCACGTCATAAGTCCAAAAGTTTTTTCCCTTTTTTCTCCCAATATTTCCCTTTTCCCCTCCAAATAAGCTAAATTTCCCAAAAAATGTATCCCTTTTTCCCTGAAAATGCCCTCTTTTTCCCAAAGTTATAATTCCATTTCCAAAAAAGAAAAAACGATCTCCAGAAATTAACTATTTCTCCTTTAAATATGATAGAAGCCCTCCAAATCAATTTTCGGCCAATTTAAGTAATTTGAGAGGCTTCCTTAAAATTTTTTTTAAAAATTCACAAAAATTCCAAAAAAAATCCCAAAAGATCTAATATTAAAAAAGAATAGAAAACCTACTATTAAAACTATATCAAAAGTATTAAAAAATACTTCAATCTCCAAGAGGTCAGTAGTAGCACATAAACATTCTGCATCTTAGTAGGCGACCTCCATCTTGGTAGACATAATCCATTTGCCATATTAGATGCAGACTACCTCGATCTCGAATGACCTTGAAAACAAAAACTCGGGAAAGGAATCCATAAAAGTCAGCAAAGCATAATACATAACAGACCACTACCGCCATATTAGATGCAGACTATCTCGACATTGACACCATGACCTTGAATGACCTAGAAAACCAAAACTCAAGAAAACATACATAAAAATCAGCAAGGATAATACGTTACATACCACCACAACCATATTGGATGTAGGTAATCTCGACATTGATCCCAATGACCTTGATTGACATTGAAAACAAAAACTTAAAAAATCCATAAAAGTTAGCAATTATAATATGTTACAGACTACCACCACCACATTAGATGCATATCACCTTGACCCGAGCCCTGAAAATAAAAACTCGAGAAAAAATACTTAAAAGTCAACAAGCATTTACCTAAATCCAATTACCTTCAATGACCTATAAAACAAAAACACGAGAAAATTCCATAAAATTCAGCAAGCATATGCCATTACAGACTACTGCCACTGCATTAGATACAGACTACCTTGACCTTGACAACATGACCTTCGATGACCTTGAAAACAAAAACTCAGGAAAAATCTATGCGAAGATGCAGAAGCCAGTCGAGATGATCCACCTTTCACGCCAGCTGCTGTCAAACTAAACCTCTCAGATTACCTCCCTACTGCTTATAAAATACGAGTATGTAAGCCCTATGGCGTCATATTGACTTTAAGCCAAACGTACTGTACCATTATTACATTGCTCGTACACCGACCAGCCAATCACCGAGTTACTACATGATTGCAGATGACCAATCACATGCAGGCATTGAGACATCACGCACAGGCAGGTAGGCAGGCTTTAGATGCTAGTTCCTTGATCGCATTACCATGCATTTATATCTTTAGCAGTTTCTTACAGACAAGTTCTTCGCTCACCTATACATCATAGTCACACTTAAAGCAGACAAATGACTCCTGTTGTCACACCAACCCCTCACAAAACTGCCCTTTGACCCATTGACCCATGACCCACTATCCATTGAAACCATTGGCCCATTGACCAATAGAGCCATAATGACCCCTGATTGCGGTACTGATTGCAGTGCTGACCTCTAATGACGCCAAAATTACCCCTAAATAACCCCTGAGTGTTGTGCTGATTGCAGTTCTGACCCCTAATGACCCCCAAATTTATCCCTAAATTATTCCTTAGTGCAAAGTTGATTACAGTGCTAACTACTAATGACCTCAAAATGATCCCAAAATAACCCCTAATTGTGGTGGTGATTGCGATTGTGGTGCTGATTGCAGTGTTGATTGTAGTGCTGATTGTGGTTGCGGTACTGATTGTGATTGCAGTGCTAAGTGCAGTGTGTGTATGTATGTGTGTGTGAGTAGTAAGTTAAAATAAATTGTCCCTATTTTATAATAAAATGATATAGTCCTACCTCCAAAGCTAAAGGTTAACATTTCTTTTTAGTAATCTCGTTTTGAAAAACTATATATCCAGTTCCCTCAGTGTATTTCATCGCTTCATAGGTAAACTGTAATTAAACTTTACAATGATAGTGCCCAGAAATACTGTAGGCTCTCACCATGCTTCACAATTGGTCATCGTGCGAAAAGGACTCTTCTCACAGACCACAATATCATACCGACATACATTTTGAACACAGGTGAAAACTCGATCGCAAAAACGACACTAACGACAACCAGCTAACGATCATGTAGGTCGCGGCTCCGTGGTCGTCGAGGTCAAAGGCAGGCCTTCGTATTCGCATTTCATCTTTGCGGTATGGGAGCACTCTGAGGAAAACCACATAATCGATCGCCCAAGATGATTACATGCAGGTACTTGCATAATGATATGTTATTAAATTATGCTTCTATGCATACATATACAATAATTTGGAAATAATTTTATATATACATACTAATATAAAATACCTATTCACAATTATATATAAAACGAAATCGAGAATATATTTATATTTACATGTATATACACCTATAAGTATACATAATATGTATAAAATAAATTGAAAATTATTTTATATTTACATATACCTATATATATATATATATATATATATATATATATATATATATATATATATATATTGATGTATAACATACATTGAGAATAATTTTATATTTACATATTCATATACCTATAACCATACATTATTATGTATATAGTAAAATGAAAATATTTTTATTTGTATACTTATATACTCATATATACACATAATTATGTATAAAATTAATTCAAAATCATTATATATACATGTTTATGTGCCTGTACCTATATATAATTATGAACAAGGAAAATTTAAATATTTTCATATTTTCATATATATATATATAATTATACATATTACATACTTATAAATATTCACATACCTATACATAATCATGTATAAAATAAATTGAAATTAATTTTACATTGCCATATAAAAATTTTTATACATATTTGTATACATAAACACTAATTATGTATAAAATAAATTCAACGATTATTATATTCCTATATTTATTAACTTATACATATCTATATACCTATACATAATAATATACATAATAAATTGAAATTCAGTTTATATTAACACACATACGTATATATAAATTTAAATTAATTTTATATTTCCATATTTATATGTTGTACATAATTATGTATAAAATAAATAAAAATAATTTTATATTCCTATATATATCTACATACCTATATACAGAAATTTAAATTAGTTTTAAATTCCCATATTTATATGTACATAATTATGTATAAATTAAATAAAAATAATTCTATATTTACATAACTATATACCTATACATATACATAATTATATGTACATATTCATATATATAAATTAAATTAAATTTTATATTCTCATATTCATATGTACACAATTATATAATTATGAATATAATAAATTCTATATCTGTATATTTTCTTCTGGGGAGAACGATTATGTGGTTTTCGCAGAGTGCTCCCATACTGCGAGGATTAAATGCGAATACGAAGGACTCCTTTTGACCGCGACGACCATGGAGCAACGACCTGCATCATCGCTAACTGGTTGTCGCCAGTGTCGGTTTTGAGATTGAGTTTTTACCTATGTTCAAAATGTATGTCGGTATGAGATGGTGGTCAATGCGAAGAGTCCTTTTCGCACGACGGCCAATTGGGAAGCATGGCGAGAGCCTACAGTAGTTCTTGGCACTATTACTGTAAAGTGTAAATACAGTTTACCCAGGAAGCAATGAAGTATGCCGAGGGACCTGGATATATACTATTTCACAGTGAGGGCAATAAATAAAATGTTTACCTTTTAGCTTTTGTAGGTGGGACTATAGACATTTATAATAAAATATGGCGAATTAATTTTATCTTGCCACTCACACACACACATTGCACTTATCACCGCACTAACACAGGAATCACAATCAGCACTGCAATCAGCACCACAATCAACACCACTGCATTTAACACTGCAATCGCAATCAGCATCGAAATCAGGAGTCAGCACCGCCATCAGCACTGCAATCAAGGGTCATTTAGGGGTCATTTTGGAGTCATTACAGGTCAACACCACAATCAGCACCGCACAAATTGGGTAATTTAAGCGTATTTTTGGGGTCATTATGGGTCAAAACTGCAATCAGCATCACAATCAGGGGTCATTATGGGTCAGTGGGTCAATGGTGTCAATGGGTCGCGGGTCATGGTTCAATGGGTCAATGGGGCAGTCTTGTGAGGGGTCGGTCTGACAACAGGAGTCATTTGTCTGTTTTAAGTGTGACCATGTTTTATAGGTGAGCAGATGAACTTGCCTGGAGGAAACTGTTGAAAATATAAATGCATGGCAATGTGGTCAAGGAACTAGCATCTAAAGCCTGCCTACCTTGCTTTGTGTAATGACTCATTGGCTGTATGTGATTGGTCAGCTGCAATCATGTGGTAACTCGGTGACTGGCTGGTCGGTGTCCCAACAATGTATTAATGGTGCAGAGATATTGGTTCAAAAATCAACATAATCCCATAAGGTTTGCATACTCATATTTTATAAGCAGTCGCGAGGTAAGCTGAGATGTTTAGTTTGGCAGCAGCTGACATGAAAGGTGGATCGTCTCGGCTACCTTCCTGCTCATTAAAAGTCACGGGGTTAAGTTTAAGGTTACCTGCAGCTTATGTGGCAGTAGTAGTTATTAATGTAATATACTTATTGACTTTTACATATTTTTCTCGAGTTTTTATTTTCAGGATCATTCAAAGTCATGGGGTTAAGGTTAAAGTGATATGCATCCAATGTGGTGGTGGTAATCTGTAATATATTATGCTTGATAACTTTTATGGATTTTTCTCAAGTTTTTGTTTTCAAGGTCATTCAAGTTCATGGGATCGAGGTCGAGGTTACCCGCATCCAACATGGATGTAGTAGTCTGTAATGTATTATGCTTGATAACAGTTATATATTTTCCCCAAGTTTTCGTTTTCAAAGTCATTCAAGGTCATGGGGTCAAGGTCGAGGTAGTCTGCATCTAATATGGCAGATGGGTAATGTCTACCAAGATGGTGGTCGCTTACCACGATGGTAGAATTGGCGTGAGCTACTACTGACCTTTGGAAAGTTAAATATTTTTGAAGTACTTTTGAAATATTTTAAATAATACATTAAAATGATTTTTTAACATTAAATATTTTCAGATATTTTAACAGTTTTTTTGGGATTCTTTTTTATTTTTTGGGTGAAATGTCAAGGTCAAAGGTTTTGGGTCTACGGTGAAGATCAAAGGTCCTCTGCACTCAATATGGTGGACAAGATGGGTGACAACCAAGATAGCTTATGGTTAGGACTGACTCCGATCCTGGATCCCTTCTATCGATTTGGAAGAACTTATGCCTTTAAAACCAATATGGACACCACTGCTCTGTCAGTCCTAAGGAAGCCTCTGAAGCTACTTAAAATGGGCGAAAATTGGATTTGAATGGCTTATGCAATTTTTGAAGGAAAAAACGGGTCATTTTTGTGGATCCTTTTATATGCAAAAAATAACATTTTTAAGGAAAATAATGCAATTTTTGGGAAACAGGGGCAATTTTTTAGGGAAATTAAGTTGATTTTGAGGGGTAAAAGGGAGATTGTATGGGAAATAAGGGAAAGAAGGTGGCAGATGGATGATGTCACAACATGGTGGCTCCCTGGCCCCTGCTCCGGTGCCAGACACTGTTGCGCCTCAATCCCCTTTTTCCTTCTACCAACTTGAGTTATTAATTTTTGTAATTGGAAAGACCATTTGTCATAACTATAACCAAGGCAAAATGTAATTATCCTAGAGCCAGGTTGTAATGACTGTAATGTGATTAATAGCACAAGTTATTCTAAGCTTATAAGCGCAGTTCGTGCAATTTTTAGTATTCATGCGCAACTCGTTCAAATTTTTAAGCAATTTGTAACTGTTAGGTTTGGCGTAAGGGCCTGTGTTCGAAGAACAAAACTATTAAAACAATATTAATTTACTCTTGACCTTAGCAAAATATCGGACGGGGTTTTCCGAGTGATGGGAGAAAGTATTTATAGAATTCAATTTATATAGAAAAAATTACAGTTGACGTTCTGACATCGTGAGGTAAACATCGATTTGGAAGCATTCTCTCGCTATACAGTAAAGAAGAATTGTGACTTCGAAAGCCTGCCTTTGACATCAAATAACATGGAGCCGCGACCTGCATTATCGCTACCTGGTTGTCGTCAGTATCGATTCTGGGATCGAGTTTTCACCTATGGTAAAAATGCTCGTCGGCATGACAGAACGGCCTGTACGAAGATACCTTCTCATGCAATGAAGCGTTACGACAAAGACCACGTGCAGTTTATGCAAGGTGATACAATGAAGGAACATTCCGAGATCTGCAAGGGTTCGTCTATTGGGAGCCAGCAAGTGATGTTTCCAATACCTCCTGCTACATCGATGGGTACTGCTTCCGAAGACCATTATGATGAAGCAGCTAATACTAAAGATGGGATGAGTAGAGTCAGTTTGCGCAAAATATACACTTGCAAGGCGTTCACGTGAAGTCGACGAACATCAAAATAAACAGTCGTCTGCTCTAAATACAGATGAACATACACCTCCTACAAAGAAAAGAAAACTTGATATAGAATACAAAACAGCAAGTGAAAATGATCATGAAGACAGTGATAGCAGTGGAAACTAATGATTCTCTCAATTCATTGACAAACCCCTCCAACGAGTTTCCTTCGATTAGTGTTGTAAAGGAGGTAGAAGACCACAAGATCACCGACTACATGTTTACTGAAGACCTGAATGAAATTATAGACATACTCAAATATTTGCTTGAGTTTCAAAAACGCGGGGCTTACTCCAACATGAAAGAGGTGGTTATGATCATGGATGAACGGAATGATCGGGGTTATATAAGATGATGTGATGAACCGTTTACTTCTGAAAATGTATTTACTAAATATGAATAACTTTTTATGAAGTAATTTTTTTGTTTTTAATTCTGTTATGAGTCGTACCCTTTTATCCCCCACAACTTTAGAGTGGTGCTGCATTGTTCAGTATAAAGTCAAAGTTTTGCATCGGCCAATAGCGATGCATGGTAGGAGCCTGCTGTAGTTCAAGACACTTTTATTGCAAAGTGTAAATACAATTTACCCAGGAAGCGATTAACTATACCGAGGGACCTGCATATATACTTTTGAAAATTACAAATACAATCCTTTTATAAATTTTCATTTCAGTATCATTCTGGAATTGGAACAGTACGCACGTATCAGATATTCCAATATGGAATTTTAGTGCAAACTCTGCCAGAGGCAGTTTTTTCGGAGAAATGCTTAAAAAAAACATTCTAAAATTTGCAGCACTGGCTCTCTGCAACTACAATAGGTTCCATCGCTCCATAGATCCATCGATTCATCAATCCATCGCTCCATAGCTTCAGAAGATTGTAGCGGTAACATATGTAATATCAAGAAAGATGTTACTCTACCCATACACATTCATGCTGAGGACGAAGATATCTCCTCGAATCGCGACATGGATGCCTATTTCCAAATGCAGTGAGGTGCATTATCACAGGACCATCGGGTTGCGGCAAGACATGCGTCCTACTGAGCCTGCTGGAAGAAGAGAACGACCTTCGGTTCGAGAATGTGCACATGTACTCAAAATCGCACCAACAACTGAAATACTGGCGATTGGCACGCGTACTACAGAATGTGGAAGGCATGGGTTATTTCCCATGTACTGATACGAAGCTGTCGTGCCGCCGAGCGAAGCAGAGTTAACCTCAATATTTGTCTTTAATGACATAGCCTGCGAGAAACAGACTTGTATTCAAGAGTACTTTAGCATTGGACAGCATGTGAATGTGTACTGCGTGTAGCTTGGCCAGACTTATTCGTGCATACCCAAACAACTGCTTCGGGATAATGCTAATGTGCTGGTGCTTTCTCGCACTGATGATATTAATTTGCGACATGTGTACGACGAACACGTCAATACGGACATGACGCTATCAGATTTCAGGTGCCTGTGTGCATCATTATGGAAAGACTTATTACGGATTATTGACGACCGTAAAAGACTGGCCTCTATTTAATGGGAAGTACAGACATGGATTCGATCAGTACATTGCCGTCTGTCGAGAATGAGTTACAGCATATCGAAATTCAGGCAAAGTAGCCTCAAGCTGTGTCTTCACAAATACGACGATAGGGATTGTCTCGCATCAGGAAATGATGTAACTTGTGCTTCTGGTTTACATGGTGGGGCCCAAGCAGAATAGATAACTGATTGACTTGTTAAAAAACGAAGCTGAAATCATAGATTTGCAGTGCGAGTATCGCTGTCTTGCGCAGCACAAGCTGGCGAAACTTTACGACGACCAGCACCGACACATCTGCGACAACCTGTCTGGATACGTGCATGGAGGAATGCACAGCTACTGCACAAATGGTATGCCTCGTACTTGGACCATGAATCTGCAGCCTTCGACTAGACACGAAATCGCCTGAATCGAATAAGATTAATAAAAATTATTAATATTTTTTTGCCTGATCCTAATAATATTGTAAATGCGAAAGTTTGTTTGTATGTTACTCAATCACGCTGTAGCGGCTAAATGGATTTGGCTCAGATTTTGTACAGGGGTAGATTATAAACTGAATAAGCACATATGGTACTTTCCATCCCAGAAAAACGAACAATTTTTTAGGAAATATATAAAATATGCCACAAACCATTAGTCATTATAATTAAGGCTTGATTTTTTCAAGCAGGCGAAGCCATGGGTAACAGCTAGTTATGTATATTTTATATGTGTACAATCAATTTCGTGTAAAACTATGCTGTGATTTATTTCTAAGGTACCCATTTTCATAATATTTTTTTAAAATGAAAAAAATACTTCATATTTTAAAATGGAAAAATATTCCAAGATCTTACGTACATGACTATTGTCTAGTGATTAGGTTAAGTGAAGTGAATTCGAGCAAAGATAAGAATTAAATACCGACATGTAAATAAAATATTTAAGTCTGGGATAGAAAGAAAAAAAATGTATGCGAATAAAATTCTTAAAAATTATATGTAAATTCTGAATAAAAAAAGTGTAAAACCAAAAAATTATATAAGTTAAATATAAATGACAAATTAATACTTAAAATGTAATGAGAAATAACCATGACAAGATATTTATTCATCTGTAAGTTATATACTTCTTATAAACTCTTGTCCCAGTACATGTCATAATAGCCGAGCGGTCTAAGGCGTTAGTCTGGTGACCCCAGGTCCGGTAGTTCGATCCCGCACAATTCTTGATGGTATTGCAAGTTCTAAAAATAAGCAGCGCCCTAGCAGTCAACTTTAGAATTAATTCGAATGAGAGTGACACCATTGCTCCTAGCAGAAAACTCTAGAACCAAGATGGCAGTGGAGCGAAGGCGACTAATGGAACAAAGGTGAGTAATTGGTGTTGCTACTAATTGAACAAGAGCGACACCAGCACCCCTAGCAGCAGCTGGTGTAAACAAATATGGAGGTCGGAAACAAATTACATACAAAAACCAAGAAAGCATCCTCCAGCAACAGTCAATGTAAACAAATATAGCAGTCGGAAACAAATGACAAACTAAAAACCAAGCTGGCGGTCGAACGATTGTGAGAGATAAATGAGAGCCGATGAAGACAAATGAATGAGAGAGACAAAGAAGGGAGAAAGAAAAAAAAAAAAGAAGCAGAGAAAGGAAACAAAGAATGGAAAAAAAGAAAAAAAATGGATGCTCTGAGAAAACAACACACTGGCTACGAAAATGATGGTCCAAAATGGTAACATACTGGATGCCAAGATGGCGAAACACTGGAATCCAACATGGCAGTCGCATTATCTTGACAGAGTAGGAAATCCAGAATCCAATATGGCGGTCTGCTCATTGGAGGCCCTCAGCGCCTCCTGCAGATCCTTGACCCAGAATTCTCATATCCCTACTGTTAAGTCAGTTGGTTCTTCCTAGAGGAAGAATTCTGTGGGATTACTGAACTAAAAGTCATAGATAACAATGTGATATTTTTTTATAATGTAATATGTAATAAATATGTAATAATATGATGATTATGTAATGACGATGTAACTATGACGATAGTATTGATGACGATGGTAATGCTGATGATAATGATGATATTTTGATGATGTCAATATTGATTGATGCCGATGAATGATATCTAAACGATAGCAGATCTCGAAACGGTCAGGTCTACGAATTAGTCATTTCTACGAATACTTCTCGTACTGTTCCCCTTACTCCCTCCATTGATGGCTTGACCCACCCCACAAAGACACCCTTATTATGACTGGTTTTTAGAGTTTTACTTTTTATCAGTAAAAATATTGAATTTCTCCAAGTAACTGTAAGTACTTTTGATGTAAATACGTCCTTAAAATCAGACTGACACATGGGGCATCAGGATGGAAACAGAGATGTACAGATAACACACACACACACGCATACATATATATGTATATATAACTAAGGTTTGCCCGTGACCGTGTTTTCAGTATATTCACGTGCCTAGAACATTTAAAATGTAAAAAAAAAAAAAAAAAAAAAAAATGGTTATATAAAGACTGAAAAAAAAAAAAAAAACATATTTGAAATTTCTCTGTCTACTGGGCCACTGCAGCCCCACTTGATATCTCTCTATCCACTGAGCCACTGTGGCCCCTCTTAAATAACTCAACATTGAAGCGAGACATTTAGAGTAAACAAAAATGAGATTCCATTACCTTCATAGATCAATGCAATAATCTCTATGCATTAATACAAAACTTTCATAGGAAAAATTAATTTAAAAATTAGTTTTTAGTGTCAAAAGTCATGATTGCGTAACCTGATCTTGCTGAAATTCGAACTTGACCTGTATTTGACCCTGAGGATTCTCTCTGCAAAATCTGAAGAACTTTTGTTGAGTTACAAGGGACTTAGTAGTACACTATCGACCAAAATTAATTGGCTACCCGTCAAGATAGGTAATTCAGTACTTCAGTTGACTTTTGTGGCCGCCATACGCTGCAGGCCGGTGCAGAAACAGTTGACAAGGAGATGGCACGAGGTATAGAGCTATCGAACTTCAATAAGGGCGTGATTGTGGGCTGCCATCTCAGTGGGCTGTCTAGCCGGGCGATTACATGGAAGGTAAACAGGCCCAAATCAACGGCCGCATTCGTCCTGCGTAAGTGGAAGGTCTATGGACATTGTGCCAATGCTGCACGTTCTGGGCGACCTCCAATCTTGGCCGACAGAAATGCAGAACCCTGAAACGTGAAATTATCAAAAAAATAGGGCACAACCCATGGCTACCATCCGACAGGAGTTTCATGCAGCAACAGGAGTATCGGTTTCCATAGGGACATTGCGTACAGAGGACCACCGACTTGTATATTTCGGAAAAGCAGCTGCACATAAGCCCCATATCACGACAAGCAATAAAGCTCGGCGACTCAGGTGGTGTTTGGACCGTCGCAACTGGATACTGGAGCAGTTAAAATCGGTTCTGTGGAGTGATGAGTCGAGGTATGCATTATTTCGGTCCGATGGACGTGAATGGATATCAGCTTTTGCCGGAGTGTATAGTTACAACTAGGAAATTCGGTGGTGGTGGAGTGATGGTGTGGGGCTGTTTCACGGCCTTCGGCGTAGGACCGCTTGTGTTTGTCCGTGGTAGCATGAACACAGATGCCTATTGTAACATTCTGGATAATGAAATGCTCCCAACATTGTGGCGTTTTTGCGGAATGGACCCGTGTTACTTCCAGGATGACAATGTCAGGCGCCATGTTTCAAGGGCTACTATGTAGTGGTACACCGACAACAATCTTCGCCGATTGAACTGGCCCGCCCAGATCCCCGACCTCAACCCTGTAGAAAATCTTTGGGACGAATTGGATCGCCGGGTGAGGACTCGTCAGGCGCGGCCAAAATCCATTGCTCAACTCATGGAATGGTTGTAAGAGGAATGGCGACGAATCCCTGTGGATGTCCTGTAAACACTCGTAAAGAGCATGCCAGACAGGGTGGCTGCTGTTATAGCCGCAAGACGTGGCCCTACGAGATTCTAACGGGGTGACAACCACCGAGCAAACATTGTGGACATATCCCCAATTACTTTTTGGTCGATAGTGTATTAAAGAGTGACGGACAGACAGACATACAGAGATCGTCCTATTATATAATACAATATATATATGTATATATAGTTATATATACATATATATGTAATACGGCCTCGTATGGCATGTATTCTAGAGTGGAAAAAACACCAATCTGAAAACGGCCTTTGAAGTTAGCGCCTGTATCTAAGTGTGCGTAATTCCTCAATAAGGCGGTATGGATGAGACTCCAGGGTGGTATTGCAACGGAATGCAATGTTTAAGGAAACGGGATAACCCAAAGAAAATTTACCGGTAAACACCAACGTCCTCCACGTTTCCTTCGTGGAAAAGAAAAACCCGGGCGTGACTGTGGGGAATCGGACCCGGATCGTCTTGGAAGGCTCATGCGCTAGCAAGGGGTAATTTTTTTCTAATGAATAGTTCATGTGTTCGATAGTATTTATGATTTTATGTGGCGATTCTAAACGCGCGTTATGTAGACACGATTAAGTTTTTTAAAAAGTTAATATACAATGTTGTTGTCTAAGCGAGGTGGCACAGTTCAGTGAAGAACCAGTAGGCAATCGCTCAGTAGAGCCGGCTTTGGTCCACCCATCCTGATCTCGTTTTTTCCATTCACTAGACCACTCCAGACGGATGCTGGGCTGGGATAGTACCTACACCACGGGCAATACCTGCTGATTCTCTAATGCCCAAACACGAGATCGAATGATCCTAGTTCCGAACCAGGATCCAGTTTGATCTTGGTTCCAATGTAAAAGTGTTGCACCAACGAAATTTCATGTTTCTAGATCTCGATTCGTCAATATTGGTTCCTAAGTGAGAGATGGATATTAAATATGACACAAATTTTGCATTGTTTCATAATACACGATGCAATGGAAGTAGGCGTATTTTTCACTATAGATAAAATTAAATTTATCTGTTTTAAGTGAATTATTGTTGTACGAATTTTGCTGAATAATATTCAGGTGCGTATAATGTTGTTTTAACTTCACAAGAAAACCATCGAATGTAGTTCCATCTGTTGATGTATTTTCAAACCACATTTGTCGACGATGGCTGTTGATCTCGGATCGAGATGTCGAACCGCCAATTTCGTCGGTTCTAAATGAACTTCATTTCGATCTCCAGTTCAGCTCTGAACTCGAATGGTGCAACAGTTTTCTGTGACTATCTTAGATGCGATCTCGGTTTGAGTTTCGAGCCACGATGGTGCATACGGGCATAAGTGACTTGCTCATGATTTCACGGTCGACAACACGTTCACACCCACCTACCTACCTTAAATGTGTTCACAGAGGCATAATGATTGATTGATATAAATTACTTTCGCCACAAGGTAATATGTAACATACTAATTATTATTTGTTAGAAGAGTGTTATTAAACAAAATTGTTGTGCTAATAGTAGCTGACGACATACTTTTTCGGTCCACAACAAGGTATCCTTGAAAGTTTAACATATTTAGGATGAGCAAAGTGTATACACTACGGTGATTTATTTAAGATGAATAAACGTTTTGAACACGAAAAATTAAGAAACTTACAATTTCAAATGTTTATAAGCAAAATTAATACAACATTTTATAAAGCAGTCGAATATGTGTAAAGAGGCCTATTATTGGAAAACAAAATTATGTACAATTTTAAAACTGTAAACTTCCTGTCTGACAAAATTGTATCCGCGTACACATTTCTCGTTTTTATTCTGAAAGGATAAAATATTTTTTACGAAATACTGAAAATGTTTACACTCATTACATGAAATACGAGCTTTATCTTAAAACAGGAATTTTTAAACATTTTATCGTTCTTGTTTTATGCCGCTAAATATCTGAAAGAAACATATTGTTACGAATTATTAAATGCTTCATTTTTAATTGTGGGGTAACTAAGGGCGATTGAGGAAACAGAATAATGAGTAATTACAAAAGTATACAATCTTTTACTCGAACATGGTACAGAATACATAATTCAGTTTTACATTTATCTGCGGTCTTTATAGGAAGGGGAGGAGGTACAAATTTCAAGTCACATTAAAATAAAAATTACCTAAATTTTCTGTATGTCACTACACCCAGTATGCATCATCTCGCCTAACAACGTTTTCCCTAACGTCGTTTATGCTACAGCGTTATACCTAATAGCGTTTCGCAACATGGAATTTTGCCTAACGACGTTTCGCTTAATGAAGTTTTGCCAAACGCAAATGGCGTTTACCTTGTTTGACAAGGTGCATCCATTGGCAAAATGACACCTGCCGAAGCAGCATACTAGTTTGTTTAGCACACAGAATAGTGATACTTGTGTAGCCTACAAATAGTAATAAAACGATCATTTAGGATTCTTTAACGCAAAGTGGAGGTAGTTCTCAGAACGAACGTACACAAAACAGATGAGCCTTAAAAGTAGAATTAATTCTATTGCCTTTAATATTCACTGTGGATAATATAGTATATCAAAAAATATCAAAGAAATAATATTTCTCAGTGTTACAAATTCCTTAATGATAATCTGTTCAAATAACGAGAATTCGTAATTAAACATAGGAAATATTCTATATGAACAACTCATTATAGTTCTGTTGTTTTGAAATATCCATATAATACCTTACTACTTAACTCTTTGGTTATTTTGTCCAATACAGTTTGCAGGTAGTAGGTTATTCTTTTAATAATATAAATTCACCAACTCACGATTATTTTATAATTATGAACTTATGACTCGAATAATGAATTTTGTTAGGTATGTTATTGACTATACAATAGAGCAACTTCCAAAAAAAAAGACAGTCGACTATGAATGCCATTTTTAAAACGAGAAGACCAGAACGATGTCTTCTAGACTTCGAAGAATTGAAACAATACGACGTTTAGAAAAAAGACGCGGCGGGATGCAATGACAGAGGATTCAGATAGAGCGGATAATGCAGAGACCTTTCGCAGCGTCAGCTATGTCACCCCCCCCCTCACCCGAGCTTTGATCGATATGCGATCGCGGCTAGATCTCAGAGGCGGGTGTTAGCAGTCTCCTCCAGAGTACAAAAAAACATTGTTTTTTTTTTGCAAACTATCACACTCGCAGATTGAAACCGTTATATTTGTGAAGGTTAAAAGTTACTATCTTCGTAAGAATGGTTTCATTTCAGTGTATTGATGTACGGAAAGTGTAGTGTAACTCTCTAAAGAAATATTTGAAGGAATTGAAAAATTTAGGATTATTAACTTATTAGCAAGGACAACTTCTTAAGAGCGTCGAATTACTTTGGTGTTTATAGACTAGGTGCAAAATTACGTTAATTCACGAAGGAGGAAAAAATTTTTAAAAGAGAACTTTTTAAAAGGGTTTTATTGTATTTATTTATAAATACAGAAAGCGCCCAATATTTGTTAATGTAGCGTGAAAAAAATCTGAAATAATGTAGATTGTACTTTTAATGTAAATGATGACAAAAGGGACGCGGTAACAGCATTTAATTATATTTTACTTGCATTATAAA
This sequence comes from Dryococelus australis, assembly GCA_029891345.1. NCBI lineage: Eukaryota > Metazoa > Arthropoda > Insecta > Phasmatodea > Phasmatidae > Dryococelus > Dryococelus australis. The sequence continues at coordinate 266,329,368 of CM056993.1, forward strand.
TCAGATAAATTGGTGTCGTTTGGTAGTGGTTTTGGGCCGCCTTTTACACTCTCGCGCTTCTTGCTGCAACTTCTCAAGTACTGCTGTTAAGGCTATTTAAAAGCCAAACTATATAAATATATATTTCTAAAAAAGCATTCGAATTTATCTGTGAAATTATATTAACTATAAAATAATAATAAAATACCAAAATAGTTGAAAAATAATTATTACAATGGCATTTAAAGCGTAAACACAGTTTAGAAATCTTGATTTGTACACATTTCTGAAAGTTATTTCAACACGAAGTTTGGTTTCAGCTAAAGTTATTCTTGATCTGTACACATTTCTGAAAGTTATTTCAACACGAAGTTTGGTTTCAGCTAAAGTTATTCTTGAAGTCCGTGGCATAGAATGTTGTAATTTATTTGAAATCCGACACTTGAATCATCTACGGCAGTGGTTTAACATACGAATATTTCGAATTTACATTTCATCTTTACAGTTAAAGTTGAAGTACGGGAGGGACACATGACAAAGAGAATATTATTCATGACATTCAGATGAAACCGATATTTATTTTAGTTGTAGTTTAACGTTTTAACATTCTTCAATTTTTTAGTCGTGTACAAAAAAATATAAACATAAATTGTTTATTGTTTATTTTATTTGTTTTTGAAGAGTAGTTTTCTGTCGTTGTCATGCTTTATTACGTTTTTATTTGATACTAAAATAAAATAAAAAATGTTATACGATAAAAATGAAAAATATTATTTTATTGTTTTTTCAACGCATTCAAAGGGCGTCCAAGAGAGTTTTTTCCCTTCATTTTTAATCCATTACAATTTTTTTCGTCGTTATATAAAATAATAGCCCGAAAATAAGAACGATAGCGAAGGCAAATGACTTTTTTAAATTAGAATAAGACGAGCTAAAAGGATTTTAATCAACATTTTTTGTAGGCAACAAATTACAAAAAGAAACAAAATGAATAAGTTACATTAGAGTTCAAAGTAATTCTTAAGGTTATTAGAACACCACGAAAGATTTTTCCTGAAAATTTGCTAAGTGGTTCGTCCGTATTACAATGTTAATTTTTGAGATAGCATTTGAAGTAAAATATCAAAAAATTAAATATTTACCGCAGGTGAACCGAGTGTCTGATTTCAAAGAAACTGCGAAGTCACTTCTGTGAGTTAGATAAATATTTTAATTGAAATTTAATATTGTGTTAAAATAACTCTTTGAAGTTTGTACGAATCAAGGAAATTAAGTTAACATTGTCCTTTTTAAAATAAAACGATAAAAAAATATTATTCAATAAATTTGGTATTTAAATGATTTCATAGTCTATATCATGCCACGAACCCATAAAATACCCTGATAATAGAGAGAGAAAAAAAAATTAGCTTTCGAACAGCCGCAAGAACGGAAGCCACAAGGAACGAAATACCGTCCGACTTGTATACATTACTTGTATGTACTCTGTCCGTGCATTAAACAGTTTAGATCACGTAGTTTTTGCATAATGAGATGTAAAAATCACAGTGCCTTTTGGGATGTACAAATAAAATAAACTATAATATTTACAGAAAATTTAACAAGGGCGACTGAAAGTTAGTATCTTAATACATTGTTATGGCCCTTTATTATATTAGGTATTTGTAATACATGGTAGGCACCTTAGTTGATAACGTTAAATTTAAGTACTTGTTGTTTTATATTGTTTTATAGTCATGTGGTCGCCTGTCAGATCATAGCATTATTTTTCATATTGTATCAAGTGACTTCAGTATTAGATTCTGTCGTGTATCGAACAACTCGTAGAGGTACGACACGGCTGGCGACACATGTGTGGTCCAGACAGTAAGAGGGAATATCACCCCTCCGCCCCCCCCCAAACATCCTTGCACCAGCCCATCTTCTGTGGAGGGGAGTGGAGATATTTAGGCTGCTCGTAATATCAAGGTCTTGAGAGTCTATGAGGGCGAAGCGAGGTGAGTGTGGAGCACCATTGGAATTAAAGGGCGAAGGGAACGGAAGACCTCCGAGAAAACCCGCCGACCAGCGGCACCGTCCTGCACGATTCCCACGTGTGAAGATCCGGGAGCGTCCCTGCCGGGAATCGAACCTGGCTCGCCTTCGCGGGAGATGAGTAGTTTGACCACTAAACAACCCCGCGACCCCAGAGGGAAATTGGTTTTACAAATTAGAATGAAGGAAATGAAACCGGACTACCTAATTCATTGCATAAGTGTAATCAGTATTTAACCGTAATCTGGAACATGTTTATTGTAAATGCATCTGGACGATATAATATATGCGTACGGAGTATTGGCAGGGTCAGTCTGTCCCACGCGACATTCGGAGAGGACCGAACAACTATAGGCTGTTCACGGTAAAATGAGCACTTTTGAAAGCCATACTTAAGCCATACTTGTATGCATGTTGTGTATTATTCCGCCTTATGTAAAATTAACATTGCAATGGGCCTTATCCAATTATTTGTGCGTCGGTCAACTGAAACTGAGAAATTATTAGAAAAGTAAACATTTTATAAATCTGTTATTTTTTACTCACTTATGAATTAAGAAAACAGAAAACGAAATATAAAATTTAAATTATCACAAATGGTTACTTAGCACTTTTTATTCAACGTTAAGCTATGGAACTATTTTCCACTTATCATCACCAACTTCACCGGGCGCATGACACTCAGTGCACCCGTTCAAGTATATGAAGACATGGGCAGTAACTTTTTCGAAGGTTGATTTCAAAAGTGCTCACTTGATCATGAACAGGTTTTAGTAACACGTGGAGGGCAGCATTGCCGCACCCTGGGGGGTTTGAGGCGACTCTCCAGTGCCAGCAGAGCGGAGGTCAGCGGGATATATGCACTGACGCAGAGAGCACGGCTGGCAGTAGGAAAGCCTCTCTGAGGAGCAAGAGAGGTATCGTGGTCACGGTCGCTGTTACGCGTTGAGTAAATTAGACATTTGTCCCGACGGCACGGTGTACGGCAGCGAGACACGTCAGCGACGAGTGAGTGTTTATGGCGGACTGAGGCTGTGGGAAATATCACCAATTTCTCTATCAAGCGTTTACTTGGTCGCTCGTTAGTACTAGGCAATATGGGACAATCAAGCAACTGTCTATTTACTGACAGTTCGAGCTAGCCGAGGCATAACCAATCTAGTTCAATAGCCATTGGAAAGTTTAGTAAGTAAGCATTGTCACTGATACTGGGGCGAGAGCTGAGTGCCACGACTGGAAGGGAAATCGCAAGATTTGAAGTATTGTTAGCAAAACTTATTCTACAAAACATCATAAAATGTTAGAAATAAAAAATATACAAAAATTTCTTTATTTTGAGAATTTTTTTTTTAAAATTATGATAACATTTCGTACCATATTTTTCAATATATTTAAATTGAGTTATCTAATTTTTGTGTATTCAAGGCAAATTAATACAAAGTAGGAAAATCAATTCTCCAAGTATTAAAAATTTCGAAAAGTGTTCATCTCGATTTAAATCATTATAACATAATACACATTTCCTATTGGTGGAAGATGAGCAGGCGGAGTAGATGTCATTTAAAGGTACTTTTTAAAAAAGTTTTCCGCAGATATCTTAAAAAGTATCAAAGTTAGCAAAATAATTGTAGTGCACAAAATTAAACTACGTTAAAATTTCCTACAAAGATGGCCCTATTCATTTTTTTTTAATGCTAATATTTACGGTGCTAGGAGGTGTTAAATTTCGGTAGTTTATCAAATTTGGGAATTACACAGAGTGTCGGTGGGAAGAAAAGTAGTTTCTATTTAACTTAAACCTTTTATACTTACACGTGACTATTTAGGCTCATGAAAAGAAGAAGAAAAGAACATGCCCACAAAGTCTTGTAATGAGGCACAAATAGTACTGGCTGTAGCTGTTCAATTCAAACATTTCGCTATTACGAAATCTGTGACCCCACTGTCACGAGTTAATCCGCCAAAACTTTTCATACTTTCAATAAGTCCAAGGTAGGACAACAGCATGTGAAGTCCTCCCAGTGCGACAACGATATTAGAACTATTGGGACTTGATGCAACAGTTTCCCGCGCTTTAATGGAAAGCGGTTGGCCGCAGGTGGCGGGAAAATTCTTGAGCAAAATCTACGCGCATTGTTAAGCTACATATTTTAGAGCGGTTTAAATCACGTTTCGGTCGTTAGGAGGCAAATTAATGAATGTTAGGGACACCACTTCACCCGTAGCGAAAGTAATGTCTTTGATGCTACATAGCATGCACCTCAATCACTCAGAATTTTCTGGGATCTCATTCACTTACCACACATAAATAACACATCGGGTGGAAAAGAAACCAGCGTGCCATGTGGTAGAGTGTTTAACTGACCCACATCAAGAACAACAATTTGATTTAGACCATTTTCTGTGACTTTTTCAAATGTTGGTATATGTAGATTCCCAAATTTCCCAACTTACTTAGCAGGGGGTTACTGTCATTTTTTAAAATCTTTCTTCTTGGAAGATACCGTGCTGTGGAAAGTGTTTAAATCATCGACTGTTGCTACATTGAAATCAGCATTGTTGACATCAGTGGGCCATGGCTGTCAAGGATTCTTCATAAATTCATAAATTGACTGTCACTAGAGGACGAGGAAGAAATGGAACAACAGCATCGGACCTTTTCGACGACGAATGAAAGAGCGCGTAATCTTCGTTTCATAAGCTTCAATAGTCTCGTTTAGGTATTAAAGTTATAATTAACCAGAAACCTCATTTTTTTCTCCTATTAACAAGCTAATGCCCAACATTGACTAATTACCGAAATTTGACAGCTCCCTAGCACCTTCGCTATTTATATCCAGAAAAAAAAAATCACAGGGAAATTCTAGCTGGAAATATTAATTGGTTTAATTTAATGTATTAAAATGTTTTTTCGCTAAACCTGATAGTTTTTGATATGTTCGAGAAAAACTAAAAAAATAAGTACCTTTAAATGGTTTTTACTCCCCTGCTTACCTTCCATCAATGGGAACTTTTAGTATCATAAAAAGGACATGAAAATGAATGCTTTAGCCAATTTACAAAACTCCGAGAATTCTTTTTCTTGTTTACCTTTATTTTGGGCTATTATGCCTGGGCTAGTAAGATTAGTACATAAAAAAAATGATTCTGTCATGCCATTAAGCAAAAAAATATGCGGTAAACATCTTTTTTCAGGCTAGGAAATAGTGCTTGCAAGTAATGCCGACAAGTTTAACATTATTTCGTGCACATATAAATTAACTGACTTTTTGAGGGTCAACACCCGGGGAAGTAATATATTGTTCGTAAAATCTGTATTTGTACGTATAGGCTATTCACGGTAAAATGAGCACTTTTGATTGAAAGCCCTGCGTAAAATTTACTAGTATGCACTTTGTGTAGTCTTCCGCGTTATGTAAGATAAACGTAGTCGTGTGCCTCATCACTTTATTCATGCGTCGGTCAAGTGAAACTGTGAAATTATTTGAAAAGTAAATATCCAACAAATCTGCTCGTTTTTACACTTCGATGCATTGAAAATAAACAGAAAGCGAAATAAATAATTTAAGTTATTAGGAATTGTTACCTAACGCTTTTAATTCGACGTTAAGATACGGAACTGCTTCCCATCCATCGTTACCAACTTTACTGGGCGCATGTCACTCAGGGCACCCTTTGAAATACATGTAGGTAGTGGCAGTGACATTTTCCTAAGGTTGATTTCAAAAGCGCTCACTTTATGGTGAACAGTTTTTATATGTAGTCTATATATTCTCGGAATACGACTTTTTCCAGGAAAGTTAAAATACGTTTATCTTCTGCAACAACTTAGTTCTTTAATTCTATTAAATATATTCGAAGAGAAAGAAAATAGCGAAAATGGTTAAAAATAGCAATTTTAGTATTCTACTGTGCAGTTTCCTCAAGGGAAAGGTGAAAAGGATAAAATTGCTTTTCTAGTTTGATCCATTTGTTTACGTCGCATTTAATATTATTTTGCTACAGATCTGATCTGCGAAAAATTCAGCCTTCCGCGAGCGCATATGGCAGTCTTGAAAGAGGTCATCATAATGTTTCCTTATGGCTAGACTGTAACCTGGAGACGTTAAAAAGATTTACTGGGGATTCGCCTTAAATACGGCGGACTGGCGTGCACAGCGACGCAGCAAGCAGTGCGTAAACGTGGTGCTCGCATTAGCAAGACGACGACGTCGTCCGGTCTAAAAAAAAGGGGGGGTGATGGTTGGGGAGGGGAGCGAGGGAAAGGTCAAGGCGAGGGGTCGGTCCGTGGGACGCGCATGCGCGGAAGGAATGGTTGGTTTCAGCAGAGGGCGCGCAGGGGGCAGCCGGGGGTGGCAGAGCAACAAGCAGTCAGTCGCAACTGGCGGCGGGTGTCGCGTGGGTCACATACAGGAGCAGGCGACGGCGCCTGCAACACTGCGTCCAGCCGCGCATGACGGCGCCACGGCGCGTCGCGGCGCTCTGAGCAGCTGCAGCTGCCACAGGTGAGCGCATCGATCACCGCCTTCTCCCTGCCCTGCCCTCCCCCACTACACCAATCCCTCCCTCCCTCCCTCCCACACTAGCTCTTACACGCCATCTACTACCACCAGTAGCACGTTATTACTTACTCATAATGGTTTTCTTCACGCCATGAATTAATCATACCAGCTTTATTAGAATGCTGTTATGAATGCTTTCACACTTTGTGGATATCACTGGAATGTCATTACACTGACGTAGACAATTTTTCAAGGAATATTATGATGTGAGGAAATGCGTAAATATATACATACGCTGGAATAACGTGGACTCGTGTCCAGACATTAAAAACGCCTAACTTTCTTCATAATTTACGCATAAAGAAATTACTAATGAACAACTGATATAAGTACGACAGTAAATGTGTAAGCACGTATGTTTTCAAATACACCCATAAAACACACGAAGCTATTTAAAAAAACTGCACCTGTTAGTCACTGTATACAAATAAATTTTGTTTCCTTTTTTTTTGTGTAAATATTGTGCGATTATTGCTTTTACAAAAGCGATATTTCAAAACAACTTTCTATGACAGTAACATAATTATACAAATGTGCGGTAATTCATGGCGAAGCCTCTAAATCTTACAGCACAATACACTACTTAACGGGACATTATCATCGCTCACACACAATAAAGAAAAGTTCAGATAACAAATTTTTATGTAACTTACTTAATGGTCACCTGTAACTACAATAGTAATTTTTTCATGCATCTTACTTAATATTCATCCCTAGCTGTATTCATTTTAAGAAATGATAAATGCATGTAACGTTTCTGGCTCTAGAGACAGTCCCCTAGAGTTTATCAATATTATATGTTTCTAAGTCCTTTTCGTTCCACTCCTTACTTCAACAATCTGGAGATTTCCTTTCTGATACCGATTCATTCACCTAACAGTAGCACACGGCGTTACGCAAAACGAACGCATCTGAATTCTGAAGAACTATTCACGGCTTCCTACTGCCGCACTGTGCTAAACTAGGTGGTGTAGTAGTTAAAAAGCTGACATTACATAACAGTTATCCATTACTTAAATATTATGTATAAATCTAAAATAAAACATAATTGCAGTTTACATATTCGTGGATCACACACGCTGACGAACAGATTTTCAGTAATCCACGTGAATAACTATGTTTATATTTGTGCCTCTCCATTTCTGCACCCAAGATGCTGTGTTTATTGTTAGCCAGCTTCGAATATAAAAGAAAATACTATCGTTATTGTTACTTCAGCGTTTTATGTAATAAGCAATTCGGTTGCGAACATTCATAACGCTCATAAAAATCTTTTGTACATCCAATTTCGACGATTTAAAGAAAGCACACAGGACTAAAGGCTTGTACAAGATCGGCCAAAGACTGCATAATACATTAAAGTTCCTATGTTTAACCCATATATGTTGGGTTTTCAGCACAGAATTGTGGTCCAGAAGTGTTTGTCCCGTTGGATTCTTAACTGTTAGCCACTGTTGTGCTATTCCTACCGTATTCTTCCTACTCAAATGAAGACTAACATTACATCACTTAGGTCGCCTCTGCGTGTTGCCCGTTTCTTCGTTTCATGCGCGTATACTTTTCATTCCCATGATAAACATATTTATGCCACATGTCTGGAAATAATATTGGATATTATTATACGGTAAAGTGCCCGAATGTGAAATATACTTTTTCCTCGATAACTTTATATTCAATAACTATATCACATTATAGCTTACACGATTAGTTGGAATTTTATAAACAGGATGTGATTTTTCATCATTTAATATAAAGTGAACGTTATTATAATAATTAATGTTACAGAAGATACCAGTGTTCTGAAATAGGCATATTGTGATCCTAGTATAGAATTCATATGCCACTTTTATGAAATAGCGTCTCTCGTACTAAATACTTCATTAATTTTAATCACTTTTACAGAATATTAAGAACAATTTTCAAGTTTATGAAAACCTGTACCTAAACCTATAGAATAATAATAAAGTGCATTAAGAGAATAATATATTTAGTTTTCATGTAACATTTATATTGAACTAAAATATCATAGTCAATAAGCAGAAATTTTCTTTTTCTCCAGATTTCAGAAATTAAATCAACTGTAACTATTTCAATACGAATGCCACATTTATCTCCTTTTGCGGCTGTAGCACAAAAATGGTTTTATTAGTTACCCTGAAAAGTTAATATGAGACCAATCTTACACTTCTGGCACTGGTTCCATTCCGTGCTGCTCTCAGACCACAACAGTCGATGAATACTAAATCGTCTTTCTGATAAGCTCTGTTCGCGTAAATTGTCCTGTTTACTTTTGGCAACTTTGAGATCATCGTCGAGTTATGAAGAAAATGCCTACACTTTCCACAACTGATGGATTGGTTTTCCTTTGTCTCCAAAGTATTGTTTTATTATTGTGTTGAAATGGAGTCGAAGACAATGCCGTATTAGGTTTAACCTTTTTCCTTTACGTTCGGGGCTCATTTTCGTTTGAAGTGATTGTTGGAATCATAGCTGATACGTTTTGGTTCATGATTGATTCCAGTAGCAATATTTCACGTTCGTACGGAGCATATGTCTTCCACACTCACATAACCTTAAGGATCCACGTCACCTGATTTGTTAGTTTCTTCAGTTAAAATTTCAGCACCTTCATTTGCCAAATCGTACTTACGAAACTTGTCTTATTATAATGTACAGATACCGGATAATTATAAGCCATATGCCTATACGGTCGGGGCCACTAGCGATATTTGCATGGGCCCCGTTAAATAGCTCGGAAACTTGATGTTGTGACACTAGCCACTTTCGAATTTTGTAAATTCGGAATATTTTCCAGTGGCTCATTAATATGTGAGAACCGTGTGGCGGCAAGCACATTGTGATGACATAGTTCTCATGGGCATACACTGTGACAACTAAATGTTGAGAATGAGAGTAGTGTGAATCGAGCACTCTACACCGCTAGCACTTGGTTTTGTGTTGAAAAAGAAAGGTTTTCTAACCACTTCGTAAATATATCCATCATAATCCATCCTGACTATAGAAGAAGAAAATCGACCCGAAGGGTGCATCATCCACCAATTTATTTTTCATTTTTGTATGTGGAATTATCATTAATAGAATAACGAATGTTTCATCGGCACACAGACACGTCACAACTTCAAATGAAACTTCTCTAAGCAGGAGTGAGTGTACCTACTTATTTCTTAAGTTTTTCCGGTTAACTGTCTTTGATTACACAACGGTCACCACTTTATTTACATTTGAGAACACGATGAGAGGGGGAATTATGCTTGGCATGTTCATTTTCAAAAATACTGAACATCTTAACATTTTATCAGTTCAGATCTAACACGGTTCAGTGAAGTGAAGAGTACGAAGAGAAAGAGAGCGAGAGAGAAAAGTGTGGTAGGGGGAAACTGTAGATTGCGTTTCGAGAAATACTTGAACCACTTCATTATATACGCTATTCACGGCAAAGTGAACACTTTTTAAGGCACTGCTAAACTTTTACTTTCAGCCAATTTTTATTTTACGCCTATTTTTAATATGAACATTATGATGTGACTAATACACACAATGTATCCATTTCACCAATCTCGAAATTTATCGTCCAAGGCTGCAATAAAAACATATTTATTAGTGATTAATGCTTGTCGGGAGGGCCTTAAAAATGCTCACTTTACCGTGAACAGCCTTTAGCACCTTTGTCATCAATAAGAAATGACTAGCAATATTATTGGCATTGGTTATGCTAAACTCTTGACATAGTGTGTGAGACTAAAATATACTTTATACCAGTTACAAGGAATGATTTTCAGAAGCTATACTTTGGGGGAAATAACGGTTTACAATCCAAGGCCATGGAAAAATTTTCAACATAAATGCTGGGACCTTCTTTCAAAAGCTTACGGAAACAACAATCCTCTTGTAACTCGGTAGGTAGCCTGTGCCTTAAGATTATTCATCTCCTTTTACTGAATAGTATATAAACATTTATGATGACGCGCGCCATCTCGACAACATCTAGATAGCGTATGAGTGTAGCGCCATAGAACTGCAGTAACTTATCTCTGATCAGCAGCCACAGAATTTATATTTTGTATATCACTAAATAGTACTGACACGTTTTCAAATTCCTTTAAATGGGACAGTATTGGCAAGGAAAGGAAGGGGATGTTGGAGATATGGCATTAAGTGAGGTGTGAAGGAACCTACTACAAGTTTTATAGTCGTTGAATGTAAGTTATTTTCGATAAGATTAGCATATGTTCGAATCTTTATTACTTTTTTTTAAATACAATTTTTTATCTTCTTAAAACTGAAACGTAGGTAGGGATTGCAGCATATATAGGTTTCTCTCTGGATACATCCCTGATATGTTTCCTATGGGAAGTTCGTGGCTAACTAAGCACTTTTGAAAGTATTGCATATTTTATACTTCACCGTGAATATTGCATTCAATGCTTTCGTAAAAAGCATGCAGATACAAGAAGTAATATTTTAAAAACATCGATTTCAAAAGTGTTCAATTAACCGCGAATGGCATGCATTACAGCATATTCATTCCATACGTAGGTTGCTGACCGAAAATGCTCGTGAGATATAGTTTTCGATCCGTAGTTTATTAAGTGAAATAAAGAAATGCAACGTAACTCACAGAGCCATGCAATTTGCCCTGTTCGTAATTAAAGGGCACTTCATATACTGACGTGAAAAATATTACAACACCGTGACTGTGTATGCCACTTTATTCACGATTCAATATAGAAGTAGCAGCTTGATTACATTAATTGTTCAACAATAAATGTCAAACCAAGCAATAGAAGCAAAGTACTGAATGTGTTTAGCGCCACATCAATATACAGTACACTCGCCTCGGATAACAAAACATGAATGTTTTCTCGCATGTAGACGATCGAACATGTCACGAATATAATCCTGAGGTATAGCGTTTCAAGCATCTTGCATCTGTTATCGCAGTTATGCAAGGTTAATAGCTGGCCATACAGACTTGGTCAGACATCGTTCCATAGTGTACCAAACACGTTCAATGGGAGAGAGGTCTGGGAACCTCGCTGACCAGAGTACGCCTATTAGTAGCAGCAGTATGTGGACGAGCTTTAGTCTTCGGAAACAGTGCATCACCTTCCTGTTGAAAGAATGACAGCAGAACGGGTCAAACAATGTGCTGGATGTAACGGGCCCTCCGGGGCGAATACACACTGGAAGACAACGCTCACCAGATCGACGCCGCACGCTATTACTTGCATAAAGGCAGAACAGGCTCTCATTGCTAAACTTAACACAGCACCATTCCATTCTCCAGACGATCCTATCAAGACACCACAGGATACGTGCACGACCGTGTTGTGGCACAAGAGGAAGCATATCTACAGACACACGTAGTCGTAGTCCTGCTGCAAGTAGACGGTTCCCAGTAGTATCTGTGGACACCCTTGGTCTCACATTCTCTCTGATTTATGTTGTGGATGCGGTAAGATCTACCAGTGCTGCCCTAACAACAAGCCAAGCTTCACGTTTATCTGTACTAGGGGGCTGTCCCAAAATCGGCCTACGGGTTTGAGCCTGTTCAGCTGACCGCCGTCGATAACATCGTCACACTACGGATACCTCATGACCAACATGAATCCGTCGACATGTCCATCCCGCCTCCCCAAGTCCCACGATGTAGCCATCACGGCTGCAAGTGCACAACAGGAGCACGTAATCATCTTTTTAGGCATGGCGATAGCTTGATTGCTACACTATTACTCAAGATTCAACCTTTAAGACGCACACGATACTGTCTGGTGCGTTGCTGTACACGGCAGAGCGAAGTGAATGGTACAACGCTATCTATTGCCCGATGTTCATCAGTTTAAGTACACTCCTCCAGCATGTAACTATTGTACTCACGTTCATTTGGACAGCACTTCTTAGGATGATGCAATTTTTTTTGTCAATGTATAACAGTAACAGTTTCAAAATCAATATTTTCATAAGAATCCGCAGTACTTGTTGTATATTAGTATACCTTTGTAACATTTCAATGTTGACCAACAAAATGCATAATATGGAAACATACTGTAGCTTAGTTATTTAAAATGGATTTGTTTTAAGAAAATATAAACAAAAATATTAAAAAAATTATTTCTCTCAATTAAAACCACAAAACCACTATCGTTAAATATAACTGTTTTAACTAAATGTAAAATCACATTTTTGATCGACCAGTAGGTATCGCAGGGCTGTTTGCTTGTGTTTTAAAGTATCTTAACTCTTATCTTGCTCTAATTTAGTTATGTAGACTGGTTCACTCTGGCTGAATTTAGACATTTTATTGTAATGCAGTATTCATTAATTACCCAGTTTTAAATTAATGATTTTTTTTGTAGTTTTAGTATGGCGTATTCCACATTTAGAAACTACCACAATCCACTACACGAGTACGTATAAATAAACCTTTGATAGGGACATATACAAAAATAAGCACAAAGCTTCTTGACAACTGTATGGATAACTGAAAGCTTATTCCGGTCACAGAGGATGTAAGTCCCTATAGACGAAATGATCGGAGTTTATACGAACTCTGTCACCATCTTACTGACCAGTATTATTCCGCAAGACAAAGTGCACTGAAATTTCACCGGTAATCAACCGAAACGCGAAATGCACATAAACTGAGTTTGGGACGAATATTATAAAAATCAACCAGAACAAATTCACACGTCACAGAACAGTATTTAACTATTTGGGTACTGCTGGCGCACACGGCTTGACTGCTGCAAGAAGTAACGCAGGCGTGTCTCTTCACAACATTGGGAAGATGTGTGCTCTTCTCGCGATATCACTACATTCGCAAACAAGTCATGCGAAGTAATGCAATAATGAGTGCTGTTACTGAGAATGATGCCACGACACTCGATGCCTCCTAGACACAGCACCACTACAAACGTCGTCTTCCCTGCTCTAATACATCCACGGTCACTTACAACACTTTCAAGAAGCCCTGCTTAGGTTCTACTTTCAGGATATTCCTCCGCATCGTTCAAACAAAGTTTAACTGAGTCTATAAAAATACACCATAAGAATAACGCAGCACATTCGTGCTCAATGTGTAATAATATTTTCCGCAAGAACTATTTCTTGCTAAGCATCACCAACATACATACTTTCTCTCTGTTTCTATTCATGTCAATTGTAAATGAAATACGACAATTTATAAATAAATATAAGTATAAGATCAGTTAAACCAAAAATAAGATTATTTTATACTGACAATGATACCCGACATATTAAGGAAACCACCAAACACTTAATACTTGGCGTGATTTTTCAAAGATTTGATTCAAAAAGAGTGAAGAAACCGTGAATAGACTAAATGTTGCTAATGACAACCTACGCACTGGGCAGTGAACGCGTAGTCCAGCTGATGTCTCACGCCTAGATATGGAGGGGGTTGACAATAGATGTTAAATGTTTACTGTGTCCGGATGGCATGCGCCGATATAAAGTAGCTGCACAATGTTTGGCACACGAATATCGCGATCCTCCCTTGGTGCGGTCTGTTTTAGTCGACCGGAACCTTAACGGTGCGTATGGCTGCCCTTACGCAACCACTGGTTCCAACGTCGGGCCACTGTGACGCTTGGATATCCCACATGCATTGCAGATGTACGATCGTCCACCCGGCTACACGCAGACCCAAAATGCGGTCCCTATCAAACTCATTACGTGATAGCAGACCTAAATCTGTCTAATGTATCTACGAAGCATGCTCGTTTTCGGTGGCCTTTCATCACTGTATTGGCTGACGCTACGCCCGCGCCTTATAGCACTATCGCTGTAATCGTGGTGAAACCGCTAAACCACACTGGTGGCCGTTCTAGACATTCCAGATGATTGCAACTCTGATAATTTACCTACATATCCTGTATGCAGGTGTACCAGGTCAGGTACAAGTTTGAACACTATATCTGGACGCTTCACTTTTTTGTCAGTGAGTGTAATCCATATTTTATATCTGTATTGCAAAGTTAGGTAAAAAATAAATAACAACAGCGGAAAGTTATAATTTTTTGATAAAAGTACATATAGGCAATAAATCAAATACTAAGATATGGCGAATGAGATCGAACCTCACCCTGCAACATGGCCTAAATTGTATTTTATTGAGTGGAGTGCCATAACTACACGCAGTACGACATTAAGTATGCACTTCATTTCAGTGCTTTGCACGGGGAGTCGGGATTATATGAAGCGCATCTTAGTGCAACCTGCATCGCTCTCTTGTTTCTGCGCACCAAAAGCGGTAAGTAGCTTCAGGTAGACGAGCTACTTGAGAGGGCGTCACTTCACTCAGTTGTAACACTCGGGAGCTCGGGAGTTGTGTTCTCTCCAGAGAATAGCGGTATTGTGCTTCACATCTCTTGAAGCGGCTGGCAGAAATAACAACTTTTCGTCAGTTCTAATTAGGATTTCACCTGTTATCAACAGACATTGCAGTAAAGTTATTTATATTATCTGTAACGTTCCATGGAAATGATATTCAACGTTCCATGGAAATGCAATTGTAAATTATTCTATAAGTATTTATATGGACTGTATCCACGTCTGAAAATATCTCGAGGAACAGAACAAAGAATCTAAAAATCGATATCACAAAATGAATGACAGAAGGTTAGCAACCAAAGAAGAACCTAGAGGTCAATAAAACATGAACTAAAGAACGATATACAACAAACTACACAAGAAAATTGATAGACAACAGCCACGATCAACACAAATAAGGAGAAGATATTTCCTTGTCAGGGTAAAAGGAAACTGGTAGAAAATATCTAAAACCAACAAATAAACCTAACTCTCGATCTACAATAATTCTAGTAACTGCTCTTGTAAATACCAAATTCATTACAGCTGATTAAAGATATGACGGTGTGTATAAACTGCGGTGCGCTGGATGGGTATTAGTAATTTGCACTCTACACCACTTATAACGCTGTTAAATAACTATAGTCTATTCCCGGATTCTTCACATTTTTTGAATAAAACCTTCGGATAATCCCCCCATGCAGGACGTGTCTGGTTGTTTTCCGTGTATCACAAGCATTTTATACTTGCGTTAACATCAAATAATCTTATTTTGTATTAAATTGAAGATTTATTCTATATTTTATCTATAAATTATAATAATTTATAGTTAAAAAATACTACACTGAGTAGATAGGTGTGATGGGAATGCACAGTAAGAAATCGTTCTTATGTAGAATATTACTAAACACAGCGCGCACGAATGCGGTGCGCTGTCCATTTGGTGTAATTTTCTAGACTCGATAAAGTCCTGTTTGCATGAGGTTGAAGGATACCCTATAAGTAGAACTCTGGCATGGATTCAGTAAAGCTGGAAGTAACTGTGAATTGACTATATTAACTTATCGCTGATATAATATTTACAATGTTTAACAATATTTACAATGTCAGTAAACAAAATCCACCTAGTCAGAATAAATAAATAACAATTTTACACTATTTAAACCAGAAACAATAGCGTAATAAAAATACAGGTACACTTATTTACGCATCTTGCACATACCTTAAGTATTTTTAAAATAAAGGCCATTTGATGTGGAGTCCAGCGTAGCAATTACGTCGTCTTATAAGTTGTGTGTGTGTGTGTGGAGAGCCTGATTATATATGTGTAGTGAAGCCAATAGACAAATGAGTTTAAATTTACAAGAAAAACTCTGCATTTGGCCTATGACAAACAATGAAATGATAATTTCTTTAACCAAAGTTTCACCTATTTTTATAATAATCCACTATTAACGCAAATTATTTCTATCGAAGCATAGGGACACTCGGATGATGTGAATAAGTACTTAAATCTACAAAGCATAATCATGCATCACTTTATAGAGACGTACTACAAATTTACTTTAAATCTGTAAAATTAATATCACTTGGTAACAAAAAAACGCGAATTGCTAACACAAATGGCATTTTTGTCTACCGAACACAGAAATTGAAAATCATATTACAAACACAGATTGACTTAACACACAAAAATTTATATTTTCCCTATAAAATGCTGTGACATTTTGCATTTTGCTTTGTGTTTAACTTATCTGCGTCTTGCTGACATATGAATTCTTGCCACTATCTCTTTTCTGTACTTGCTGCTTTGCTGCCACAAAAACAAATTAATTCGATAGTATATTTCAACATTATAGTACTGCCTAAGTATTTCACCTTTAATGTTAACTACTAATATTTTAGTGATTGATTCCGCCAATAGAGTTGCGGCTCCTTTCTCTGAGCAATACATTCCAACATGGCCAAGTGTGTATAGGCTACTGTGTTTATGGAGCTGACAAGTAGCATGTACGTCTCCTCCGAGTGTGTATGAGCAACTGAAGATGGCGCCGAGTGGGATAGCTGAGGTCACTTCGCTCCCTGCACCTCCTCACTGCCCCTCACTAGAGTGCGACCCCAAGCTGTCCACGATCGTCAAATGTTTTTCAGCACGAAGGCAAGATGGCGACAACTGATTAGTTGTGTTCTGATCGGAGGAGACCTGCCTGCCACACCCACCCACCCTACCACTCAGACCTGGTCCGACTCCGGAGGTATGTGACCCTGTCCAAGCACCCCTACCATCCCTCCTCTGCGAGGTCCTGGAGGGCAGTCACCCAAACTGCCTGCGATTCTCAATTGTCGCAACTAATTCAAAATGGCATCATCTACCTACTTGTATGCACATCGGCTCCTGCTTGCTTATAGAAACCACTCACTCCCCAGAACTATCCGAAGTTCAGAATGCCAGCCACCTTCTCCCACCCTACCCTGCACTCCTCAGAAGCGACCAGAGTTCAGAGGTATGTGACCCTGTCCAAGTACCCCTATGCCTCCTACCACCTCTCGCCAGAGTGCGAGGTCCTGGAGGTCATTTACCTGAGCTGCCTGCAATTCTCATTTTTAACAAATGATTCAATATGGTGGCAACTGGATACAGGGGCACAGATGGCTCCCGTGTTCTCTGCACCCTCACCCTACCTCCCATCCCCAACCCTCATTAGAGTGTGTGTCTTTTCCCAAGATGAAGACTATCTGCCTACCTAACTGACTCCCTCCCCTTGTGCAGCGTAGTTTGGACTCTTCCGAATGTGTTAACCTGTCTTATTTGCAGCGAAATAAAATGAAATTCACAAGTCCCCACCAATCAAAATTTATATCCTTGAAGCTAAATCTTAATCACCAGATAAAATTCCAACAAATTCTATATCTTAATCCAAGAAATTAATTTTAATCCAATAAACACTATCCCATTTCCAGAAAACTTATTAAAGTATTTCCATGAAAATAAGTTTATTTTCATAAAAATACATATTTACACATGCTAAAATTTTTATTTTAAAACATTGAAATATCACTGTTTTTCAAACATGTATAATTCCTTTTACCTAAGTTTTTACTAATTACTATGTAATACATATTCAAACATTCAATCTGTTTTTAAATATATGTGTATAGCAGAGGAAAATTCGAATTTGACATGTAGACTTGTCTACAACACTAAAATTTACTTATAACTAAAGTTTCAATTCAAAAGCTTCCCAAACTATATATTTAGGGACACTATTTACCATAACATTTGTATATACTCTAACTTATTTACAAGTTGATTTCCCTAGAAAACTAATTTGAATGTAATATTAAAGAAATAGCACGAATAAAGGTTGAAATGACTTCTATCGGAACTGGAATATATCAATTTCCATGATATTCCAATACAATTAAGCAAATTTTAAAGGAAAACTGCTTCCACTTTGTAATAGTATAAGCCATCTTTTAGGAAAATACATTCCAACTACCAGAAAAATATTTATATCATAAAGAAATATCCGAGACAAATAAATTTATTCCATACAACATAGAAATCGACATAACAAATTATCAGATAAAATTTAGTGGGGAAAAATGAAAATCGTATTACATATGCATGTTTAAAATAGAAGGTCGTTAAGACAATCACAGCTCAAAATGGTTTACCCAACATACTAACTTCCTACTAACACAATCATTTAGTAAACAAAGTATTAAAACGTTTCCTACAAAATACTTCTAAACCCATCTCTCCATTCTACATTCCTGAAATGAAATTAATATTTATTCATTTTAATTGAATACTAAGTAAAGACATATTCCATCTAACATATGTAGATATAATCACATGGTGAATTAGTATGCATACCCCTGCAATTAACAACAAATATTAGAATGGAAGACATTTTATTATCATTATTGAAACCTTATAATGTTTAAAACATCACATTCACACAGAACTAAGTTAGTTGTCATTCTGACATTGTGAGGTGAACATCTATTCAGAAGTAAACTTGCTCCTCACACCAAATATTATTAATTTACTCTACACTGATGAGAATGGAAACATCACCGAATAAACTAAACTGCAAATACTGTGGACAATCTCTAGTGATAGTCGTGATTTATGTAGTATTTTATCGGGAAAATATACATTTTTATGTGTTAAGACAATATATTGTGTCTGCATTATGATTTTAAATTTCTGTGTTCGGTAGACAAAAAAAAAACGCCTGTGTTAGCAACTCGCATTTTTTGTTACCAGTGACATTAATTTCACCACTTTAAAGTACATTTGTAGTGTTGCACGATTACGCTTTGCAGACTTAGGTACATCTTCACGTCATCCGAGTGTCCCTACGCTTTGATGAAAATAATTTGTGTTAAAAGTGAATTGTTCTGAAAATAGTGAAACTTTGGTTAAAGAGATTATCATTTCGTTGTTTGTCATGGGACGAATGCAGAGTTTTTCTTTTAAATTTCAACTCATTTGTCTATTGGCTTCGCTACACATATATAATCAGTCTCTCCACACACAGACGTCTTATAAGACGACATTATTGCTAAGCTGGACTCCACATCAAATGGACATGTTTTAAAAAATACTCAAGGTATGTGCGAGATGT
Organism: Dryococelus australis; assembly: GCA_029891345.1. Lineage (NCBI taxonomy): Eukaryota > Metazoa > Arthropoda > Insecta > Phasmatodea > Phasmatidae > Dryococelus > Dryococelus australis. Next base: position 266,348,932 of record CM056993.1, read on the forward strand.
GTTAATTAGTGTACCTGTATTTATATTACATTGTTGTGTCTGGTTTAAATAGTGTAAAATTGTTATTTATTCATTCTGACAAGATGGATTTTGTTTACTGACTTTGCACCACATGTTATTTATGTAGTTGAAATTCTCTCTCATGTAAATTATTTTTCTAAGCTGGAAACCCACGCAATTACACTTATTATTCACATAGTCATTTGAAATTTCCAATTCGATGCATGTGATTTATTCATACATACAACACTCTGAAATCCCCTAACATTTGATTGCATTCCGAAAACAGATCGTTTAACACATAAATCACAAATTTCAATGTCGGCTATCTACGAGCTATATAAACCCCCCAAAAAAACATAACATTTACACTTAGATAACTCTTAGAAATCGTTTAAACACTCTGCCCAAGTCTTAAATATATTCGTAAAAATCGCCTATCGACCACCAACATCCCTACAAACACCTCAAAACTAGAAAAATTATAAAAAAATAGCCTTAGCCCATTCTTGCACTCAATTCTACATCTATATAAGACATTACAACCCACCACTCTGGTAAGTCGCCTCTTGGACACCACACCTTCAACATCGGACAGAGCTGCTGCTACCCCCCTCCCCACCACAAAAGAAAGAAAAAAATTGACCCAATTAAAATTAACCCTTTCAATCCATTTAACCCTTTCAATCAACCTTTTTTTTGATTTAAATTTTTTTATCGCATTAAGATCGGACTAAGGATTAATCATTTCAATCAAATCGATAATCCATCAATTAATGACAATTAATCCAAGGTGAGGTAGAACCGGCCCGCTCTTACTACTTATGCAAATGTACATAAATTTCAATACAGTAAAATTACATGTATTCTAGCACCGTACAAGCCATTTTCGCTGTGAAGTGTTACCAATATGAAATTAGTTCAATATAAACCAAACCTGCCCAGCCATAATCACCCTTCCTAGATATTTAATTGATGTTCACCCTTTCTCTGCACTTACAGCTCTCCGTTCTCTTGTACGACCTATCTGTTGGACTATCTTGTGAAGATTTGCTGCGTATTCTCAGCACGTACTTCTTTGTACATGTCTACTCCGCCCCACTCATTCCCTTTAGAACTATTTCTACGTGTTTTGTATCAAAGGATCCTTCTCCGCATTCTTATTTCTATTTAGACATTCCTGTTCCTTGAGAGTTTCGAATTTAATTAGCGGAATCGTAATTCACTCAACAAACTTCTCACACATCAATGCGTTTCTTAGAACGAATATCCAAAAGTCATCGTAAACAATGTTCTGAAAATCGTTTGGAGCAAGCATCGCATATGTTACTAGTTAACTGGTATTTAGTACTACACAATAATTTTCAAACTGTTTCGTTCGCATAGATTCAACTTCTGCTACACTTCTTCAGGTCCATTGGCACAGTGGTGGTGATAAAATATACGTTATACTCTAAAACTATGTTTTGAGAATGCTGGGGATCAGTTGGTGATAACGTTCTATAAGAACACACCGATTTACTAGGAAATTTTCCACTTAATAAATTAATAAATAAAATTATGGCTTCGATTAACAAATGTACTTCTTTTGTGTCTATTTTGAAAAAGGGAAGTTTTCAGGTAAACAAATTTTTTTTTGCAAGTCACATATGGATGAGTTGGGTTTTCAGGTGTAGATCTAAAATGTTGTGAAGCGCAGTGTAGTAATAAAAAATTGTATTTATTACAAAACACATAGCTCGCCTGTGTAAAAACAAGTCAGTGTATTTCTGCTGACACCAAAAGCAAAAGAAAAAAAAATCATCATTTAAGTTTAAGAGAACATCCAAACATATGAGAATTTTACCTTCTCCTGTATTCAGAAGTCCGCGTGGCAATACTGGACCATATGACGTGCTACACGATATGTGGCACATTATTGACGTGGGGTAACGTGACTAGAGAGACGCGTTGTCAGCCCGGATAGCGTGACTAGTACTAAAACGGGCTCACATGGTGAAAACAAGATTTTATAGCTGTTATTGGGGCGTGAAGTCTCATTCCTGCATAAAAACCTGACCTTGTTCGTGGAGGAACTGGGAGCCCCCTGCAACACGACCCGCCCATGTATGCTGGATAGCGTCGAGATCGAAGGATCTCGTCAGCCACTCCAAACGGGCGATGACCTCCGTTTACAGGTAGGCATCCACGAATTCAGCACGATGTGGACTGACGTTGTGCTCCATAAACATCGCGCCCATAGAAATCCTGACGCACTGCACGTCTGGAGGTTACCATCTCTGTATACCTACCATGTTAAAGAGACAGTTCGACATCTATATATTTATAAATGTTCTGATTATTATTTCATCCGCGATAGGGTACGTGTTTGAAATCCGAATATGGCTAGGCCTCACTCCTCTGCAAATGTACTTCCAAATGTTCTTATTGCACTATCAGCATTTGATGTTGGAATGTATTGCTCAGAGAAAGAGGCCGCAACTCTATTGGCGGTATCAATCACTAAAATATTAGTAGTTAACATTGAAGGTGAAATACTTAGTGCCTATAACGTTGAAATATACTATCGAATTATTTTTTTTTTGTGGCAGCAAATCAGCAAGTACAGAAAAGAGATAGTGACAAGAATTCGTATGTCAGCAAGAAGCAGACAAGTTAAACACAAAGCAAAATGCAGAATCTCACTATGTTCGTTCATTCTTGTAAATAATTTGTTCGTTCGTGAAAAGTGCATATGAAGGAAAGTGTTCTTTACCATACTGCTGAAATTTAGATGCGAATGCACCAACACTACAATATTTAATGAAAAACGAAAAATAGCACACAGGCAAAAAATAAATAAATTCCAGGGTTATTTGAGAACACTTTTTAAGTTAAGTAAAATTTTCTTTATATTAAACATTACAAACAGCTCCAACAATTCGTACTCAAAGTATAACTTATTGAAAATTATACCTTTTTATAAAATAATTTTGGATAAATATTTTATATTTTACATTTTAAAAAATGTAACTACTTTCAAGTCGCAGGGTTACATGTAAATGACCGTGCTATTGCCAGTTTATATATATATATAAGAGCGTTTGCTGTAATATTGATTTGTCACCCTATCATCCTTGCTTTGCGACTCACGGAAAGGAAGTGGTGAAAAATCATGGCCGTACGTAGATAGCTTTGGGGGTGAAATTTTCGCTCTTTTTCCTGTTTACTAGGTATGTTGACTCTAAATAATGTGTTGTTTGAAGCAAAATGACAGATGATTATAAAGTACATAATATGTCAGTAGAATTTTTTTACTACCATATATGTAACGTTCTTGCTGACTGCACAATTAGTGTTGCGGTTTATTTATATTTTACCGATTTTTACAGCTGTCCATGGAATTTTGACTCAGTAGTTCTGAAAGTATTAATGTCGCCTTGGTTAGCCATGGTGATATCATATTTGATTTGAAACAATTATTCGTTGCGAAATCATAACTACTTTGTGACTACGAGGAATATATTATAGAATTAGACTTAAATTGTAGGTAAATGTATCTTAGATAGTATCCAACAACCAATTATAATGATTTACTACTTTATTTACATAGCAAGAAATTAACGTTACACATTGCGATAAAATTACAATACTACTCCAGATCGAAATACCGCCACCACCAGTTTTAAGAATTTCCTTGTATTCACGGTAATTTTTACGGGAATGTGAGTAGAACACACGTGAGGTTTCTTGATTTAAAGGGTCACCAACATGTGTAGTGCCATTTGATTAATCTGGGAAGAGGTTTCGGACAGGAGCGCACAATTGGCGCCACCTCTCGCAGCTCCCCCCCCCCCCCTTTTTTGTTCACGTACTTCCTCACCTTCCTATACGAGGTATACTGTGATCAGTTCCAGACTTGGCAGCTAAGCAGAGCTGCTGTCATCATCGGTCGCCATCTTAATTCTTGACTCGGCTGCTAGGTGGCGTACCAGTTGTTCGGTTACTCACCTTTGTTCGAGTACTCGCCTTAGCTGCTAGGCAGGGCGCCAGTTGCTCGGCAGCCAGCGCTACTGTTGCTTGATATGGTCATATATTGCTAGGAGTGTTGGTATCGGCTAGAAACTAAGGCAATGTTATTTATGCATGATATATGTAAAGTCTTATGGCTTAATTCCGTATAAAAAGCTGTGGAGCTGGGAAGTTTCCATCCAACCACCCTTGGATTGGAAAACACATGCTCTAGTCGACTTATCCTTCATTCTATGTTGTTGTGACATGGTTTGACGTTGACGAAGCTCTAGTGAGACAATGTAGCTTTTAATGATGTATAAAAAAAGAATCAGCTTTTAACTCATACATTCAAAACGTATTTGTAGTATATGATGATTGAACAATCGATTTGTTAAATCTTAGTTCTATAAAAAAGTAAGTATTTAATTCAAATGTTTATTTATCACATTAAAATTTTCAGATTATATATATATATATATATATATATATATATATATATATATATATATATATATATATATATATATATATATATATATATATATATATAAAGCGGCATGTCTACGAACTCGTATTTTCAAGAAGAATTCTTTATGGGATCACAACAGGCAAATATTGAAAGCAAACTTTTTAACGAAAAGTAAAGTGTTTAAATTAAAAATATACTTATTATACTTTTACAAACAACTATATCAAGTAACATATCTAAAGATTCGTATTTTTTAAACATATAAGTATATGTCATCAGAAAATATGATTATGTATTATGTAACTATGACCATCGCCATATTGAATTTAGTAACCATAGGGATGATTTTGTTTATTTTCAAATTAATAATGTAATGAGTCCGAGCATCAAATACAATGCAATGGATACCTTACCACAGGTCATGTTTTAAGTATTGTATGTATAAAACCTCCACAAACTTATACACATAGTTACTCATAATTTCCGAACCATTGAAGCTATAGTCATAAAATTCATAACACAGGCATCGTTCCCGATGTAGGTGATAGCAATAGTCAATATTGCCTCATGTCCTTTCTGATAAGCTCAATTATGCTTTCCTTTTTATAAGCATAGTTACTCATAATTTCCGAACCATTGAAGCTATAGTTATCGAATTCATAACATAGACATCATACCCGATATCCACAATGGTAGTAAGGTCGTTTGTGCCTTAAGCCCTTTTTGGAAATGTCAGTTATGCATTAAGTTATTTTATAAGGATAGTTAGTCATAATTTGTGATCTATTAAAGCTATAGTCATCAAATTCATAACATACACATCACCCCCAATGCAGATAAGAGCAATAGGGTCAAATGTGCACTAAGCACTTTTATTTTTAAATTAATTATATTATCACTCCGAACATAAATTTCTATGCACCAGTTACCTTATCATAGGGCATGTTCAAAGTATAGTATGTCTGTACCAGACCCACACAAACTTATAAGCATACCCTTTGGCCACTTAAACCTTTTAACAATTAACCCTTCGAGCACTTAACCCTTTGAAACTTAACCCTTTGAGCACTTAATCCATTGAACACTTAATATTGTTATATTTTCGAAGTTTACACAACAATTTTTTTCTGGGTCGTATTCTGGCTCAGAGCAACTCATGTAATGTTATTTTTGGTTTACTGGGTTCGATTCCCAAGTAAGACACTTAACATTTCATGCATTGAATGACACAATTGAGATTGGGAAGGGGAATTGCATTTACTTACATAATCATACATATAGTCTCGGAGAGGAAGTGAGATGTTGCACAGCCACACATGTTGACATCCTGATAGCTGGGCAGTAAACTGTGGTTTCAACCCATCAGCCAGTGCTTCACAACGTAATATGCATATGTGCCTGCACACACACACACACACACACACTCTTTCACCTCTACCCCAATGACCTCTTCTTCCTGCAGGCTTACCGGAGATCTCATGAGTTGTGTTGCTGGGCATCGAGGCTTGGAGAGCCGACAGGACAGGAGCTCTGATGACCAGTGAGTGGATTGGCACAGAGATCAAGTCCTGGACAGAGTATTTGAAATTTTGCTCATTTGCATTTCCTAACCTTCGAACACTAACTTTTTCCAGACCTTTAACATATTCTACACTTTATTCATTTCTATAGTTTTACCACGCATACACTTAAACATCTTCTATATTTTTGTAAACCTTAACATTTTCTTAGAGTTTAATGGTTTCTTGGAGTTTATCCTTTTTGAAAATTGAGTTTTTTCTATTATACAAATAATTTTATTGTTGACACATGTTAACTTGACGTTGCTATAACTCAATATGGTAGACTATTTAACATACTCAAGTACACATGCATACACACATATGCATGCACACACATTCACACACACATACACACTCAAACACACTCACACAACTCATTCCCACATTTCCACAAGCCAGTTGTAAAACCCATAGCATCAAACTTTACAAGCAAAACTAAATACTTAACAACTATATCAATATATCATACAACTCAAATGAACAAATCATACATCAGACAATATCATATTTTGAGACAATTTCATCATATAATACTAAGAAACATACCACCGACTTACCTTCCAAACATTTCAAACAATTAATCCGTAAAAGTTAACAATACCTTTAAATATATTTTATTGCATATTTAAAAATTGATGCTTCTAGTAAATCACATAACATCTCCATCACATCATAGAAGATCAGAAGTCATTACTACTACTTCCAAACATTCGCTATATACTCACCATCAGATATTACCACAAGATTTATAATAAAACAACTATTTTCCACCCTCTAACGTTAGGATAACCGAATATGCCCAGTACTTGATTTCACATCATCAGATAGACATACTACATTAGCATATAGGACTTGTTTATGTCAAAAAATTCCATAATGAAAGAATGTTCGTTAAGTTTTGCTCTTTTCAACTGTTGGTTTTGCCCTTCTAGGATACTTAGATCTTAACCGCAAAACTAAACATTTTTTCATCTCACAAAGAGCTGAAGTGTTGTTTAAAAGTAACAAAATTTAACTACTTCGAAAACCATCAAAGTTTAAACATACATATTGATTTATTCACTACTTCAACCTAAATTAAGATAATTACAGCTATACTAACATATTCTTTGCTTAAAACCCCAACGAGGTAAATAGACATGTACGAATTACTATTTGCGATGTTTGTTTAAACCTAATCATCTTAAATCAGATACACAACAAAATACACCATGCAAGCCAATGCATCTCCTAGTATACTCTAACATATCGAAAGATATTTTAATCTTTATAATTATTCTAGGAAGACTGTTGTAAATGTCTGACAAGTTCTCGCAAGCTTCCGAATAATGGCATGTTTAATTGATATCTACATAGGTTAACCTTTTGATGGATAAAACACCTAAACTACATTTTCAAAGACTTATAAAAAACATTCTTTTATCTAGGATGTCAAGCTGTGGCTTACGCTATAGACACACATCCAGCAGGAGACTTGAACACTCACCCTTCAACAGCAAAATATATGTAACAAATAACGAATATTTAGCGAGACTATTTACAAACAAGTAGTGTATCCGTGGTGATTCAAGAACCATACAGGGTAAGTAGTTATTTCTTTTAATCACATATCAAGTAAATTAACTAAAGTATTGATGTAATCAATATCCTAATGCAAGTACTATGTATCTAGTGAGATGAAACCAACGACACATCGAACGATGAAACACTACAAACGAGAATGCAATACAACACTATAGTTTTGAGAACTTGCACCTTGCTTCATATTTCATTAAGAACACTTATAAGTAATATTTATGTTTTGATTAACTAATATGATTAATTCCACTCTAGCTACACATCTTACCATAACCAAAGTTCACTTCCAACTAAAACATGTTTGATATTATGCATAAATTACATGCATATCATCTTGTAATGCACTATACAACCAACACTTAAACAATTCACCATTCCATTACCTATCTCACTCTGTCTGCATCGTCTCCCTCTACCAAGTTATCACAGGTCATCAATCCACAAAGAATCATCTGCCACCCATCACTCCATCAGTCTATGATCATCTCCAGAAGGGAGAACAATGGACTCGCGGAAAAGATGCAGGCGACTGCCCTAACTAGGAAGGCTACACATTCACAAACTGCATAACAGATATATGCAATTAAAGCATACTGATATAATTTTTTTTTTCCAAAAATTCATACACTTTATGCAATGACACATTCAACACACGCCTGTATTAAATTAATACCCTAAAAAAGGAACACAGACCTCATAAAAAAAAGCTTGTACCTCACAAACATAGCTTATACCTCAAAAACATAACTTATACCTCAAAAATATACATTATACCTAAAAAAAACATACATTATGCTTCGAAAACCAATAAATTGACATTATTGATTCGAGATAAAAGAAAAAATATTTAATATTAACCTGCTTTCCCAGACATTTACCATACATATAAGAATAAGTACTTCAGAAATTCACACAAAGCTAACTAAGATATAAATCCTTGCTTCATCTCCCATCGAAACCAAGTTTTCGTATTAGATTAGTTCGCATCGACAAAGTTAAAAAAGACATTCACTAAGCTATTTATAAGACAACCCTATCAGTGGTATTTACATTCTATGCATCAAATCCCGACTAAGGTGAATTTGCATGTACAATTTTTCTACTTGCATGTTAATATTTGTTCAATATCGTGTAAATAACACCCAGGTCATCATATAGAATGGTAAAAAAAAAAAAAAAAAAACAAGAAAGACCACACACAGATCTCTAGCAAATCTCTCGAGAGACTAGATCTCTCAAACGGTAGTCGCGACTACGATCAGCCAATTTGCAAAGGAGATGGGAGCAAAACTAGTAACAACATTCTCGTAAGGGGGGGGGGGGGGGGGGGGTGCCTATCGACAACACGACATTTGTTGTCTACCGTCCGAAAAGAAGACAAATATGGCAGCAAGCGAGGGTATCCATAAAAAACTTGCAAATAGTAACATTCCCTTTCGCTACAGAACATATCAGCCAAACTATTGCACTACATAGTACATACTTACATCTCGTCCAACAGACACACACAGCCCTACACAAACGTATCAACAGCCAAAGGACTGTCACAGATCGTTTTGTAATGACTCATGCGAACAAACATTTCTAGGGTAAAAAGTAAATATCCGTACTTACTATACTTTCCACATGCACGCACATACGTATACACAAACACAAACAGAATGAAGCAAATACCTAAAATGTGCACATTTAAAAGCCCTGCTTAATATATACTTCTATGCACATTGTGTATGCCTCCGCCTTATGTTAATTTAACATTGACATGCCTTATCACTTTATTAATGAGTCGGTAAAATGAAACTGTGAAATTATTACAAAAGTAAATGTTTTACAAATCTGTTCATTTTTTCATTTCGATGCATTAAATAAACAGAAAGTGAAAGAAATAATTTTAAGTTATCACAAATGGTTACCTAACACTTTTTATTTAAGATATGGAATGCTTTCTATCCATTATTACCAACTTTACTGGGCGAATGTCACTTAGTGCGTTCGTTAAAATATATGCATGCAGGGGCAGTGACTATTTTCTATGGTTCATATCAAAAGTGCTCACTTTATCGTGAACAGCTTTTAAAAACCATCCCAGGGTAATTAAACAGATCATAAGCGTTTTTAATGGATTACTTTTTAAAAATATTTATGCAAAACTCTAGCGATTTTTTTCCATATACATTTTACATACAAAAATAAACAGTATTTATATCTTACTTGGTTACCATGCGAAGGCAAATACCTGTATTTGGAAGGACATAGGTTTGAACATTTTGCCAGCCCTTACACACCCAAGATAATCTATTTAGTAGAGAACATTTGCTATAAGAAATAGTTATGCTAGAGTCATCTCATCTCCTAAACACCATTCGCTTATAAACTTAATTTTAAAAACACGTAATATTGCAATTGTTCGATGCATTCATTATTTTTCAGACTTATATACAATAATTTATTTTTTGTCACACATCACGATATATCATTTCTTCATTTACAGAAACAGAGAGCTCACCATATAGCCATATTATAAATTAAATATATCGACCAGCTTTCCCCATCGCCCAACCATAATTTAATGAGATACAAACTAACTATATAGCCCAAACCTACATCTACCCATAAAATCTTTTTAAAATAACTCATAAATTTATATCATATCGTACTCACTGCTAAAAAAAAAACAGACGAGACATCCATTTATACATATTCTATCTTGTAATATCCCATTTACATAAACAAACCATATCAACAATCATACCTACATATCATATCGGTTATACCAAACACTTCCCTTCATGCCATCCAGGACAACAAAGCAATCATATAAACGTTCCTGTGAAATAGTCCCGCGAATTACTTTGGTAAACAATTTAATCATGTATTAACAAACACGTATTGAAATATTACCAACAACCACACAGTCTGCCATGCCATAGGCAATGATCCAACCGTTACGAAATAGCATTCCAATAGACCGTATCACCAAACCAGTATTTCAAACGTTCCAGTGAAAAAACATCATAATCATCATTATTTGAAACCCATATCGCTACACACAACTCATTTGCACAAACCACGCCATTCATTCGCAATGCCCTTATTAAGCATTTCCAGCAAAATTAACATACCATACAGAAAATATATATTAACCCTCGACACATTTCATTACGACTTCCACCCATTGAAAACTTGTTTAACACATAATAATTAAGTTCATATCATACTCATTGATAAAAAAAAAACATTCAAACATCAATTCCTACATATTCTGCCAGACAAATCATTCTAACGTGTAATACCTCAAATACCTGATCAGAACATTACAACAATCAATATCTGCAATCCATTCCATTAGTCCATATCAGTTATACCAAGCACTTTACTTCATACCATCCATGACAACAAAACAACAACATAAGCAGCATTTCTATGAAATATTTCAGCGAATAACTCAGATAAATCATGTTATCATCACATAATATCATCATAATATAATCATATAATTATCACATCATATCGCCATATCATCACACCATCATCATATCAACATATCATTATTGTATCATCATATCATTACATCATCATAACATCATCACATCATCACCATATCATATTCAAATTATCATGAAATCATATCATTGTATCATCACCACATCATTATATCATCATATCATCACATAATCATAACATCATATCATCACATCATCATCACATCATTATTCATTATCACCATCGTCATGTAGACTTATACTTCATCTTCAATCAGATACGGTCTCACACACCCTATATAGTGTCAAAGCAATTTGCTACTGAATAACATATCCGAACTCATATAAATTAATAGAGGTTTTCCTTACTTTGTTGTCAGATAGCTCTACTGGAAAAATAATTTCATCATAAAGTATCCTATGTCTCTTTAAGTTACCATTAAAATTGCCAATTAAGTCCATCTCAATAGGTACACCAAACATGTATATACATATATTTAATTTTCTTATATCCTTGGAGATTACACTTGTTTTGTATGTATCAATACATTGCATAGGGCAGGAAGGAATAAAAAGGTACATTCGGTGATAAAATGAATAAAAACATCAGCCTTCCATTCACTTTATCTTTATTTCACACACTTATCAGAAATTGATTATATTACATACACTCAAACATATTCTCCATTCAACAAAAATATTTACTCTAGGTTTATAGAACATTTCCTGCAGCGAGTAATCAAGGTACGCTTACTAGCATATACAGCATTGTAGTTAAGACATGTATACGTCTTGTAGCTAATGGCAAATTAATAGTTACTAAATTCATGTTGTCTGGCACTAGACCTAGTCGTGAATGTCTTGTTACAATATCTTCACTCGATTCCCGATGAACAACAGATATTACCTTTACACTTCTTGATATGTCTATACAGGTAATCGCTACATGTAGGCAAAGAATCGCAATTATCACAGTGGAACGCCTGAACAAGCAATGACTACGTTCATAACTACTGCATGACTAGAATTATTTCTACAATATCAACACTGATGAAAGTCGAAAGTCCTTAACGTCGCTGGTAGTGTTACAAATTGTAAGTCTTTGATCATCTTCATATTATAGCAGAGTACGCGAACACCGTAGTAACATTGATAGTGTAATGCTTGTACCGACTCTTCAGACATCTTTGCTGCAGGGTTTACACATGGTAAGTCTTCACAACCATTGATGCCATCTTTAGCAGAGTACACGTTCTTAGTAGATGTTTCCACTCGTAATGATCCACCTTCCAACATGGTCGCTGGCTAAATAATGTCAGCTTTATATGATGCATGCTTATATACACTTTTCAAAACAGAACAATTGGTTTATGTGTCACTCGAACTCAGTCAGAGAAAGAGCGCTCTTACTCGAACGACAGATGAACTGCGAATGACACCATCTCGACTATCTTAATATACGTGTGAAAATTATTTGTCAGGTGCAAGATTCGAACCAACACTACCCTTACAAGTGTTAACATTACCCTAGGATCTTAACTTAACGGACAAAATCTACTGTATAAAACATAATTTTTAGCAAACATTTTAATTTCACAGAAAAAATCAAAAGACCTTCAGATGGGGTACTCTGAGAAAACCCAAAGACTCGTTCACCCAGAAGAAAACATGCCGGTAATTATGTATATTCCTATCATGAATTTTTATATACCTATGAATAATTACATAATTATATATAAATGAATTTTATATGTATATATTTTATATGTAAATAGTTTATATACATATAAACAATTTTATATGTATATATTTAATATACATAATTGTGTATAAAATAATTTTATATATACATATTTATATATGTATATATACCTATATATAATTACCTATATGTTATCTTCTGGAGTGAACCAGTCTTAGGGTTTTCCTCGAATGCACGCAATCGCGAATGTCTTTTGATTTTTCTGCAAAATTAAAATTTTTGCCAAAAATTAAGATTAATACAGTAGATTTTGTCCATAAGGATAAGATCATAGGATAATGTTAACACTTTACATTATAAAATTTCTTTCTTAACTTGTCAGGTAGGTTACTTCCTTGTAAGGGTAGCATTGGTGCGAATCTCACACTGTAGACTAGTGGCTAGCATGTGTGACTTCTAACCCAATGATCCTGGGTTCAAATCCCCACACCTGCATGGGGATTTTTTTTTTATGTTACAAGCTGTCATGGCAATGTGTAAAATTTACATAATTTAAATTTCTGAACAGATTGTTATATTACAAAAGCATTAAAAATACCTTTAACTTATTATTTAAAAATCTCCATTTTTAAAATGGCAAATAAAATAAATTTAAATAATTCTACTTATTTTTATCAATGTATTGCTTCATAGATGACTGATTTGCAAGGCTGGCCAGCCGAGTGCCTTGCGGTCATTTGCCTCCCTTCCTTTCTTGCACGGTGCTTGCCTACGTCACTGCATGTGCATGTCACTGCTAGTGTGTCTGCTCCGGCAGACCTGTCGGCACGTGCGTGGTTACAAGGATAGTCGACTTAATTTTCGTATAGCCGTAAAAAAACCAATTTAATAAAGTAAAATATTAAAAAAATATTGTTTTTCTAAAAATGTAGTTTTGAAAATCGAATATGTTTTACAAAGTCTTGCTTGGACTGTACTTTACAAAAAAAATTATATACCTTCTCCTATATGGAAAAATTACATCTTTAAAAATGTGTAAATAAGTATACACACTAGTGATTCACACACTCTAGCAGGCGATGAAAGAACTATGTAGACGGTGGAGTGGAGCAAATGTGACTAATCGAACGAAAGTTAGAAACAAGAGAGAAACTAAAGAGAGAGACAAGAAAGAAAGGCAAGAGAGAAAGAAAAAGGAAAGAGAGAAAGAGAAAAGAAAAAGAGAAAGAGATTGCATGAAAGATACACGAGAGAAGAGAACGAGAAACAAAAGAGAGAAAGTGATGAAATGCGAGCGAGAGAGAAAGGAAAGAGATAAAGAGAAATAAAGAGAGAACAAAAAATGTGATGACTCCGACAAAACCTATGTAATGACAGAGACACAAGAGATAAAGAGAGGAAATGAAAGAAAGAGAGGGAAAGAGAAATAGATTAAATGAGAGGGACAAGAGAGAAAGAATTGGAATGAGATAAAGAGAGTGAGAGAGTGAAAGCACACAATGATATAGCATTAAAAAACGAGACAGAATGATGGTATGCCATCACGATCGTATGCACCTTGAAAGACAAGTCTGGTGATATATAACACTTAATACTTACGCCGGTAATTTTTTAAATTATAAATATGAATTTTAAATTTTTAAAAATAATTATTAAAATAATTTTATTTGATAGATTTCCCAGATACTTCATTGTATGCCTAGAAGGAATAAGAAGCCAGTCAAATCACCTGAATCGGCTGGTTTTTGCCTTTCTTAGGCTTTCTACTGCACATTCTAGGGCATGGCTTTTTTGAGGAAAAATCGGGAAATTTTTTTTGGGAAAGACGGGAAATTTTTAGGGAAGAAAGGGAAATTGTAAGGTACTTTAGGCTATAACGTACGAATTTGAGTGAAAACAAGTAATTTTGGGAGAAAAAACGAGAAAATTTTTAGGTCGAGGTCATTCAAGGTCAGATCCACTGATCCACTCACTGATCCCTGTGTCCCCGAAGGAACCAACCCCTACTACATTCACTTCATAAAAGTAAAATTAATTAATTTGATTTCTTTTAATGTATATAACTCAAATATCTGCCACGTTTACATGTGACGTTTAAAAATAAATGCAATTTGGTCGAATAATGCATGACACTGAATTTGCATAATTTTATCTTTGTTGGTAAATAATTTTTCTGATAAAATATCGGCAATTTTTATGTTCATATAGGTGTATGTATGTATGCATGTATGTATGTATGTATATGTGTGTATGTATATATATATATATATATATATATATATATATATATATATATATATATATATATATATATATATATATATATATATATATATATATATAATGTTTATAAACGTCAGTAAAAAAATAATTACATTTTAATAGAGTTTAATTTATTTTTGATAACTCTTTAACCATTTTATATAAAAATGATAGAAAACGTATGCTATTACACGTCGAGCTCACATTATTAAATATGTTCGCATACAAAAGAATCAAGGAAAGGTAATCCAAATTACTGACTACATATGGCGTAAGAATATAATGTGCATGCGGAAAATAAAATCATATAGAAATTTGATGAAACAGGCAAAGTCAATGGCGAGTTGTATGTTTGGATTTTTAATTGGCAAACATATTTCATGTGCTCAATTACGCCAAACTGGATTGTGTGTAGCAGTAAACGCGTGATAAAATAATATGTGAGGCCAATTGGAAGGTTTGCTGTAAAATATCTCTTCTAGAGATAGATGGATACATTGCATAAGTAAAAGGCCAACTGCACGAATTTGTCATAACATCTCTAAAATATGAGAGTGCATTGTCCTGTATCTTAATTCAGTTAGGTGTGCTAAAAATTTATTCACTTCAAATTTTTTATGATTGCCTATTTGAGTGAATCAATGATCTGAACAATAATACTTCAAAACGACGTTACGATGCTATGCTGAACTCAGTTTTACAACTGCAGACCTAACTTACAGCTATTGTCTTATGTTTATAAGAATTCACGAAATGAAAATGGCTCTTGATTCTATTACAAATGTGAATCTCAGTAGGGTTATTAAATTTTTTACTGTCGTAATAGAAATATAATTATTTCAGCAATAAAAAGACATTTACTTGCTTCAAGAGACAACTGCTGCTAGCACAGATGAAAAGAAAATTGCGAGCGTTTATATCCGCCTTCCTGAGACCATTTGGTCCCTCGCTTACATGCAAAAGCGTTCTATGAGACCCACGAGAATATCTTGCAGCATATGAGTTCCAGATGATAGGATGTTATTTCCAAGATGTCTTTGACGGATATGTTTGAGTGTCTATCATTCCTTCCCTCAAGGCTGGGGCGTCATGTTATCGTATGATGAAAGTTGAAAGTCGATGCTCCACATAACCGTACACTGTAATGAATTTTTTCTCTCATGTTATGGAAAAATGCAGGTAATATTTTTCCGGAACTCCCCGTATAATTACGGACAGTTTGCTTTTTTTAACAGTGGAATTTCCGTAAATTTCATAGAAGTTTCTGCGAATTAATGGAACCTCTTTACATATATGGTAGTTGTTGGTTTTTATGTAGGAACCTCCTTTCTTAAGGGGGAAAAAAAGGATTTGCAAAAAAAAAAAAAATAATTTTCAGTTCTTGGTATGAGGATGTTTCACTGCGTATATAAAATAAAAGTCATAGCAATTTATTTTGGAGCGTGTTTTGAATGTCGAATCGAAGTTTTGCAGCACCTGCCTGACTAACTTTTCACCTACAAAGATATTATGAATAGGTAGGGTGAATATGTTGTTTCGAAAGTTGTGAAATACGCAAATATTTCCGTATGAGCGATTTAAGTGTTGCCAACTGTTACAAACGCCTGATGCTATAGTTTTTGATGTTTGAAGGAATATGCGTAAGTGGTGTGTAAATTCTATTTGCCACAAAAACGATAGTAACTATCGATAATAATTATACACACCAGCTCCTTGAATACTGAGAGTCAAAAGCTTCTATTTCCCCATGAACATTGGGATTGTAAAACTATGTTCGGCGCGAAACGGCGTATTTCCAGGAATACTCATGGTCTATGACAAAATGATTTATTTCGTATTATAGCGTCAAGTACTTTGTAATTAAAACTATTTAAAACATTATATTTCCATATCTGAATAGCGTAGTGCCCATTAAATCGATTGTTCAATCGACACCGCTCCCATGGTGCAAGTCGCAAAGTAGAATTGTTTTTTGTTTACAGTGGCGAAGAAAGGTTCGCGTAGAAACAGCATTTTTCGTTTCCGAAACCCGAAACTATAGCAAGCGATGAAACGTTCCGTATGTAGTCTTCGCGGGCCTCAGCTCCTTGTTTTTTCACTGCGGACCGTGTTTATTACCGCACATCAACCGTGACAGAGTACAGCGTGTTTCAGGAGAGCGTGCACAAGTGAAACTGGGCATAGGGACCTCACCACGGCACGTTTTGAGATTGGAAACGCGTTTTCTGCGAAGCCAATGAAAAATGATAAGGGTGTAAACATGTTCATAGTCAATTCGCGGTTTCTTTACACTTTTTGAATCAAACCTTTGAAAAATCACCCCAAGTATGATGTGTTTGGTGGTTTCCTAAACACGTCGTGTACCACAAGCGTTTTATACTTGTGTTGACATTAAAGTATCTTATCTTGCGACAAATTAAAATTTTACTTATATTATATCTATAAATTACAACTTATAATTTATAATTAATACGAATAAACGAAAGAGAGAAAATATCATTACACAGAGTTCGCACGAATGCGCTGCGTTATCCCTCTGGTATAATTTTCAGGAACCCGGTTAAGCTTTGTTTGCATGAGGTGGAAGAATTTCCTAGATGTAGAACTTCAGCAGGGCCTCAGAGAAGTACGACGTAACCGCGAATGGACCATAATAAGAATACAAGTGTCCCGACTGGCCATGTGTATTGTCACGTTCACCCTTATGAGTAAGATATCTGCAACCCACAAGGTAACATATGGGTAGCGGAATAGCTGTCAACTCGCATGGAAGGAAGAAACATAGTTTCTGCCATGTGTATCTCCCCCAAGGAATTTGTGAGAGGTCAAACTTCAAAAAGACAACTTATGACTACAATCTTGTAAAACATTAACTTATACTTATGTGGGAGGGGGAGGGGGGAGGGGAAGGAGGGGAGGGGTAGGGAATATATATACAAATCATAAATCAATAATGTTTACTACGCACTTCCAAGTCAAAATTCCTATTTACTAAGGCTTTAATGAGAAAACAAAAAGAACATGTGGTATTACAAAATTAGAAATCTTTCCTCTAGATGAACAACAATTTTTTATTAAATTTAATGGATTAAGTGCAAATCCAATTAAAACAAAAATTACTCTTTGCATCATGTAGTTTAAGTGCCGTTGCTAAGGAGAGCCCGTAAAGAAAATTACTTGAACATTTTAATTAAAATTAAAATGAGGTCCTACATTAATCTAAAGTTAACCAAGTTATACGTTAGTTTTTTTTACGTCCCCCGATAACGTCGTTACCCCTATCGACCCTCGAGAAGGTGGAAAAAAAGAGCGCGGGGGGGGGGGGGGAGGGGCTCAATGGGCTGTACCGGCTACACTTCGCACTATAATATATACGGTGATGTCGCCGTAGTTCACATATTTTCGCGATCTCACTCCACGAACACACAAAACACAACCGCGCCCTAGGCTACACTTAAACTGTGTCCTGGGCTCGGACCAACACGCAAGCGTCCGCACAGTTTCGAGGCTGGTCAACGATTCTCCCTCTCAAACGACGCCTGTCCCCGCGTCCCACTTCACTGGATTCTTTACTCCCGGATTTTTGCGTGTGGGAATCGTGCAGGACGATGCCGCTGGTCGGCGGGTTTCCTCGGGGGTCTCCTGTTTCCCGCGCCTTTTCCAATCCGGCTCTGCTCCATACTCACCTCATTTCACCCTCATCGGCTCTGAAGACCTCGATGTTAAGAGCCGCCTAAATGTCTTCACTTCACTTCCCGCGTCCCGCGACTCGAAACTGCTTAATTGCGAGCCCCTGGTCTGTGGACCCGGAGGCCCAGACCAGTGGCCGGCCGAGCACTAGGCTGGGCCGCATCACGCCAGCTAAACTGCACGACCAGCGGAAGTTAAACATTGAACTCCCGGGCAGCCAATGCCCTCCACAAATCTTCAGCTCAACGTACACGTCAATTGCCCCAGCTACAGCCGCGGCGAAGAAACTTAACACAGAACGCCAACAAATCTAGAAGAAAAAAAATTTAAACACGACAGCATTATTGTTTTTGCCTGTGTACACTATTGACAGGTAAAGGCTGTTCACAGTAAAATGAGTACTTTTGAAAGCCCTGCTTAAGATCTACTTGTTTACACGTTGTGTATTCTTCCGCCTTATGAAAAATTAACATTGCCAAGGGCTTCATCACTTTATTCACACGTCGGTCAAATTTAACTGTGACATTATTAAGATAGTATATACTTTACAAATCTGCTAATTTTTACATTTCGGTGCATAATAATAAAAAAGAAAGCGATAGAAATAATTTTAATCATCACAAATGGTTACCTAACACTTTTTATTCGACGTTAAGATATGTAACTACTTTCCCCTGCATCGGTACCAACTTTACTGGGCGTATGTCAGTCATTGAGTGCTGTTAAAATATATGCAGGTAGGAGCAGTGGCTTTTTTCTAAGGTTGATTTCAATAGTGCTCACTTTATCGTGAACAGCTTTTACCTATATTCTGAGACGAATTATAACCGAAACTACAATTCTATAATCCTTGACACTTATCAGTGTGTGGGCGCGAACCTCAGCTCTCTATCTTGGGACGCCGTGCCATATCCATGACACCGCGGCGACAACGCAGCTGTGCTTGTGATTATTAGCGTACTAAACAAATATTATTTATTATTAGCTTGAACCTTCCCACCATGTTAAGAGCAACTTGACAAATAAGGTATTTCTGGAACTCGTTATACTAATTATTTTGTTTAACAGATTACTCAGTTAATTTTGTGCACTACAGAGAAAATTATATGTAGAATTTACTTAGTGGCTTTATAAGTGCTCTGAAGTCAGTACTTACTACTATATAAATGTGAAAGTGTGTTTGTTTGTTTGTCCTTCTTTCACGTCAAAATGGAGCAACGGATCGACGTGATTTTTTGCACAGATATTGTCGGAGGTCCATTGAGTGACATAGGCTGCATTTATCCCAGAAAAATATCTCAAACTGTAAAAAAAAAAATTATGATTGGGGATGTACACAGGTACTGGATTAAAATTTTCTTAGGATTACTGCATAAAAAAGCTTTGTTAAAAAAATCCCGTCATTTCTCCTTTTATTTGTCTATGGGCTGATAGTGGGGCCGCAGTAGCTCAGTAGGTAGAGAACCCGATAGTGGGGCCGCAGTAGCTCAGTGGGTAGAGAACCCTATAGTGGGGCCGTGCGCGAAGCAGCGGGTAAAATATAGTACCTTAATAATGCCCTTAACATAATAATTTCGCGTGTATAGATAAAAACAAGGGAAAGAAAAGCTATCCGTTTTCCACAGTTTCTTACAAATATTATTTTCCTTTTTTTCCACCACAATCTTTCCATTGTAACTGTTTGATAATGGTATTTCACTAATTTTCTACCTTAAACTAGATTCTTATTGCTGAGTATTATGCCTGCACTAACGAATATAAATCCTGCAAGCTGTCCATCATGACGCCTCGTTTCCTTTCTTCCTCCCGCCCTCCCATCGGACTGCTGGGACTATGCTGAGGAGATTCGCACGTTGTAAGGTAATTTTCCCATCCATGTATGGAATGTTACACTGTCATGTAAGTGAATTTTACACAAGAGTGCGGTAATTCTACCTTACACACAAAGACAAATTTGTTTCCCAAACAAGTTTGCCAATATTACTTTATAATTACCAGCTAGTTTTCCCAATATTTTGACAACGCAGGTGAACTATACACGCACGCACGCACGCACGCACGCATGCATGTTTACGCCCATATCTTGCGGACCACACTTTCCTATCTCAGAACGTTCCGTGATGCGCCCCCTACTTCCAGTTTCATTTTTGCGCGCTTGAGCTGAAACAACTCTGTATATGGAAATTTCGAACAGCGTAGACAACGCGCGCTATCCGCCCGGGGAGAAATTCCGTCAAACTATGTAAATTTGTGTCCCGGGGCTCGTTTGTGCTCGAAGCTGTACGCGGATCGATCCCCACACGAGCCCCCAGCCCTTCTCGCGACGAGTCAAGACGGCTCTGGTAACCCTGAAATGTCCTTTCCAAAATAGGCCTTCGGGCAATACGTTTCCCATCCCTTCTTCACGACGCGATCGAAGACTCCCCCCCCCACCTTAACCCACCGAGATAGAGCAATATAGAACCCGGCCTGCTGGGGACGCAACCTATAAACCAGCTTTTTGATTGACCCGGGAAGCCAGTAAAACCAGCCGTGATCTTCCGACGCCTCACCAAGTGTTATGCGGCTGTTAGGAGGCGAGGAGCTTCAGGTGAAATACATGGGATGCACTAAACATTCGGGACGAATTATTTTAGCTTAGATCCAAACAGCGCGGTTTCACGATAGCCAAGAGACATAAACAAAATATGAATTACTAGCAAGCCAGTGCTACTTCGTTAGCATGGTATTTAGGACTTTGAATCGATCTAGCCACTTCTCTCGGGAAGGAAAGGAGGACAACACATAGAAAAAATAAAGGAGATATGACGAAACTTTTTTTAACAACGTTTCTTTTTAATGCAGTAATCAATCCTAAGAAAAGCTTAATCCAGTACCTAATTTCATCCCTGATCATCATTTTTTCCGCAACCTTTTTAGATATCTCGATGAAACAAAGAGTAAGTTGGTCCTGGGATTATTACCTATATACTGTGTAAATTTGATGTCAATACGTTAAGTGGTTAAATCCGGTCGGACAGGCAGACACGAAAAAAAATTAACATTAGATATGGATTAGTGATCAATTATGCTATATGAAAAATAATTATAATTGAAAAATTCGAAAATCACTGACACTTTTATTTAATTTAGTATTATAGATTAAGTTCATATTTTTAGATCACAATATAGTTGAGTTGAGTTGAGAGTTTTTGGGCGGCTCTTAAAAACGAGGTCTTGAGATCCGATGAGAGTAAAATGAGGTAAGGATGGAGAGCCGGAATGCAAAGGCGGGGAAAATGGGGGGATCCCCGAGAAAACACACCGACCAAAGGCAACGTCCGGCACGACTACCACTTGCGAAAATCCGGGAGCGACCCGGTCGGGGGTTAAACCCGGTTCGCCTTGGTGGGAGATGGCAATAAAGAACATGCTAAATAAACTATGCAATCATTAGGTTTGCTAAAATTGTTTGGGTGGCAGATAAGCCACGACGTTTGGTACCAATTCTTTTCCATTTTACCTTTGGCGTGTAGTATAATAAACATATATGTTAATTAGTTCTCGTATTTTAAAATATAATAATGTTATTAATGACCAGGCTGAGAACATCTCGCGAACAAGCTGCGGAGAACTGAATAGGCTAACACCACATGACACTTCGAAGAGTTTGATGTTTGTTTCCTAAACTTCGCGAAGGCGCTTCTTTGCACAGTTGTGTAAGTACGGCGTGGAGTGCGCATGGCAGCTGCGCAGTGACAACCTCTCTGACGGAACATCGAATCAGCTTTTGTTCGTACACAACTTCCAAAACCACGTGGCTTTGAGTAAGGTACTTTTAATAACAGTGCACAACTTTTAACTAATTGTAACGAAAATACAATGTAGGCTGTTCACGGCAAACTGAGCCGTCGCCTACGCTATTAGTGAAGGCCGGGAAAGAGACGCGTTTTTCAGCATAAAAATCCGTGCCAGCGTGTTTCACCTGTCACCCGCTAGATGTCTCTCTTTTGTGCTGTTCATTCTCAAATAACACACTATACTGCGTATCGCATGTTAACAAATTTTTTGATTGTGTGGCTTTGTGCGCTGTTTTTGAGACGTCATTTACTGTGTACTATTATTAAAAAATCATTCAGAAAGGTATTTTTAATTACATATTAATAGCAAACTTTTTGCGCCTGTAGAACATTGACATGCAGAGGTTCCACTAACTTTGGAGATTACATCAGTGGCAATGATTACTGGATATTTAGTAAGGATTGTGGAAGGAAATACTATTTGCGCATTTTGCCGGGACCAAATTTCAGCTCCTAATTGCGACAGTACATTGCTGTGCTTAGTAAAATTGCAAGATCGAGGAGCTCTGCTCTACCCACCAAGAAGATTTGTGTTTTCCTCAGAAAAATATCGGAATTTACATACACTGTCTTGATTTATTTAGGGCACTAACAGGTAGTGAATAAGCTGAAGGTGTTTATTGTGCCTAAATTCGTAGAATATTTCAAGTGTTGCAAGTGTGATCAAGAAAAACTCAATAATGTAATCATTTCTACATTTCCGAAACCTATTTTGTTTGGACAACGAAAAAAGATTAGTAACAGACTTTAATGATAAACCTTCAAGAATATGAACGAAACCCTTAAACCTCCTAAACAATTTAAACTTTGAAAAAAGTAAATGTTCAACTTGCTTATTTTAGGTAAGTCATTATGGCTTATTGAAACTTGTTTAAAGCGTTAATTAGTTCATGCTTGTAATTGGATTTAAAGCTTTAACTTCTTTGGCTAGTAACTTGTTTTAAATCTTTAAATTGTTTGTTATTGTAAGTACTTAACAATTATCATGGAAGTTTTAAAATGTTTTATTTAAATGTATATTTTTAATACAATTAATTATCTAACATTTATTTTGCATAATTTTAATGTGTAGCGCCTATATTCTACATAGTAGTGTATAGCACAGAAAAGAGCACTCTAGCGGCGATTCCTTGAACTAAAAAGTCTCGTATCTCGAATGCTCTCTGTCCCGGCCTTGAGATAATACGTACGTAGGCTATGACTGAGCACTCTTGAAAGTCCTGCTTAAGCTCTACTTGTATGCACACTCTGTATTCTTCCGCCATTGCCACGGGCCTGGCTACTTTATTCGTGCTTCGTGCTGAGAAATTATCAGAAAAGTAAATATTTTACAAATTTGCTCATTCTTACACGCAAAAAAGAAAATTAAAAAAATAACAGAAAGCAAAATAAATCATTCGAATAATCACAAACGGTAACCTAGCACACTTTTAATTCACCGTTAAGACATGGAACAGTTTTCCGTTCGTCGTTACCTACTTCACAGGGCGCATGCCAGTCAATGCGCATGCTAAAATATATGCAGCTAGGCTACGGGCAGTGACATTTGTCAAAGGTTGGTTTCAAAAGTGCACAATTAATCGTTAACAGTATAAACAATAGAGTTACCATGTCATTATTTAAAGCGTGATTTTAATGTTTTAAAAAAATGTAAAGAAACGTTACATCATTGTTCAAACACATAACCCTGACAGTTGTTTCTGTCAGTTATTGAGCCAACGTTGGGGACAGACGCAGATGACGAAAGTTGGTTAATTCATTTTGTTTATGCTTAGTGCCAGTGTAGCTGTGCTCTGTAAACAAGTCATTTCTATGGTATAATTTTTTTACTTTCGTGAACTCATTTCTATTCGTATGCATTTGAAACTTAGTGTTGGTTAAACACGGGGGTGTCCCGTTTGACCGCTTCTGTGGCGTAGTCTTCTTACACGCCACTTTAGGGATCTGGGTTTGATTCCCGGTGTAGGGAATTCGGATTTTTGAAATTATTTGGCAAGCCTGGCTCCTCTATTTAAGGAATGCTACCAGAAACTACTGCATACATTATTTAACCTAGCCAGAATCACAGTGGAGCAGTGACACACACTAGACATGCATTTAAAGGACCCGGGTTCGAGTCCCTATCCCATCCCGATCGAACCGTTTTCAGAAACCGTTTTGCAAGACAATCCGTAAGCCAACCAATAGAAAAGGTTTATGTTAACTGTTATAATTAGAGCCGCCAGTATTTCGCGAACTGATATGGCGGGAGGATAGAGTTTACAGTCCTCTATTTACTCAAGGTACTATTGTTTGCTTATTGTTTGCTGTGATCAAGTGAGGCCTTAGTACAGGGCTGTCCAACGCTCAGCCAAAACGCTGTTTCCTACTTACAAGTGGCTCACAGTTAAAATGGGGAATGTCTAAACGAATGCCGACCAATTGCAATGGACAGGGAAAAGACTAAGACTCGGGGCTCTAGTTATAATGAAAATAATTATTAGATTTTTATGTTCAGAATAATTTCATTAGTATTCGAAATGTCTGTTTTTGGGCATATTCAGCCATTTTTTTTTTCAAGTTACAGTTTGATATTTTTTGAACTAGGTTAGATATAAAGATTTTTGTTACCATATTAATAAAAAACCTATCTCGCTTTATCCCTGGCTGCTCTGATTTAGGAGTACAATTCGAGGAATTTTGTTTTCTTTAGTGCCTTCTCGGATGAGGTACATGCTTCTACTTTTCTATACAAGCTTTCGGTTTTCGTTTTTTAAGTCAGTTAAATAACAAATGTCTTGAGTAATTAATAATGTAACTTTGCTTTGTCCACAGAGTTGGCCACTCACTTAAAATTATACCGTTACGAAATCACAATACAGGACTGTAGTAGTTGGTTATTGATTATCTTCCGTGATATTAATTTTGTACCAGTTCTATCGAGTATCTACTACTGTACGTTCAAATGGAAGCTTGACTAATTAATGTCATTACTCCTGCAAAAGGATAAGGTGTTACAACGTAAAATGGCCACGCTTTGAGGTGGGTGGCGATTCCTTCTACGTGATTTGTGAACTAAACGTTTATTAGCTTTTAGGCAGCCACACCCACCCTCTGTGGGGGTTTAAGAAACCGTGAACACGCGAACAAGAGCAATTGTTGCGTGTTCGGGGCGTTTTGAAATTGTCATACTTATTCACGCTCGTGCAAGGTGTTGAAAATCACTCGGGTATACGCCTTATGATAATTCAATAGCGATAAACTTTTAAAATGAGTTACCTGACAGAATAAAAAACAGTGATAGTATTTTGAACTTATTGTAAAACTAAACAATTGTACTGAAATCACATGTTTCGTATTCATCAAATTCGGGAATGGTTTAAAATAAATAAGCTGAACTTTATAAATACGGAGGAAAAAATGGTATACATACAAATTCAGCCAATCTGTGTACATATATGAATACAGAGATGAAATTAAAAAAATATGTCAATTACTTAATCTAAATGTGTCTTAGGAAGTCCTGAAAAATTGCGCTGTTGCTTGGTTATAGCATTAAATATATTTTTATATTCAATGATTGTAGCCAGATTGTATCTTAAAGGTCCCCTAAAGCCATGTATTTACTCACAAATCAAATTTGTGTCAAGTAAGTGCTTCGCCCCTGATTGGCTATCTGGCTTATAGCGGAAATTAAAAAAGAATTATTTAAAATGTTAACCGTTATGCACGAGACAATGTAAGCATTTTGACATGGGAAAGTTTATCTTTGGTTTTGATTTTGACTTTCGCTAACTGATAGCAGTAGTATATCACCTAATCATGTAATTTAAATACCGTTACTTTCATTTACATACACTAACTGTTAACATCACTTCAAAATCCCAATAATATTATAAATGTGAAAGTTTGTAAGTTCGTTTTTTACTCAATCACGTCGTAACGGCTCGACGGATTTGGATGAAATTTGGTGCACCTGTTGTAACGCGAAGAATGCAGCGACGTCCGTATTGTCTATCTCATATAAGATGGCAGGATTTTGACAGTTAGTGAGTGGCAACTTGACGTATACAAAACAAACAAAGTGCCGTTTACAAAATCGTGTATCAGCTGAAGCACGAACGAACAAAAGTTAATATTAAGTTGACTATTCTGAGTGCACTGGCGACGCATATCAGACAAGTGTAAAATACGCGATAACAAAAAGTTCGTAGAATAATAAATATATTTTATTTTACGTGGTCACAAAACAGCGGTTTTAAGTGCTAGAGTAGTAATGTACATGTGTTCA
Source organism: Dryococelus australis (assembly GCA_029891345.1). NCBI lineage: Eukaryota > Metazoa > Arthropoda > Insecta > Phasmatodea > Phasmatidae > Dryococelus > Dryococelus australis. The sequence continues at coordinate 266,375,779 of CM056993.1, forward strand.
AAATGAAATGCACAATAAGACGATTAATAGCCGAATGAAACGCGACTTCAAACCTCAGATCTGTTCATGTCGTATTTCCACTGTCCGTCCATGCTTTCGACTTGTATAATATTTAAGTATTTTATTTTTATATACATATAGTCATAATTATTCATTAAGTTTTTTTGCTATCGCTGACTTATACAGACCAGCAGCAAGTTTTTCTTCGACTTACTGATTAATCATAACAGTAAACTATTTTGAATACCCTCTCTGCCCATCTAGCTTCATCAGTTAACAAACAAACAAGCCATACCAGCAATTGAGCCAATAAAATACTCCAGTCATATGCTCCAGCCATGCTATCATAAGATCAATACTATTAATTTAACCATATATGACACCCATACCGTCTTAATTCCCATATACCATATCATACCATCCAATCATACTTAACAAACGTACCAGCTAAGCATTTTGCCACACTCATACTATAACTAGACATACCATCAGACCATTCCGCTTTTATAAACTAATCACACAATTAATCCACTCTCCCCTCACCATTGAAGCTACACTTTTGCCATACTGCTAAAATAACCGAACACATGGTCAGGCCATAACAGCTACACCAACAATACAAGCAAACTACCTGTACAACTATTGATAGGTTATACCATCAAGTCGTACCAGCCATAAAAACAAACTAAACCATACAGGCATTCCACACCGACACACACACTGTCCACACCATTCGACATACACCAACAATCGCAAGCCAGATATACTGGAAAACATATCACCCAACCATACCAAGCAAATTTATCATCCAGAGCAGTCGAAACACAAAGATTCTTACCATCTGTCAAACTAACATAACTCAACCTACTAAGTCCCAAACAAGCCCAACCTACCTTAACTTACCCGAGTCCAAATAAAAATTATACTTATCCTAAGGATACAGCCACTTAAGAAAATTTGACATGTCGACAGAATTAAATGTTTTGTATGCAGTTTTATAATTATATATGCTGTATGTAGTAGATCTGTACATTATTAGTCGAGTGCTCATATCACCACCTTTAAAGGCGTGAGGGATAAAAAGACACCACACACAAAAATAATTAAAAAAACATATTTGCAAACAAAGCCGGCGTATACATACCTAGCCTACCACCAAATAACCCCTTAATATACTATCCCGACTATACTCTGTCCACTGCCTTAAAATGAGATACAAATTCATAAAATGTGGGGAACATTTGCCTGTTCTGTACAACATAAAGAATATAACACTTTCGTATGTGGTCATGTAACCTCTAAATATATATAGGTACGTATGAAATACTTTTAATTGTCTTTAAGAATCGCCTACTATAACAAATGTCATAATACTGATATTAACCTAGCTTAAGAAAAAATACGCTGTTTTACAACCGAGTTGCATTGCGAAAACATCTCTCAAAATTCTGAACATGATTCATTTGTATTTGCGGCTGTTGTTTTGAAAGCGTCTGTCTCATATACAGTAAACAGAAAAAAAAAGCGCTGTAGGGGGAACATTAATTTCTTTGACTCTAAGACTGGCTGGTGTAAAGTATATAAGAAAGTTTGATGTCGCATAAAGTACAGGTGCGAGTTACATGTATTAAAATTCCATGTCGGTTGTCGACAAGCCTTAGTTATTTCGTATGAACAGTCCTTAGCATCGTGGCGTGAGAGCAAATATTCTTCATTGACTTGTCAAGGCCAGCCCGTGCTTCTCAATTGGTCATCGCGAGAAAATACCTCTTCGTACAGACCGTCCTCTTATACCGACGAGCATTTTAAACATAGGTGAAAACTGGATCGCAGAATCGACACACACACACACACACACACACACACACACACACACACACGCACGCACACACACACACACACACACACACACACAAATATCCCTAAATATTACAATTTGCCGACTGATTTCTGCCGACGGACTACAAAATGATTCCTAAATGACTCATAATGACTCCAAAATGACCCACAATGACTCGCTCCATACAGAATTCGTCCCACTCTCCAAAATGACATATAATGACTCAAAAACGACTCCTAATGACTCCAAAATAATTGCGCTGCTCTTCGAGTTTGAGTCATATTCTTTTGCTGGAGTCTTTAAGAAGTTGCACTTGCTGGAGGTCCATGTGATACTGTTACTGTTAGTGAGGACAACTGCAACCATGTCTTCACGCTCACTATCGTTGTGAAAAGAATTTAGTTTGTTTTAATCATCTGGATGATTCATGACTTCTTTTGAAACGCTGTCTAAGGTTAGTATAATATGTTCATTGACGGATGCGCACTGGCTACGTTAAATGGAGCAAATTATCTGGAAACACACCCTGTTAAGTTCTGAATAACCTCTACTTTGGGCTCCACCTCCACGTGACCTTGCGTCACCAGATGAAGGTCACGAAACTGCTTGGGCTGGTCCTACTAGCCAGCGTAATGTTTATTCTATTCAGTATGGCGTTCCAAAACGTAACTCTGCGAGTAAACTTTTCTTTTTGGCTGTCCCATACACATTGAGTAAATTTTTTACTTACTCATGGCAGTGTTCCAAAACTCCAGAGTAATTACTCTGAGCCTCTTGCCAGAGTAACATTGTTTACCCGCAATATTTCACCGAGTAACGAAGGGTAAACTGGAAGTGGAGGGAAGTTTAGTAACATTAAATAAAGTTGATAGGTAATGTGGATATTATAGTTACAGATATATACGGGAAAATACAAATAACGAGTGATGACATTCGTATTTGCACTGAAAAGCTAATTTGTATAAAAATTGCATTTATAGACCTAATGGTTACGATTAACTTATGGAACGTAATGCTGTTTATACATATGACTAATTTTTTGGAAAAGAAATAATTTGGGGAAAGTGGGAAATATCAACTGGAAACTTACATTGGTTACTTAATCATCACATATTTGTAAACACAGAATGCTATATACACCATGCTCGTTCCAAAACAGCGTTTACTGTTGCTTTCCTTACGGCTACTTTCTGTTACTTTACTCTCAGAGTAACGTTTTGGAACGCCGCCTAGAAGTTAGGAAGTTCAATGCTTTTAGTTTGGCAACTAAATAATTGCCGCTCTGGTACACTGGTGTCGTATGTGTACCGGATTTTTCAGTTTTGTATGCAAGTGAATGTGATGATTTAAACTACCATAAAACAAATATACATGTGTAAAATATTCCTATTTGTATTGTGTTAGAACCTATGCAAAGAAAGACTTTGTTCTTCGCACTAAAGTGAAAATATAATGAAGTATGTTGACATGTTTTTTAATATTGTGTTGTAAATCTGGTTTTAGCAAAACATTTGTTTACACAGTTTATTTATTTAAATATGACAACTTATTAATAAAATAGTGAAAATGGATTAAATTATGTATTTTAGAGCTTTAATATGCAGTTTCCTCAAGGGAAATGAGAAAAGTCCGAAGTTCCCTTTGATGACAAAAATATTTATTTCTCTCTGAAATTCGTAACGTTTTACCATTGAGATAAGCTTGCTTATGAATTCCCAATGCCAAACACAGTTGCATTTCTACTGTTTGCTCTTGTAAACACAACTTGAGGGCGTGAACAATAGTTGCGAAATAAAGTTAATACTTAACATTATGGCTGGGGCTAATACAATATACATCACAATTCGAACCAAGCACGAACCACTAAGCACCAATAAATATAATTTATCTATTATCACCAGCTTAAAAGCGACGTCTTTGGAATATCAGCCCACATTACATCGGAAATTTTCCTTATGCAAAACTCTCCCATAAGAAATATGGTTTTCTTATTAACTAAGTAGAAACAACCTTACCAGAGCTTTGAAAACTTCTTATTCAGGCTGGATTGTGAAAGTATGAAAAAGGGTGATGGGAGGAGAAGGGGGAGGCAAGATCATGTAGAGAATTTGACGCCCTTGCGAAATGTCCCTTCCGGAAATTTAGCGTTCATAACAATTACGTCTCGGTTTACACCCATGTTGCTTCCTATCCATATATTTTACTCAGAAACATAATTTCACAAATATCGTATAGCATCATAACGTATAGTGACCGCCAACTTTATTAAATATACAGGCTGTTTCAGTAAAAGCGTGCGAAAATGAAACAGGCAATAGGGGCCGCATCACGGGACGTTTTGAGTTGGGAAACATGTGGGCGACCCAAGTAGTATGAGAGATACACCAATCTTCCAAAAGGTGGTTCTGTCGTCCCTGCATTGGCACAGTAGGTACGTGTATCAACGCCTGACTCAAAACTCATGGGATATTTGAACGAATGGGGCAGAATCTTGTATGCCGTTGTAATGCTTGCGTCGGGGTTTGGTGGCCGTCACTTTGAGCAACACTTGTGAGCCACAAACTGATGCACTAACATCGGCCCGTCAATGGAGTGGTCCTCTACAGTACTACCTGTCAATATTATATACACGTGATGTCAATAATCCAAGTAACCAACACGGACATTTACATTCGTGTCAGACATGTTTGCGCCCATATCTCCTTTCGCTGGCTTCGCGGACCGCAAGTTCCCGATCTCAAAACGTCCCGTAGTGCGGCCCATATCCCCAGTTTCATTTTCGCACGCTTTTACTGAAACAACCTGTATATGCAAAGAATGAAAATCAACAGGTATACCTCGCGAAGTCTTTTATCGCCGCTTGGTGAGATTGGAGAAATTACAATTGCTCCATTCCCTCGCCTTCTCCTTTCCGACGTCACTGAAAGCATTCAAAATAAATTCCAGGCATAGTAACCATCTACCCCGGTGATCTTTGTGTCCCGATATAATGAATTACGCCTTATGCCAAGAGAACTATCTGAATTGGCGCCTGCTGAAATTGGCAAGGCAAGGGTTGGTACAACAGTTAAATACTAATTTGGGATGTACTGCACTAAATTGATACAGTTTTATATATATATACATTAGCAAGCAGCTCTCATACAAATAGTTTATATTATGTACATAAATATCCTTTGAACTATCGTGTTATGATGGAGGTCTCAATAAAAAAAATAAAAGAACTAAATGTGATTTTTAATTTATTCACACAGCTTGTATTTACAGCATTATACCATATATCCCTGCTCTTATCTTTTTGTTTCGTAATGAGCGCAATTTTTTATTTCTATTTCAACTCTTATTAACGTCCTTTATGTCTCTGTTTAGTTATTGTCAATTAACTCAAACTCATCATTAAGACATGTTTAGTCTATATATTGCCATCATTTGTAACGTCTATCACTCACGCATTTAGTCCCATATTCCAGCCTGCCAGCTGCACTCTTCATTGCTTGATACTCGCAGTCGCAGATTTCCCTTCCGCTGGCCACTTATCTCACTGCTCGTCTTCTATCGCTCGGAACTCAGCCACTCATTTACTCATTCACGACTACTCGGCTCGGAGGCATGCCACTCTTGTATAGTGTTTCGCTCTGACTATGCCCAACTATCTTAAAAGTACTGGAATTTGCGGTGGATGCTGTAGGTTGTGCCTGGGTCCTCTTCTGATATACCCTGAAGCACTGGTAGCTCCTCTCGACTGCCTCACTCTCGACTTCTCTAGTTCACGCCATTGCCCCCCCCCCCCAACTGAACCACTTCCTCCATGGGACCGCTATCTTCAGAACCACTATTGGGAAGGGCTAACCTATCACTCGCTCCATGCTATGGGCACCTTTCACTATTATATTGCACAGTATGCACAGTGCTTCTAAACCGCACTCGCAGGTAATCATGTGTGTATTCCAATGACTTTTTGAGGTGTGTGGTTTGCAGCATCAGCTTGTCGATGCGGTATCTCAGTTGTTGGGCATATGCACGAAACTCACAAATTTCTTCACGCAAGTGGTTGCATGCGCTCATCGAGGTCACTTATTCTTCACCATGCTGTCTCTTTATTGGTTGCTGCTTCTGTAGTGGGCAATAAGCTCTCAGGTGCACCAGTTGTCCACATAACCAACACTCCCTCCGTTTGGGCAGGGGACGGCGAGTCTCTGTAGCATGAACTCTGGAAGCGATGTCCCTCATAGTTAACTGCAACTCCTTCGGTGTCTTCGGTATCCTGTCTTCGTCTTTTTTCAGTGTCACTGCCCGTACTGGACGTAGGGGTTTTGGGCTCCTGTATTGCTGATTCCACCTGCAGTGCTTGGGCCAGGTCTTCCTGCATGTTGTGGGGTGCAGCCAGACATACCGCTTGCCGGACCTCTGCGTCGGCGATGGCATCGATGAAAAGGCCGACTGCGATTATGTCGCGCACCTCCTCGGGGCATCCTTCCAGAGATAGCTAGGAGAGCTGCACGATTTCTTGCCATAGCTCCTGCAGTGGCTCCTCTGGTAGCTGGGTGCGGCTTTGCAGTTGGTTATGGCGGTAATGTCGCAGGTGTGTCGCCGAAACGTAGCTACAAGGTCGATACCTGTTTGGGGTACTCCAGTCGATATTGTTCTGGCAGAGATCGTAGTATGCTAAGTGCGGGGCCTTACAGTATTGCGGCGAAGTAGTAAGCCCGTTGTTCGGTTGTCCAGCTATTAAGGGTAGCGACAATTTGAAAATGGCGTTGGTACTCTAGCCATGAATTCTGGCCATCGTAAGGGGTAGGCTTAATTGAGACCCCACCAATTCCACAAGGCTCCTGGCTCTCCGCCGAGGTCGCTGTATTAGTGACGACTCGGAGGTCTTCCCCACATTTCTCTCTGCTGATGTGGTGGTACTGGAACAACATTGCTGGAAAGATTCGTGCAATTCCTTCACTAACGCATTGATAATCTGTCTCAGTTTATTCTCGACACCGTCCCTTCTTTCATTTGCACTGTCAATTTTCGTATTCACTAACTCGCTAATTTCTTATATTTTCCTGTCAACATTTTCATTAAAAGAGTCGTATTTCTTGTCTACATTCTCATTTACACTATTTACAGTTTCAATTAGAGAACTAATTGGGATATTTACAGTTACATTCACTCTACTAATTTGGGTATTTACAATGCCATTTACACTCCTTTCACACTGCTAATTTTATTATCAAGGCTATTTTCACTTCCGCTCACTTAGCCACCTAATCCTTCAATTAAAACTAGCAGCGCTTCCAGTTCTGCAGACATTTAGTTTACACTCACAATGGCGATTGTACAAAGAAGTCTTAGTTTTTCGGCTTACAGCTACTTCAATTAATTGATTAATTTTAATATCACTAATTACTTGCATATAGTCTAACTGTATTTACAAATGATTAATTAGTAATTGCCTCCATCCCACTTCTGTCACCAGTGTTACATGGGACACCTGAGGGGTATATCTGAATCCGTGAGGGATGAAGTTCTTAATAAATAAAATAAAATAACTAAATTTGATTTCTAATTTATTCACACAGCTATTACTTACAGTATTCAATTATCTATCTCCACTTCTACTTTTTTCATTTCTTAGTGAGCATAGTTTTAATTGTCTTTTTCAAGTCTAACTAACGTCCCTCCTTATGTCTATGTTTAGTTACTCTCAGTTAACTCAAAATCATCATCAAGCCATGTTCAGCCTATATGTTGCCATTATTTCTAATGTCTATCACTCACGCATCTAGTCCAATAGTCCAGCCTGCTAGCCACACTATTCACTGCTTGAAACGCGCAGTCGTAGGTTTACCTTCCACTGGTAACTTCTCTCACTGCTCGTATTCTATCACCCGGAACGCAACCACTCATTCACGCATCAACTACTCGGATCGGAGGCCTGTCACACTTATGTAGCGTTCGTCCTGAACATCTGGAAGGTTCAACGCACCCCGAGTCACACTGAGAGAACGAAGTCAGTAATCCAGAGCATTCTTCAGATAAACGCAGAAATCAATACAACCAGGGTCAGTAGCGCGCCCAGCAAAAATGATTATCGCGCCGGCTCGCTTTCTGTAACAGATACACAGCCATTTGCCTATCGCTCGCCTGATCATTCAAAACAATCCTTTGATTTGCTGCTGCCTCTATCATATAACTTCTGTCCTTCACTTATACTCCTTGCGCGGGATGCGAAGCAGCGAACACATAACAAAACCTTTTTTATTGGCATGCCGTCGATCTATATCAATATCGCCACAAGCCTCCGGACCGCGAATTGATTTGGAGTGGATGAATAAATGAGTGGCTGAGTTCCGAGCGATAGAAGTCGACCAGTGACCAATGGAAGGGGAGTCTGCAACTGCAAGTATCAAGTAGTGGAGCGTGTGGCTGGCAGACTGGACTGTTGGACTAGATGCGTGAATGAAATACATTATTAATGATGGTAACATATAGACTAAACATGTGTTCATAATGACTTCGAGTTAATTGACTATAACCAATTGAGTTAATTGACTGTAACAATCAAGAAAAACGTTCATTAGAGTGGAAATAAACATAAAATATTGCGTTCACTGTTAAATAAAAAAAAGAGTAAAAGTGTGAATAAATTTAGAATTCAAATTTAGTTTGTTATATATTGTTTTATTATTAAACCTTCATCCTTACCAACTCAGATACCGCCCTCAGGCGTCCTCATATGTAACAATAAATATAGATTTTTCGTTTCTAACAAATTCTCAGTCACATCATAAATGCACGAACAGAAATTCATTAGGTAAATAGAAGTACTAATTTTTACATCTGGTTCATGAAACGACCATCGCAAAGTACCATAAAGGATTACAAGTAAGTAAATAGGGTTTTCAAAAGTGCATGTACAATTACATATAAACCTGAACCAGCGATATAGTTCACACTTGGTACCGTCACACTTCCTGAACAAAAGCTTTGAGAAATCACCCTATGTGCCACATTTTTGGTTGTTTCCTAATCAGGTCTTATATAACAAACGGTCTATACTTCCGTTAACATCAAAGTACATATTTTTTGATTCTATTTAACTTTGACTTATATTTTGTTTAATTATAATATATATTCTAATGAAAATATAATCTAAATATAGCGAGAGAGATAAAGTTTGTTGGAAATGGCTCGTATGAAATAGTTCTTTTGTAAAATATCATTAAAGATACTTTTTTATACGTTATTTTAAAGTAAACCTTTCTCTATCATATTAAGCTTTTCTCGGAATACAATATTCCTACCTCCATGATTGCTGGAAAAAAAAATTGAATTTTTATGTATAAAAATAATTATTTTAATTGTCTGTCCAGCGCACAAATTCTGTGCGTTGGTTTATCCTTAAAGTTTGTTTCCAGACTTGTTTCTGCACGCAACGGGAGGATACATAGCGAGCTGCTCGAAAGTACAATTTAAAAATTAATTTAGAAAAGTTTGAAGTAACAAAATGAAAGATCATAATCAGATTTTTAGGAATAAATGCGAAAAGATGTTGCGGTTTACAACTAATGTATGTAACAACATTCTCGCCGTATATGAATCGTCTGACAGGCGTAATGGTGTGCTGTTTATTAGCTACAGTTGGCGCGAGTGTGGCGCGTCCTTGGGGGAGATAAAGAAGCCCGTATACACCCCCCCCCCCCCAATCTATCCACTCGCCTCTCCAGAAAACATGGCAGAATTTCATCTCAACGCGCTTTACTGTCGTATCATTCCGCGCCAAGACCCCTGCACTTCAGGACAGTCTTGTCTCACGCCTATTGTACACGTAGCTTTTGTTTCTTCGCTACAGCATTGTCGCAGCGCTTGAATGCCGCGCAGTCGCGTTCAAGAACCTGATGTGAGCAAATGCTCATTTCTCGAGTATCACCGGAGGAGGAACGATAGAAATGACGAGTAAGTAAGTACAAAGAACGTCTTTCCTCCAGATATTAATTAGTATGCCATGGGGATAGCCCAAAACGTTATGTTCTCAGTAATTAACTGAAATGAAACTTATGGCAAAATTATCTGCGTTAAAACATTCTGGAATTGTGGTGTACTGTAAGAGCGACAGAAAACGTGTTTAAGATTATTTAATCATGTCTTAATACTGGTGTTAGCTGTATATACCAATTTATCAATATATAAAAATAAGCTTACATCTTTCTTTGATTCATCATGGAGAAGATCGAGATACTATTTTACACAAAAATTTATTTTCATCCTTTGGACATCCGGAAATATGCACAGGTTTAATCATAACTGACTTCGGTTAATTTATTTGATCTCTCGTCACATACAATAAAGTAAATTTGTGTTAACTTAGTAGTAATTTTTGCTATATCAAATTTTGATGTGTTAGGATTCGTCAAGCTTTGCATACGTTTACAACAGATAAAATCCTACAATAACTATATTGGCACAGAAATCGAGGGTGAGTGATTAGTAAGTTTGCCGAGTTTATTCTCTATGATCCTGATACTATCGCACTCTGTCCAAGTAGACCTCAGGGCCAAAACGAATTCTTGAAAACTGTCCTTTATAATTTTACTTATTTTTCAAACTGACATAGCTGTTTATAGATTAACTGACCACTTTTAAAATGAGGTTTCGTAAAAAAAAAAATTTCATTTCACATTATTGCAGACACTCAAACATATGCATTGGCTGGCATTCTTCCAGTTAAGTTGGCAAAGAAGTAGGCAAACTCTAACATGCCCTAACACTAAAGGCTGAACTTGTTAATGAATGGGAATATGCTACAGCAGACGTATTGAAATACATCCAATGGAATGGTACTCTAAGTGAACATGGTCGCATTGTTACAGCTATGTAACCAAAAACAAACAAAAGGAAATCATAACCTCAAAAACACGTTCCTGTAATTATTTTTAATCGCTTTGAACTGTTACTATTGTTGATTCTTTTTACATATTTTTAGTACAACTAAGATTGAAATGATTTTCTCATTTCAACAAGTGCCGACAATTCATTTAGTTTCAGCCAGCTTAATAACATAGCGCAACACAGAAGAAAAGTTGTTTCATTTATTTACACGACCAGTTTGCTTTGAACAAGAATTTATTGCGAACGGAACACGTTAGTAACCAATAAATAGGGATCTGAAAAATTCGCGTTATTTTGACTTCCAGCTAGAAATCACAGTACTGTATATACTGAGGCCGGCGTCGTTCCTTGATTTTCTGCTGCTCAGATGTTAAGTCACTCCCTTTTTGAGTGAACTGCACGTGATTGGGGCACACGATTGTGAAGTGTTCATTTATTGGCTCAGAGTTACCCGGGACGTATCAAATAAAGTATGGTGGATTGACAAGCGCATTGCAATGGTAAAAATGTTTTTAGTTTAAACTGTCCTCAAATAATAAAGCGAATTTTGTAGGTCTCTACCAATTAATTATATATAGAGGTGAACATATTTGAAGAAAAATGTAAGTTCTATGTACCGTGAAACGGTGCCATGCAGTTTCTACGTTGTATTAAAGAGAGACGTTTAAATTTAAGTACAAGTAAATCATTCAATTGGTTTTTGCTTGGTTAATTCACATAGAAAAGGAATTCGCTTATCGTTGGCGTATATACTTTCCTAATATTTTCACTGTTTTAATTGAGTTACGCATAAATATGATGATCAAGTTCATTATAATGAAAATTTCACAAAATGAACAGAACAGTAGATGATAAGCAGGACATTTATAAATACTTCAGGCACAGTGTGTATCATCTTTCGGTCGTATAGCTCACTTATTCCGCAGACTCGAGTATGTTCCTACACGACTACACTGAGGATACATTGGATCATTCTTGGTCAATACTGCTGAAAATTCCTTACTCTGCGCCTTCAAAACTCCTTACTTGTCATATTTAACTTTTCAGTCACATACAAGTACACTAGTTAGGCGTTGCAACAAACCGTTTCATTGTTCGGAACTGCATTAGTGTTAGTATGACTCCCTGTCATGTACAGAGACAACAAATTGTTTGCGTTTGGTGATATTTCTGACAGTTGTTTTTGAAACGGTGGCACATAATCCCAACAGTTGTGTACAGTGTGGCGCATCACAGTCATTTCCTCTGCAGAGTTCATACAAAGAATACTGTGAATGAAGAGATTAATCCACAGAGTAACTAGGCATTAGACGTAGAAGAAATAAAGGCGAATAGTTTTGTTCCTCATCAGAGTGTGTATCTATAGATTTAATTTTACAATTTATAACATTATAGTATTCAGGTGTACATAACAATTTATCGTGATTTAGTATGCTATACTTGAACATGATTGCATGCGACGTTTAAATAACTTAACAAGGTAGGTTAAGTAATAACACCGTTCTGGCGATAACTTTTCAAGTAGAGTGCATTATCAAGAAAAAAAAAAGTAACTATATTTATGTTTGTCGTAAAATGAGCGAAAATCCAACTTGTATGAAAGCGCAAGATCGAACATTTATCTCTGTTTATGAATAATAAAATTTTGAAATATAATCTCATGGAGTCACAAGAACAACATTTCTGCTTTGTGGACATGCTACGAAATAGTAAAGAAGAAAGAGCATTCCATCTATCCGCTTCAAACGTCAACATTTTCATTACTTTGCCTCTCTTAACACATACACACATCTCTAGCCAATTAAAATTTAGGTAAATTCTACATGTAATTACTCAAATGTTTATATCCATCGCCGCTGTTAACTGTTCCATTGTAAAGTCCTAAACTTATGGCCGGTTTCATCAACACATCTTAAAATTTAAGCGCCACTTAAACACTGAATAAGCTGTCCCTAGCGCCTTGCACCGTTTCACCAACTTCAAGATCGTCTTAAAATGTTTTAAGTAGCTCTTAGTTAAGGCAGCCAAAATCGGATGCCCAACTTTTTAAGCTCTGCTTAAATCATTTCAAGCAAATTAAAAGGAAAATGGCCGCTACTGAAAAAGTTGGGCGTAGATAACCCCGAATGTGTCATAAAGTATTTAGTTTTATAAATTAAATTTCCTTATAAATCAAAATAAGGAATTATTGTGTATCAAAGTTATTGAGTCTGGGCGCAAGTCCTCATTTGCTGAAATAACCTTTGACGATGGTCAGAAACAAAACTCGTGGCAGGCATATATGTTGATGTGCATTTTCCACGTATTTTCAAGAGGCAAAACCCATGCAAAACCAATATATACATAGTAAAGGCTGGTAGCTGATTGATAAAATATGATTTTATTGAGTACGCACAAGCTACGGAAGTATTTGAAATAATGTTTGCTTCACTGCACTATAATTTTTACAGCGAAAATGTATCTACATTATGCCTTTATATACAACATGTAAAAGTATCTGATTACTTTGATTGCATTTGAGACTGCACATAATATAATGCATTTACACTTACGTTTTACTACACATGACAAATTTGCAGTATAAGCACCGTCGATTTTGTTTTGAATCAGAAAAGTTAACGAGGTCCCAATTAAAGATGGCATACAGATGTGACGTGATAATAATATTTACTAAAATTCGGACAATGGGCGTTTCTAAATTGCACATGAATATCGCCAATGTTACTATCAACAAACAATCACAATTTCAGAAAGTTAAATTCTGGTTAGTGATGAAAAACAACATTAATTAACCGCCATATCCTCAATTGGGTGACGTATTTTCTTCACAGTGTAATTTCATAGTGTATAAGGACGCAATAAAGGCCAATACTGTCACTGAAAAAGTCTATTAAATATAAATAACTTCAAACGAAACTTGTAACGAATCTTTAAAACATAGCAGCAATGTCGTACGTAAAATATAAAACAATTCTAGAAGAATTCGGGATGGGCTTGTAGTAAATATAGGCCCAGTGTTGTTTTTGAGCGCAATACGATTTTCACACGGAATATACATTACATTTAGGGAATATTTATTTAGTGCCTAAACAAGACAATAGTTTCCTTTTAAAATTGATCATTGATCTAACGTGTTATTTTTTATAAACCATTGAATATATAAAAATGCTCGACGAAAGCTACGTATGTGTATGTAACGAGTCTAAAACATTACCCGAGTGTATAAAATATAAAACAATTACTACTAAAAAACAGCCCAGACCTATATAGATCGTTGTAACTTTTGCTGCGAAAAATCACACTTGGCACTGATAATTAATAAAAACGAGATCACAAAACATCACAGAATTGCAAAACAACACCTCCACGTTAGTAAATTAGCATCACAAAATTTAAAACTTATCTATTCACGTACGTCATTTTAACATAAATAAATTTCGGTGCTCGTAGTTAGTTGAACAAATCGAATACACATATTTTTTTCATATATGCAGTGACATCTATTTTAATTGATTCCTTACATTTGTCAGACAAACGATAAATCTTTAATTGTTTATTATAAAACAAATATTTGGCTAGGACTCGTTTGCTAATAACAAAAGTAAACACAACATTTCAGGGGGAAAAAAATATTTTTTCCCCATTTTTTAAAAATAATTCTCATTGGTTCGTTTAGTCACATGGCCACAGAACACCACTGCCAACATGAGAGTATTTGCTACTTGTTTCTTTAAGCAACGCCCAGCTAAGACGGGCTTACAAAAATGAGTTTTACAATGGTGAAACACCTCGACATTCTTAAGTGCCACTCGAGCTTAAGTGTCACTTTGCTGGAACCTACTTTATTTCTTGTTGGCGAAACCGGCCCTTAGTGTTATAAAAGTTTTTTTGTATCCTCCCCATCGTAAGTGTTCTTTTATACTTTGATATTTCTATACTTTGGTTGATAAACCAATGTGAAATAAATACTGTATAACCTACTTCACACTACGAGATAAAAATCTCACGAGAATGTTCTGTACTCACATGGAAAGGAAAAAAGTCAGTTTGCTAAATACAAATTGAACATCCTTAGGAAGTTATCTGGTTATAACTACATGTTCGTGACTTTAGCATGTGTTGAAATGGAATCACCGTTTTAAGGAACATTAATGAGTTATACGATATATTGTTTTTTTTTTTATACTCTCCGATGTGTCACACTTGTTTACAAGGTAAATTGGGTAAAGTGTATGTATACATACAAAGTGTTTTTTAAACTACATATCGAAATTCAAACTACTTAATCTATGGGCAAATAGAAACAATAAATCCCAGTAGTGATATGTTCGGAAAGATCATCTAGAATTTTTAAATTTAAGTTGAAGCTAAGCGATTCATGTACATAATGTGCAAATTCCGTTCGCCTTCGTGGAACGCAACTTATCGTGACCGCAGGTACGTAAAACTGTGGACTCCCGGCGTTGTTTTGCTAAACTCAATTTAATTTAAAAAATACTAGATGACCTTTCTGAACATGTACTATAATGATTTATTGTTTATATTAGCCCATAGTTGCAGCGGCTTAAATTTCGACATGTAGTTTAAAAACACGGTTTTTATAAGGCGACACAAGCTGATCACGGTTTAATGGACATTTTTGAGATGAACCTTTGAAAAATGTCACTGCCCCTATATGCGTATATTTTAACGGGCACACTGATTGCCATGCGTCCAGTAAAGTAGGCAACGATGTGGGGGAATTAGTTCCATGCTTTAAAGTCGAATGACAATTTTTAGGTAAACATATTTTTTTGAACACAGAAATTATTTCTTCTGCTTTATATTTTTTTAATGCTTACAAGTGTGAGAATGAGCAAATTTATAAAATGTTTACTTTTCTATAACTTTACAGTCTTGCTTGACCGATGCATGAATAAAGGGATCAAGTCCACGGTAACGTTAAAATTACATATGGTGGAAGTATACACAATGCGCATACAAGTAGATCGCCAGACTATACGCAAGGATGCGGCCGTACAATCGGAAACAAGACAGCAGGGAGAGAATGGAAGGACAGAATACCTGAATGCAGGTCATCCAGGTCATTGGAGAGGAATAGGGTGACGTGAGACATCGCTCCCTCTGCCGCTGCCTGGACGTATTTCCTTGGGTCGCTGGATGTCTCTTGTGCAGAAGCCTCCCACAGTGGGGAGTTGTAGACACGCCAGCGGGCGTTAAAGGCTGTTCACGATAAAGTGAGCACTTTTGAAATCAACCTTAGAAATAAGTCACTGTTCCTACCTATATATAGTTT
The DNA here is from genome assembly GCA_029891345.1 of Dryococelus australis. NCBI lineage: Eukaryota > Metazoa > Arthropoda > Insecta > Phasmatodea > Phasmatidae > Dryococelus > Dryococelus australis. The sequence goes on from CM056993.1 coordinate 266,391,795, forward strand.
AACTGGGGCACTGGGTGACGAGACTCCAGTAAAGTTGGTAACGATGTAGGAGAAAGTAGTTTCATACATTAACATCGAATAAAAAGTGTTAGGTAACCACTTGTGATAACTTAAATTATTTAATACGCTTTCTGTATTTAATAATGCGTATATTTGTAAAAATGAGCAGATTTGCACAATATTTGCTTTTATAATAATTTCACATGTTTACTTGACCGACGCATGAATGAAGTGATGAGGTCCATAGTAATGTTAATTGTATGTAAGGCGGAAGAACACACGACGTGCATTCAAGTAGATATTCAGCAGGGCTTTCAAAAGTTCTCATTTTACCGTGAACAGCATATACCAACGAACACCGGAGCAGCTGAAAGCTGTTTCAAGAATTCACTGTACTCTTTATTAAAGCTCGGAAATTCGTCACTTCATGCATAGACGTATTGACGTAGGTAGAAGTCAGTGTTTGTTTTCTCGTCGGCGAGATAGGTCACTTGAGACGGGGCGAGCTACTCGGAGAATCAGGACGAGCGAGGAACCAGCCGTGGCCCGTGGTAAGGAGCGATCCCAGCCCAGCATTCGCCTAAAGCCATTCCGGGAAACCGAAATCAGGATGGCCGAAATGAGATTTGAACCCACGTCCTCCGAAGGTTTTCCACTGCTCCACCTCGCTCGCTAGGCGTATCGGGAAAGCTCGAATTGTCAATATATTTTTTCCCATACACTCAATGTAGCCTTTCTACATTTAAAGGGTAGAGTCACACTTGCATAGTCAAGTCCCTAAACTTGGTATACACTTCCGTAAAACATTCCGTATATTAACGGAATGTTTTACGGAAGTGTACAGTGTATATACGAAAAGGCAATCCGTAATGACGAAAAACGGAGTTAAGTCCGGAAATACAATATACGGAAAGTCCCCGTAATCCCTTTGGCTTCGAGTTACAGGGACGAACAATGCCGACTCTACACGAAGCTTTCTTCGCCACTGTATCAAGAAGATTATCGTTTCTGCAGCAGTTAAGGTTATCCACACGACTATGACCTATTCTTTCATAAATTAAAAAAAATGCACCAGGCGTCTGTAACATTTGGCAACACTAAAAATACACTTAATTTAACATTTTAACTTTTTTAATATCATTTTTATACGCGGTAGAACACCTACATAACGAAAATGAAAGACATTTTCATTATCTCTTTTTATTTTAAACTAACTTAGAAATTAACTGAGAGGTTCCGTGAAATTTACGGAAAGTCCATTTCTGAAAATCAATGTGCCATAATTTTACGGAGAGTTTACACACACTTCTAGATAAATTTTTACCATCACTTTTCCGTAAAATGAAGGAAATTTTTTTTAAACAATGTAGTAACAGTTCTACGGTGTATTTGCAGCCTGATATACGGTAAAATTTCCACACTACATGTGTGTTTATACTCCATTCCCAATTATTTCGAACTTTTCTAAAGCCTTGCTAAAATTTCACTTCCACGATTTTCCTCCGCTTTATGCATGCAAAGCTCAACCGAGTCTAGAAAATTACACCACACCGCAGTCTTGCACTCTCAGTGTAATCATATTTTGCATAAGAACTATTTCTAACCAGGCATTACCAAACACACATATTTTTTCACTGTTTTATTAATATCAATTACAAATTCAGTAAAATATAGATAAAGTTCAATTTTACCAAAAGTATTATACTAAGAAGGTATAAAATGTTTGTGATGTACCACTGTAACAAATTTTTTCGGTAAACTTCCTAAACTGTAATGGGAGATTTTAACCTATACAGTGTAGTCTATGGAAATAATACTACAAGTCAGGCTGAACATATGGGAATGTTTAGCATTGCTACTATACAAAGTTGGGAATTTCCCTACCCATTTGACTGTTTCCTAAGTAACTATAGGAACGTTGCCATTCATGTATGAGAAAATAATTTACCATTCGTGCCTTGTCACTGTACGTACACACTTATATGGTAAATTTACAAATAATTTCTTAGAAAGATGATATATTTAGGAAACAACTAAACGCGTCATACATGGGGTGATTTTTCGAAGATTTGATTCAAAAAGTGCAAAGAAACCGTTTGCACACAAGTAAAAATATTCCATCACAGTATTCTTGGGAGTGGATCAAATATGGGGGTAAACGCGTTGCTACATAATGTAGTAATACAACATTAAATGAACAATTATTTACAACGAAAATCGCACTCAACTGTGAAAAAAAGTATCTGAAGAGCATATCATTATACTATTTAAGGCCGTGTTTGTACGTAAATAACCGAGCAGGTTTATAACCTGCACGTGATCGTTACATTAAAAATACTCACGGTAATTATCGCATATCTCGGGAACGGCTCGAATATACCAATCATATTTTGTACACCTATCAAAATTTTAGTAACCTGCAAATTTCACCAGGTATGTCAGAAACGACGTATATAAATACTACAAAAGTTTATATCAGACAAAACACGAGGTTATTAATTCGGGTAATTAGCAAACTGTCCCCTTCACTTTTACTTCCAACAATTTTATTGACATCCTCGGTGGTTAAAAATCAGTGTTCTGCGTTTTAAAAATCTGCTAAGCAAAAATAATTTTGTCCAGAATGGTTAGATTTTAGATTTTTCAAATAAGTAAAATATATTTTCAGGAAAGAACTAACAGTGGTCCAATAATAATAAAGCAACAAAACTTTTTAACTAGATGTCGATAATCTTTTGACTTTAAACATAACCAAAAACATATAGTGACAGGCAAGTTGATAGCACATGAGTAGTAGGGAAAGGGGTAGTCTGAGGCAATGCATTTAAATGGGAGCTGTGTGGCTGTGCCTGTGGCTGGGAGGCTTCGGTTCATTTCGGACGAGCTCGACAATCCTCGGCTCGACTCAGGGGATGCTCGGCAGTCTTCGGCTACGGTTTGCCGGTCGTATCCGAAGGTGCTCGGCAGTTACGCCCCACTAATTATTCAAGCATATATGTTTGTTTCTGGCAGTCATATTGGTTTTATAGGAATATGGCATGTCAAATCGAAAATATTGTACTATTATTCGATTTTAAAACTCATTTTTAAAATTTATAATTATTAAGTATTTATTTATTTAAATTTTTTGTGTCGAGATTGTACATATGTTATTGCGGAAACATGCAAAAGTCTCTCAACTACATTTATTTTGAAGTCTCATTATTCTCTGCCTCGTTTTTTTTTTTTAGGTTTAAGTATGCTATTCGGCATTTTTTATGTTTGTATATATGACTATATCAGACCCATAATACTAATAGTCACCACATGCACCAAGTATGTTATAATCATGCAGATAAGCATTTCTTATATGCCTAACGGGTGTTAATTTAAATGTCAATACTGCCAGGTCTTGGAAACTTAGGATGTACGAGGGTCGCTAAGACGATAAGCATACGTGCTCTTCTCACTAATCTTTCGATCCATCTTTCGATCTTCCCGTCAATCTTTCACAATTAGCACCGCAATCAGCACCCCAACCCAATCTTTCCATCAATCTTTTACAATCAGGGGCCATTTAGGGGTCATTTAGGGATTATTAGGGGTCATTTAGGTGTCAAGGGGGTGGAGGTGGAGGTTAAGGTGGAGTAATTTTGGGTTCATTTAGGGATCATTAGTTGTCATTTAGGGCACATTTAGGCATCCGGATTTACGATCCGGAGGATTTTGAAGTTGATACGAATGTTATCTCGTCAGCTTCTTTAATCACCATTCAAGGGTTTCCCGAGTTGGTTATCCATTTCGTCATGCTCAGGGTAATGATGCCAATTGTCAAAACATTTCTAAGGATTTGAAGGGTTGTGCTTTAATACCGTATGTAGAAGATAATGGCCTTTTGTATCACCTGGAGAAGAATGGCCGAGCCCATAAATTATCAGTCCTGGAATCTCTTAGACCGATGGGGGACCTGGGTGTGAGTAAGACCTTCCACAAGATTGCTAGTCATTTCTTGGCCAAGTTTAAAGGGTGATGTGTCTGTTTGTGAGGTCTTGCGATTTATTTCCAAGATGAAGGCAAGCTCAGCAGACTAATATGGGGCAGGTTGTTCCCCAGATCCCACACGCACCTTGGAGTACCATCTACTTAGATATCTTTGGACCTTTAGTGCAGTCAAGTAAGGACAATATTTATATTTTAATCTTTTACACACCTTTCGAAATTTTTAATCTTGCTCCCATTGAGAAATATGAAGACTCCTTCAATAGTTAAGGCTTTACCAGACCAGTATTGGAAGGTGTTTTGTGCTTCGGTAGAAATAGTGACAGATAATGCTATATATTTCACATATATTGCTTTCAAATGTATGTATTTTCGCTGGGCAATCAAGTATTATGCTTCGAGCCCGAACTACCATAATGTATATCAGGTAGAGCACTTTGATAAGAATTTGAAAGCCTGTTTAACTATTTTATCTAATCAGGTCCATACGTTATGGGATAGGGACTTGTATCATAGAAATATTTGTTTTAATGGTGCCCATCATGTGTCAACTGGTGCTCCTCCCTTCCTTCCATTCCTTGGTAGACCTTTAAGTCATCCCCTCTTGAATATTTGGAATATTCTATCTGCTCCCCACACCCTCAGTGATGCTAACTGGGATCGGCTGTTGGGTGAGGCCTGTCAGAGGCTTGAAGTTGCGAAGCGACTAGTGGCTGCTGGCGTGGATCAAAATAGAGGCCCTGGTCCATTTAAAACAGAGGACTTAGTATTGTGTAAAAATTTTACTTTGGCAGATACAGGAAAAATGTTAGTGGAAAAATATATACCAAAGCATTTAGGGCCATTCAGAATAGATAAATTTTAGTGTGTAAACACAGTGAACTTAGTTTGTGTTAATTCGAACTGGAACTCTACTTTCTTTGCAAGTTTTTTTTTTTTTTTTTTTTTTTTTTTTTCGAATTATCTTGCAATTGTGATCAAGATAAATTTTCTGACTCTCTGTGTATCATCATTTTCTACTCTTCGAACTTGTTCTTCTGATCTTCTGTGTTGGTTGAGATTAACTATTTCTACCTCGGTAAATGAATGTGTGCTGAGCTGTTGTGTTTCCACCATAAGGAGTGTTTTGGGTTGGGGATTGAGACACTAGCGCTAGTGGGTCGTTAAAGACTTTGCCAGCGCTCCAGTTAATCGACCATCTCAGTGCCCACTTGCTTTCCTTTCCAGTTTCCTTGCCTGTTCCGTCTCCTCCTTTCCGTGCCTCACTGCATCACAGTATTTTTTTGAGCTCTTGTTAAGTTATATAAGACTCTGCATACTTAATTTTCGCCCTTGCCACATTTCTTCCGGTCTTCAGCCTTCTACTCTTCTATTCAACGCACGCCTGCCTAGGACTTTATGATTGACAACGCGTCGGGGCATTTAAGTCTGTACGAGGCAGGATCTGGTTTTTGACCAGCAATATTGACCAGACACAGTGATGTCTTTCATGCTGCTAACGGTAAGTCGTGGTGCTTTTTGCGAGTGGATTAAATGGTTATGATGTCTAGGTTTTGTGGCTGTAGTGCATTTGGGTGTGGACGATGTAGGTTATTCTAAGTGTGTCTTCTCAGCCATGTTCAAAATTAATGTTTCGGATACAATAAACTGTGTGCCATCGCTCCATTTGTGTGGTTTATGAGTTAAGTTTTGGTATGTAGAATATTCGCTTTATGCGAAGACTTGCTGGGAGCTTCCCGCCTACCCGCATATATTAACACTTTGCCGGCATAAATATATTCAGCACAGGTCTCATATTTCTACGTGTATTTTATTATTGGAGAAGGCCTTAGGGGGCTGGTCGAGCTACCCTCCTCCTGATAGCTTAGTGTGCTGTAAATTATGAGCGGAATGTTCCACTATGAGTGCAATCTAATTGGGGAGGCTTACCGGGCCTAAAGTTGCATTTGTATTTTTGTGTACCTCGTGGTATATTTTTTTATTGAGTTGTATTCAAATATTCTAGATTTAATGTTTTCTCACTGGTGTATTCCATGTATGGTTACCCATCATCTGAATGGATCAGAGGTATAATTTTTATGTATTTTTTTAAATAAATTATATTACCGTGAAAATAGTAGTCCAGGGTATACGGAGATGGACAGTCTAAACTGTTTGTATGAATGCATGATTTTATGGGCATTAATCGTAATGATAACTGTTGGTCACGGCATTGCGCGACTTTTCAATTCTAATTGTGTAATTTTTATATAGCTTTAAAATGTATGAAATATATATTCATTGATGCTTGGTTGAATAGGGAAACAAGCTGTGTTAAGTGTTTGCCATTTTAACATATTTTTTATTTGAGTAAATTGATTTGGTAACTGTCAGTCATGAGGTGTGACTTCATGTTAATGCACGACGTAAAATCGGCTCTCAAGACCTCGCTGTTAAAAGCCATTCAAATCTCTTTACCCACTCACAACGTAAAATAATATGGATTTAAATAGAAGTGAAACCTATTCAATATGATGCTGTGAGCCACAGTAAATGATACATTGTAAATTGTTTGCAAATTAACTTGTGAGTTATACACTGAATAGATTTGGTAACTATAAGTAACACTGGCAGATACTTTTTTTTTGGTATTTTTTACTCCTCAGTGGATGGTAGTCAATGACGAGGATTTTTCTGCTGTTTAGTCGGTGTTTGAAACAGCTTTCACTTAATTATAAAGTAGATATTCTGGGAGTAAATCATTCATGTATTGGCCAAATGTGTAGTGGCTTGGTATAGCAAAATCAGGGTAGTTACTCTTAATGTGTGAACCATTTTATGGTTTCCAGAGATTTATTAAAATATCGGCTGATTGGTCGATGCTATCAGGTGTTTATGATATCGCACACTTTATTGAACGAGTGATTACGCTTTCAACACTGTTAATAAACTTTCATGATGTATCATGGACATAGTTCTTGGCTACCAAAAATACTAAAATCGTTTAGATCGTGATTATGAGGATAGAACCCTTTTGGTTTAGTCAATTTTTGAGGGTTTCTAGGTATTATTGCTAATGATTTTTTTATTGCAGTGCCAAACGGAGAAATTGTTTAGAAATTTCTCGCTTGCGTAAAACGAAACGGCACCTGAGTCAATCTGTATTGGAAGTTAGAGTTTATTATAAATCCTCTTTGTGTAACTAAGTATAAATTTAGAACGTCGTTGATCTCTTTTGCCAAGCTGTTGTTGATATTAACTGTATATTTTATTTTTATATTTTAAAATAATTTTTCTTTAATTAAATTATAAAAAGAAAACTGTTTATGAGTAAATGTAATGCCTGTGGTCTGAAGTTTTTGAAAAGAAGAGCTAAAATAAATAAAGACTATTGATACGATGATTGTAAGTGTACTATTTGTGTCCTTGGACCGGTACAAATGGAAGATGTACAACTACTCTGACATTGGATATTTATACAACAATAATGTAAAACATACGTATTAAGGTTTTAATACAGAGAGTACGTGTTATTGTACACATACTTCAAAATGTGTAAATTAACATGAGCATTTTGTTTATTAAGCCTTAATTTATGCATTTTTCTCGAAAGAGTTGTAATACTCTCTGGATTATTAAGAAAAATGGTGTAAAATTACACGTACTGTAGTTACGCATACTAAATGCGAAATTATCAAAGAATCTCAATGTGTAAATTTACATTTATTTTTTTTCAGTACATTTTTGCAGATGTGCATCTGAATTTATTCTAAGAAAAGGCATTTTATTTAAAACCTAACATATTAATGTTTTTAAAATATTTTTTTTATGATTGATGAATAACCACACTTATAATTTTTCCTTTCAATGCATGTTTGGCAAATAGTAGTCTCTCAGTAGTATATGTTAGCTTTGTATATACTTGGAGTTTAGCGGTGTTTTCACGTTTTTGTACTATATTTGTGTGTTGATTGTTTGTGAATTGTCCAAATTTTTATTACGCAAATTGATAGTGTCCTCCAACCAAGAATTTACAGCTGTTTGGAGGCATTAATAAAATCAAATATATTAATAAAAATACGGGTAAAACTTCGGCATGTATTTGCAGTCTGCTGTATGGAACTTGTATTCACAACATTCTGACTGATAGCCAGGAGATCTAACCAACCCTCATCAGAGACTCGTTGTTTATGTATTAAGGGTAGACCTACTTTAGACATTTAAATAATTTTTACATGCCTCTTCGCTTAGTTCTACATCAGCATACTTAATTTAATAGGTATATTTGATGCTACATTCGAAGCGTGTTGTATAAATTAATTTTTACTTACAGTAAAATAGAATACACTTATAACATCGGATAAAATTTTTCCTGCTGCATTATATTCGCTGAGAGTGTTTTCTTTTTTAAAGGGTGATGGAAAAAATTTCGTTCGTTTGACAGCTATTCAGAATTTAGAAACTAGTTTTTGTAGAAGTTTGGTTCGGTGTTACCCAAAACTGGTTAGTACTGCGTCATTAAAAATGCTAATATGCTACACCTTCAACGATCCGACGAGTCGTCGGTTGTATATTTTGAAAGCGGAGTAGCTACCGCTCCAGATAATGTGCTGTAATTTTGTCTGCGACTCCATTAAGGCCTTCGACCGCCAGCAACGACGGTTAAGAGCGAAACATCATCTCCAGTGATGGTTTCCTGTTCTGATACTAATGTGTCCTCGAGTGATGCTGTCTGTCAAGACAAATCATTTAGATATACACATCTACACATCAAAAGAAAATATGTGACCGTACTCTCCGGTTCTTGAATAAATACCTGTCTTTTTTTGCCTCACAATATCAGTTAATCTTTCCAAGCCGAGCTCAATTTTGAGCAGTTTGTTTGTACATAAGAGTTTGTACAACGCGGCCTTTTAAAAGGCACTTACAATCAAACAAATGAATTTAACTTTTTGTCATCAGAATCCCACGATATATAATGCCATATTTTAAAAATAGTCTCCCTTTTCATAGTGATTATAGCAAGTAAGTGAATCAATATTCCGAGTTATTTATTCAGGTAGAAGGCATTATTTACTAGTTAAAAATTCTTAAGAACACTAGATAGAATCACACAAAGAAAGTTAGCGAAATAAGTCAGTCTTTTTTTAGAGCGTGTTTTTTAAACAGCCTCGTTTTCAAATCTTTGCCGTTCACGAATTATTTTTAAATTTGTGTTAGAATCATGTGTATAGAAAAATATATCCTGATAACAGTTCCGATAATTACTAACCACGTAAATGAAATCTACTAAATGAATCATAACTATTAAAAACGAAAATAATTTTCCGCGTTTTAAATTATTATTACTTTTTAGGAATATAATTGTACATACAGCATATCTTATACAACATATTTAAGATGTACGTTTATCTTAACCAGTAGAAATATAATTTACTAAAAATCCAGTACGCAGTGTTTAGGAGACATACATGAAAAAAAAATCCCTGTTCTTTCTAAAAACATAAGCTACTGCCTTTATTTACATAATTTTAAGACATTTACTGTTGTAACAAAAACACATAGCTACAAAAATGCAGTTTTATTCTGCGGGCGTTGACTCGGTGGCCGATAGCTTTATCACTCCAGATTGTGACTGGACAATGCGTATTGTATTCCCCTTTTGAACAAGAAATATCAGCTTCCGCTTTATTTCTGGTTACTTCGGCATAGTTGCGACGGGAGCTGTCTCAAACATAATTTTGTAAATAAATATAATTTAGCTGATCTCTCTTTGAAAACTGACGTTTTATATACTATCCAAAATATTTGAAATTTTTCGGGAAAGCTGCATGAAAGCTTGTTGTGAGAACCATCATGGTATTTACGGTAGGCTATAGGCTACCTTAATCACCATGGTATGCAACGTCGAAAATAGCAAAACAACCATTTGATATACTTATTAAATTGTTATGAAATTACCATTTAATTATTCAAATTATTAAATTATTTGTTGCATTTGGATGCAAATAAAGAGCATCTTTGTGGGATCTCAATATTTGCCCTAAACTGTACCGAAATCGTTATATTATGAAGAACTTAAATTCGATTTCTTTAAAAACAGCATTTTAAACATAAAATATTATTCTTGAGCCATTACGTGGAAATATCTACATAGAATATACGCTGTTTCATCACACGTTGAAATTTAGAGATTAATAACCATTTTGAATGTTGCGGAAAAGGAATGCCATTACGCGGAAATAATTTCCTTGCCGCCGCTCAAAACCCATGTCTGTTGTTCACACACATCGACATAAGCCTCGCTCTAATGCTACTTTAACCTGTTCGAACGTACGCAAGAGGAACATTTCACGAGCAGAGTTTTTTTTTCCGAAGAATGTGCGCATGTTAGGTGATTGTGCATGTCGCTAAAATTTTATTGTCTCCAGAGGGAAATTTCTAGCAATGCGAAATGGCCTGTCGTTTTTCGTCCCAGCACACAAACATTCGATTCGCTTCGAGCGTCTTTCACACAAATCATTTTCTTTTTTGTTGTTCGTCATAAACGTGTTTAGCAACCATGAGAAAGTATTCATTTTATACAAAAAAAAAAAAAAGTAAAAATAGGCTGGAGGACTGTACTAGTAATAGAACTATCGCTTTACAAATAATTACTTCAATCTCATTTTTGAAGTGCATTGTTATAGCTATCGGTCCCTCTTATTTTAATACGCGTGAAATCCCCCTTGGGGACACAAATCCATTTTTTTAACATCCACGTTATAACACAAATCCGTTTCTGTACGTAATTTAACAGACCGAAACGCAACGTTATGTTGTCTCGAACCACCAAACAACAGAATGCTGTCGTTTACTTTGCTATCAAGTATCCAACATTCGTGTTCTTATTTTCCGGACTGTCCGATTACAAACTCAGTAGAGGTCAACTTTGTTTTTATTTAGTTAATGCGTTATCCCTTGGCTGTTTTATTCCTTCCAGCTAACATGAAAAGATAGTTACGAATAAGGCTACCTTACATATTATACTAAAGGAATATTATCCGAGCATATCCCACAAAAACTCCGCCTTAAGGGCCCCGCCTGACTGCATCGTTCTCCTCCTTTTTTGGCCGAGAAGCGCGGTAGCTATAAGGGTTACACTGGCACGCGTTACAAGAGCGGCATCGCCGCTACGTGCCGGGCTCAGAACTGGCGTGCAGTGTCCTCGTAGTGCTGCGTCTACCTACGGGATTTTCAGCTGTGACCCTATCATTTTATTGATGAAGATTCTTAAGCAAAGTTTAATAAATACTCCTATCGTAGTTTGGCTCGTATCCGGGTAGTATGTTTGAAGATACGGCAGTCTGAAAAAGCCGTTTTCAACTATGTTGGAGGGCTCCAAAACAATATTTGCAGCAGGCGTAGTAACTTTATAAAGTATCATTCCTTCCTTGTCTGGGGTATGATGAATTTTCGTAGGTAAACATACTGGGGCCAAGTTGAATAGTTTTGCCATAAAAAAAAAGTTTCTATCATTCTGCAACGGAGTTATTGCGCCAGGCAGGCGGGACCCTTAACGTCGGTTTACAACGAAAATCGTCTACGCAGTGAAAGTGTACGCAGCGAAATAAATGAAAGAAGGTATTATAACGACATGGTTCATGATCGTCTTGCACGTGTCGTGTAGGAACATTATCGACATGTAGATGTGTAGGAAATAACGATATTTTATTTCGTGTCGTGCCAAAAGTATAAAAAAGAATAGAAGAATGAGAAATTATATATTGTGTGTATATGAATACCTCATTTCTAAATAAAAAATAAAAAAATACTTTCGTTTTTAATTTTCGTTACTATTTGAAATATGTATAAATTATTATATTTGCTAATAAATCACTACTTTACTAAGGCCGTATTAGTTTCTATTTATAGTCGTGTGTGATTGGTTGGGCATAAGACGTGTACATTTCACTACGAATCACTCATTTTTGTAAACATTCTACACAGACTTTTCTTACTGATGGCAAACATATCTTTCTACTTTTGATGTAATTATAACCCAAAACTCACAGCATCGTATGCTACGTTATAGAGAATGGCTTCGGATAATTAACTCTCACAACAATTCTTCCTACTCAGCTACACATAATAATCAAGAAAGATCGGTAGTCCGTTTCCTAATGAGAACATTGTGGTTAATTCAGTTTCGGTATGGGCATCCATTAGAAACAGTGGTGAATACTGACTTGAATTTTTTTTATGTGAAAAAGGGATGAAGGGGGATCTGTTAGTAGTTCTGTGGTTATGGAATACCCCAGAAAAAAACTGTAATTTAAACCTTAAGGCTGGCTTTTGGAAACAAGACGTGAAGTTAGACTTCAAAATTTAGCCAATCGTAACATTTCATACTCATCGATTTTCTTTTATTCTCTTCATTTCTCTTATTCCCGTGGCTCTTAACTTCACTCGTGGGATTCATAACCTTACCTGTAAATTATTCATTTTTTCCTGCAAGTCTAAAGGTCAAGGTTGCATTTACAGCATCCCAACCCAGGCCTGCCAGCCCCTGAGTTCTGTGTTGAAAAAAGTTTCATTAGAAATCTATGATTAAAATTCCCACTGAAACGAAATACTGTTATAAAATTTAATATACGAATTGGTTTAAAAGAAATGTACTTGTATCAATATCATCATACTTTTCAAAAGGTGTACGAATACATGTAATTTGGTCCCTAACACGTAGTGGAAGGATACACAGTGAGAAAAAATAAGCAAATTATTAAAGTTTTCAGAAGTAATTCGTTAACCGTCAAGTTAATGTACTAATTTTTAGAGGTCGTGGGACTTAAACCAGTGCTAAACAAGATTACTGAAATTTATGGACTTCTGGCAGCTAATGAATAAATTGCAAGAAAGGGCAATCACAGACAGAAATTTTTTCCAAATTGCGGATAAATATTTTACCGTAGTATTGAAATTCCCGTTGAGCTATTTCTCATGCTGTAGATCTGCGTAGTTTTTTTTTTTGTGGCACAAGATGATAATTAGCCGACTGCGCTACTATGGTAAAATATTCGCTCATACTGGTGGCAGAAATACGTTATCTAAGATTGCAATTATTCTTCATGTTTTTTAAATACTCGCTTTCAGAGATCTCCATAGTTCAGTCAACAAGTTTAGCGTTTGTTAATGTCCCACACACACATTTAATTCTCTTCTCTCTTATGTGGTTTCACTTGGTTTTAATCTATTATACCACATTTGTACTTCATACCACTTATTTATATTCAAACGCATTTGATAACAATTTGAACTTTTTCATTAAAATAAAATATTTTATTTTATTTACATAAGCGAGTCTGTTTAAAAACTTTAACAGCTTGTAGTTATGAATTTTATACGACAACAAAATACACGTGATTGCGTATACTGTAGGAAATTTATCACAGCAACTTTTAAACTTTAGTGCTATGTTACAACTCATTTTAATATTCATAGCGAACCTTTCATGGTGACTTATTATAAGGGTTTTAGTAAGGAGCATAGGATCTGTGACTTTTCTCAGCGGAAGAAGTAGTCACGATCAGCTGAGATGCTTTTCTCTGAATTCCTGCATATGTTCTGCTGGTAGCCTTGATTTAACCAAGGAGGTTATATACACACCCTCCTTTGTTTTAACTCGATTGAAATTTACGCTCATTGGAGTTGGTGCTGTGCTGAGGTGCAATCATTTCGTTGTGCTGAGGTGCAATCATTTCGTGAGTGATGATATTTTATAAGCAGAGATGTCAACACTTTTGTAGTAATTAGTTCACAACTGAAATACTTCTACACATACTGCGGAAGAGCACAACCGGAAGAAGCACAAATCACAACATTACAGATGCTTGTCTGTGATTGGCCACGCGTCGGCGTCCAATACGGCGCGGTCTGGCGCACGAGTTGCGTGGCAGTGTGCTTGAAGTACAGGATTATTTACAAAACCAATTAACGTGCATCCAAAGCGCTGATGAACGAAAACAACACACACTTCAGACTATGTCAGCCGATTACTTTCAAGACACTGCGCAGATTAGAAGCACTATTTCAGAGCACCCCTACACTGTAGTAAAGGGCTTTTGCAAAGCACCGTATTTCAAAAGAGACGAGTTGTACACATTGAGAAGTACTTGAGCGGCACGTACTGAATCTTGCTACAGACATTTCTCGAATAAAATGACAGGGTCACTGCGTAAAGTCCTGTAGGTACACGCGCAGGACGACGAGAACACTGCACGCCAGTTGAGAGCCGTGCGCGTAGCGGCGATGGCGTGCTTGATGCGCCTGGCAATGTCAGCCTTATCGCTCCAGCGCTTCCTGCCTCAGACGCGCTAACCACCTCCAGGTAGACGGCGTCCTTAAGATGGATCAGTCTCCGCCATCTTGGATTTTCGGAATTTCCGTCGTCAATTGCATTACAGATTTTGTATTTTATTTTGGGCTTCGACAAAGCGTAGGACATTACATTGCACATGTTCAACAACATGTATTCCTAGATTACTGTTTCAGGAACATTTCTGTAAGTGAAAACAAGAAAAATTTATTTATTTCTTGCCTTCAATCACTAGTCGAACAAGAATCAGTTCTATAGAGATGTAATAGTTTTATTAAACTTAAGGAGTTATTATTTATGTAATGTCGTGCGAAAAATCTCATTAAACGTTCTTAAAGGAACTTATGGCAAAAATATTGAAAATCCAATATGACGGGGACTGATCCTCCTTAAGGGGACTATGTAGCTGCGCGTCCAAGGTCACGATGCAAGGGAGCGATACGGGTGACAGTTACACGCACTTCTAGCGCCTCATCGCTCCTAAGCGCAAGGTGTTCATCTGTAACATAGGGGTTTTATTAGGCACACACGATGAAAGCCCACAGATTTAACTATTCCCGTACATTTGTACTTTTATCTTGCCGATTAAGGAAACTGCTAAGTAAATTTAAAAAATGCGATATTTGACTATTTTCACGATTTTTTTTCTCCAATAATACACTTAATATGACAAAAGTTAAAAATAGGGCCATAGATAGGGGCCTAACTGTTTTTTATCTTGTCTGTCAAAAAGTCATATTTTCAAAACTTTTATTTTCCGAGATGCGCGTTTACGCGCAAACAACGATTTTACAGAAAACATTTCAATGCACTGGGCCCTTAAAGGGAATCCTTAGCAAAAAAATATTAAGCAGCTCAAGGTCACAGCTACAAGGAAGCACTGCGGTGGTGGGCGATGGAAAATAGCATAAGAAGCTTAACTTGTGGCCTGTATCCTAAGAAGTTTAAGGGGTGAATATAGGGTTTTAATACAACCATCACTTCAGAAATGTAGAAGCAGTTTAAAACACTGTTTTAGAGAAGAACACACGTCGTCAACAGAGGGCTACAACACTTTACAACGACCACGTTTATGTTTTAATAACCAAAGTTTCGAACGAGCAACAAAACATCTAGTTCCATATCTGTCCTGAAAATATATTTGAATGAAAATATTCCATACTTTTATTTATAAAAAATTATAATATACACACGTGCTTAGGATGAGACAACTACGTCTGTCACTCAACACCTGGTGTCATTTGGTTTTACTGCAACAAGTAGGTTCGCTAGTGGGTCGGACCACTCTGCGATCACAAACGCCTCTTGTCTTTAGTATCTCACTTGAAAACTTCACATTTATTTAAGAATAACATCGTATTGATAGTTTGCAGTTAATCCAGTACTTTGCAAAATCACGACTTCGAAATATTTTCCCTACCCTTTACTGCGTAGATTCTATGCGAGCGATTATGTCACTGTTTCCCGAGAAAATAGCTCGTCGATAGTTTGCTGCCGAGGGTAAAACCAATTTGTTCTAATGCCTCTCCTAACAAATTTTGACAAAATTGTTTTTAAAAATCTTAACTTCTAAATATAAATTACAAAGAATTACTGAATCAGAATATTGTTCTATTTTTATTTAATAAAAAAATATTTTATTTTTGGGTCATTTAGTAAATTCTTTAGGAATATTATCACCAAATGAATCATAGTAAATAAATAGATATAAATATGAGATAGCTGCTGTGTTTTCTGTGCCCTGCCTCTTGTGTGTGACACCTAATTGTTTGCTTTGTTTTATGTCAAAATATGCCACACGTAAGGGTACCAAAAATATAATGTACACTTACGCACATAAAATTGTAAACAAATAGTTGTGTGTGTGTATATAGCCAAACTGGAATAAGTTTATGGTTAATGTAGTGGTGGGAGAAATGGTGGTGTTGTGTAAGTCGAGAGCTGAACATACAAGTAAACTTTGTCAAACACCTTTCTTACCTCACACTGCACTGCAGTGGAAGACAAAAATATGTGACAAGTGTGTGTAGGTGTGAAGCATGTTTGAGTGAAACGCAATTCCTCAATGTGTAAGGGATGTACATTGCAGTAAATTTCCCTCCTTAACACAATTATGCTTACTCTCATTAATTCCACTTACTTTGTTTCCCACACAAAAATCTCTCACTGACATGTTTCTGAAGAATATTTGTAATGAAATGGGGAAAAATATACATAACACTGCAGGTAAATTAGGTGTATGGTTTGCTTGGGTTGCATTGTTCAAAAGAAACACTCTTAATCAATGTCATTCTAATTTAATTTGAAACGAAATCATGAAGATTATGCAGATGTCAAACATACAAAACACTCGAAAATTACCACTTCACCTATGCCAGCCATATAATGGAAAATTACCACTTCACCTATGCCAGCCATATAATGGAAAATTTTACTTCCCATTTGCAAAACATTACAATTCCTCTTAAAATTAAAATAAATACATACAAATTTCTGGGATGTGAGTGCCAGTCAGTGAGCAATATAGAGATTCTTTACCTCACAGGGTAACACTTTGGGCGGGAGTTTTCTTCTGAATTGCGACAATTACTAAAATTACAAATCTCGAAAATCTTTCTAAAGTTCCTTGAAAAAGTGTTCGCAACCATAACATGTGCATTTATAATTAATTGAAGAAAGTTCCAAATTGAGTGGGTCATCATCAAAATTAAAGGTAATTTAAGGGAGTTAGTATATATAGTCATGGCTTGGTATAACACCCCATGGCTTTACATAAAGATGCTTGGGATAACATGCATAATTTAATCTTCTCAGTATTATTAACTCCCTTAATACTGGGCCTCTTCTTACTATGCTCTAGCCTCATTACACTTGTTGTGCTTAATAAAACACTATATTAAAGTACTTGGTTAAACTTAATCACATATGAAAATAATTTTGTGAGGGTGTAGTCTGACAAGGCGATTGCTCTTGATGAAGTCTGGTTCCTGAAGAAAGAAACTGGACGAGCCAGTAACTCACTTGTAGGATTTTAGCGCAATATCCACGTATCCAATCGCAGACAACCTCCAAAACGTAACTGTCTGAGATTCAGATAACGCGGACATGACCATGACGTGTAAAATTCAAAATCAGCTGTCTGCCAGTGATGTATACAACCAAAACCACAACAAGCGCACGTCACAGACGCCGCTTACCTACACATCTCTGGCGATCTCCATCCTTCCAAAAACAAATGAAACTAATGTATAAGCACATTTAAATCTGATATTTCATCATAAAAACAACGTTCTAAGTAAAATACAATCAATTTACATATTCCAAATGAAAATAAACAAAATTTATTTTTACCGCACTTTTAGTATAACCGTAATTTATTTTCAAATAACTTTACAATTCTGGCCGGAAATATAAAAAAAGTATTAGTTTCCCTCCAAAATATGTAAACAAATATTTAACCTTGCAAAATACACAAATATAAATATAAAAATTTACAGTGTCATAAATATAAACAAACATTCGGGGAAAAAATGAACACACAAAATGTAAACATACTATTTCAAACATTTCAGTGTTACTCTAGATAAAATTATTATTGAAAAATTAAAAATTATTTTAACTGATCCTAAGAAATGATTAAAATAATATAACTGAAGTAAAAAATAAATTGTAATATATGAAAATAACTATTAATCTTAGTGGAAAGTTTTTAGAGGAACATTTCTACAAAAAAGTTTAATAATGTAGAATAAATGTCTGATTTCGTAATTGTTGGTTTCTACGCAAATAAGTACGCCTTAATCAGTATGTGCACATGTTTCTACACTTGATAATCGTATTGTATGCAATATTTGTGTTAGAAAATAGTGGAAATGTAATTTTTCAAAAGAAAGCTGGAAATTAAATTTCAGTGCTAGGTTTTCTCACAAATGTGTAAATTCTTGTTGTAAAGTAGATGTTGTTTATTGAAATGAAGAATCTAATTACAAATATTAACCTCTTGAAAACTATGTACGAGAAAAGTATTCTTTCTTTTCTCAAAGATCGTACTAATAGAAAGTCGCCTGTCTTTTTAAGATAAGACGAATTAAGTAATAAGCGTAGATTAAAAAACTGTTTAAGCCGGAACAAATTGCTATGTTGTTTTAATAAGATGAAATTTGCTTATGTTGTTTGAAAGAAAGGTTTACGTTATATATATATATATATATATATATATATATATATATATATATATATATAGTATTTTTATTAATTAATGAAGAGATTGATTATTTCAAATAAACCAATAGTTATAATCCAATTATGATATTTTTAATAAACAGTTTTCTTAAGTAATGTTTATAATAAGCGTATTAACGTCATATTTTGAAATACCGTAAACAAAAAAAAAAAAAAAAAGGAAAAGGGTTTTAGAATAAAATGAATTAGAACCTGAAATTACATGCTACTCTACGCTGTTCACAGTAAAATGAGCACTTTTGAAAGCCCTGCTTAAGATATACTGGTATGCACGTTATGTGTTCCTCCGCGTTATGAAAAATTGTCACATTGCCATGGGCCTCATCGCTTTCTTCATGCGTCGGTCAAGTGAAATTGTAAAATTATTAGGAAAACAAATATTTTAAAAATATACTAATTTTTACACTTCGACGCATTAAAAAAAAAAAAAAACAGAAAGCGATTGAAATAATTTAAGTTATCACAAATAGTTACCTAACACTTTTTATTCGATGTTAGGATATGGAACTACTTTATCTCCACGGTTACCAATTGTACTGGGTGCATGTCACTCAGTCCGCCCGTTAAAAAAATTATGCTGGTAGGAGCAGTGAATTTTTTCTAAGGTTGATTTCAAAAGTGATCACTTTATCGTAAACAGCCGTTATCAATCTTATATGTAAATCTCACATTAAATCCCACTATTTATTCTTACCAACTCTGTACATCCGTTCTACCTACTTACGGAGTTATGTATAGCTCGTTTATGGTAACTTGCAACTTTTCTGAAGCCCTGCTTGAGTTTTAATTTTAAGATATTCCTCCTCCACATGCGAACAAAGCCTAAATAAATGTAGAGGACTGCGGCAAAGGTACAGTGCACCATATTCGTGCGCTCTTACTTTAGTAGTATCTAATATATTACACGAGAACCATTTCTTACCAATCATTACGAGCGCAGGTATTCTGTCTCTCTTCTTAGTCATATTAACTGTAAATATAATATAATTTATGGATAACATACAAACAAAAGGTCAATTTAACCAACATAGTCAGGAAACAACCAACGAACCACGTCATACATGGGTTGATTACAAAAAGTGTGAAGAAACCGCAAGTAGAATTCAGTCTATTCGCAGTGTCTTCACACTTTTTGAATCAAACATTTTGAAAAATCACCCCATGACGTGCATAGTTGTTTCCTAGTGTCACAAGCATTTTATACTCCTGTTAACACAAACGTATCTTACTATTGGTTAAAGTGAACTCATACTTGTATTTTATTTATATATTATAATATTTCACACATAATTACTATGAATCAAAACAGGGAAAAGTAGCAATATTTGTAAAGCCTAGTTAAAAATAGTTCTTATGCAAAATATTATCACACCGAGTGCGCACTAATGCAGTACGTGGTCCCTTTCGTGTAATTTTATAGACTTGGTTAAGCTTTGTTTTCATGAGGCGGAGGAATGTCCTGGAACACAAGAAGGGCTTCAGAAAAGTTGGAAGTATTCGTGAATGTACTATATATATATGTAAATTCAAGCAACATTACAATCTAAATTTACATGTGCCGCACTGAGAAAGAAGCTTCATTGAATCAAACAAGATTTGTTTGGTGCAACCAAATTATTTGTTTGTACAGGGGCAATGAAATATTTTGTTGCTGAAATCAAATTATATTGTTGTTCTCATTTGGTTGCCCCAAACTGTAAGATTTGGTTGATGCAACTAAATATTTGTTTGACTACACGTTCATTAAACAGTTTGGGACGATATAGAAAGATTTAACAAGTTCGACCGAGTTTCGAACCTAGATCACCTGCGGCCAAGCGCTACGGCTTAGTAATTTAAACTAATATGACAACTGTTGACGGCGGAAAGCTTTTAAAAGATATGCTGGAAATATTGGGCATCGTGTGCAAACAAATATATTTCAAGTTTTACAGCTTTACTTGTCAGTTTCTTGGTGCATTGTTTTATTAATATGTTTGTACGATTGTTAAGCATCAATACATGCCCGCCCTAACAAACACGGTTACTATCCTAATTATCACCAAAAATACGAACAAACGCTCGAGCTGTATTTTCGAAGGACGGCAGTCAAATGAGTGGCCGCACAATTATATACAGTATATTCAACAAAATATTTAGTTGACAGTCTAACGTTTTTTGCCCCAACACTGAGATTTTGTTTATTCAAACATATTTTTTGGTAGACGAACAAAAGTAATTTTGTTGCTTTTCTAATTTTGTTTGCTCAATAATATAATTTGGTTAGGGCAACTGAATATATATATATATATATATATATATATATATATATATATATGGCCCTATACAAACAAATATTTTGTTCGATTTTCTCTCAGCGCGTACGCACGCTTGGCTGAGGCGAGCCTAAGGAAGCTGACCGCGGTACTTAGAGAGGGTTGGAATGAATATGTAAGGCGCGATAACCACGGCAGCACGGGCCATGTAGGGGATGGTCGACGACCCTGTGAAGTGGGAGCGAGAACTCTGTGACTGCACTCTCGATTTCCTCGCGCACATGATCGCGGCTTGTTACCCGAGGGGCGAGCGAGAGAGAGAGGGAGGGAGAACTCGCTGAGTAATTAGAATAGCGCGGGGGTTGGGGAGAGGCGCCACGTGACTCGCCTGCTAATGAGCACGGGGACCCCCTGAGTATAGTCCCGCGCGCCGCGGCCAGTCTCGTCACTCAGCGTACAGCGCCGCGCCGAGCCTGCCTGCGGTTGCCCGACCTCCTACTGCTACTTCATTCCTACTTCCCACCCCCGCCCCTCTTCTTCTACACTCGGGCACAGTTGCTACAGTCAGTGTAAGGCGCGAGAAACGCGGTGAAGTTGTAACGCCGCTACACACACTCCACAACTCTACAGTCAACTCCCCACCTTGTTAGAAACGTCAAATAAGATTAATCCTCTTACCTGAGCATGTACATGCGTATCAGGATGATTCTATGCAAGTGAGATGACAATGAATCCAAATTAGAAAGAAAACTGGAATGATCATTACTGTGTACTGTATTCCTAAACCGAATATTACGGTAGACATGAGCCCTTAAAAAACGAGGTTTTAAACCGTATCTGTGCAAAATATCGGTAACGAAGTAAAATACAATGACAACTCTCGGAACATTATTGTATGTTATCGGGACCTTCAACATAATAGCCAATATTTTGCACATACGGCTTAAAATCTCGTTTTTTAAGGGCTCATACCTCCCTTAATATTCGGTTTAGGTATAAAGTGTCACATATGTTATCCTTTCACTTTTTCATTAAGAATCACCTCCCAAAGTTTGTCGGTATAATTGAGAATCTCTCTGTATATGTATGTACGTACAAGATGGAGCTGTTGACCGAGTAATTTTGTGAAGTGAATCTTCATACAAAATTACCGAGCAAATTGGCACCGTGGTAAACCTTCGTGACTGAGTGATGATATTTGGGCAGCTCTTAACATCGAGGTCGTGAGAACAGACGAGGGTTGAGCGAGGTGAGTACGGGGCAGCGCCGGAATGAAAGGGCGGGGTAAACGGCAAATGACCGAGAAAACCCGCCGACAAGTGGCGTCGTCCGTTCTAACCGGCGAAATTTTCCCCGAGGCGGATTTTACCGCTATGTAAGAAAGGATGGACAGCCTCGCGATCGAGACAGGAAAAGCACGTTCTAAGTAAGTACATAATTATACCATTTGTGATGTCGGTACAGTGGGGTCCCATAAGGAAAGAAAAGAGGCGTTCAGAATAAGGGTTTTCGGAAAAATAATTTTTTTTTTCTCGGAATGTGATACAATTCCACTCTACTTATTACACAGAACTCGGAAATACTACGCTTGAAAATCATTTCTGGGGAAACTCCAAGCTTCGCGGATGCGTGATTGCTTCGTAGTCACCACCTACAAAAAACAGCCGGCGTGTCTTGAATCACTGTTTCGAGGATTAACTCCCCTGCTGGCGCTGAGGACTCTGGCTCGGTGCGTAAATTTTGGCTACGCTTGAACAGTAATTTTACTTGGGAGGGGGCTACACTTGTTCCTTAAGTTGTTATTCTACCAAGGGACACTGTCTGGCTAGAAAGTGACGAGAGTAATCCTCTCGGGGATTAGTGTCGACCTAATGTATTGTGGTTAGCCGAGGGTTGTAAGCAGTGTTATACTGTTGTCGCGGTTGTCAGTGGACCGCCAAGCTGTTTTGACACGTGCCGCCACTCAGGCATTCAGGGGGCAATAATCCCCTGGCTAAAATTCGCCTGCTACACCGGCACCATTCCCAAATGCGGAAATCCAGGAGCGACTCCGCCTGGAATCGAACCCGGTTAGCCTACGTGGGAGGCGAGCAGTCTAACTATTAAACCCTCGGTAAAACTTCGTTATCTCATTCCGGAGGTCACTGGTTCGATTCCCATTAGGTTCTCACAATTTCGGTTTATGTGGTTTGCTGAAATCGCTTGACGTGAATGCTGGCGTCGTTCCTTGCAGCAGGCAAAGGCTGATTCCTTCCCTGTTCCTGCTTTCTTAGATAACAACTTTCTCCGTCTCTAATGATGTCGCTGTCGATATGACGTTAAGCCCCACCTACGGATATATACAACATTAGTGATGGAATGCAGTTTACATTACATCAGGAAATAAATATTAAGTAATGAGATTAAAAATGACGAAATTGATAAACATCCGAATTGGTTTGAGATAAGCCGTGTCCAAAACGGCTACGAGATCATTATTTAGGATACTAACTCGACCACGTGACCAAGTTCAGGCCCTAAATACTAGGGGATTTAGGTTTGAAAGTTGCTGAGGTGATGTAGCACACAAAATCCCCAAATAGGTCCGTAAAATCGTCTGCTGGTGTATATTTACTTTTTATTTCACGCGTTGTGGTGGAAATGCCGGCATTTACTGTTATTGAAACGCTGCGCAATACGTGCATGTGAAAATAGGAAAATCAGGGATCTACAAGTGATTTCGTATGTAAGTAATAAGTTATTTAAAATAAATTTTTTAGTTGTTTTAAAATTGCAAAAATAAAAAACGTTCGTCTGTTATTTGAAATGGAATGTTAACTGCAGGAAGCGAAAAAGCAACGAGAAAATTAATACCGCTAGAAATAAATATGATCAGTTATTCAGAAAACAACGAGGTTATGCGGAAAAGCTTGGCAGTAGGTTATTTATTGATAGTATGACAAACAAACTAACGTCGAAATTCCAAAAACTTGTAGTGTCCAACTTTGTCGCAAGCAGAGCTGTTACAAGCCGTTCGAAACCATCCGCCCTAAATTCCTAAACCCTAATTCTCCAAATTGGCCGTTCTGGACACGGCAATAGCAAAGAAAAAGTATAAGGCAGTGTTTTGTTGGTCGTACATCTGAAGCCTCCTCCAACTTTGTTCGTAAAAGCCTACCTCTCCTTGACAAGAATAGTGGGATATGAGATTATTATCGCAAAAATAACGGAAGCTATAACCAATTCAACGTCAGCTGTTATGCTTGAATAAACCGCATGTCTAATTTATCAACTAATGTTGCATTAGTGCAACACTCTCAGGGAAACCATTCTTGAGTAAACAGCTATTGCATTTTGAAGTATGTGGAGCTACTGCCTGCGTGGGTAGACAACATGCCCACCACGAACGCCACGCTAGGCTGCCGTGTACAATTTACTACTTCCTTTTCAAGACTGGTGTTTACGCATCATAAAACACCTAGTGTCATAACACTATATGTTGTTCACGGTAAAGTGAGCACTTCTGAAACCCTAGTTACATTTTCGTTTCAGGTATTTTTTATACTTTTACCATCTTTTTCAAATAAATATTGTCATGTACGGAATAAACAGCGTGTATATTCCACTGCACTCGGAAGTTAACGTCTAAGGTTAAAATCAAATATATTTCTTGACTATTATTCTAATTGAGAGGGCTTTCGAAAATGCTCACTTTACCGTGAGAAATCTATCCGTGTAGCTACTGCGGCCCATTAAATCCCGGGACGATCATAATTAAATAGATGCGTGCTTCATAACCTACCACGTATCTTTTGGTTGGTGGAGGTGTTATATGTTCGGTTTGACGTAATGAAAAGTTTTGCGTGGCCAAAACATGCTACTGGTATGCGTGGTATGCAGGGGTGAATGGACGAGAAGCGCAACAAATGAACAGCGACCGAGTCACGGACAGACTGTAGCCCCAGCACACCACACTTTCGTCTGTGAAGCGACGTGTGAGATAAGGTAGGAGTTTGAGGCTGACATGACAGAATGCTGGGTGCAAATGGGTAGTAAGAACAGCAAGGTTTCAAGAGGACGCGATGAGACACGTTGGGAACATTGCAAGTACTAGTACACGTGCTGTGTCACGAGTACTACACATCATTTGAATTCCTGATTCGTGTCATCCATATAGCGCCAAAACGGTACGTTTCCGGACATGGATTCCGCATCTAAACTGTATTTACAGCGCACGCTCTAAAACATCCTGAAGTGTGAATAAAAAAATACGAAACATCCGTATATAAATGTATTCATAGGCTGTTCACGGTAAAACGAACACTTTCGAAAGCCCTGCTTAAGATCTGCTTGTATACACATTGTGTACTTTTCCGCTTTATGTAAAATTAACATTTCCATTGGCCTCGTCACTTTATTCATGCGTCGGACAAGTTAAATTGTGGAATTATTATAAAAGTAGATATTTTACAAATCTGCTCATTTTTACACTTTAATGCATTAAAAAAACAAAGAAAATGAAAGAAATAAGTTCAGCTATCACAAGTGGTTACCAAACACTTTTTATTTCGATGTTAAGATATGGAACTACTTTTCTTTCATAGTTAACAACTTTACTGAGCGTATGTCACTCAGCGAGCTCGTTAAAATGTATGCCAGGCAGGAGCAGTGATATTTTTCTAAGGTTGATTTCAAAAGTGCTCACTTTATCGTGAACAGTCTTTAGCATTGGGTATGCTGCGTAAAATTGGGGCCGCAAGACCTCATTGACCCATCGCTGTGCTGTCTCCGTGCCTTCAACAGCCATGAGACCTGACCGGAAACCATCCCATACCATAACGTGGCTGGTGTACAAGGCGTATGGCGTTCACGAATCGTTGCGTTACCCGCTGCGAGGTCAAAGTCTGACGCAACTATCATCGCATTATTATTGAAGCGTGGCTCATCCGAGAACACAATGTGTCGTCATTCCTGTGTCCAATGCCGCCGTTCGTGGCTCCATAGACGGCGTGCCGCACGATGCCGATGTATCGGAGGTAAACGGAGAAGTGTACATGATGCTTGTAGGTCAGCCTCGTTCAAACAGTGACGACTGGTTCTTGTTGAGACGGGCAAATGCAGTGAAAGCCACACAGACTGGAGGAACCATCTGGATGTGGCGCCAAGCTCTGCTACTGCATGTCGGAGGAAACGACGAACTTGTCTTAACTGTAGCACATGTGGCAGGAGCAGTACATACTCTACGTGACGTATGTATGAGCTGTACGCACGCCTGCACACATCGTGTCACAGTGGTGACTGCTCGGCCAAGAGAAGTGGATGCCAGCCGACCGTCAGTCTCCGTGCAGCGCTATCCCGTTCAAATGTGTCCAGGTGGTGATATTCTTCGCGAGCACGACGCCGTGGAGTACTTATTTCCGTCTTAAGGGGAATGGTGCACGAAAGCCATGTATTTACCTAAATATTGGTCAAAAGTTGTTTTTCAGAGAATTTTTGGGAATTTTTGGCACAAGACATAAATAATAATAATTTCGAACACCTTCTTACATTGATAGATATTCACTATCATTACTATTGTCGGAGCATTGATGGAAGATAAAAAAGAATATCTTATTTATCATCTTCCATGAGTGCTCACAGAACAATGAAGGCAGTGAATATCTTACAATGCAAGAAAATGTTAAAAATTAATATTTACGTCTTGCCGTGCGAAAAATGTCGATAAATCCTCCGAAAAACAAGTTATAACGAAAATCGGGTAAATATACTGCTTTCGTGCACCATTGGCCTTAACACGCACACTTCTACCTTTTTAGCCTGTTGGATTGCCGTTTTAAGCAGCACTGGCTAGTCGCCACAAGCACCTCCTGTTTCACGTTGCGCACTCACGTTTGTACGACGTCAATTTGGCCATTTACGGTGCGCGAACATATGACGCGCTGTGTGTGTCGCGATTGCCATGTACAGCAGTGAATAGTTACGCACATTTTTGTAGCTAGTTTCTAACACAAAACTTGTCGCATACAGGCCTAGCATATTTCCGAATTTTGAAATGAGTTAAGTTCTAATAAAAAAAGAAGTAATAAACAATTCGATAATTTATACTTATTATGTTTACAGATATCATACGTATAAGTGCCGAAAAACATGCTCGATTTCAAACTAACAGCTTATATAATCTCTTCACCCTAACGATTTTAGTTTTTATGCGCTATTCCGAAGAAAAAATATACTCTTATCAGATCATCTTCCTATCTGAGGATGTCACGTAAAACTTTTGAAACCTTCCACCGATTCTCTTCAGAATTACCGTATCTAGTAAGGATATCAATTTTTATAGTAGTCAACCTTTCATGAAGCTTATTTTCAAAATTGAGTAATTTACGTATTTTTGACGACATATTTCAGTAACCATTCAACGATACTAAGAGAAGTATCCGGCAGTTCATACTTTCAGACTCAAATTCGCAAACTCGTATTCTCATTAGTCTGTCATTTTTTACCATAGTTCACGTGATAAAATAAAATTTTTACATCGTATATTGAAACTTACTCTATCGACTACCGTCAAGTATGAAATACAAGTTGTTCTACGTTAGTCTATATAAAAATATACAATTTTGATTGATTAGTCACTTATTTTCAATACTGCTTTCATATAAATATTTTTCATCAAAATTTCATATACCTAATCTAACTTCCAGACCCACGACAACAAGAGTTCGTATACTGGCAGCCCCTAGTATGAGATTGAAATATTATTTCGCAGCCTCTTTTTTCCGCCATTTTGTATGATAACGTCTTCTGGAGAAATAAAGCCTTTATTTCATATATCGGGAATGACTATACAGATTGCAGTTGTATTTGTCAAACTATTACTGATTTGGCTAATCATCAAAATTTATATGATTTTAGCACCTCTAACACTTATTTTCAAAATGGTTGCTGCATTGAAGTTTTAAGTTAGCATGCTATATTTGCCGTACCATTAGACATGTTTGAATCAAACGTTGTGTGCTGACAGTACGTAAGTTAGCATTAAACTCTGTTATTCATTGACTCTCTTGCCCTCTTTGTGTAAGATAGCGCAGCCTGAAATAAAAATAGTTATATATTTAAGTCACTCCCGAAACCAATCCCATACATTTTGACTTGCAAACCGTCTTATTGTCGACAGCCCGAATTCGTAATTTAAAAATAACAAGATGTGCTACGTCCTAGTGCCCAGGACGCGGCAAAGTGGATTTGTAACACAATCGAGCAAAAACTAATCACCTAGGTGAAAAGAGCTCTCGTTAAGACAAAAGGGGAATAAAACAGGAAAAACCAAAATTGTAGGAAAGTACTACTAGCTGAAATGCATACACATGAATTTTGATACTGCGTTCTTTTATTTTAATTTTTTTTTTTATTTTCAAAACATGTTTGTATATAATAAACTAGTTTCTTGGAACTTTACAATGTATCTATATAAATATTCAATGGGATTTTGAATATTATGTTCCCTACATCTTGCAATTCCTTACAACCTCCCCAAAGGGCACAAATTACAATTTTATTAAAATGACTTTAAAAAAAAAACTCTTACCTTATAACCTTGACAGTGGCCATTTTTCCTTTTGTGTTACTACTTATTTCAAAATATTTTATATCACTAATAATTCTCTGGCCATGTAGGCAAAAGATGGTCAATCTTCAAAACATGAATATGTAAAATATGATTATTATAATACAAGATTTCTTTCTTGGCCATATATGAGTACAATGAAGGCCATCACTACATAATTCCCAAATATTTCCTTATATATTAATCATCCCTGCCATATAAGCTTAACAAAGGCCATTTTTATATAAGGGCAAAATACGGGTTGGCATATAAAATATTTTCAAGGCTAAAAGTTACCATTTATAGTCAGACCATATAAAATTAACAAAGGCCATTTCATATAAAGACAAAATACGATTTTTGAGCGGTACTTTCTCAAAACATAGAGATAAATTTAACATTTTAATTTCTTTGACATTAAAAAAAAAACCATGTGGGCTGACCCACATTTTAAATATAAAAAGTACTTTTTAAATATTTAAATTTTCCCAAAAATGATTGAATTACATCGGGAAACGTTATAGAAAAAGCACCTACCAACTTTAGTTTGAGAACTTGCATAAATGCAAATTTCTGTCCTGAACCCAACATCAATTTTAAGGTTTATGTCCAGAAAATCGGGGAAAAATCTAAACCAAATGTTGTTTTATGAATTGTGCAAAACTTATGGACATTTTCCCCATAAATGACCATATTTATTATTTTGTTTTTCCATGTCTCTTAAAATTCGGCATTTCGCAAAAATCTACAAATATCTTTAAAATTACAATTATTATTTTATAGTCGAAATTTAAAAACAAAGCATTCTCAAGAAAATGTCTGACTAGTTTTTTAGGACACCTTGGCCCCCTCCATCTGCCTACTTGGACATCAAGTATGTCCTGCCATAAGGGCCTGCTTGTCAACTTGTGTGCTTAACTGGCATGCCGAAGTTCTCTCGAGGCTGCTGTCTGACCCCGAGACAACTTCGTACTCGGCCTAAATAGTTAACATTACCAATTCCCCTTAGGTGGGATTAAATTTATTCTTAACCGATAGGAGTTCTGATAGTTATCAATCATAATTTTTCCTAGGGGGTCTCTAATGTCTTTCATCTAATGGCTGCACTTTTGACCAAATAAGGAGATTTTTCAAAAGGCGATGGGAGAACTGGCCAATCGCCAGCGAGAACAAGTCCACATCACCATGTTTCCGACGAAAACTTCACTAAAACAGGAGATGATATAGCGCCGCCAGCTTCCCAGTAAACATCAAATTGGCACCCCCTACTGCGCTGATGACGTCACAGGAGTGGGGGGCCACGCGCAGTGACCGCCGATCGCCCCACCATCTACGCAGCCAACCCCCGGCGCATGAACTAGGAAAGTTAGTGGCGAGAAGGCCTTCATGCGATCGCGGAACTATGTCCGGCTTCCAGATGGACTTCCGCGTCGGTTGTCAAAAGTTTGTAGCAACAAACTTCTACTCGGCTCTTCGCTTTTTCCACAAAACAGGTTGGTGAAAAGGTGATAGTTTGTAAGTATTTCATTTTCAGGCAGGAGACATTTTGAGCAGAAACGGGAAAAGTTCGTACACTTCACGTACTAAAGTTGCGTAGGAATCGTGCAGTTAGATGCAGACGCCAAAATGTTTGATTGTAGAGAAAAGTGAAAATTTCGTGCAGGCCGTCTCAGATGTTTAGTTTTAAGAATCAGTTTGACTAGTATTTTTGATCGTATACTATATATCTGGAAAGATAACACTAGTGTGGACCCCCAGCTTGATATGAGTGTGGTTCTTATTACATGTACCGTTTAAATCAACAAGCAAGCCATGTTGAATGGCTTCACCTCAAAATTCAATTTAAATCTGCTTTGGGAACTTCTTAGCTTCATCCCGCCATATTTGGAACGAAAATAGTTCTACTAAATGTTATCTAACGTTTTCATTAAATTTTCAAAACGGTGGCATTTTTTGTAGTGTTATATCTAATAGCCTTTAAATGTGCTATTATAACTTTCCAAATGAAACTTGGCGTGGTGATATATCTATTGTATGCAATACATTCTCTAAGCAATAGATTCAGTCGCCCGCTATTCTGGAAGACAGTGACACCAAAAATATTTGTGTAGGTTTACATCATATCTTAGGAATTTTTGACGTTTGTTATCAGAACCGACTCGAAATCTCTTGTGATGAATAATTTTTTAATACAAAATTTTCTGCTATCTCAGTTTCGTTAGACATATAAGTCTAACTTATTGCTAAATCGTGAATCAGAGAATAAGTCACTGTAGCATTATAAATAAATTCTAGTATAAGGGAGTTTATCTAACTTAAGCCACGACATAGTTTTCATTTTGAAATGTTGTGTGGCCAAACTACGATCGTTTTTACTCACTGCCACTATCTGCTTTCAAGTTCCGGCGCAGAAACAAGAACAACATTTTTAATGTTGGATGCCGTTGTGTTAAAAAAAAAAAAATCCGTGGAAATTCATAGAGCTTTTTAAAATTAAAAATTGATGAACTATAAGGTTACACAGTTTTGAGTCCGGCAGCCGGCAGTTTGTCTAAGGATTAACTATATAAAGCGACAAAAAGGAATTTACTTTATTTTCGTAGTATATGTTCAAGCACTTTCAGTGTACTGTACATGCGGATGTACAGACACTGCAATAAAAAAGGCCTTCTTTTGTCAAATTTAGCGTACATCTACTAATGTCATGAAAATATGTACCTCATGCAGTTGTAGCATCACTTGTTTAAGGCTAAGTATGGAAATGAGCAATGTATACCGATCTCAACACACGGCATTTGTTCCCAAATTCACCAGAAATAATGTTGATACATCCGCTGCCGTGGTCGCTACGGCGGCATGTGCGAGTCATCAGTTCAATTCCCAGGTAAGCAATGAATCCTCTGTCGTTTTAAACATTAATTTCAGGTCTGCGACCTTCCCATCACTTCCGTAAACCCCACTTATTTCGCTAATTGGTATACAACTAGGGTATTTAGTAGGCATACAATAAATAAGAGAATATTTGACCAAATTATGATATAAAGTATAATTACCTTACAAGTTATATTGATCATTAAATTATCGTGTGCCAGATTAAAATTGAAAAAATAAATAAATAAAAATAAAACACTCCTCATTGCCGTGCAAACTTGTAATCTGAATTTGTAAATGAATTTGTGTTCAGAGGAATTATACAGCCATACAACATCAAACACGTACCGCAATACACTATCATAATAAATATGTACTATTACCCAACTATTGCAGCCTAGATCCTTATTGTCACAGTATGTTTAAACAGACACTGTCACAGTGCAAGATATTCCTATAATGATACATAATCGCATAATACGCTCAGGGAAGAGAACACTAAAAAAAACATAATTGTAATGTTTGAATTCCTGCTACTCAGTTAAGTAATATATAATAAACGTGTTATGCCGCTTATTTTTTTAACATAGAGTTGCTTGAAAAATCATAAAAAATTACATTAATTAAATATGATAGTATACTAACTATATAAGAGTGAAGAGTGTGAAGATATTTGGACTGCTCTGAACATCGAGGTCTTGAGAGAACTTACGATGTAAAAAGATACCATTTAACCTACGTTTATGTAAAATGCATACATTAAAATTATTACACAAGTACAACGATATTGCAATATTTAACGTCTCATATTTTTTTATTGTTACAGTTTCTCGAAGTTAGTGGACTTAGCCAGGTTATTTAAGGGACGGATGTCTTAATTAAGTAAAAGAGTAAAAATTAATTTCCTAATTTATTTACAACCACCACAAAGAAAATACTCTCGACTTGATAACCGTCAATAAATGACCATTACTTACTATTTATAATGAATTAATTTAATCAATACAAATCACAGTCACCACAAAGAAATTAATACAATAAAATAACTAAAACCAGTCCCGGTAAACAGCGTGTCAGAACATATTGAATTATTTTACAAAATGCACGTCTATGTTTGACAGTTTCAGTATTTACGATAAAGTCTGTATCACACATTCATACAATCCCAACTTAATTTAGTCCACATTCCACCAGTCAGGGATATTCTAAAGTCCTCCGAACGCTCTCGTGCACATGGCCTTTAACTCGGCAGGTATCATGCACTCTCGTCCCTCCACATCACACACACTGGTCTGCCGTCGTCTCGCACCCTCCACCATTGTCCGTCCTCTCCCTCATGTCCATCGTTGCAGCAGACCTAACTCGACTGCCGCACTTCAGCCAGTTGGCTACCACAAAGATTGACTTCTCTCCGGCTGCCCGGGGGCGGGGTGATTTATGGTGTCGTCGGCTCTGGACCAGAACCACCACTGCATGTCGGATTGTGCCGAGGACGGATATTACTATAGTCCGTCTCACGCTTAGATTGCAGTACAGATCTTATGACGCTCACTGTTTCCAGATTGATTCAGCTTTGTAACGTAACTGGCAAGCTGAGAAACAAATGGGTGGTGAAGGAAACGGCCTGATTAAGATAATTTTTATCTGTTTACCTCCCTGAAAATTCGTAAAAGAATACAATCCTGCGACGCAAAGCTAAGCGGCTACTTTGAAACTGGAGCCTGTGAGAAACCCTATCATTGTGATTGCATGGCGCGCACGCAACGAACATGGCATTTTTTAAAGGCTGGATAAGGATAACACATCAGGCAACAGTGCACGCAGGAACAAAGACAGAGTTAACGACAGAAACCACGTATTGGAAAGAGAGAGTGAATGTCCATTACACAGCACGTTGCAATCGAAGTCTGAGACGCTCTATTGAAGAATCTTCCTCATGCTCTCAAGCCATCGAGTCCTCCGGCAGGGGGTAGGAGGGGCTGTGACGGCAGCCAGGCCATCTGTCAATCATTACCCTGGCCGCCGGTCGACGTAGTGAGGAGCAGGTCTGCGTGGGGGAGGGTAGGGCCGATCCTCAACAGCGCCGGAACCACACATAACCAGGTAACACGGCGCCCGTGTCCATTGCTGGTGTCCTCGCGTAACAATATTCAAACTGAACAGGTTTTTTTATTAACGGTTTCAAATTAAAATTTTTAAAATCGTTTGTATAACAATTGGGTAGTTCAACAATATTATCTATATTGTAGGCATATCAAAAATTTGATATTATTTATTTAAGAGAGATTTTCCTAAATACAGAGGTTTTCCTCCAACGTAACAATAAAGTCGGAACAATCGTTTCGTACAGGAATCGACATTATCTTTTCAAAATATTTCTCCAGATATTTCGATCTTGTGTATCTTCCTCTTCTGAACCAAATCTTCTCATTGTTATCTGTACATTTTGGAGCCAGGTAGTCATGAGTCGTCCTCTTTTTCTCCTACTTACAACTTCAAATTCCTGTAAAAGTTTTGGTATTCTAGTATCTTCCATTCTTCTTACATGACCATACCACTCTAACCTTCTTCGTTCTATAACTTCATACATTTCTTCTTCCACTTCCATTAGCCTTATTATTTAGGTGTTCCTTACTTTTTCTTTTCTTGAAATTCTGGCTGATCTCCACAAATCCATTTATAATCCTTTTAGCTTCTCAATATGTTTTTGAATAATTATACGGGTATCTGCTCCATACAAGACTATACTCTCTAATAGGGACTTAAATGTTATTCTTTTTGTTCTATTCATAACAATCCTGCTCCATAAAACTGAATTGAGCATCCCTATTACTTCCCGTCCATTAGTAATTCTTTTATTGATCTCCATGTTCCCCTTGGTTCTAATATTGAACCCAAATAGCAAAAAATATTTATTTTTAAAGTTTGTATTTCATCAATGTACCATTCATCCAGATCATTAGTATGATAGTCTGTTTTTTGATAATTGATCTTCAAACCACAATTTTGTATTCCATTGATAGTTAATTACATATGTAATTTGCATCCTCTCCATCTTGCGTTATAATGACTTGATCATCGGCGAATAGTAAACGATGCAGATACTTTCCATCTGCTATTTATAAACCCAAAATTTCATATTATCCACAGTTAAATAACAAGAAATAGAGTACCTACTTTTCATACTACTGTAAAATGTATTTATTAGATACTGTAAAACTGTGTCCGTGTGGTATTTTTAAAGAATAAAATACTAACTTAAATTGTAAGAAATGGGTGGGTAATATAAACACATAAAACACAATAAAATTTAAGTATGTAAGTGCACATCATAACTAGGCTGTGTTGTAGTTATTTAACAAAAATAAAACACCAATAACGTTTCTAAAATCTTGGATATCCAAATTCTCCAACCATCGCATGAATTTAAATTATTTTAATAAACATTAAAATGTGAACACTTTTTGATATCCAGTGTTTTTTACTATCTTCAGCAATAGTTTTAAATTATTTAGTAACTAATTAATAACTAATTCATGTTTTTGGTTTTCATATTTTAAAATATATATGATTTATGAATTTAAAATATACACACAAGGCGAAAAAAATGTTAATAAAATTCAAAATATAGCATTTTCAAAAATATGTGGTATCTTCTACTCAATTATATTACACTACACCATATATACATGAATTTTGGTTTCTATTGAACTTTCATGATTTTATACCGATATTACTGTGATAATAAATTAATTTTAATGACTATTAGGTAAATGAAGACAGCAGAAAAGTTATAATTTGACAACATTTTAGTACACTTTCCTACTTATTATATTAAATTCCTTAAGGTTTTTAATACCATGTCTCTCCAAATAAAAAACGTGGGGTAATGCATTATATATACTACTCAACTGCCTATAGATGTATGACATATAACATAGATTTAAAAGAAATTTTTTAAAAAATCCTTTCAGGTCTTATTGCGTGAAGCTGAAAGAAACACACGCACCAGTAAACAAAATGAATTATTTATTTTTTTGCGATGACAGAAAGCAAGACATCACTTTCCAACGTCGAACAAATAATTACAAAATTGAAATACATTTTACTAAAACACATTTATATTAGTGTTTCCTTGATTACTCCTGCAAAGTCATTTAGAATATTGCATTCTGTAATAAAAATACTAAATCAGTACTAATGTAAGGTTCTTAGGATATCAATATATAGAAAAATAAAGAAAATTGTAATATGTTTCTAAACTTTAAAATTAAATCTACCAAGTACGTGTATTTGTTAACAAACATCTTTCATATCTTTCAGGAGCTATACTAATTTATTGCTACAATCTGAGTTAAAAGCGATTTAAAAACACGGTTGTTCATTGTAGTTGTAATAACACGGATAAGTTTTAGATACGGCGGTAAGTTTCGCAGCGTTGGCAAAATGTTTAGCGTTTCATTTTCATACACATCGCACATATGACTTTCGCTTCTCGCTTGGGTATAGTCCCAAATCGTACCAAGGGGGAGGGTTCACAGTAAAAGTGAACTAACAAAGACCATATTTTTAAAAATCATTTGCTAAACTCATGGTGAAAATAATTCCGACAGAAATTTAATGTGGGGAATATTTAAATTTATAAGGTAAATAAATATAACTCTCTCTCCCCCTCTCTCTCCCTCCCCCCCTCTCTCTCTCTCTCTCTCTCTATATATATATATATATATATATATATATATATATATATATATATATATATATATATGAAATTATACACGATTAGCTGGAATACGTTTTATCTGATCAACTTAAACATTACGTGTCTTACTCAATTAACTTTAGGAAATGAAAGGGTTGTGTTTTGAATCCACGAGGTATTGGTA
This sequence comes from Dryococelus australis, assembly GCA_029891345.1. Lineage (NCBI taxonomy): Eukaryota > Metazoa > Arthropoda > Insecta > Phasmatodea > Phasmatidae > Dryococelus > Dryococelus australis. The sequence continues at coordinate 266,427,945 of CM056993.1, forward strand.
ACCAAGCATCAATCAGCAGTGTCCGTAGTTCATGAACATTTACTGGCTACTAGAGCTTCTCTGTCTCAAGCGCGTCCTATATATGTCCAGTGGATGATCAGCGCGATTGACTGGCGAGACAGGAGCGAATTGGAACGTTGTTCGCTCTCAATTACAGACGGCTACACGCGGTCCGACATTGTGTTGCTGAAATATGGCCTGACGGTCGCCCTACACGTGTATATGATCTAAAATCCTTAAAGCGTCTTCAATAAACCAGTGTTATATGAAACAAAACACTAATATGTTGCCAAAGTTTCAACTTGAATTTATTAAAGTCATTATCATATTAACAAAATGTTTTTATATTCTTCAGGCAATGTATTAGTTTATTGCTCGAATCCAAGTTTAAATGACATTTTTAAAACGCTGTTATTCGTCAAAGTCGTAAGTAACATCACGAAGACGTCTTCGATACGGTGATTAGTTTATTCAGTTGGTGGTTAACACGACACTTTTTAATCTCTCCATTTTTTTTGTCCTTTATGCATCCTTCCACGGCCACTGAAAGGTAATGTAGTCACGCATCTCTTGCAGTGTATTCACAGAAATATGTACATAAGGAAATGTCTTCCGTATGGCGAGTCTACACGAAGAGTTTCTAGACTCTGTAATCAGAAAATTATCGTTCCTGTGGTGTAGAGGAGCCACCCGGCCGCCATGTTGTTACGTCACCCATCCGCCTTCTTCGAAGTCATTGGTCGTTGGCCATTGAGCCTTGTTTGACCAATGACTTCTGATGCATGACCTTTGACCTCGCCTAAAGCCCCAAGAATTATTAAAAATCGGTTTATAAATCGAAAGGAAAATTATTATTAAAATATTTATTTAAACATTACAAAGAATTGTTAAAAAATATATTACTGATAATTATTTTTAAAATTGTTTAAAAAGTTCATAAAATGTGTTATTAAAAATTATTTTAAAATTCATTAAAAAAGTTATAAAAATCTTTAAAAGGTTATAAAAAATACTTTTTCTTTATAAAAATCATTTAAACATTTATATTATAAACTTTCCATAACGGCCGCTATCTTGTATGCTCTCACCTACATTCGTCGCCATTTTGGTAAGAGACTCGACCAAGTAATAGCGTTCGACCCTGCATGCTTAGCATGTTCTCACTTTATTAAAAAAATTTAAAAATTACTACAACATTATTTAGAAACTAGTTAAAAAATTAATAAAAAAATATTAGAAAATCATTAAAAAAATTAAAGACACCTTATATACATTTCTCGCCATCTTGGTAAGCGATTCGACCAAGCAGTATTGTTCGACCCCACCATCTTGGTATTCTCTCACCTTATTAAAAATGATATAAAAATCGTTTGAAAATTTTGAAAAAACTTATTATTGAAAATTAGTTGAAATTTTTTATAAAAATTGTTAAAACATTTTAAAAAAATATGATTAAAAAATTAAAAACCTGTAAATATAAAAATTTTAGATGCCCATGTGGTCAATTGTGAGTATAATTTGTTTTTGAACAAACCTTACATCTTTTGCGAGTCTTGAATTACCATTTTTGTAACAAAAAAATTATTCTCTCTGCCTTTGGCTACTAAGTTTGTTATTGAAGTCACTTTTCTGTATCGTTCTACCAGTGACTCCTTTTTCCCTTTCACCCTTTCACTCTTTCTTTGAATGGCACTGAAACTATTAATAATGCTGCATATTGTGATCTGGTTAATACTTACTTCAAAACCTATGGATAAGTAAATTCTGTTCTCCATTTGAATATATCCTTTCCCACGGTCCATATTCCTAAGTTATCTAGTAACCTTACTCCTACACATTTTGTTAAATTTCCTAACCTTTCACGCAATGATTCGCTCCTTAAAGTATTGGATTACCTACTGAAGTCCCAACCCCATGAATCTGACTTCCATTATGTTTTTAAACTTTTGCATCCTTATCGGCGGCCCTTAACTAACCTAGGAATTACCATACCTACCTTTTTTCTACCATGTCTCACCTTGTTAGTTTGCCTAGATTTTTGCTTGTGGCTTTGGCTCAAGTTACGTCCTGCACCTGTTCCAACCTCTTCTACACCTCCTCCTCCTGTGTCTTCAAGTACTGAAAGGACCGTAGCGGTCATTCTACCTTCTCAGTCTAGTGAATCAGTTGGATAAAGTTATAGAATATGTTTTTTAAAGGTGTTTTGGTTGTTATTTTTTTTGGTGTATTCTGGGTGTGGGAAGTGATGTGGTGTTCCTATTGTTACCAAGGTTAATAGTATGTTGTGGTTATGGTTACCCCACCCCCATTACCTGGTTTGCGCGATGGAGGATGTACCGTTTGTTAGGCACGTCTCTATTATTAATTAGTTTTCGTACTTTACCATGAAGTTTTGAGAGAGGTAATTATAAATTTTGTACATCACTGAGATTTTTTTTGAGTGAAGTATATTCTTATGGCAAAGTGTGGCTTGTTAGGTCACCTTATTCAATCTAGTATTTTTATTATTCAATTATTGTTATTAACTATTGGCTTCAAATGTTGAAAATAAGAAATCTAGAAAATGCTGTGTTTGCCTTTTTTGACGTTTCTGTCATATAAGAATTAACGAGTATAACTAACCTTTTTAGTGATTCTCTACGAAATTTGTTATATCATAGATCCTACATTTGTCACTAGAGTTCTCTGTAATGAGAATTTCAGACTTCAAATTTGGGTAACGAAATATCAGTATTTTATATAAAGTAACTGCCCAAAATTGTAAAATGTTATGGTAAAATTTGGTATTGATAAAGAAAATTTTTTAGAGAGTGATAATATTTTAGCTTTACGAAATAATACCGTAAATCAGAGTGTGTACGATCTGAGATAATGTTTGTTACTTCTATGTAGTGCTCGTTGGAGAGTCTTTCATTCCACTTCTTTGATGCTGAGCTTGCCTTCATCTTCGACATACCAACATGTAATCAACTACTTTACCTTTATTTTCCCTCGCAAGTAATCCAGTTATTAATTTGGATATGTAAGTGATCCTTCAATCCACCGAGTAGGGCGGTTGCCGCATGGTCGCAGGAAATCATGGTCTTTGATTTTCAGCGATGATAGCTGCCTGAGCGGTGCTCTCTGAGGATTCCCAGATCAACGAACAGAAATGATGCATGCCTTTTGTTCATTGCAGTAATGTTTAAAGTTTCGGCCAGCCCACAAGAAGTTACTAATTGAAGTGATTCCCGCACCAAAATAAAAATCACTAACATGAATTTCAAAGTTAATTGAGAATGTTTAATAGTATAAAGTAACTCTTTATGAGTTGGATAAATATGTAAATTGGTATTATATATTTTTGGGCTTGCAATAACGTTTAAATCAAAAACTTAAAGGAGATATAAATTATCTGGCCCCCTGATACAGCGAACATAATAATGAGGTTAAAATACTTTAAAAAAACATAAGGAATATGTAAACAAAGTAATAATGTTTTAAACAAAACATTTATTATTATTTATTCATTGATTTCATGACTAATGTGAACAAATAATATTATCTATGGTTAAAAAAGTGTTGTTGGTTACGTTGAATTTTTTTGTGCAGTAAACTGCTTGCCAACCCCGAATTGCTATAGTATTTTTATTTATATTGACATTTCTTTTAATTACCTGTAGTTTGCACACATTAAATATTTGGTGCAGGATGTGTTACAAGTACTGATGATAACCAAGAAAAGTTTGTTAGTTAGTAAACAATAAGTGTTGAGGTTAGATGAACATGTTGTGTGCCTCCCACTGTTATACTTTGTGATCAGCTAGGCGACATTAATCTTGCGGTGCTCTGTATTTTGCTGCTTTATTGTACTTTATTGAAGGTGTTTCACATAACAAAATTGAAAACTTGATTATTTTCCTCTGGGACCATTTGTGGAGAGGAGATTGTGTCTGATGGGTTGTTATTCCGGTTTAGGCGAACAGTTTTCCGGACCTAATTTTTTGAAACCCCAATAAAGGGGGTTACAAGTGTCACGTGCTTGGTAACGTTCCCTAACAACATGCTACAGAACCAAAAAAATTTATACAAAGATGGCGGCCCTCGAAACAAATGACGAAAGAAAAATAAAGATGGCGGAAGAGTAATGATGAGGGGAGTGGGGGTGTGGGAGTCAGTCGTATGTTGGGCGGGGTGCTGGGGAACCCCGGAAATGCATTTTTAAAATAATTTTTTAGTAATAAATCTTTTCAACAATCTATTTTTTTAAACTTTAAATGGTTTTTTAAAATTTTTATTGGATTTTTTTTTCATAAATTTTGATATGTTTTAAAATAATTTTTAAACGATTTTTTTATTATATTTTTCCTAATAAAATATTTTTAAAAATTAAAAACAATTTTAATAACAATTTTGTAATTAATTATTTTTAGAAATTTTTTTACGATAATTATAAATTTTTCAAATGAATTTTAAAATAATTTTTTAGAGTAAAATTTTTATAATTTTACAGGAGTATAGTATATTCGTGGTTTCTTTACACTTTTTTTAATCAAATCTTTTTAATCAAAACATATCCCCATTATTAAGTTCTTGGTTGTATCTCAAATATGTTATTTATAACCGTTTTATACTTGTGTTACAAAAAAAATGCTTACTAAATGTAATTTTATTCATATTTTATCTATTAATTAAAATATTTAATTTATATTTACCACGAATAAAGACTGGAAGAAAATAGGCGTGTTGGCAATGCATGTAGTAAGAAGTAGTTCTCATGGTAAATATCATAACAATTGAGCGTGCACGAACGCGGTGGGCTGTCCTTTTGGTAAAATTTTATAGATTCGGTTAGGCTTTGTTTGCATGAGGTGGAGGAATATTAGGGAAAAAGAACTTTAGAAGGGCTTCAGAGAAATTGGAGGTAATCTCGAATGAATTATAGAACACCTTTTTTGAAAATTGAAATCCCATGTTAAGACAAATATGCTACCATTTATTAAAGTAACTTTAATAAACAGTAAAATACCCGCATATGGGGAAGATTTATTTGTATTATCTGTTTGTAAACCGGAAATTCAGAATAAATAGCAATTTCCAGAAAGTTCTGTGACGGGATGTACTTTATTGTAAAAGAAGTAGCGTCCGTAATTTTACGCGTGTTCCTGGATACATTTTTATCAGTAATTTTCCGTGATTGCACAGAATGTTTCCTAATAGTGTGATAAAGATAGTCGATATAGTGATACATTAAGGTTATTAGACTGTTAAAAAAATCTTCTGTTTAACTTCCTAAACTATAATGGAAGTTTTTAGCCTATACATTGTATTCAAATAATATCACACATCAGACGAATGATTTAGGAATGTTTAGCGTCGTTACTGTACAGATTTTGTAACCTGCCTCACGTTACCACTCGCTTATCATCACTGTATTTATACACTTATGTGGTAAATTTGCGAATTATTTCTTAGAGCGTACGAACATACATACTTTTCCACTCCATCAGCTCTTACTCCAATGTTCATTAATTAAAAACAAACCAATTTCAATGGCCAACAATTTTGAACACGGAGTTGCTTTATCTAATAATTTAATGCTGCCGACATAACTGCTACGTACCCAGTTATTGTTTGTATCAAAGAATATTGAATTAAGGGCAGGGATTTTTTTTATTAGGATCTGACTTTAAAAGTGCTTAATTGACGACGTGCCGCTTGTGGAAACGGTGGCATAAAGACGCGCGACGCGATTTCCTTTCACACGCAACTGAATTACAAGCCTGTTCGCGGTAAAGTGAGCAGTTTTGAAATCAATCTTTGAAAAATGTCACTCCCTCTTCCGGCAGATATTTTATTGAATAAAATGGATTATGTCTTTAAGGATACTAAAGTAATTTCACTTTCGTACTGCGTTTTAATGGTTTTCAGTCAAATTTGTAAAACATTTAATTTTCAAATAATTTCAAAGTTTACAATGTTACTGTTAGTGCTCGATAAAATTGGTGTAAACTACAAAGCATAATATTGGAAGATCAAACCAAATTTACCATATTTTCTTACATTTACATATATGTAAATTGTGCATCTCACCAAATGCTTTATATATATTATTAATATAATTCATAGTATACACACACGAATATATCAAAATAGTCAGAAAACTCAACATCGAGCCGCGTTTTTAATACACAATACACACCGCATTATTGCGAACTCAGTGTAATAACATTCTGCACAGGAACTATTTATTACTAGGCGTTACCAACACACCAGTTTTCTCACTGTTTTTATTAATATTAATTATTAATTAAATGTGATGAGGCACATGGCCATGTTAAGTTTACATACGGTGAATGTAGCCTATACAATGTAATCAGAGGAGCAGATCCAAAGCAGGGCTTTCAAAAGGGCTCAGTTTATCGTGAAAAGCCTCTAACTGCCTGCGTTAGTGCCTTACGCATGGTGCAAATACAATCGTGACAAGGCCTCTGACCACAGCTCCAGTAACACGGAAGCTGCCTGAATGGAAGTGAGACCGGTCGAAAAACGACAATACTGTGCCAACACGTATGTCAAATAGTTGTTATTTCTTTTCAGCGTGTCATTCTTATGAATTTTGGCCGCAGGATGAAGAGAAACCGAGGATTACATAAGGGTGGTGCTATTAATATAATTTCAACTTTGGTCTTGAATTATAGGTCCTAAATTGTATATTTTCGGAACCGTTACCGAATTTAATATACTTCTATATGTTCTGACCTATAAAATACAATAGCAGGTTGTTAACAACAAATAGCATTTGAAAGACAGTACAAAAAAACTGATCATGAAAATAACAAGGTGGGGTAAGTTGGATAAGAAGGTAAAGCCATTTGAAGAAAACTTTTTCTTAAAAAAAATATTTTTAAAAAATTATTGTAGAGAGATAGCATGAAAGTGATATGTTGACACAATAGTTGAAAATGGTCGATTTAAGTACACGTTCACATAAATCACGCTTGCTATTAAAACAGTCATAATCATACTAGTTAATTGTTTCATTTGGTCTGCCTCACCGTTATACGCTGTTCACGGCAAAGTGAGCACTTTTGAGACCCCTGGTTTCTTTTTCCTATCAGCCACTTTTTATTCTCCCACCTTTTTAAATATAAATATAGCCATATAAGTAATGAACGCATTATATTTTACCGTAATCGAAATTTTATGTCTAAGCGTACAATAACATGTATTTATTGATTACTATTCCAAATGAGAGTGCTTCAAAACGTGCTCACTTTACTGTGAATAGCCTTTAGTTATTGGTCACTGCAAAGCGTGTGTTGCTGTCAGCTGTTGTCGCCTTTCCAAGAACTCTATCGCCACTCTCCTCTCTACAAGTGCTTGGTTCCAATGGTTTCGTGCCACAGAGAAAGAGCTAGGCCTATCCCTGCTGATTCACAGCTTCACTTCCGGGCAAACGAGTCGTCTAATAGCCTCCCAGTCTCGGCTAATGGTCCACATTCCAAACGTTTCGGGCGACTCACTTAATGAGGCGATTTGGGCGCGTCTAATGCCTCAACGAATTCTCGTTCTGTTTCCCCAGTGTAGAGTCCATTCACGGTTACTCCAAACTCTTCTGAAGCCTTGTTAAAAGTTCTGCTTCCAGGATATTCCTCCGCGTCGTGCAAACGAAGCTTATACTGAGTCCAGAAAATAACACCAAAGGGACAACACACAGCATTATTGCGGACTCAGTGTAATAACATTCTGCACAGGAACTTTTTATTACTAGGCGTTACCAACACACCAGTTTTCTCACTGTTTTTATTAATATTAATTATTAATTAAATATATTAATTTATAAATATAATATTAATAAAACTGCAATTTTACCAAAAATAAGGTACCTTTATGGCGAAGTAAGTATAGTATAAGAAATAACCAAATACGTCATAAGTGGGGTTAATTTTCAAAGATTTATTTCAAAACGGCTGAAGAAACCGCGAATAGACTATAGATGTCCAGTCCCCGTCCGCCCGCTTGCAAGAGCGTAGCATCACGCGGCTATTAATATGCTACTAAACAGCTATGGTAGACTCGTCTACACACTGGGATTCATCAACCCGAACCCTTTATATTTCCGTTTCTTCTCCTGAAGAAATTTTTGCTGTCATGATACTGTTATTCTCATATTCACTTAACGATACTGTAAACCATTTATTTCACAAATTATTCAGTTATGTTACAGTATTTGGACTAGTGTTGTTTAAATTAGTCGTTGTATAGCTATGTATGTATACAAATATGGTAGGGAACAAATTGTGTTAATTGAATTTATTATCTTGACGATGTGCCCTCATAATAATGTGGTTAAGCGTAAGAGAAGGCTGTAGGCCTCAAATTTGCCACAAAAATAAAGACGATTTGTTATAAGAACAACGTTACAATCCTTATAAGAACATAATCCAGCAGAACACAGACTATAACCACAATTATGTTGTTTTTAAACTAGTGCTACGATCAATATCAAAAAGTTGGTTATAGAAGAAGAAATCGTTACACACTGAAAACACTAACAAAATAAATATCAAACATTTTGTCTAAGAATATGTTAGTAAATCCCAAAGGTGCAGTAGAAATGTAAGCACCTGAAAAAATTACAGGAAAAATTATTTTTAAAATTTTGCATGGGAGAGTTACAATAAAGTCTTGGTTGATCTAATGTTTGCTTGATTTTTACATTTTGTACTTATTGTGGTAAGGAAAATGAATAAAATGTATCGGCGAACTTATTTACTAATATATATATATATATATATATATATATATATATATATATATTGAACACCCGTCAGAATAATTTAACAACGCAGACAAAATTACTCTCAACCTACAATACACAAATTATTTTAAAGATTGGAAATATAATGTTTGCTTGTTTCGTGTAACAGATTTTTAAAAGAAACTCGGAATATTGAATAGAAAAAGCTTTTTTTTTTTGCAAACAAAGTAGCAAACGAAGCTCTCTAAAGATGTTTTTACACATTTTCTGAATAATTTTAACAGTTAAAAAGTTATCACAGACACATTCTTACAGAACCGAGAAACTATCCACTTTTTTCAGAAAAAGTGAAGAAATTTTCTTACGAAATCTAGGACAACGAATTGTGAGTTTTAATTAGATGGGTTTTAATTGATTTTTAATATTTTTATTTGGCTCTAATCGAGCTTTTTTTTTAAATACTGAAACGGGCTAGGAACTGAGTGATACGAATTGTTTATACTTTTTAATTAAGGGTGAAAGTGGTCCAGGTCTCTTGTTATACATCTACTTGAAGGACTTTAGCAGTCGAACTGGGGAAATGGGCGCCATTGCTGGGCCCTGGATAGCTGTGTTCAGTCACTTGGAAGGCAGCAGAAAGCAATCCTCAAATGAGCCTTAACTTGACTGAACCGGCTATAAAACCCTCCGGTTTTGCTTGCCGCTTCGCTTCCAGAACCTAACGTTTAAGGCTAACTGTTTCCACTGTACAAGGTCGGGCTTGCAATAGCTCATTACAAGTTGCAGAATACAAACAACATATTACAGCACAGTATGGAAGGAGATAGCAATTACTTGTATTGATTAGATATTTTATTGAAATGTAATCTACCCCATTATCTATTTATCAACTTTTTCATAATCTCTTCCGAAATTTAATGCTGTAATACTTCAACGAATTTCTGGACTCTATGAGTGTTTCATATGGTGGATACTGTTTACAAAATGTAGCATATTTCACACTATCTTTTGAATTTCTCCGTTAAATTTTGGATAGAGGACTTCTGTGACCGTAACATGGACCCTATTAATTTAAAGGGAGAAATGAGGAGGTCAAAGTGCACGAAACACTTGTTTAAGTACTGCACCATCAGTTAGGGCTTTCAAGGAAAATTACTGACACAAACAAGTCAGACAAAAATGTACCTATGTTGACTAACTGATAGTTGTTCGTTCCAACATACATATGCCGTCATTAGAAACTCTAAAATGTAAAAATTACGGAAAATTATGTTTTTATGCTAAACACCACCTTTTCGAGAAATTAATTCACATTGAAATACAACGTTTGCAATGTTAGATCATAATGTATTAATTTATTGAAAATTGTGTCATTGAGAATAAAAACAATAGACGGCATTTTTGTATACAATGTACGGTAGATTAGTAATTCGTGGGAAACAACAAAAAAAATTGGACGGTTATATTTTTTAGTGCACAAATGTAGTTCCAACCCATCAATTTTTATGGAATGGGGTTGATATCCGCAACCAATGTTTTATGGTTTGCACTTTTGCGTTCAATAATATATTACTCAGAAGCTCAGATATTTATGTTTGTTTGGTCAGTGTTAATAACAAAATCGTTCTGTTCCAGCTACACATTCGAAGGTGGATACACCCTACCGAAATAGATTTAGGCTATAGGTCGTATATTAATTTTATAAGGAGTTTTTCTGTATTATTCGTGAACATTTTGCATATTGTAGTTTCAATGATTTAATCCTACATTTCGGAAAGTAAAATACTATTTGCTGTTAAGAAAGTGGTTGGTTTTTTAAACAGGAAACAAACACCCATTTTGTGTATGGGACATAGAAAGTTTATAGACAAAGAAGACAGTCTCTCAGCAGTCTCGCTGAGCCCCTTGTTACTGTTAGTGCTCGATAAAATTGGTGTAAACTACAAAGCAAAATATTGGAAGATCAAACCAAATTTACCATAATTTCTTACATTTACATGTATGTAAATTGCGCATCTCACCAAATGCTTTATATATATATTATTAATATAATTCATAGCATACACACACGAATATATCAAAATATTCAGAAAACTCAACATCGAGCCGCGTTTCTAAAAGCTTCGTCTTCTCTGGTTACTGCCAATGATCTACGGAAACATATCTCCGTTCTTTTAACAAGCTTTTATTTAGCTTGCCTTGTTAGTTAGTTTGTACGTTCGGGTGAAATCTTGCAAGTGAATTTTGACCCACTTCTCGGTATACAATCGAGCTGAAACTTGGTATACATATAGAAACCCGACGACAATGCAATAATATGGTGACATCGACCTGGTGCTGCAACCAGGATCGTCTCCTCACGTTGTTGTTTAGAAAATTATGTTTCTCCATTGAAAGAACTCGCAGTGATATCAAGCGTAATTGAGAAATCAGTGTCTAATGATTATGTTTAGATTCATTAAAACTTTAAAAAATGGCGAATCTAAAAAGTGAAAAAAAAATAACTGTAAATAAACATTTAAAACCAAGCTTTTATTTATAAATGCACTAAAAATAGAAAAATAATTATAGTAGATACACAATGCGTAAAACTTGTAAGATGTGATCGAACAGCCGTAATAAACTTTGCTACAAATTAATATGTTTGTATCAATTTAGATTTAGTACATAAAAGCTTGGCGCAATATAGAACGTATACCTCAGTTGCATAAGCGTAGTAAGCACATATCTTGCGTAAGTCTCTTGACTATTCGCGCCGAACTTTTATATACTAAATATAAATTGATAGAAACATATTAATTTGTAGTTAAGTTTATTACGGATGTAAGAACAGATCTTACAAGTTTTGCAAATTGTGTAACTACTATAATTATTTTTCTCTTTTAAGTGCATTTATTAATAAAAGCTTGGCTTTAAAAAAATTTTTTTTCTATCATTGTGATACTAGTTAACTTTGAAAAACACTACAGATTAATCTAACATCACATAATTTGTACTGAGTCGATACCCCTTGGTATAAGGCAGAGGACGTTAGAAGGTTGATCGTTACACTGTGTAAACTTATACGCGTTATGTTTAAGTTTAATCTTTATTAAAAGGAACACACGCGCGCACACACACACACACACACACACACATATATATATATATACACACACATATATATATATATATATATATATATATATATATATATATATAACTTGTCGAAATTATTGTAAATAAATAAAAAATAAAATTTAGCGAATTTATGTAAGTTAACGAGTATCGTCTTACCCAAATACTCTTAACTTAAATAAGATCGTGCATGAATATATACTGTCGCTGATATGAAAGAACTCTATATATATATATATATATATATATATATATATATATATATATATATATATATATATATATATATATATATATCTTTCATATCAGCGATTTCATTTTCAGTATATATTCATGCACGATCTTATTTAATTTTATTTTTTATTTATTTACAATAATTTCGACAAGTTACACAGTTACGTATTTCACCATATACTAGAACTCACTATATTACAGTCCTCAGCTGTAAACATTAAACTGCAATTCAATATCTCATTACACTATTCATTAAAATAATAAAATCAGTCATATTTACAAAATTAAAGAGTGCAGTACTCTACATCGGCCAGGATGTACCAGTAGTGTGAACTACTCGCTCTGCGCTCAGATGCTTATGTGAATCACATAAACATCTCAGGACTCGCCCTAAGCACACCAGTGAATATGTTGTTGACGGCTAATTGAGTACTTTTGAAATAAACCTTTGAAAAATGTCACTACCACTACTTGCGTGTATTTCAACTAGCACACTGACTGGCATTGCGCCAAGTAAAGTTGGCAACGAAGAATGGGAAGTAATCCCAAACTGTTATGTAAACATTTGTGAAAACTAAAATGGTTTATTTTGCTTTCTGTTGTTTTATGCATATAAGTGTAGGAATGAGCAGATTTGTAAGTTATTTACTTATATAATGATTTCACATTTTCACTTGGCATAAGGACGAATAAAGTTTGGAGGCGCATGCCAATATTAATTTTCCATATGGTGGAAGAATACACAGCGTGCTTACAAGTAGATCTTAAGCAGGGCATACAAAATTTATCAGTTTACCGTGGACAGCCTATTTCCCCGTAGTCACTTTGGCCACACACACGCAATAATTTTTTTGGCGTTTTAAAGGGTTGTAATTATCCTGAACTAATTCGACTATTACATACACTTATGCTTGCACACAGGCGAACCAATTCGGATCCAGCATCGACAGGTTTCTCAAAAGTTGAGGCAATCCTCAACCACATTCTGGAAGGTGTTAGACGCCGCTAATTACGAGCTGTCAACCAACTAGGCGTTCCTACATCCACATAAAATAATTCTATGTTATACTTATTGTAGACTCAATTCTTCAAGCCACGGGCTGGTTCAATTGCGAAGGGGCAGAGGTGTGGGGAAGTATCGCGAGTTAGAAATGTTAAAGTCTCTACATGATACGCACATCCTAAAAACAAGTGTAATATAATGGCATATTTTCTCCTTATCTAGAAATGTTGTAACTGAAGTCGTTGAGTTATTGAAAATTTTCCAAATTAGGTCTGCCTTCAAGACCTTTAAGTACTTGACAACCAGCTTAAAACCAGTACATTAACTTAGTCACACTGTGCTGCTGACTTAATGACACTGTAGTTTTGTGTAAATAATCTCTCACAGAATGAAAGATGAATGTAATGGAAAAATAATGGAAGAATTTATTGGATTGAAATCGAAAATGTATGCAATAAATGTGCAAGGTGGTGCAAAGAAAAGAGCAAAGGGTGTGAAAAACACTGTAGTCAGAAATGAGATTAGTTTTGGTGACTACAAAAAGTGTTTGTTTGGTTAAAAAAAAAAAAAAAAAAAGTGTTGTACAAAAGTATGAATCTTATTAAAAGTAAGAAACATGGACTCTATACGATTGAGATGAGAAAAAAAGCATTAAGTCCCGAAGATGATAAAAGATTTATTCTTAAAGTTTGCATTAATACACTACCATGGGGACACTACAGAATTGAAAAAAGAGTGATACTATGAAAAAACAGCTGCCCATCACGAAGCGCGAGTCACCTTATCGCTGATATCGTTCGCGAGTTGTGCGTGAGCTTAAAGGAAAGCATATGTATAACAAAATGCAATCGCTCATCGACATTGTAAATATCAAGCTTATATACGGTGATAAAAAGGTGTATGTGATTATCGACGAATGAGGCAATCCGTGGTTCAAGGCTAAAGACGTTGCGAACATACTCGAGTATGCAAATCCGCGAGAAGCAATCAGAGAACATGTTAGAGAAAAGTATAGGCTAAATATGCAGCTACATACCGTATTTATCAATGAACCGGGCTTGTATGCATTGATCATGAAGTCAAAGATGGCAGCTGCAGAACAATTCCAGGATTGGGTGTATGAAGAAGTGCTACCATCAATTTGCAAGCACGACGAGTACAAGATTGAGTAAAAGTACAAACCGCTACTGGATGACTTGAATAAGAAGCTTACAGTGGCTAAAGATGTTATCGACTAAGAGAATAATCCGTGGTTCAAAGCGAAAGACGTTGCAAGAATACTGATCTGAAAAAAGTGTTGCGAGTGAATGTAATGGAAAAATATAAAAAGCCATTGTCACAATTAAGGTGGAGGACTTGAGTCCCCAACCTTAAGAATGCACAACCTCTCACGGTTTTTATTTCAGAGCCCATTAAAAACGCTCTTATAGCTCTAGTAAAGAAAAAATTATATAACAGTAAATGTTTTTAATGGATAACCATCCATTAAAAACTAATAACCATACATGTTTGCACACTATTGGACTTCGGTGATTCTTTCACTTTTAACATCATAAATTAAGTTTCTTTGGCTTACTGGTTACAAATAGTTGTAACTGATATTGGTTTATTAAAATCAACTGTAAGTTTCAGATTAGTTCGATCTTTTACAATAGCGGTTTTTCTGTAATAACAATAAATAACATGAAATGGTCTTCTCCCAATAAATGATGCAGAGTTGAAGCACAGTTCATTATTACGATAAGGGGTATCTAGTTAAATCTTTGAATTTCTAAAATCGTTGTAAGCAATATACATCTTATAGAAAATTTTATCATCAATGTTTAAATTCTAATTCTCTTTGCGAAACTCTTCATTCTGCCCATTCTTAATAGAAATATTTTTGACAAAACGAGAGTCAAATATTGAACCATGTGTGAATTGTCCAGGATCTTCTTTTCTGTTTTGCTGAAAACCTACAATGACAAAGTCTGCTATATCGAATTGGATTGAATTGAACTGATCTTTTATATCAAACTGAAATGAGTTTGCATTAGTAGGTACTGGTTTTTAAAGACATTGCCAATAATTAAAACCAATTGGAATTTCGGGATGTTTGTATAATTTTGCATTAATTTCGTCTCCATAAATAGGACCGTAATCAACAATTGGCCACAGAATTTCCAATTTCTCAATAACAATTTTACCATCATCTGGTATATTATCTGCATCATCTGATCCATCTACTTTCTTTGGGGGTCTTCTATAAAACGAAACATCATCATTAGAATTTCGAATGAACGTGATCTTGTTCCCACCTTTCCAGAATATTTCATTACAATCTCTCATAAACCCAAACAAATATCTTAATGGATAGGGAAATTTCGTTACACTTATCTTTCCTAACATATTTACCTAGTTCTATCCCCGACATTTGGAAGTATGCTGATTCTGATTCCGAACCTAGCAGTGTATGCATCATTGTTGAAGTGATGCCAGGGTTGTCAATACTTTCGATTATACAACCATGTTTAGAGATCTCTATTCTTGAGAACTGGAATGGGAAGAAATTCTCACAAAGATCAATAGTTGAAGTTTTTTCATAATCTGTATTTGTATCTCTTTTAGTTAGCTTATACTGTTTGTAAACATAAGCTTCATTCGGATGTGAAAATGCATCGCCAATAGGAATATCAAACTAATGTGCTTGTTGTATTCATTCAAATGATTTTTTGTTTGGTCGTTTGGCGGAAACGACTGATGCTCATAACTTTCAATTTTTTGTTGATCCATTTATTATATAGAAAAAAAAATTTCTTAAACAACTACACTTTTCTTATCAACCAAAGAATTATGACTATTATCAAAAGCTAACCATTTAATAAGCAACTTATTTCCTTTTCTTTGCAAAACATTTTCCACATATTTGGTCTTAAGCAGCCCTGGCTCATAAAAATACCTTAAATAAGTTCATTTTTTAAATATTTTATTCTATATGTCGTGGGGTTTGTGTGCAATACTTCACACACCTCAAATACTTCAGTGGACCAATTTGGTGTATATCCTTTTTTAAACAAATTTTTACTTTTACTTATACGAACTTTATCTCCTATTGCATACTTTGGTTTAACCATTTTTCTTTCTCCCCCATACATGTTGATTAGAATAGAACTTTCATTCTTTGCATTTACATTGGTGGATTTCATTCCGATTGTACTGTGAACAGTGTTATTGTATTCACTTATTAATTAAGGTATTATAGCCATCCATTTATAGTTTCCCTGCATAGTAAATATCTTCCACATTTTCTCCTTCAATGTTCTATTAAATCTTTCTACAGCACTAGCTTTCTTTTCACTGTATGTTGAATAGTGTGTTATGTTGTTATTGGCCATTAATGCCTTAAATTATTTATTGTAAAGTTCTTTACCTTTGTCTGTTTGTAAATGCATGGGTTTGCGATCATTCAAAATAGTTTTAAATGCTAATGTAACATTTTCACCAGTTTTATCTTTGATTGGTATTGCCTATGCATATTTGGAAAAAAACATCTATCACATTTAACATATATTTGAATCCTTTGTTAATTCTGCGTATACCTTTTAAAGATCCTGAATTCATCTCAACTAAATCAGCTTGCCAAAGCTCATCGATACCAAAAGATAGAACAGTTCTTCTGGGGAAGTGTTTTCGTATTGGTTTATGAATTTCATTTACAATATCGTTTTTTATACACCAACCCGTTAATATAGAGTTATTGGTAACATGACATCTACAAATACATTCAATTCTTACTTTGTTTTTATTTCTAAGTTCATATGAACTTAGTGTATTTTTCATACATTTGAGACATTATACATTTAAGTAATCATTGTTCATTTCATTTATATATATAGTAAATGAGACAACAGAAAATTGTAAACAATATAGAGAAGCATATAGAGAGAAGAAGACAGCTAATTGAAAAGTTTAAAATTTTTAGAAAATTTCGCCGAGATGAATATGATAAAAATAAAAAACACGATCAACCATTGATGAATGCGATAGAAGATTTGGGGCAAAAAATTGGACACCTAACAAATAATAATAAGAACTTAATAAAAGAACTTGCTCCATATGCTGTTAAGAATTTAGACTACCCACAAACACCAACAGAAACATCTTTTGAAAGAAAACTGTTTGGTAAAACAAGCACCGATGAACGCTATGATGATAGAATTAAACGAATTGACAATGACGATGGTGTTAAACGCATTGATGATGACGATGAACACTATGACGACGAACGCTATGACGAAGCATTTTTGGTGCGTTTGAAAACTGATATCTTACAGTTAACTAACTACAAAACATCATTTATTGATAAGAAAGTGGCCAATTTATTAATTGACTTCAAAGACTATGTTTTTGGGCTAAAGGCTGATAAAGGTAGATTGTATATTGTAAAGGGAACAAATGGAAAATTATTGTTAAACCTATTTACGACTCGATTAAAAAGTAACATCCCTCACTTAAAAAGGGGAAAGGTATAAAATAAATATATAGGCTACCCCAATGAATACATATGGATGGATGGTGTTAGAATGCTTATTGATCGACTTCTCGTTATTTATGGCGAAGAGAATGCTGGAAATGATAACTATTACAATGAAAAAGTTGGAATAATGAATATGCTCAACAGCAAGTTTAGTGACTTTGTTGTGAATAATCCAAAAGGTATACCATATCTGTTACGAATGTTAAACACAATACCACATACTTTTTGGGAGTCGGAGCATCACAAAAAGGGTTACTCAATGACATAATAAATGCACTACCTTTTGAGTTGCATGCGCCCAGTTATCAGTACTCACGTCCGGGTACCAGACTAAAAGAGAGAATTGAGCGTGGCGATAAACCCATTAATCCACTAGATGCGGCTGCAGTGGAACATGATATAGCTTATCATCATCATAAAGATCTAGCTGAAAGACATGTAGCTGACAAAGAACTAGAAAAGAAAGCGTTCAAAAGATTGTTAAGTTCAGATGCTGATCTCAATGAGAGATTGTGGGCTGGTGTTACTGGATCTGCGATGCATATTAAACGTAAGCTTTATTGGGGAATAAAAATAAAATGATAAACTATTTGTTATAATAAATGGAAGTAAAAAACATTGTATTTCAAGGTCCTAACGATGAGTTGAAGGGTTTGAATATTCATTCTTTCCTAATGAAAGACCAACTGGATTGTAAAAACAAGAAATTAAAGGAGGAAAAAGGGATGACTATCACAATTTCAGTTCCACAGCTTAAGAAAATGTCCAAAGAAATAAAAACTGGAAATGGTTTGACAGTTCACAAGGGTGGATTTTTATCCTTAATTTTCGCAGCATTGGGAGCTCTAGGAGTTTTAGCTGGTGGTGCATCATCTATCGCTACGTCTGTAATTAATGTTAAGAAGAAAAACCAAGAATTGGAAGAACAACGCAGACATAATTTAGCTATGGAGGAATACTGCAAGGGATTGAAGAAAGATAAGTGGGGTAAGAATGTTAAAAAAAAGTAACTCCACTCAGTAACTTTGATATTGATCAAATGGTTAAAAAATTAAACATTAAAAATTTTCGGGGTGTATTTATGATCGATGAGCTACTCAACACACCACTCGATAATGAATGTGGGATTGTTAATCTAGATGTTTCGACAAACTCTGGTACACACTGGGTATGCTATTGGAAAAAAGCAAACAACAACTATTATTTTGATTTATTCGGCGGAAATCCACCGCGACAATTAGTAGCATATCTCGGAAGTAATATTTTTTATAACGATGATAGAATTCGAAATTTCAATCAAATAACTTGTGGCCTTTTCTGTGTAATTGTGCTAAATCACTTGACACATAATTTTAAATTTCCAAAAATTATTTCACTATTAATAAACCTTGGATATATGTGGAAATGCATTAATGAGCTCTTGGATTGAAGATCAAATTAAAGAACACACGGACAATGATACAACTACTGAGAAGATCAATCCTAATGATTTTGTTTCCAACACACAGTTCAATGACTTTATAGCCACACTGACAAGAAATAAAAGATCATTGGACAAAGCCTATCTTACTTACTTGGAAGTAGATAATAATACAGATTTTTAACAAAAAAGACTAAGACACGTGGGAGATCCCATTGCACCGATGGATGCCATCAATTTAGAGTACTATCAGAAAAACAGAACTAATATTATTCTTTTAGTTGGGAAATATAGTTGAAAAGAAAAAATATTTTACTTTGATAATCGAATAGAATATTTTTTTTATGAGAGATGGAATATAGTTGAAATAATAATAAAACCAGAAAATATAAAAGTGTTATCAACTTTTATCATCAACGGAAAAAAATGGCATGTATAACTTTCGAAGTATACGCTGATGATATGATATATTTTAAAATACCAAAAGCCACAATGTACCGAATATACAACGCGTTTATTGAAATAGTTATGTATACCAATACATTAAAATATCAGTTATGTTGATTTTTAATGGGAAACACTTCCATTAAAAACATACTTATAATCTAAGAATTTAAAAGTCTTACAACTACAGACTTTTATGACATCATTTAAATCAACCATTTATTCATTTGATGAAAGAAGTATTGCTATTGGTTCATTAAATATTTTGATGCTACATCCATATCTTTCTTTAAATTGATACATTTTGGTTGGTCAGACTTTTTGAACATACATAGAGAGTACCAATGTCCAAACCATCCCTGAGCTTATATAAAATTATCTATCATAAGTGTAGTTTTTCCACAGTTACTAGGACCCACTATACAAACATCTAATATTTATTAGGTAATATAATTCTCCATTGACATTTTGTCGATACAGTCATGTCCGGTATTCTTATTTTAATATCCCAGTCTACATGTTTAATGTTTTTAATTGCTCATTTATAAATATATTTTTAAATGATATACTAAAATTAGTAAAGTATTAAAAAACAGATAACAAATCAGTGTTGAAGAAATGACTACATTATCCTTTAGAGATAGAGGGGTACTCATTGGCTTTAGTTCAGTTCTATACTACTTATCTAACGCATAACATTATCTCTGGGAGAAATAAGCTATATTTTGTGGGTCAGAATGATATGGAATCAGCAATTGATATTCCAGTTGGTCAATATAGCTTAAAAGATCTTGAAAAAACTATAAAAGAAATTTTTTCATTTAGTGTAGATTCAATGGGTGGGAAAGAAAATTATATATCTTTCGAGCTGGATAAAATAACAAACAGAGTGAAAGTAAAATGTACGCTTAAATTACGGTTTGGAAAACGGGGTTGAATAGGAAAACTTTTGTGTTTCGTAGAAAATAAAACTCTGAAAGCAAATGTGTATCATTGTGATCATACAATTCCAAAATTTGCTCCATTTGAAACAATAAATATACACTGTAATATAGTAAATTATATGATATTAAAACATGAAGAGTATAATCATAGAGAAACTAACATAATTACCACTTTTAAACCAAGAACAACATTTGGATTTGGCGACACAATCTATTACGAACCAGCTTATCCATTATTTTTTCCAGTGCAAAAAAATCGAGTTAATGAAATAATAGTTGAAATTAAGGATGAAAAAGGTAAGATAGTTAACTTTGATTTGTCCGAAAGAACAGTGGTATTAGAGATGAGACCGTAGATATTTTTTGGTTTGGAAGTAGTCATATTCTATATATAAAAACGTTAATAGTTTTTAAACTATTAAAGTTTCATGTGATATAGATGAATAATATTTCACTAGAAAGTGCAATGAAAGATTTAGAAAAAGAATTCAATGTTTCGGCTACTTTAATATGTCGAATTTGGAGATGTGTATCAAAATTTCTAATTAGACTATGTTGTAGCACATTGCCGAAGTCAGAGCGATAATTGTGTTTTAATGATTGGATAACCATTAAAACTTTATAGAGATATGAGCACAAATAAAAATCAACTGATGTCTAATTATACGACGACGATCATTTACTCTTTAAAAAACCGAATAGAATGAATTTGTTTAGCGCCACAATCCACCATTCCATCATATGCAAAACTCATACCTCCACGATTAACATCATCTAAAACTTTTTCACTGAAAATCTGAACATATCTGTCTGGTAAGGTTACTTTAAAATTTCCAGAAGTAATTATAACTTTGTATCCATACCGTGTATCATTTATTTCAGCATAGTCTATGGGATAGGACTGTCCAATTGTAAGTTCGGAAAGTTTATTAAATTGTTTGGTTCCGTTTAATACATTTAGCAACTGATCCATCCTTATCATATACAATATTTAATTTTTACGTATTCAAATTTTTTGAGCCACTCCTTTTTTGCAACTGCGCCCAAACGCAACTTTTTACGCGTATGCGATGCACTCAAACGCAAAGTTTAACACAACTTTTTTTCTTAAGACTACGATCTTACCAAACGCAACTTTTTAAGCCACTTTTTTGCAACTGCTCCCAAACACAACTTTTTACGCGTATTTTTTCAGATGCTCCCAAACGCAACTTTTTGAGTCACTTTTTTGCGGTTGCGCTCGAATCGACATTTAATGTTTTCTGATGGCTCGAGCATTTCATTTACCGTTGGTTTTCTGATAACTTGGGGGGGGGGGGGGCGCTCGAATCGGCATTTATATACTACTGCTACTTACCAGTAAAAGCATTTTTAAAATCGGAAAAGTAGTTCCAGAGATTACCTCTAACAAACTCACAAACTTTACCTCTTTATTATATAAGTGTATATCGGCTTTATTAAAATGAGCTCTTCTACGACTTCCTTTCATTCAGTGTATATTTGACGCACTTTCACTTGGCATGAACAATCATTTCTTCCTTACTGTTTGTGGGTACTCTAAGTAAGTAACATTCTTCAAGTCGGGGTTTAAGTTTTTTTATAATTTTCATGAAGGCTCACACCAGGTATTGTTTTCATAATCAAGTCTTGAGTTAACAGGAGGCGGTACGTTTTATAAGAATTTTGTCTGGTTAGTAAGACAATACTGTCACGATTTTCTCTTACCAGATAACATTCTTCTATTGAGTTTCCCATGTTGACTTAGTTATTAATTTTTAATATGTATTAAAAAAAAATTAAATTAGGTGAAAATCGGTTAGTTTGACTAGATGGAAGCAGGTAGAGATATCTTAGTTATTAAATACAACCTACTTTCAAGAATCTGACGTAGGTTGTTATGGACCCCTAGAACTTTGCAATATGTTTCGGTAATTTTATATTAAATAAGTTTTATTGTTCCATATGTTAGAACTAGCTCCACCTGGGTTCTTTGAAACAGGAACATTCAGCTGTTTCGATGTTGAGTGTCAATACTACACTGCATTTTGGTACATCTGTAACAGGAAGATTAATAAGTGAAGCCGACCATTTATGGCTAGCCCAATTGCGAGGTAGTCGACAATCACTAATTTATTGAACCCCCATGACAAAACGATGTGCTTTCAAAACGACCATTTTCCGAATTGTAATGTGTTATTTCCCTATTTAACCTACATTCCGAAAGAAAGGCTTATAAAATCATATCCCTGACTGTGTGTTTGTGCACGAATGTTTGTCCCCTTCAGTTTTTGAACGCGAGAATTGAATTTCACCAAACTTGGTACAAATATAGTACTAAGTAAGGACACCTGACTTTTATAGTTTTCGACTACGCCGGGCACCTACTTTCAAAATGGTGGCCATTTTAAAATTTAGGGTGACATGTCATTGCTCAGGAACTATTCAACCGATTTAAACCGAATTTTGTATACTGACAGCGCAAAGTGTAACCATTAAAATCAGTCGAGACTATTGTTATTGGTAGGCCATTTTGGAAGATAGCGCTACATTAAAATACAAAGCTTTTATGTTATATCTCGAATAATACTCAATCAAATCTTTGTCAAATTTGGCACGTAAATAATACTATGATAGACCCGGAAAATAAAAATTATTACATTTTACTAGGCAATTATTTTCGAAATGGCGGCTCTACAAATATTTTGAGTTTATTTGGTATAACTACCATACCATTAGACCAATTCCAACTAATCTTTGTACGCTGACAGTATCTGTCACAAGCATCAAAATAAGCCAAACAAAAACAAAACTTTTGTCCGCTTTTTCGTAAGATAGCGCTACATGAATTAATAACGTGTTTGTGTAATTTCGCGGGAAAAAATTGACAGATTCCTACAAAATTTGCCAATCAAGTAGTACTGCAGCAGTTGATATGTGAAAATATCATTCAAGTATGTCAGACACTTATTTTCAAAATAGCGGCTTTCTAGATATTTTAGTACAATATGCTATGTCTCCGAAAACATTTAATGAACTCTAATTAAATTTTATGCTGGAAGTATAAATATCAAACACCAAATATGTCTACGCGCAGCCTCTTTTTTATGCATTTTGTAAGATAGCGCCACGCGAATAAATAAAGTTTTTATGTCATTTCTAGGGAAACAATTTTCCGATTCCTTCCAAATATGGCAAACAAGTAGTACTGTGGAGGGTAATTTTAAATTACATGTTTTATGTATGTGACGCTTATTTTCAAAATGGTGGCCATATATTTAATTTAGTTTTGCATGTTATAATGTCGAAACCATGCAATTAATTCCAACGAAACTTTGCATGATGGCTGTATATATTACAACAACCAAATGTGTACACACACAAAATCTCATTTGGCAAACAATTAGCACTATGGCAGGCTATGTAAACTGACAGATGTTGAGTGGGTCTGACATATATATTTTTTAATGGCAGCCATATAAACATTTTAGCTCCGAATTTTGTATCTAAGAAACTGCGAAATTAATTTCAACCTAACTTTGTATGCTGACAGTATCAGTTGTATCCATCAAAATTGTGTATGCAAAGCCTCATTTCTCCGCCATTTTATAAGATAGCACCAGACGTAATAATATGGTTTTTATGCTGTATCTCGGGAAACAATCAATCTATTTATTTCAAATTTGGCGGATAAGTTGTACTGTGGCAGGCTATATTAATTTAGATGTTTTATGTATGTAAGACCCCCCTTATTTTCTGAATGGCCCATATACAAACATTTAACTTAGTGTGCTGTATCTACAAAACTATGTAACTGATTTAAATTTAACTACGTATACCTACTGTATCTATGATAATCATGGAACACGCTAATACATACAATTTTGTCCTCCATTTATGAAGATCGTCTCATGAACATGGACGCTTTATGCGTGTTATGTGCGGCCGGCATGTTTTAAAGGGGGTTTATATAAATAATTCAGATTATTTGTTATATCTATAAAACAAAACACAACCAAATTGTGTATGCAAACAGTTTTAATTAGAAACATAATTTTTGTTACAGAATCCGCTTTGGCCGGATTGTTTGCAAAATATTGTTACGTGAGTAAAATTAACATTTTGCCATATTTCCGGAATAATTCAACTAATTTCCACAACATTTTGCACAACTACAGAATGCCATGCAAAGATACATGATTTAAATGTCATCAGATACCGTTTTTCAAAATGGCGGATATATAAATATTTATACATTTGGCATACCTATTAAAAAATTTAGCCAAATTAGGCCAAACTGTTTATGCTGACAGTATCTATTCAACGCATAGTATAAAGATAATTGTTTAGGCAGTTATGTAAGATAGTACCGATTAAGAAAATAGGGTTTCTTATGCCCTATCTCGGGTACCAATCAACCGTTTTACACCAAATTTTTCACACAAGTAGCGCATTGGTAGGCCATATCAATCTATGTGTTTCAGTGGCTCAGACACTTATTTACAAAATGATGGCCGTGTAAATATTTCTGGTTAATCAACCTTATCACTCATTCAAAATATTAGACTTATTACATCCGAAGTTGATGCACCAAATCCTATCTCCGTGATGCAGTTGATTGCAAGCTAACTTAATTTTAAGAGCTTCTCTGAATTCAAATCCCGGGTAAGTCACTGGCATTTTAATAGTCTTGATACTGTTTCACATGTTTCTGGTTTAATTCGTAATGGTATTGCTGTCAATGAAAAGTTAACCCCTACCTTTCATCGTACGTTTTAAGAAATACATTAAAATTTATTTACACGCTTGTAGAGGAAAATAGGCTCATTAGTTATTAGTAACTTCTTATTTAAACTTGAATAGCTTTTATCTTGGTATAAATACGTAAAATTGAATATATTGAACAAGTAACTAGAGCTCTTTAATTTTGAAGTCATATTTGCGCCATTAGACATAACACTACGTAAGTGAATAAAAATAACATGTTGCAGCGAAAACTTCCTGCTGATGTTGGAATTCGCCCTACCACTTGGTACGGGGAAAATAATTTTGTTAAAAATATTTGGTGATTTCACTAACTAATTCTGTCACCCAAGTTCCTTATTGTGTTGGAAAAATTCGTAGCTATAGTCCACGTACATTATTTTCACCCTTTGTGAAACATTTGAGAAATCACTCCAGGTGTAATATATTTCCTTGTTTTTTTAATAACCATTCTCCACATAACTTTATCACCCTTATAAGCATTAAAGTAATATATTATCGACCGAACAAAATTTTCATTTATGTATTATTTATAAATTATAATATTTTTTTTCGTAATTAATATAAATTAAAAACATTGAGAACAATGCTATTTTGGCAACGGCTTATAAAAGGGGTTTTTAAACATACATTCCTGGAGCCAGAAATTATACTTCCAAAACTGAATTTTACGAGCTTGGTCGTAATATTTCCCAAATTTTATTCACCTGTGACTATAAATATTAGCTTGCTAACAGACCGACTTCCAAAAAATGTGGCCTGAAGCATAATTATTTCAAAAATAATATATAAAAACAATTAATGTGGGGATGCATGCTATGAATTAATATTCAGACCCTGACAAAAAATTACGAGATATTATAATACAGTACATCGCTTGCCTTTAAATAAATTAAAATCACTTCAAAATATTAGTGTTCATATATATATATATATATATATATATATATATATATATATATATAAACTGATTGGAAAATACATAACAAAATATTTAATATATTAAGGAGAATTTTACCAGGGAAATTCAGCTTCCTCTCTCTCTCTCTCTCTCGCTCTCTCTCTCTCTCTCTATATATATATATATATACACATACATACATACATACATACATACATACACACACACACAACTTATAAGCCATTGATTCTTGTCGTGAGTTTGGTGGCTAATTGTTCCTGGTACTTGACTCCTAACTATGAGGTCTTGGGTTCCATTCCAATCTCAGCATGAGAAATTCCTCTTTTTTTTTTATATGTTAGCAGCTATCATGAAAAAGTGTGACATTTATATTATTTAAATTTTATAAAACCATTTTACATTAAAAATACATTTTAGATACATTTGACTGTATTTTTCAAAGATTTAGATATTTATCATGTTATAAATAAACTAAATTTAAATAAAATAATTATCGTTATTTAATGCTTTGATTCCTAGTTGTATAACCGTTTTTTAACAAGGCCGGCCAGCCGAGTGCCTCGCGAGCATGTCGCGTGCACTTTCCTCGGGTGGTCATTTACACTGGCCGCCTCGCGCGATACCTACCAACGTCACTGCGCTCTTCACATGTCACAGCAACACTTGCTGCCTGTCAGCATGTGCATGTGCTGTTACACGGCTAGGCGACGTAATTTTTAATAGTAAAAAACTAATTGAATAAAGGAAGATATATAAAAAATATTCATTAAAAAATAATGTGTTGAAATTGGAATATTTTTTACAAAGTCCTGCCTGGAATGGACTTTACAATCATTTTTACTTTCCTTCTCGTGTATGGAATATTACATCTTAAAATTCGTAAATAATCATACACACGGGCGATTCGCGCACTCTAGCAGCCGATGAAGGAACTATGTAGATGGTGGTGTTGAACGAATGTGAGAAACAATAGAGAAAGATCTGGAATGAGAGAGACAACGCGGAATGGTAGAGCATGGAATCAGACAGAATGGTCGTATGGAATCACGATCGCACGCGCCTTGGAGAGACGAGTCCGGTGATGTACAACACTTAACACGTATGCTTAGAATTTTTTAATTATGAAAGTATATGAAATTAAACCAAAATAATTACTAAAAAATGTTATTGCCTATTCAGATGCCACATTGTTTGGTCTAGAAGGAATAACGAGCTACCCAAATCACCTAAATTGATTCTTTTTTGCAAAAACGGGTCTCGCTACCGCATATTCTGACACATGGTCTTTTTTGAGAAAAAAAAAGGGAATTTTTTAGGAAAACAAGGGAAATTTTTAGGTCTTTTTGAGCTAAAACATGCGATTCTGAGATAAAAACAAGCGATCTTTGAGGGAAAAACGGGAAGATTTTAGGTTAAGTTCATTCAAGGTCGATCCACCGATTTACTCCCCTATCCCACTGCGCCCGAACCAACATACGCCAACTACTGATTACGATTTATAGCCACGTGAGCATAAATAAACCATTGTACTGCTTACATCAAACACAATTAAAATAATCCGCTGTAAAAACCGTCGTGAGAAAAAAATGCACCGCTTAACGTGTGAAGTGAGTATGAACGAAATTGAAAAGTAATACACAAACTGCACACCGCACAGTAAATTGCAACTAACAGATAAATTTCTCTCTCAGAACCTTAAAGCCAAAATGAGAATTTAGGACACAGATGTGACTGAAAGATACACTGCCCCAGGACTGTTGAAAATTCTTGTTCCACGTGGCTTGGAATTCAGGGCACTGATTGTGTCGTGCAGGAGGTTATGGAACGAAGCGCAACACCTTAAAATGTACCCCTGCCTGGCTTCAAGCTGAACTAACAATAAATATTTTCAACTTGACGGATATGTCCTGACACACTGATCGCCGATTATTGACATCAAACCTTCGGCGATATAAAATCTATGGCTGGAATGCTATTTATGTTCTATATAATTATATAATTAGTTGCTGCACTGAGAACGCAAAGACTGTAATCACTCTTTACCTCCCACCGCTCATATTTACATAACTGTTTTAAGTTAATACTCTTATTTATTAATAAATTTATATGTGCTTACTACTTTGTACAAAATAAACATTTTTTACATTGGAGGATTATCGGTGTATTAAAAACTACGTAGATAGTAATATACAATGTTCACATTAATTTCTTATTTGTGGGCAGCATGTGAAGGAAGGTTATTTAATTTTCACCAAATTCAGAAGCCCGTGGTGGTTAAGAAATATCATTGTTAAAGAATTAACTTAAAAAATAAAGAAAAAAAACTTTCTGCCTCCAGCGATCCAGTCAATGTTATTGATTTTATATTAATTCAAACTAGTTCTCATATTTCAAGACTTGAGTGTTACTATGGAAGAACAGATAATAGAGGTAAATACACTTGTATATCAATACTTTTATTTGTAACAGGTTTATACATTTACAATAAGGTATAAATTAGTTACTAATTTTGTCCCGTTTCCTTATCAACCACTGCGCCACGTGCTGAGTGAATTAAGAGTGAAGAGATTTGGACAGCTTTTAACAGCGAGGTGTTGAGAGCAGATGAAGGTGATTTAGATGAGAATGGAGCGGTGCTGGAATGAAAGGGCGGGAAAACGGAAGATCTCCGAGAAAGCTCGTCGACCAACGGCATCGTCCGGCACGATATTCCACTTGCGAAAATCCGGTGACCCGGCCGGGGATTGAACTGGTTGATCTTTGTGGGAGGTAAGCATGCTAACCGTTCAGCCACTGAGGTCCCTGCGCCACGTAGTCCCGAAATATATAATTATAGCATAGAAGTTGGTAAGCCGATCTCAGGTCAGCCGACAGTCATACACACTAAGAAATTATTCGCAAATTTACCATATCACTGTATACGTATTGTAACAAAGGGCGAGTGTTAGCATTTTTCCCCATACATTTCTGGGAGTGTTCCTAAAGTTCCTAACTTTGTATAGTAGTGACGATAAACATTTCCATATCTACACCCTGATATGTGGTGTTATTTCCATACATTGTATAGATTAACAACTTCCATTGCAGTTTAGGAAGTTTACTGGAATATATTTACAGTGAAGAACTGAGGATGTTGACTGAAACTGTTAACATTTAATAGCCGTCTTGATTCTCCATGAAAAGAGTATGGTCTGGGTTAGTCGCAAAACAGCCGTGCCAGCAGGTTGGTCGAATCCAGATAGTCGATGCTGTGTGTGAACTGGGGTGTGAACAAATTTAAGTTATTATTTAAATAAAGTTGTTGTAATGGTATTATGGTGTCCAATCTGCCTTCCACACACTAACATACATGCGCCAAGCTAGCTTAGAAAGTATAATTTCGAGATGACTCTTTCCAGAAATAGTTACACCAGTGAGCATAAACCACAACTTTTATGCTAAATACCAAAATTCTTACCAGGATGATAGTCATACACCAACTCAGTAGAAGGCTAGAATACCATACGGACAAGCACTTTAGTCAAGCTCAGTAGCTTGGCATGCACAGATTCGGAAGTAACTAACTACAAGGATGGAGTCCAGAAAAGATTAATTATTTAATCTTTAATAAAACTGCTTGGATCTGGCAAATATTAGACATTCAGTTGTTTGAAAAATAGTTAAACTCGATAGCAGTATTATTAATAATCTTCTGGTGGCATAAATGTATCTTAAATTGCCGTCACAGAAGCAAGTTGCCCTGTAAGTTGGTACGAAACATAACTTAATAAGTTCTTAGCCCTTTTCAAAAACAAATAAATAAAATCATCTTTAAAAAGAATATCTATTAAATTAAGCTCACACCAAGTAAACTAGGAGCAGGGCTAGTAATTTCGGGTATTGATCCCTAAAATAACATTCAAACACCGGCATCTTATGGCAGGAAAAAATGGCGTCTGTCTTAAGCTACTTTTCAAAATTAAAATCGACAGCCATCTTATTTTAATTTCTTACTGACTTTATAATTTTAGATCAGGACGTCTCATATGAACAATCTGCATCAGGCAGATCGGGTACAGTCATGGGAGGCAGTGATTCTCTTCCGGACGAACATATTCCCCATATATTCTAGCCAACGGGCTATGGTACAGCGAGATACAGTCCAAAATTGTGCCACTCGGAATGTTGCGGAAGCCTATCTAAACTAAATTAAATCGAGCACAACAAGTGCCTCAGACCCTCTTCTTCTTTTTCCGGCACCCCGATAACTTTCTCTTGGTCTGGGAAAATATACAAACTCACTCGCGGACTGCCCCAATATCTACATTTAACATCCTATCGGGGCCGCAACACTCGCTACGCCCCGCCTTACATCGCAGTTGAAATCCTTCTTTTTTTCTCTCGCAATAGCGTAGCTTAAAAGGTGTGACGCTACGTAACGACCAATCACAAAGTGGCTGCTTCCTCATGCAATCAACAGATTGCGTTGCCCCTGGCAACGGGCCTGAATCTCCAACAATTATGGCTGTCAACAAATGCCACATAACAATAAACAATTGAAACTTTATATATATATATATATATATATATATATAACATTTAAGTACAATATTCTTTATGCAGAAATAAAGAAAAATAATTATTTTGAGGCGAATAGAAATTATAATGTCGTAACATCAGATGAAACATAAAATATCAACTTTAATAAATTATCAAGCGTTTGAATAAAAATGTCTCGATTTGCATGTGATTATTTAACGTCTCATTTGCATCCTGATAGTGCAAAACGCAGCCGTTACATCGACACGCTACAAGGTTCCATTATCTAATCAGACACGCAACTTAACTTTCTAAATAAGTCGGAACTGCTAAGTAAGTTTGCCATCAGGTGGACTTTGGAGAAAACGTTACATACCAGGTCGGGCACAGATGCAGTACAGAGTGATGTACCTGTCTCGACGGATCTTTTACTGCTATAGAAATTATTTCGTTGTCATTAGTTGTTCTCTCGTTTTAAAAGAATACGATGATGCATCGTTCAGAATGGTTACGTCTAAGGAATCCATAGTTGGCTTGCGTAGAATGCGAGTGGTTTTACTAAAGCATAGCTATCTTACATACGGAGCATTCTGGATTAGATCTGAACCGACCGCGCTAGGGGTGGTTTTATTCCTATTTATGACAAAAGACATTGCACTTCCTTACTAAGAATTTCCCTATTATAGTGCATAATATGCACGTCTAGTTATTACATCTTCACATCAAGTGTCGGAAAATAATTTTAGAAATATACATTTTCGATACAATTGTACTATATTGAGGCGTGACATGCAGTATGAGGATATACTTTTTTTTATGTGTGATCAAATAGTTTATAAACCAGTCACAAAAAGGAAATTCACTGCTCTTTTCTACTTTAACATTTTACTTTTTTTTTTTGTTTATTACCTCTTCTACCACTCAACTTGTATTGTCACTATTTGGCCTCGGCCAATAAATTTTTCTCTTAATTTCCTTATGTTAAAGGGGGAATCTCAATATTTGCTGTAAAAGTTGACGTGCAGAAATAATTTTTTTTTGTTGGCAAACATAATTACAGAAGATAAATATGCAAGTAAAATCTTTCTTGCTAGTTACTGAGTCCCCTTGTCTATACCTATTTTTACTCATTAGTAGTGCAATATTTGTTACTATTGCATCATTTTTAAAATACTATTAAAACTTACTGTGGACTAACGACTTCAAATCCAAATTGAAACATACATCATTCTTTCTGCACCCTATTGCCATTTAGCATTCCCTCTTGCCATAACACTAGGACGATAAAAAGTTACGTCAGGTATACGTTTTGGGGGTCTAGTTTTTTTTATCATGACACAATTTCTGGAACATTTTAGTTATATGTATGAAATATGGTATGGGAACTCTTCTCAAAAAGTTTGGAATTCCTTATTATTGTGTGTGTAAGTAGTAGAAATTTATAAAGCTTTTACAGTGAACTGAACAAGTATGTAACAATTTTTACGACAATGATGTTCTCACACGTCACTTTGTTTTGAAAATGTCTACGCATTTGTAAAATTTTCTCGCCGAACTTAATCACGTAATACTTGGGAAAGTAACTTCAGCGTTTTCTTTTGTCTAAAAAGGTTGCAGAAGATTTTATAAAACTGGATGTTTTATTATGCTTTGGATAGGAAATACTGACCAGTTATCAAAATTATTCTCGGCATTTGTAAGCGAATAAGTTGAAATAAACCATACGCTTGCTTGTATGCTACACAACGCTAGGTTGTATGCTACACATTGCTTTTTCTGTCTGAAAAACTCTGCGTTGTTTTCGTATATAGAATGTTGTTATAAACTTATAATTGTGTCTGTATAATTTCCTGTTCTGTTAAAATACAATATTTGATGTTTCCTGTTTACATTTATACAATTAATATGGCAGTCACAAACTCAGATGAAGGGATTTAACTTTAATAATTTTCTACATACACTATTTTATAAGACTTCCCTTAAATAGTCTCGTTAACTTAGATGAAGGTTAGTTCTAGCCAATGATATGCCTTTTTATATGTGGCCAAAAAAATAATAAGTCCCCTCTACAAAATATTTTTTTTGAGTAAACAAAACTTGAAAGACAACAACATAAATTTTGTTTACCTAACAAAATATACGCTCGAATAAACGAAACTTCTGCGCTCAAAAAAAAAAAAAACTGTCAACAAAATATATAGATCAATCAATTGTATAGATTTGTTTTGCCACTAATGTGTTTGCCTTCGAACAAAAATACAGCTCAGTAAATTATTTTTGTGACAATTAGGACACAAAGTGTTTGTTATTGTATTCATTAATGCTTAAAAATTGCATAACTGTCATAACGAAATAAGTTAGGTAGGAAACAAAAAAAAACCTGAAAATCTTGACATTAATTTTCGCACGTTGATCAGTATTGGGAAATATGTAAGTACTGGTAAAATGGGAAGTTGAGCGCAGTGGGACAGGGGATAGAAGCGTCGGAGCAGTTCATGCTCTGTCATTCAGGATGGCCGGCGGCCATCTTGGATCCAGATGACCTTGTCCAAAACCTTTGACCTATGACCCCGGTGACGTTGAGCCCAAACAAATAAAACAACAATCCAAAAATCCCCCAAAAAAAAAATAAAAAATGTAAACTTTTTTTTAAATTTATTAAAATTATTGAAACATTAAAAATTATTAAAAATGCACTTAAATATACTTAATTTTCCGGAGGTCCTCACACCCGCACCACTCCCACCCCTCAACAATACTCATTCTGCCATCTTGGTTCTTTTTCTTTTGTCGTTGGTTTATACATTTCTGTAGGACGCCATCTTGGTTTCTTAGTTTGTTATTTGTTTATTCATTTCTGGAGAATGCCATCTTGGATTTCATATGTTCTCAACACTTAGATGGCATTAGTGCATGAATTATCGATATCACCACCAGGCGGCAGGCATATTTGTGTATGATTTTAAAGTATAGGTTGCACTGTCGGAATTCTCCATGTTGGATTCTATTTTCAGCACATATATAGCATTTATTTCTCGATTCAGTCATCAGGTGAGCGGATGGCACTCATATTAGACACAGGAAAAATCTGTAATTTTCCATTCCTACTAAAAAATTGTTTTTTTTTTTCTTTTCAATAAACAGTAGGTATACATAACTGCATAGGTAATTTATGAAATTTATAATGTTTTATTAAAAACTTTAAGGCCGATAGCACACAACACACAAAAACAAAGAAATAATATTTTATAATACTTATAATTTATTATTATTTTGTAATTACAATTTCAGAAGAAATCATTTCATCACATCATGGTATATAACCTCGTTCCTTCAATCTACAAATGATTGAAGATATCTCAACAATGCGCCAGAAATACCCACTTTTTTCGAAGGCCAATAAAATATCTGAGTCAATCAAAATGTTCATTCGGGTATTTGGTAAATATGTATTCAGTATTCTCAGCATCTTCTGCCTTCTCCATTTCGCTCGTTGCAGCAAATGTGTTGAAAGGGTGGGTCAGTACATCGAGAAAATCGCGATCATCGTCTTCAACATTATCACTGTCTTCATGTTCATCTTCATCTATGCTGTCTTCATGATCGTCTTCAGTTCCTGTTTCTTCCTCAACATTATATTTGCTATTCTTTGTAGCAAGAGGTGTATGTTCATGAGTTTTTGAGCCGACGACCGTTTATTTTGAAGTTCGTTGACTACACACGAACTTCTTACATGTGTACATTCCACACAAACCGACTCTGCTGCATTTATTCCGTCTTTAGAATTAACTGTCTCATCATAATCACCTGTCGAATCGGTACCCAACGAAGTTGCAGAAGGTATTGCCGGCAACACTTGCTGACCTCCAGTAGACGAATCCTTGCAGATCTCGGTATGTTATTTCAATGTATCGTCTTGCGCAAACTGCATGGCGCGAATGTCGTAATGCTTCATCATGCGAATTATATAGCTGTCTGCAAAATTTTTATGTAGTTTAATAACCGGAGGTAACGAAGTCATCACATGCCGTTTCTCAGTGGGCGAAAAAAAAAACACTACATTTAACAGCTTTGATGTATTTATTTAAGTTATCACGTCGACCGAACTGTCTGGAACATTTAGAGCAGCTAAGAAAAGCATAAGATGGAGTCTTCAAACAGTAACACTTCTTGTATCGCCGTGCATTGCAAAATTTACTGAAGGACTTCGTCCAGTAAGATAATTTCTTCATGTAATTTTTGGGCAGACGTTGAAGGTATGCATGTAGTCGCACATGGCATACTCGATTTCACATCGTCAGTGGCTTGCATCGTTTTCAAGCATACATGAGATCATACAATTTCCACCTGCAGACTGCCTTCTGCCGACTGACTCCTGCTGACTGACTCCTGCCGACTGGCTACTGACGACTGACTACTGCCGACCGACTCCTCAGGACTCCTGCAGACTAAATCCTGCAGTAATCCTCCTAAGGAATCCTCCTCCTCAGGACTCCTACCAACTGATTCCTGCCGACTGAGTCCTGGAGACTAACTTCTTCAGACTGACTCCACCTTCCTCAAGACTCCTGCAGACTGACTCCTACCGACTGATTCCTTTGACAATAAAAAATAATGTTATAAAGAAGGTGCTGATCAATAACAGTAGGAGATGTGCAGATTTGTTAAATGTTTATATTTGTTCAAATCATGAAATTGACATTGGGTTTATACAAATACGTGGCGAAATATAACACATCCCTCGTAATGTTGTATGCTGATGATGAAGCTTAGAAAAATACTTCTATTTTTAGTGGGAAGTATTTTCTTAGGTCGTGTGGTGGGCAAGCTTTTTAAATAATTTGTTGTGTGAAATGGATGTTAATTAGATAGTATAATAGAATTTTACAGGTGTATTTCTGCAGTCTGTGTAAAGGACTACTATACTTTCTCGGGGTTTCTAGTGTTGAATTTTTTTAATCAGCATTACAAATTATCTCATAATTTTTCATATGATTGAGTCTCGCTTACATACGAGGTCCTGAGAAGATTAATTCTTTGTTCAATGGTTTACTGTATAAATGCGAATTTCCTTCATAAGCTGGGGAATAAAAAAGAAACACAAGAGGTTGTTAAAAATTACGCTCTTTTATACAGCCCCTGCGATTTTCTTTCAGTGAAATTTTATTTAAAAATATTTTTCTCGTCTTTGCTACAGGAAAATACATTACTGACCAAAAAGTAACTAGGCACTCATCAATATAGGTAATTCAGTACGTCAGTTGACTTGTGTGGCCGCCATACGATGCAGATCGGTGCAGAACCAGTTGACAAGGATAATGGAACGTGGTACAGAGCTATCGGACTTCGATAATGGTGTGATTGTGGGCTGCCATCTCAGTGGGTTGTCTAGCCGGGCGATTGCACGGAATGTAAACAGGACAAAATAAACGGTCGCATTCGTCCTGCGTAACTGGAAGGTCGATGTGCATTGTGCCAACCCTGCACGTTCTGGGCGACCTCCAATCTTGACCGACAGCAATTGCAGAACCCTGAAACGTGAAATTGCCAGAAATAGGGCACAATCCATGGAGTACAACCACAACCACAGGAGTATCGGTTTCCATTGGAACACTGCATACAGAGACCCACCGACTTCGATATTTCGGAAGAGCAGCTCCACATAAGCCCCATATCAAGACAAGCAATAAAGTTCGGCGATTCAGGTGGTGTTTGGACCATCGCAGCTGGACACTGGAGCAGTGGGAATCGGTTCTGTGGAGTGATGAGTCGAGGTTTACATAATTTCGGTCCGATGGATGTGTATGGGTGTGGCGTCTACCCGGGGAACGGCTTCTGCCGGAGTGTATAGTGCCAACTAGGAAATTCGGTGGTGGTGGAGTGATGGTGTGGGACTGTTTCACGGCCTTGGGCGTAGGACCGCTGGTGTTTGTACGTGGTAGCATGAACACAGAGGTCTATTGTAACATTCTGGATAGTGAAATGCTATCAATATTGTGGCGTTTCTACGGAATAGATCCGTGTCGTTTCCAGGATGACAATGCCAGGTGCCATGTTTCAAGGGCTACTATGCAGTGGTACGCCGACAACAATATTCGCCGATTCAACTGGCCCGCCCAGAGCCCCGACCTCAACCCTACAGAACATCTTTGGGACGAATTGGATCGCCGGGCGAGGGCTCGTCAGGTGCGGCCAAAATCTATTGCTCAACTCATGGAATGGTTGCAAGAGGAATGGCGACGAATCCCCGTGGATGTCCTGCAAACATTCGTAGAGAGTATGCCAGACAGGGTGGCTGCTGTTATAGCCGCAAGAGGTGGCCCTACGAGATTCTAACGGGGGGACAACCACAGAGCAAACATTGTGGACAGGTGCCCAATTACTTTTTGGTCGATAGTGTAGTATGATCTGTTTTAGTCCATCCTGCCATTCTATACTTGGATATGTATCTTTCTCGTTCGTGTTTGCCAACCTGACTCTCGTAAAATGATAGCATGAGTCTGCATGTTCTAGGTGGGGTACAAGCTACAATTATAATGAAATAGTAAAGCTTACACTCCTTTGAGATGGAGCATTGCTAGGGAAAGTGGGAACAAGTAAGGACTCGACAAAGAAACAATCCTGGCATTCACCTGGAGTGATTTAAACAAAAATAATTTTGGCCGAACGAGTCGAGTATCGAACCCGGGTCCCCCTGAATATGGGTCTTCCCTGGTGTTGACTTGTGCGTGCAGATATCGTCTGTGTTTTTCATCCTATGAATTCAAGTTGGCGAGCGTGATAAATATAACATGCTGCGGAAGCAACAAGCCTTCAGCGGCCTTCTCTTAGCTCACCAGTGTGGTAGGGTAAATTACAATTCAACACCTGGTGTAGTATGACTGGACATATGCGCGAGCTCAGATTACTTCACGTGTTTCTCATTTAATTTTGTGAGGAGACTCGTGACCAGTTCTTTAAGTATGCTTTTCTCTTAATAGTTTTTTAATGCGAATATCAGTCTCGTCTGTAGATGGAATATTTTGGCTCCGTGTGTTTGTGTTTGGCGTATGAGCAAGTTGAGAATGTACAATTTTTTTCTTCAGGTTTTAGTGAGCCATGTATGCATTGGAATTATGATGACAAAAGGATACCATGTCCAAGGCTGAAAGTTTCAAATATGCTTTTCCGTTACAACAAACACTGAATAAAATTATCTAGGAAATCTTAATTATTCCCCACATGTGTTATAATGATGTAATTATACTTTTTGAGAGAAAAAATACTGAAAATCCACATTTTTTTTTTTAAATCAGCAAACATACTTTTTAAATTTTACCATGTAGGTAGTTTAATGGCGAGGAGTGAATTAGCATACATAGGCCATATATATTATGAATGGAGGGTGCTGAGACTTCTATACGTCATATTTCCCCTGTGTGCTGGCTTTAATTTTGTTTTAAAGGTGTTTGGAATGTGTGTGACGTGTTTTATTTTTTAAGGAATGTTCTCTGTCTCCATCAGAATGTTTTGTTTGTCCCCACCAATATGTTATGTCTGTGTTTCTTTATCAATCAGTATGGGACCGGGTATATTTTTTTCATCAGTATGTTAATTTGTATATTTTTTTAATCAGCATGGAAATGTGTATATTTTTCTCAATTGTCGAACCTGGAGCCTCCTGTCAGTGTGCCCTTGTGTATTCTCGAAGGGGTTAGAGACAAAGATATGTTTTTTTTTTTTAGCCTATTAAAGTTTGTATTATAAAATAAATACATATTGCCATATTCTTAATGCAACTTATCGAAGTTTGACATGATAAATGAATATGCAATCATTCTTTATTGGAATAATAAATTTAGCGAAGCTAATGTGAAGCCACCGCCATAGGCAAGTTGCTCGCCTCCTATCCAGGATTCAGGTGGCCCGCGCTCGCCCACAGCTTATGTTGCAGGAAGGGAAAATTACTAGTTTTACACAGCTGCTAACTCATGAATACGGCACGCGGTGCCAACCTTAACTCCGGTCGTCTCAGCTGCTGCTACACTGCACGTCTAGAGATAATTTTCGAGGCCGCCGTAATCTGCAAGATGTTTTACCTCTGATGTTTAATTTATTTAAAAAATAAATAATTACGTTCTTACACGTAAAAATACAGGACGAGTCCTTTAAAAAGAGGTCCCGTGGGACATGTGTGTAACATAGCGAGGGAATGAGAAAATACAGTCCAGTGCAACAACAAAATACCTAGAGTAGGTGCTGGAAGTGGCCGCCATTGACCTCGAGGTAGGTGTGCAGACGACACCAAAAGTTGTGAAAGGCACGGGCGAGGATATACTGCGGGATGGCATCGATAGCTATCCCATGGGGCCTCTTTTAAACGATTCACATTGTATGTACGTTATTTAAGTGGCAGATAGAGTCTCATTGAATATTTTAATTTTTTGTTTTCTTAAACTGTAACAGAACTGATATACAAAATAGTATTTTTTTCTTTACCAACAATGTATTTTAAATTTATGTGAGCAAGGCATAACTATAAATTAAAAAAATATTTTAAAATACACTTAATTATCCACACATCACAATATTATTATTATTCTGCATAATAAAAGGAATACTTTTTTTACACGCGTTTTTTCTCTGACTCGTGGAGAGCATTACACATGTAATATTTTTTTAATGTACCATGGGTTCCTCATAGTCTTAGGGCTTCGCAGTCACACGCTGAACATAAATATCTTTAATTTTTGCACTCGATGAAGTCTTATAGCTTGTCTCGACGAGCTGTCAAAATGGTGGGCAGCGACATGAAGGTCTAGGACGTTCGTTCCGATGGGGCACGCATTGCGAATCGCCGACTGTTGGCGTCTTCCAAACACATACACAGGCTACTCGCAAGTTATGGCACAGTCCAACATTGCCGGAATATCCTAGTACGGAATATTCCCCTCGTCTCACCGTAGTCCATGCGTTTTGTATGTCTGTAGGTGGTACGGATTTTGAGTAATGCGGTCGAGGTGCTTCCAAACACGGCGGTAAAATAGTGAAAACATTGGCTTTCTCGTCGTCGTCTCGTCCTTCCATTGGTTCTGCGTGGTCTGACGGACAGGCCTGTTTGTGTGGTTCATATAGATAATAATAAGCACCTAAAGCCTGGCTACCTGCCCACATGTGATATCTGAATGCCTTCACGCGATTGGTGAGTTGAAATCAAATGGCAACTCTGTGATTAGCTGGTCGTTATCCAAACAATGTATTAACGGCGTAGCGTAATACGATTGGTTCATAGTCAATATGACGTCATAGGGCATGCATACTCGTATATTATAAGCAGCAGTGGGGTTAGCTGAGAGGCTCAATTTAACAACGGCTAATCGGAAAGGCGGATCGTCTCGGCTAGCTTCTGCAGCATCACATCTAAGTCTTTTACTGGATATGCGATGTATTCTGACACACCACATCTGATGGTAGCTATGGCAGTGCCATCGACTACTTCGGGAGTGGTATCAGCAGCGTATGCGTTGTATACAGTAGCCCTGCTGCCACCATCTGTTATGGGCATGGTATCAATGCCGCCACCGACTTCTTTGCCCATATCACTGACGTCTTTGATCTTATTTTCTTCCTCTTTAGACATAGCATCTGCCTCTTCGGCTAAGGCACCTGGGTGTCTACCAGAATTTCCAGGGTCTTCGGGAATGTTTGGCACAGTGCGTGCAGAAGTGCCATCCAGTTGTTCAGTTGCAACCACTGCATCGTCAACAGGATCACAGCGACAACTGTATGGTCAACCACCTCTGCTGAACCATTCCGACAATATGAGTGTCACTTCTGTGAAAATGCCTTCACGAGCAGCTACCATGCTCGGAGACATGAGCTCTTTAAGTGTGAAAATCCCTGTTGCATGTCATATTTGTGTGATAGGTGTGGTAAGCAGATCAGCTATATCGGCAGTTTACTTAGACATGTAAAGATTTCTAAAGGTGATGTGCATTTCCTTTCCGTATCTCGGTACCAGGTCTATTGCACGCATCTCTCTTGTGACTTTAGTACATATCCTCAAATGTGTAGTCACCTACATAACCCGCCCTTTACAGTGTGTCGCTCTAATAAATGTCACGATATTTTAGCACGAGGACAACATGAAAGTGAAAAGCGAGATGCATAAAAGACTATAACCTACAACAAAGTTGCATATATTGAAATACATATATATA
Source organism: Dryococelus australis (assembly GCA_029891345.1). Lineage (NCBI taxonomy): Eukaryota > Metazoa > Arthropoda > Insecta > Phasmatodea > Phasmatidae > Dryococelus > Dryococelus australis. The sequence continues at coordinate 266,468,766 of CM056993.1, forward strand.
TATATGTACATATATATGTACATGTAAGTACATATATATGCATATATAATTGTATATATAATATTTATATACATATAAGAATATTATAATGTTTTTCGAGGGCATGTATGATGTAATAAAGTAATTGAATAAAAAATGCCTATCAATAAAATTGTGATTTATTTAATGTTTACCTAGTTTGCCAGAATATAATTAAAAATTATAAAGGCACAAGAATAAAATTAATTTAATTAAAAAGTATTGTATGAAGTACCATTGTACTATATGTACAATTATATAATTAAATATGAAAATGCTTATGAAATTGAACATCAAATTAATAATAAAAATATATTTAATAATTTATGCAGGTAGTCAAAGTCTCGCATCATGCATGTAAGTATAATGTTAATTGAGAAATATTTCTTTAAATAGGAATGGAAAGTTACAGATTTTCCTGCCGTCAGCTCACATGGTGTTTGAATCGAGAAATTAACGCCACCTAAGTGTTGAAAATAGAATCCAACATGGAGGGTGCCGACAAAAAAAAAAAAAAAAAAAAAAAAAAAAAAAAAAAAAAAAAAAAAAAAAAAAAAAGGTGCCGCCTGGTGGTGATATCGATTAATAATACACTAGAGCTATCTAGGTATTGAAAACATATGAAATCCAAGATGGCATCCTCCAGCAATGTATAAACAAATATCAAACGAAAAACTAATGTGCAATCTTCCAACAATGTATAAACAATAATGACAAACTAAAAAAAAAAAAAAACCAAGATGGTGGAATGAGTAAAGGTGACGGTTTGTGGGAATGGGGGACCTCCGGAAATTTAAATTTTTTTACAATATATTTTTAAAAATAATTTTAATAATTCTTAAATAACTTTCAAATAATTTTTAAATATTTTTTATAAATTTTTGGGATTTTTTAGATTTTTAGGATATTTTGGGTTCATGGTAACCGGGATGTAAATATAGAAGGTCAGGGGCAAGTTCACTTGGATCCAAGTTGGCCGCCGTCCGACCGGAATGACAGAGCATGAATTGCTCCGACACTTCGATCCCCTACCCCATGTGCTCATCTCCCCCTTTCTCTACTACTTAGGTATTTAAAAACATTCGCGTTTCATCAGTAGTCAATTTTGCTGAAGTTGCTAGTGCCAACGCCCTGGCTCACACGACCTCAGTTCGAATCTCGGTCGGGCTTTCGCTTCTTTTATATTAAGTGAAACAGTTTAATATATGGAGAGAAAAATAAATCTAAGGCTGCACCAGCCAAATATTGCAATTTGGAACAACCAAATAAGAACAACAGAGTAATTTGTTTTAAAAAACCTAATAATTTATTACACCTATACAGAAATTACTTTTTTCATTAAAATAAGCTTTGAAAGATACAATAAAACCTTTATTTCGGTGTGCCATATCTTCTCTACTAGACGCTGTAGTAAATGTATCGTGATACGCACGACTGAGCAGAAACATCCGCTTCCGCGTAAACTCGAATCTGAAATGCCTACTGTATCATCGAGTAATGTGGCCGTAACTGCACCGACCATGGCGTTTCATGATTGACCATAAATACCTGAGTGCTTCTGCGAGCGCTCTTGCCACGAATCCGGCCTGTCCAATAAATACCAATACATAAAACCGCGAAAGTAGTAGGGGAATGATGGTTCTACATCACTTTTGAATAATCGGATTATAGATGTGATACAAAAGTAATTGGAAGGGTTAATCAAAATGGTTAATCCATGATCCGATCTTAATCCGATCAAAAGATTCCTAATCCGACCTTCATCCGATCAAAAAGAGTTAAATATATATTAAAGGTTTAAATGTATTATAAGGGTTAATAATTTTTCTTGATTTTCTTCCTTTCTTTCTTTCTTTTGGCAGGAGCTCTGTACGATGTTGACGGTGTGGTGTTCTGCAGGTGACTGAACAGAGTGATGGGTTGCAATGTCTTATATAGATGTACAGTTGAGTGCAAGAGGTGGCTAAGGCTAATTTTGTCTATTTTTTTAAAATCATTTTGAGGTGTTTGTAGGCAGTTGATGGTAGATAGTGGATTTTTACGAATATAATAACACATACAAGAAATTCAGTGCGTTTAAACGATTTCGAAAAGTCGCCTAAGTGTAACTTTTATGTTTTTTGGTGGATATTGCTCATAGATGGTAGATAGGCGACTTTGGAAGATGCGATTTACATGTTAAATGATCTGTTTTTGGAATGCAATAAAGTGTTAGAGAATCTCAGAGTGTTCTGCGTATGAATAAATTACACGCATCGAATCGGAAATTTCAAATAAATATGTGAATAATAAGTGGGATTATGTGAGTCTTAATAATAACATGAGTCTCGAGCTTAGAAATATAATTTACATGAGAGAGAATTTTAACTACATGAAAACCATCTGATGTCGACAAGTGCAAACTCACTACACAATATCCAGCTAGTCAGTATGAATAAATAAAGATTTCCAAACTTGCATTTGAATTATACGATTTAAATTTTAAACAGATACAATAGCATAATAGAAATACACATACACTACTTAATGCCTCTCGCACATGCCTTGAGTATTTTTTAAAACATGTCAGGTTGATGTGGAGTCTGTCATATTAATGAGTCCAGTGTAGCAATTACATTGTCTTATAATCTGTGTGTGCGGAGAGCCTGATTATATATGTGTAACGAAGCCAGCATCTTGAAGTCAAATAAGTTTAAATATATGAAAAAACTCTGCATTTGCCCTACAACAGGCAATGAAACAACCATTCTTTAACTAAAGTGTTACTATTTTCAGAATAATTCACTTTTAACACAAATTATTTCCAACGAAGCATAGGGAGACTTGGATAACATGAAGAAGTACTTAAGCCCTCAAAGCGTAATCATGCAATACTATATAGTGACATACTGCAAATTTCTATTAAATGTATGAAATTCGCGTCACTTGGTAACAAAAAAAGATGTGATTTGAAAATGCTACGACGTTTCGTCTACTGAACACAGAAATTGAAAATCTTATCGCAATATTGACTAAACATATGAAGGTAGGGGTGATGGTCGCCGGTGCATAGTTTGAGCAACCCAGAAGGTGGCCTCATCAGTCGCCAAGTGTCTAGAGGTGTGGTGTTTAGCTGGGTCAGAGGAGCTGATGAGTAGCATGCCTGTCTCCCACAAGCATTGATGAACGAATGAATATTGTGCTGAATTTCTACAGAGCTGTAGATGGACTCCTGGCTGCATGCACTCCCATTCCCATCCTCCTCAAGACCGCATCTGCAGGACTCTGAGGTCAAGAAACCAGCTTGCAGTCCCTGGTCCCCCAAACCTCATCAGTGCGCACTGCCCCAAGCTGTCTGTGAATGTCAAATGTTTTGTTAATATCTCAAGATGATGTTATCTGCCTACTTGTGTTCACATCAGGAGCTACTGGCTTGTAGTCACCCCTACCCACTACCCCTTGCCATCAGAGCTGATCTGACTCCACAGTACCATCCTCCCCTACTCTCCCTACCACCTCTCTCCAGAGTGAAAGGTCCTGGGTGTAAGTCACCCATCTGTCCTCGATTGTCATTTTTTGCAAATGATTCAAGATGGCAACAAATGCCTAGTTGCATGTAGATTGGGAGCTGGCTGCTCGTAGACATCCTACCCTTCACACCTTGCCACAAAACCAGCCATTGTCGAGAGGAACATGGCCCCTATACCCCTAGTCCAGTAATTGCCTTTGTGCAAAAAGCAATTTCTTCTCCAGGACCATGGCTATGCACCCCTCCCCCACTACAGTATTCAGAAAGTGTTTTTTCTAGTGTTCGTTTCCCGGCTCTCGACTGCCCTTTGCCTCCAGAGTGATGCCCCAGCTATGAAAGAAGCTTGCTTCAAGACCAAAGTTACGGTTTACCTAGGGACGCAGCAGTAGATTTTGAACTGATCTGGTCTATTTCCGCTCTCCCCTACTAACTGTTATATTTTCTCGGACACTGAGACTTCATGGTATTTTTTTCGAGACACAATAGCGTAATGCATTCTCAGAAAAATTAAAAAATGTCACTACTCCTGCCGATAAAATTTTATTTTGCTCATCAGTAACAAATACATTCCAAATAATTTTAACAATAAATTCAATTTAAAATGTAAGCCATTTTTCATCAACTTTTTCCCCCATTTTCCACCAATCTTTGTTACCATTTCCAACTATCTTTATTTCTGTTTCCAGTAATATTATAAAATATTTTAATTTTTATTCCCATTTTCCCACAACAGTTAATTAATCACTGATTAAATTTCACACCAACACATCTATAAGACATAATTTTAATTCACTAAGATTTTGAACATTGAAAAACTCCATTTTTCAAAACATGTATTTTTTTATCAAGTTTGAACTATTACAATGTAAGCAAATACTAAAGTTAACCTTAATTTTCAACAATTGAAAATATATGTTAAACAAACATGTTGGAAAAGTTGTTTTAGTTTCAATCCAATGTATATTTATTCATCTAGCAGAAATACAATGTATTTCATGTTTAGTTTTTCCTATAGTCTCACTAAAGTTTATTTGAGAAAGAGAGTTAACTACAGCACCGTGTGTTTACAAAAGACACAGGGATGAGTCATTTTAAATCTTGTGTACAATACCAACTAACAGATAGTCGAGAATTGAGTGTATGCGAGAGTGAGTGAAACATAGGCCTCGAGACCTGATGAGGGAGAATCGTGCATGGAAGTTCGATCAGTGAACGAAATTACCTCAGTCAGGCCGGACCAGGTTGCGACCAGGTGGGAGATATGCACGGCGTGAAGCATGCTAGGGAATGCATCAGAAAGACATCACACCCCACATCGTGCTCTACTATCGTTACCCACCTGCCCGACAACTTCCCCACCACACACAGAGTCTGATGCTCACCACTGCCCCCTATACAATAGGACTAGGAGGGAGAACTTCCCCCATCCATCCGCCATACCAACAAACTTCACTTCACAATGTGTGTTGCCCTGTCCACAGCCTGGCTCCAGTAATGAATTGACCATGTTTTACGACCTGTCTCACCCTTGTCTCTCATGAGATTTTACTTTATGCTCCAGGTGCATGTGGCTGTCTTTAAAATATAACAGTAAAATTTTAAAACTTGTGCTATTGCATTTCAGTTTAAACCTACTTTAAACATTATTTTCGTGAGAGAATAACTTTACATTCAATTTTTTTTAAATCTTACACCATCAAAAACATTTATGAAATAATTTACACTATAAAAAAAATTGTACATCATCAAAAACTTTTAAGTAATGATAAGATAACACCACCAAAACATTTTTTAGAGTTGGGGATAGTATTTTACTCTCTTAAAACAAATCAATTTCCAAGAACTGTATCATTAAAAGCAAAGAAATATAATCTACCCCAAAGAATTATTAAACCCAGAAAAGTATTCCCATGAACTAATGATGAATGATGTTACAATCAAAAGGATCTAATTACTATGGATTATCGATCCAATATTAATCTAATAAAAAATAATCCAGTCAACAAGGGGATTGATTACACAATAAATTGTACATCCAATCCCCATGCAAAGGTTTATTAAATCAAATAACACATTAAAAATCTTTTACTTAGTATCAGAAATTTTTACAAACATTGTATTACAATCTTTAAAGATCTTGATTCTTAATGCAGGAGTTGTGTGATTTTGAGAATCCTCAGCATTGAACCAAGGACACATCTTTCTTCCTTTTAATCATTTTATCAACCAAATATTCATTTGGAGAACTGATTTGTTGCAAATCATGTTCATAAAATCCATATTTTATTGGTTCTCCATAATATGTTTCTATGTAATACATTCTGGGATGTGTTTGTATAATTTAAATAATTTCCAATATTTCAAATGACCAATTCACCATAAATATTTTCAAAGATCCCCTTATGCTTCAAGATATGTATAAATCCCCCAACTTTGAATTTTGGTTTTCTTTTGTCGATGACTTTAACATTATTATTAATAGTTTTCATCAAACTATTATCTGTAACTTCTCTAGGAGCAATCATGATATCTCTATAATATCTATAATTATAAAATTTTACTATTTCAGGCAAAAAGTAGACCCATTTGTAAGCCCCCCTTGATGTGAAATGTTTACATATTAATTGCTCAATTGTTTTTGTTGTAACATTCCACAATACTCACTTTAAGCTCCGAACACATTGCATAGTGATTAATATCATATTTGGTAATTAGTATCCAGAACAGTGTAGAAAAATTGCAGATACTCCTTCGGTTTGGAGTGAAATAAGCATTCTCTCTTTCAAACCGATCTTCATTGCATTGGTAACCTGTTTTCCAGTTTGTTTTTCAAAGGTATACCCCAACCATATTTTGAATAAACATCTATTACAGTTAAAATATACTTGTACCCCTTATTGTATTTTGAAAGCAATTCCATTTCACACAAATCAGCTTTAAAAAGATCATCTAAACCATGAGTTATAATATTTCTTCTAGGATATCTTATCCTTGCAGGAGCGTGAAACTCTTGAGCAATCTTACTAAACTTAATTTGTAATATAACTGTCTTTCTTTAACTCTTCAATAATATAAGATATTTCGTTCATATGTGTATTATTCCCAGACTCTCTCGAAGTGATGAGAATTTTAATCTATCGACCAATTCATTACGATTGTTCCATTATACAGGTGAAAAGTGGTTGTCAATTTCTTATTTATATATTCCACTTCCGACTATATCTCCTATTAAATGCATTTTCGGGTGGTTTTCATCTCTTGAGTGAATATTAACATTCGTTCGATGAATAAGTTCTTTATATTTCTGCAAATTGGAAAAATTTTAACACAGACTGCAATCTATCCATTCTACTGGTAACATATATAAATATTTCTTCGTTTAAAACAACCCATTCCGCACGAGCTTGTTGACTTGTAAATATTTCTCTTTCACAGAAGATATAATGTTATGTAATTCCAAAGCAGACTCAGACATATTTTTTTTTATATTACATTAAATTCAATCTAATTATATATGAATTAACTCATTGCTTTCATAACTGATGTAGTAGGTCGATTACTTTGAGCTTTTGCTATCTTATCGACTTTACTTAAAGAACATCAAATTTTTTTATAGTTTTAGCTTTCAAATCATTGATAAAATAGATAATTTGTGTTTCCAAATCATTATTTTGTTTTCTCAAATCTGTTTGCATAACTAAACAAAATATTTTATTAATCAGTTTATCTCTTAGATATTGCGTTATTTCTTCCATTCATGTTTCAGGTTGTTTTATAATTGTGGCATTTACCACTTCATTAAATACAACTCTTAAATATTTCTTGCATTTCTGTAAGTTGTGTAGTAAAACTAAGTTTGTCATATCATTAAAATCCTAACTAAATCCATTTAACCGTCCTTCTATTCTAAATTCATTACTCTGCAAATCAGTGCTAATATTGCTTAAAATGTTTGCAATTACACTTGTGTTTTTATAAACAATATTATTCAAATCAACTAACTTTATTAACTTCTCATGAACATCATTTGATTGTGATTTAAATACATTTAGCATATAAGTCTTTCACATAATGTTTATTTACTGCATTGCTATCTTTCAGAGCCATACACATATTACATAATACATGTGTGTTCAAATCAAAATTCCCATCGCGATATTTGGTTAAACAGATATTGTAATGATTACATTTTATACCACTATGTCCAAATTAAAAATACACAGTGTTCTTTACCTGGAAGTAAAATACTGTCAAAACCAGACCTATGTCTATCTGTATATAGAGGAAGTGTTGATATACTCACCAAAAAATTGTATTTTTCTTTCCAACAATAATAACACATATCTTTAAACTTTGTAAATGCCATATCGCCTAAAACATGTCTGTAAATATCTTGCAGATTCATATTATCCATTTTAAACACAATTACCATATTTGCATTATCATGTAAACTATGTTAAGATATACATGCATAACTTTGCAGTAGATAATAATAATCAATGTTTGAATGTCTACCAAAACTAAAATATTACTGTATTTCACCCTATGTTTCACACCAAATATCGTCAAAAATAAATACAGAATTTGGAAGTGCTTCATTCGAAGACACTATATCTTCTTAATTTGTAAAGGGAAAATATAGCATTCCTTCAATTAACAATAAAATTGTCGTTAACCATTAATATTTATCTTGTTGTATTGTTTTTGAAAACACATATGTTTTTAAATTTAAGTCAATTAGGATGCTCTAACAAACGCATTATAACACAATCTTCCCACATGAAGGACAGCTTATTATACAACGTATATTTGATGGTAAAATAATACCATGTTTCTGTTCAGTTACGTTTTCTTTTGTATTTACAATTACCAGCAGATGTACATTTTGTTTTATAACCTTAATTTTCACAATTATACAGTATTATGTGACATATTGATGTAAAACTTTAAATTTAGGTTCGCGTTCAGTTGAAAACAATGACTCATAACAAACATATCAATAAAGGATGTGGCATATTTAATACATTGATTAACAAATTCCCATTTGAATTTCATTTACCGAAATACAGTTATTGTGGACCAGGTATTAAACTTGCAAAACGTCTGGCACGGAACGATCAAGGAATAAACTCTTTGGATAACATTTGTAAATAACACAATATAGTTTACCATCGAACAAACAATTTGAAAGAAAGTCATATAGCAGCTACAATTCTAGCCGCTAAAGCAGCAAATATAAGGAAGAATCTATCTACATCTATGGGTGAAAAGCTTGGAGCTTGGGTTGTTGATAAAGTTATGCACATGAAGGCGAAGAGAGGACTAGGCTTACAACACAAAACCAAACGAAAAACATAGACAAGGGAATCATTCCATTCCTATTTCCAGCATTAACAGCTCTTGGATCAAACCTTGGAGGGGTTTTGGCAATTAGTACAGCAGTTAAATAAAAAGGTAAAGGAATGTTTTTGAAACCCTATAAAGTTGGACAAGGACAAAAAAAACTACAAACATGAAAAAATGCAGAAAGTCTTTAACCCCCTCCCCCCCGGTTACAAAAATTTGCTTTACCAAACAAAGATATCAATATATTTGTAAAGAAAGTGGATATTTCCTATTTTTGAGGCGTGTATATGAGAGATGATTTACCAAAGAAAGAAAATCTTTGTGAATGTATGATTGTTAATTCAGATTCGAAACAAAATGAAGGAACACATTGGTTTGCATTAATTAAATACACAAATCAATCATTGTATTATGTCAGTTTTTGGCAACTTATATCCTCCATTTGAAATATGTAATTATTTAAAAACACGCAATAAAGATATAATTACAAAATTTATCAATTACCAAATACAATCTTTGTGGACATTTAGGTCTATATTGTTAGGCTATAAATAGACTATATAAGTAATTGTAATTGTAAAATATATTAGTAATATGTCAATTACATTGATATTAAGTGGCAATTATTCATAATTGTGTGTTGTATATTTCCCTCTGTTGGAGTTAGATGGAGAATGGCAAATAAGTCTAATCGAATTTGTTACTTACAACAGCATATGAAACATTGATATGTATAACCAATTATTTATGGCTAATATTGGTGAAAAAATACAAGATTGTGATACCGCTAGGATCTTATTAGTTGGATGATCTTGAAATAATCATTAAAGCAGCATTACCTGAAGTTGTTCATTACTGATTACATGGAAATCCAACTACATTAACTAGTGCAGTGTATAGTAATGTCGATATCGATTTCTCAGAAAGACAATTAAATTAAAAATATGTTGGGTTATGAACAGAGAGTATATCCTGCTAATCAATTACATAAATCATCAAAACAGGTTATTATATTGTTGGTAAATGTATGTTGTATAAATGTTAATATTCTAGTCAGTTTATATTTGAATAGAAAACCGACAAATACAATACATGAATTCACATGTTCTGTAGCTCCAGGATATAACATAATTCAAAAACCTAATACATTGTTATATCGTCCAGTAATAGTGAATTGCGTTGATGAAATAGTTGTCGCAATCGTAGATCAAGAGAGTAAACTTATTAGTTTTAGAAACAAAAAACTAATCGTTTGTTTACATAAAAAATTATATAAACACATGCATCCCATTGTGCATTAGAATCAAAATTAGTATTGTGTACAATATTAAATTCGGATTTAAAGTAGTCAGCTCTTTTAAGAAGTATGTCATCAAGGAACGTATTTCGAAGAAAGTCTAAAAAGACGTAAATGCAAACATAAACCATTCACTTCAAATAAGATAACCCTGAAGTTAACATGAGGCGACAAATTGTATTTAAAAGATTAGGATATACTGTTAATAGAAATGGAAGACATACTTAATATTGAAGAACCGATCACTTATGAAAATTCACTCACCAATATGGAAATATATGCATATGAACCATTCCAAGCAAGTCTGTTCACGTTTCCTTCGGAAATAAGGTTTTCAATTAAATAAATCATGATATTTACACATTACTGTCGAAATCAAGTTTAAGGTTTAGGGGAACAATTAAAAAGACAGCCGATGCCAGTAATCCAGCAACTACAAAAACAGTAAGAAATGTAATACTGCATTTAATCGAAAGAATTGGATATCTGCTAAATGGAGTGGGCATTGACGAATCATGAGCTATTGGAATTACTTCCGTTAGAAAGAACTATCTCTCAGGAACTGTAAACAATATTTATACAGGGCTTATGGCTGAGTGGAACAATGCTAGTGATTACTCACTACAAATAAACCCAGGGGAAAAATAAAAATTTGTTATACCATTAAGTATGGTTTTGGACTTTGCAGAAGACTAAAACCACGTCATATTAAGTGCTAAACAAGAATGAGATATTCTATTCAGCAATACACATTTAAATGCCATATACACTACAGCTAATAAAAAGGAAGGTGTAATATTTTAATTAATCAGTGTGGAATGGTTGATGCTGCATATTGAAATTAACACCCGTGAAAGTGTAATATTTTTAAAATATATCGAAAAAGGGAAGAATCTAGACATTGCCTTTAGATTGTGGGCTTTAGAGGTTTTTCCGACACTGCCCACTTCACAAAAATTTGTTTGGAATGTGAAATCAAGTTTTTCCCTCCCAAAAAACCAAGATGTTTTGTCATTTGTTTTGAAACAAATCGACAAATATTAAACTGTATCTAAAAAGTTAAGCTTACCCCTATGCGGATTTAAATATGAACTTTGGCAATGCGGAATTCCTTATTTTGTATGATATGTACTACAAGTTTCAGGAAACATATTGTAATAAAATCAGTTCACTGATCCTAGAACCTGAATAATTTAAAACCAGACGAACATTATTTGTGTTTGATTTAAGCAAGTAAGACAACAGAATTAACAATGGTGTGATCGATTCATGAATTTAAATTATTGCAAGTACACCATTTCCAGCAAATATGCAAGCTTACACTCTTATAATTCACCAAAGATTAGTGAGTTACAATGTAAGAGATAAGCTGGTGAAAATAATGCATTCATCTGTAGGTGACAAACCATGGCTGCGGCAAGATGTTTTCCAATATGCAAGGATTCCAGTCTGCAGAAAAAAATCATCATTAAAGAATTAGCTATCACTGATATGGAAGAACAAACAACTGTATTCATCTTCAAATCACCATTTGACTGGAAATATGTAACTACCAAATACAAGAAAAGAAATATATGGGTTACTAACCATCACCATGGTTTAAAATGGGAGACTGGATGTATAGGGTATGAGAACATTGCAGATATTTGTAAACATTACCTAAATAATTGTGAAATTTTTGTAGGTGGAGTTGAGAAAAACACATTTTCGAAAGAAATGTATTACAAGAAAGTAATAGATATTAAAAATAATACAAGTGCCATTTGTTCAAACAATTATGTAAACATGTGGATCTAATTCAACGTTTTTCTCTGCAGAGGAAACCTCAAAATTAATGTTAAGTGGGTAATGAAGACCGACTGGGGTGAAACAGACTTTTATGATCTCCCAACTCACTTGTCGATATTAGTTGATTCATATGATGTTATTTAGGATGAGTTCAATTTACTGTAAAATATTTGCTTGTATGGAATCCACTACTTTGTAAAGATGAATCGACAAGAAAACGCAAACACCTGTTCTTGCATACAGAAATCCAAATGTAAATTGAATATCAGCAAGTTATTAGCACATTGGAGTAAACCATTTTGTCTTTGTTTAGGAAAGAAATAGTTGTGTTTGTGTATATAATTGAAATAATTGTGTAATATGTTTAGTATCATCCTTTAGTTACTTGTTTATTTTGGAGCAATCTGTACTTGCTTGTGTTAGAATGATTTTGTGGATCATCCTGTATTTTTTATAATTTGTAAATAAATATGATGTAAAATGCATTCCTTTCTTAATATTTATTTAACCTATTCCTTATTAAAAGTAAACTTGTTTAATTAGAAAAATATTTTCTCCATAGGGAGGGAAATGTTCTGGAAGTGAACAGTCTAACTGCTTTTCCATAACTTACAATATAATATACCATCCCGCATAAGGCTTGGTTGAATTAAGCTGGGTTCGATTTTCAGTTAGGTATGATTGTAACCACATAAACATAAAAATAATAAAGTACAAATCAGTGTTAATTAAACTAATATAAATTTGTTTGGCCATATGAAAAAGGTAGATATGCTCAATTTTATATATGTTAAAACTTAAATGAATAGCGTGGGATATTTTCAATTGACCGCTATGAAGTTTGTAATTTATACTCGCTTCGAAATCATCTACTTATAGCATTTTCCAATAAAAAATAAATAAAAAAAAACCAGTTACATTTAGAGATCTGAGGTTTTGGCAGTGCGAGCGTTCCTTCAAGGGCAAATTTAAATGCTTTTTCCCCAATAGTAGCAACTAAAGAAACTGATATTTCAGAGATTGGTAGTTTGAGTCCATCAAACCCCCACAGAACACAGTTTGGTTTCTATTATACCCTGGGGACAACCCAGGCATCTAGATTTTTACAAAGGAAGCAAGCAAGGACATCTCCATCCCTGGAAGGGAGGGCATTTCTGGTCAATGGTTTTTTCGACCATCGAGATTAACAAGGTCAAAATGTATTCCGAGCTGTTTCGAATCTATCAAGGAGAAATATTTTGTCTTCTTCTTGAAAAAATCAATATTTTCTTTGCAAGCTCCATACACAGGAAAATATACATCAATAAATTAGAAATAAATATACACAAGACTTATATAAAAAATTAACAAATATGTACAAAATATGTTTTACTTATCCATACATGCACTAACATTTACCAAAAAATTCGTTGAAAATATCTTATAAATTTGATTTTTAAAAATAATATTTAAATCATGATAGGATACATTAATGGGAAAAACATCCATATATATTTAATGTAAATATGTTTATCAATATACTGATTATGAAAACAGGAACATAATTACTAAAATTAGATAATATCAAATCTCTCTATTTAGATAAGATATAATGTGAATAAGAAAAAAAAATATTTCCTTGAAAATTATTAAGTAATCTTAGATAAGATTAAAGGGATTATAGCATGTGTTTATGGATAAAATTACTTTTTTTAAATAAATTATATAGTGTTTTATTAAATATGTTGATCTGTATTTCATTCCTAATCATTTTTAATAGGTTATTATATAAACTTTATTTATTTGTTATGATGCAGAAGTTATTTTACTGATAAATAAATGTTATTCATTTCTTTGAGCAAGATACTTATCAGAGAGTTTTATCTCCAAGGTTCGAGGTGCTGGTTTGAAGATATTTGAAAGTCTGGTGTGCTGGAAGAAAGGGGAATGGGAGTTTGAACTTTTGACTTCTGGTAAGAGGGGAGAAAGCAGGCTTCTCAAACGTTTTACCTGGGAATTTTAAATTTTTATAATTAGGGCTTCAGCCTCTTCGCCCCTTCCACATTTTCCAGATTTTTGTCAGTTCGGTTCCCTTTGCGATGTCGCGGTTGTATGAAGAATACTTTCTTGGCTGATCTACACAAGATTTTAACAGAGAGCTTGATGATTTTAATTGGGAGTATTTCAGAAGACTAATCGTCGATTCGGATGATTTAGTAAGTGGTTTCTTAACTCCTTTGGAGGAAGAGGAGTTTACCTTAACATTGCATTGAGTAATTGCATCATTATCATCTTCTAAGAGAGTGTTCACAGTGCCACCAGGCACTGCGTCCACATCTTCCAAGTTCGTAGCACCATCCACCACAGTACCCCTGTCTAAGAGAGTGTCCACAGCACCATCTGCTACTGCATCCACATCTTCCAAGTTTGCAGCACCGTCCGCCATGGTGCCCCTGTCTAAGAAAGTGTCCTCAGCACCATCAGCTACTGCGTTCACATCTTTCATGTTTGCAGCCCCATATGCCATGGTGCCCATGTCTACGAGAGTCTCCTCAGCACCATCAGCTACTGCGTCCACATCCTCCAAGTCTGGAGCACCATCTACCACGGTGCTCCCACCTACGGATTTTGGAGCTTTAGACTTAAGAAGACAAAAAACAGGTGAGCAATGACTGCCAACACCCTAGATTTACTCCTGTTGTAAACCGTTTGTTGTAAACCTTTATAATTTACGATTTCCTCTCTAAATGTCTGTCAGAAAGCTGTATTCACCAATAATAATATTTTGCAGAAATAAGACAAATTTTTTGATTTTAATTTTGTTGTATCACCTTCCAAGTCAGATACCTACTGAAATATTGTCACCTGAAACAGCACGAGATAAATTAATTTCCCCGCATCCATCTATATTCAATCTGTTCGCGCAATAAATAATTTATAGCCCAATCTCCTTACCTCCTTCACCATTAGTTATTATTGCAGTTAAGAAATGCAAATTAATCTTAGGTCTTAACCCTTGACATAAATTGTGTTGAAAATTCACGTATTCAGTGATGAATGATACCTTCTGTGGTATAATTTCACAATTTTTTTCATTATTAAAATATTGTAATGATTTTTTTCTTGTTATAAGGTGAAAAGTTTTAACGATTTTAAAGAAAATTCTTCAGTTTTAATCATTTTAAAGAAAATTCATTTGGGTGTAATGATTTTAAAGAAATTTCATTCAGTCTAACAATTTTTTAAAGAAAATTCATTCATGATGGAAGGTTTATTAAGAAACTTTATTGTTGTTTCAATCATATAATGTAAATTTTTTCACTCTGTACACATTTTGACATCATAATGGTGAACAGGGGAGTTTTTTATGGTTAAAAAACCTGCTTGGCTTGTATATGTAAATGAAAGAGTAATTGAATATTTTTGAAGTTGTATCAGGATATGATGCTATCATTTTTTTTCAATTTTAATTACATAAGATGGAGTGTTTGGGTTTATAAAAGTCTGGTTGGCTTGTACATGTAAATGTTAACATGATAAACAAAAGAAATTATTGTATTTATTGCATCATTTGTGATGTAATATACATTACCGATTTCGGCATGTACCATATTTCAAAAATCAGTGCTAAACAATGTTAGTATTTCATTTAAGGATGTGTAGTAACATGAAGTAATGATTTAAAGTTGTGATGTTTTTCAGAAGGCAGTGGTAAAATAAAAGATTGTAGTTCATTTGAAATTAGTGATGTAATAAATTTAATGCCATGATGTATAATTTATTCTGTCTTGAAAGTGATTAGGAACTTTTTAAATAAAATATTTCTTTCAAGTTAAAAGTAATAGTGTGACTTGTTATTTTTTTTAATTTCACAAATCACTACATTTTTTTCAATAATATCTTATGTATAATGAGTGATGAGAAAACAATATTGTGTTGCGATGCTCTGAATGGGCGACTAACAGTATTGGTAAGCTGATGACTTGTATTTAAAAAATTCAGGATAACTTCTTGCTTGCTCTGACAAAGAAGAAAATTTAATTTTCTTGACTTAAAACTTAAAATCATTTAAATTAAAACTAACTTTGAAGGGAAATTAGAAAAAATTATGGAGAAAAATCAAACATAGCCGAATGAATGAATTAAGTTTTGCAAAGGAATGAGGTAACATGTTTGTATCTTAAGAGAACCTTGGTCTGCTCAAGTTGAAGGTTGGAGTAGGACACAATGCTCTGCTGACCAAATTTTGTGAAAACCCAGGGGAATATATTGAAAGTGAGCAATCCCAAATACCTCTTACAGCAAACATTAAAAAAAAATATATTTCATTTTACATACAAGCCAACAAATTACAAGAGTTCCTGTTCAAGATACAATACAATGATGCCTTGAGAAGAAGATTAACATAATATATTTGAACTAGTTTTCAAATAAAAATTCAACTCAAGTTATGTAAAGATAGCAGTATATTTTCTCGTAAATTTGCAAGAATTTGGACCTTTTGGTAAAAAAGTAAAAATAATGCTGTAATTGCTATTTTTCAACTCCGAAAAAACATAATTTCAGCCTGTATTCATACTATTTTGTTAAACTTACATTGGAAACTGCTGAAATATTAAATAAATTCAAATATATACATTTTATGTTACATGGAATATGTTTTGCTGTTGGAAAGTTTTTGGTTAGATGTAAAGAAAGGGACTGCATTGGTTACCATGCTCACCTCCCTACCTGGGTGGGTCACAACATAAAAGTGATTTTTTTTTGCAATATGTGGATGTCGTGATAGACGTTGGTCTGTGGGTTTTATCGAATATCACATGCATGCACGACCTGGTATGGCCCAGTTGCTGCCCCAACTCTGAAAGTTTTCCCCTCATCGGCTCTCAAGACCTCATTGTTAAAAGAGATGGGCAAATCTCTCCCAATATTTTTTTCTCTCCTATACACCGAATTGATAGTAAAAACATTTCTTAATGAGTGAGTAAAATATTTATTGTTTGAATACGTGTAAAAATAGTTCTTAATGAGTTAATAAAATAAGTCTTGTGTTTCTGTGGGAATTTACAAATCATAGTTTACTTGATTCAAATATACAATCGTTGTTGTTTGAATTTTAAATCTGGGGTTTATATTGGGAACTTGATTTCAGGGATTCATAAAAAAATATTTTTTCACTTCTCATATAGTAAACATGCTGCGTAAGGTTGAAACCACAGCGAGTCAGGTGAAATATCCTGGGGTACACATTCAGATTGTCGACTATGTGAAGCAGGGCAACCAACACTAGAAAATACATTCTGAATACTCTAGTGGGGAAGATGTATTGTTTTGAAATAGGTACTGCATGGATGCCAAATCATGAAAAAATACGAAAAAGTATTCTCAGGGCTCACACTGGGGTGTGTAAAAATGGTTTCTGCGAACTCCAGGCTGGATTGATAGCAAACGTTTTCAGAAAAGTCGCCTTCAGGAGTAGTGGTGGTAAGGGTGGAAAGGTCATATTCCTCGAACTCGGGCCAGTTCTGAGGGGTGGAGGGTAGGGTGGCTTCCAATCTGCACACAACTAGGCATTTGTCGCCACCTTGAATGAGTTGCGAAAAATTACACTCTAGGACAGATGGATGACTGACCCCTAGGACATTGTGTTCTGGTGAGGGGTGGTAGGGGGCATAAGGGGGGTTCGTATCATGGAGTCGGACCAGCTCTGAAGGCGAGTGGTGCAGGGTGGGGATGGGTGGTTGGGGTGTGAGGGGGTGGCAGGCAGGCTTCCTCCAAAGTAAACACAAGTAGGCAGATGACTCCTTGAGAAATTACCGAAAACATTTATGATTGCGGGTAGCTCGGGGCAGCGCAGCGCGCACTGGCAAGGTGCTGGGGAGGGGAATGGGGTGCGAGCTGGTTTCTAGACTACAGGGTGCCGCAGACACGATCTGTTGGGGATGAGAAAGGGGGTACTGGAAGCCAGGACCTGATATACATCTCTGTAGGCAGCCGGCATTATATTCAGTCAGTCATCAACTCTTGTGGGAGACACACGTGCAACTCGTCAGCTTTTCTGAACCAGCTAAACACTGCACCTCTAGACATTTGGCGATGAGGCCATCCTCGGGGGTAGCTCAAACTATGCACCGGTGACCATCGCACCTCCCTTCATCCCTATAGTGCTACCTCCGATTAACATTTTAATACGAAAATATTTTATTGGGAAACTTTTTTCTTGTCTTTAGACAATATTGCGATAAGATTTTAATTTTCTGTGTTTGGTAGACGAAACTTCATAGCATTTTCAACTCGTGTTTTTTTTTTGTTACCAAGTGATGTGAATTTCACAGTTTTAATGTAAATTTCTAGTATGTCTCTATAAAGTGTTGCATGATTACACTTTGCAAGTTTAAATACTTCTTCCCATTATTCGAGTGTCCCTATGCTTCGATGGAAATAATTTGTGTTAAAAGTGAATTATTCTGAAAATAGTAAAACTTTAGTTAAAAATGATTGTTTTGTTGTCCGTTGTAGGACAAATGCAAAGTTTTTCTCGTAAATTTCAACTAGATGCCGACTTCACTACACGCATATAATCAGGCTCTCCACACACACACAGCTTATAAGACAACATAATTGCTATACTGGACTCATTAATACATCAGACCTCACATCAAATAGACATGTTTTGAAAAATACTCAAGGTATGTGCAAGAGGGGTTAAGTAGTGTATGTGTATTTCTATTACGTCATTGTGTCTGTTTAAAATTTAAATTGTATAGTTCAAATGCGATTTTGGAATTTTTTTTTATTCATACTGTCTAGCTGGATTTCATCTCAAATTCGCCTATCTACCATCTACGAGCAATATCCATTAAAAACATAAAAGTTACACTTAGGCCACTCTTATAAATCATTTAAATACTCTGAATTTCTCTCATGTGGTAAATATATTCGAAAAAATCGACTATCTACCACCAACATCCCTACAAACATCTCAAAATTAGAAAAAAAATAGCCTTAGCACACTCTTGCACTAAACTCTACACCTATATAAGCCATTACAACCCACCTCTCTGGTCAATCGCTTTCAGAACACTACACCATCAACATCGCAAAGAGCTCCTGCTACCCCCACCCAAAAAGAAAGAAAGAATGAAAATCAAGAAAAATTATCAACCCTTTCAATACATTTAACCCTTTCAATGAATTTAATCATTTCCATTTTTGATCGGATTACGATCGGATGAAGGCTTTTTTAATTGGATTAAGATCGGATTAAGAATTTTTTGATCGGATTAAAATCGGATTAGGTATTAACCCTTTTTGATTAACGCTTTCAATTAATTTGATATCAAATCGATAATCTGATTAATCAAAAGAGAAGTAGAACCATCACGCCCCTACTACTCACGCAAGATATATTTTTCCATTTATGGTGCTGCAGCAAACGTTCCACCATGCTATGAACACTGTCACACCAAAAAGCTTAAGGTTTCATACCGTCGGAATACAATCTAGAAAAATCAAAATGGCTCCACCTAAAGGAGAGACAGCTAACTGATAAATACGGTCGTTGATTTCACTTTCTTTTTATTATAATTTATGCTGAAGTCCTGTGAATTAAACATATTCATCTCATTAGTTTCTGGTTCATTTGACCAAGCAGCAGCTATTTAACTGTCACACTGTAAATTTTTGTATTTGTACACGGAAACTAGTTGCCAAATATATTTTTGTAAGGTTACAAATAAATAACAGCAAATTTTACAAAACCTTTAAGGGGAGTATATAAAAATAATGATAAATTTTAATAAGTAAATTTTAGAAACTTAAACTTTATTATATGCACTGAGCTACATATAAAATAGTGTATGTTTTATAAAATAATATGTTGTAAATATTTTTTTTAACTATAGACTTTTAAAAAAATCTTGGGAAATTACTGTACAAAGAATTGATCGTAACAAGTACAGAAATGTTTTACTGTGCAGTGACTAACCCTTATTACTGGTATCAGTGTTTAGATTTTAGATTGTGTGGTGATATTAAAACTTGCATTTGTGTGTTTCGGCGTGTGCATTAGTGAACGCCAAACTACTGAATCTTACGTGACGCAATGAATGTTATTACCACAATAACGACCTTTAATACAACATAAAAGTCGTATTAAGGGATAGTTGTAGTCAAGCATTCTAGACTTGAGCCACGTCAATGGTTTTTCGTCAACACAGGTTAAGTCCATTAGCCGAAAGGACTGCGAAAGCCTGCGATTTTTTTTTAAAGGAGCCATATTTTAACACACGATATTAAAACTTCATGCTAAAAAGATTTAGCACATTAAATGATTGCCTAGTGAACGTAATAGTTTCGCTAATTGCAAAATGTTATTCTACTAAAATAATGCCAAGTTAATGTTTTACAGGTTACTGGTTTTTACGTTGCCTTTAACAAAAAAACCTTGAATAAAATAACGGAATAAGAGTTATTCAAAGCAGTTCTGCTTAGTTTTTATTAAGTATAATAATAGTGCTTATATAGACATATTAACAATACCATATGCAAAGCTGGCAAAGTCTGAAAGAAACATTTGATAAAACAGACACTTAGCCAAACATAATTATGAAACACACAGCTAATTTTAACTTCAATATAAGATGACGTCTTTTTTTACCATATACATTCTCAAAATAATCATATTCAACAAATTGTAAAACAATTTAATAAATAATACAAGAAAAACTATGTGCTGAAAAACAAGCTAATTGTATGCCAGTGTTACTCAAAATGGTCACATTAACTGTAACTGATGATACAATTATGACCCAACATGGAAGACATGTAGTCATTGTTCGCCGTGGATTCTAGTATATGCTGTTCGCAATTACTTCACTCTTTTTGAATCAAACATTCGAATAACACCCGATATATGATTTATTTGGTTGTTTTCTAAATATGTCGTGTATTAAACCAGTTACGATTTTTTTAAATAGCGATTACACACATTTTAAAAATTTGTATAGATTGATGAGTGTGATTTTTATTATAATGAATTTTTTCTTATAGTTAATTTACTTATTATGATCATAATGATCGTAGGGCTTATGATGCTGGTTAGAGTGTTTACGATGATAGTTGGAAAACCTCATCTAATTCCCTAGTTCACTTCCAGGTGTTTCCGAAATCCAACAACCTATGAAATGGTTCCAGTACTTCGGCCTTTTTAGGTACAAAAAGTTCAAAAGTCCCAGAAAAGACTGAAGCTCTTTCCTTGTCAAAAATATTATATTGATTATTGAGAGGATGCGTATTGTAATTATAAATATAATAATCCTAAAACATACGGTTTTATAATACCTCCTATGCCTACATTCTAATTATAAAAAAGAACAATTAGAATAAATAAAAATACTTAATTTAACCAAGGAACATAAATCAGGAGGTGTTAAAAAAAGAATAAGAAGATCTAAATACATGCAATAAATTCTTTATCTAATATTTATTTTAAATTCTGTAAAAATAAAAAATAAAATGTAGATGTATTTATATATTTAATTAACTATCCAATAAAATGAATACAAATGAACGTGCTTTAGTAAATTTAGATATATATTATAATCTTGGAATTCATAATAATATTAATATTAATTATATAATAATAATTATATAATAATAATTATTATTATTTTCGTTTATTTGGTAGGAATATATGTGTAGAATTAATATTTTGCCCAAATAATAATAACAAAAATAATAGAACAGTAGCTTAAGATGTCTTGGCTTCACCTAATATTTTATTATAAGGGATTATACAACGTTTCATTTTGCTTTCTGTGTTCATTTATGTTTAATAGTACCAGATCTATTTTCTAAAATATAAACATTTCCTAACAATTTCATTATTATTAAATTACACATTTGTTTGGGAAGCTATTAATCGTTTTTGGGAAACATATTTTAAAACTAATGATACAATAACAAAGAGCATTGCAAAAGTAAATTTTAAATAAAATATTTTAAAACAAAAACTTTACGACTTCGAAGAAAATCTTAAAATTTATTACAGTAATCAGAATAAAGTGTTAAATGGAAAATTTATAATTTCAATTAAATTATCCCCGATGCTTTTAAAACTAGATTAAGTCAGTTTAGTGAAAGCATAGTAACGATTTTTGTTCATGAACTAATTTTAATTAAATATGAAGTTGTTATATTGAAAATGACAACTTTAATACTTTTATAAAATAATGTTGCTTTAAAAACTGAATTACATATTAACATTAAAATTAAAAATGTAATAATGACAAAGAATTCTTTCAAAACGTGAACTAAAATCTCTTAATCAATCTCTAATTAATTGTCGGAATATAAACAACCTTAAAAGCTGAAGAATTAACATAATTATTTGATATACACGAGCAAAAATATAATCTCTTCAATTCCAATACATAATCAAATAAAACGATTGAATCACAAGGATTAAATTAACATTTTGATAATCTAAAAAAAGGTTTTTAATTTAAATGATTTTTTGAAAACAAAAATTATAGTGATTAAAATGAAAAAAATGAAAATTAACTTGAACAATGAAAAAATGAAATCACACAAGCACTTTGTTTGGCGATTTAGTCTCAGCCAGCCTCACAACACAACACACAATGTGTTTTCTTGCAATTACACCAATTGACTGACTCAGCAGCGGCCGCACTCCTAGCGGTGAAATTGAGACCTGAAAAACAACCATACGTATATAGCGAATCAATTAAATCGCATGAAATGAAACTTTATTTATTTATTTGTATTTATGAACCACATATGGCTTCTGTAACGATATTCATTACAACGTTATCATTTAAAATTAGGGTAATCATTTTGGGACACACGATTCACAAAAGTGAATCCGACTTGAAATATATTTCAATGATGTAAACTTTTATTGAATCTCATTCCCTCCCACCTTAAAAACCTGTTTGCGTCCCTGAGCATACCCAAATTCTTGTCGACTTGTGTAAACAGTATGGACCTCCCATTTAATGACCCCCTCAATGGCTAAATAAAAAATGTGCCCCCTGTAAAGCTATTTTGTCGTTACATAACAACTTTATTACGAAAAAAAAAGCTTCGTAAAAGACGCATTTATCTTTCCAGACACACTTCACTTAAGTTTTCACACTGAAGCGAGTAGTCTAAAAAAACAGCAATTAACGTGTATATTATATTCTGTTTGGTGCAGTTACTTGTACCTAATGGCTGTTCGTGATAAAGTGATCACTTTTGAAATCAAACTTAGATAAAAGTCATTTCTCCTACTTGCATATACTTTAACAGGTGTGCTGAGTTATGTGTGCCCAGTAATGTTGGTAACGATGGAGGGAAAGTAGTTCCATATCTTAACGTCGAATAAAAAGTGTTATGTAAACATTTTTGATAACTTAAATTATTTATATCTTTTTCTCTTTCTTTCAAAGTCTCGAAGTTTTAAAATGAGCAGATTTGTAAAATATCAACTGTCTAATAATTTCTCAGTTTCACTTGACCAACGCATGAATAAAGTGATGAGGTCCATGACAATGTGAATTTTACATATGGCGGAAGAACACACAACGTGCATACAAGTATATCTTAAACAGAGCTTCCAAAAGTGCTCACTTTACCGTGAAAAGCCTGTAACTGTAATTAAAAATATTAGATAAGACGTTGCACGAGTAACATAATAGTTAAAAACTGTTCATTTTTTATTATATATAAAAAATTCTAATAGCACCCAAAAGGTAATTTTTTGATAAAACTAAGGGATATGTTGACATGCTGCAATGAATTTGTATTACAAAAAATCAGTGGGGTACATATTAGTTCCAGTGTATTAAATAATATAAATAAATAATTTTGTGTAGCGGTTGGAAGTTTCGTAAGAGCGTGGTACAAAAAATGTCAACCTGGTGACCATAGATGGAAGGAACGACGTTAATTTATTCGCAGGGCTCAAAAACTATAACCAACTGCGAGGTTTTCACGTGTCCACCAAACTCAAAGCAACGCCCAGTTGTAAAAAAAGCGGATGAGAAAATCTCGGTTAATTAGGAACCACGTGAAGCTTCCACAAGCTTTCCTCGTTACTGATCCCCAACATAGGAATAAGCAGAGCCTACACATTTGTACGCCTACCTGACACACTTGGGTGATGCGGTGTGGAGATTACATAAACAAATTAAACAGAACATGCGCCAGGCTCCTTAAAATAATTGAAAGCTTTGCAAACGGCAAGCTTATATCTTTCCTTTGATGTCACGCGGAGGAAAGAATATTTCGCTCTGAAGCTTGAGACACATTTTGTCCACTAATTATCACGTCAAAAATTAAGCTCATTATCGCAAGGCAAAATACACAGCCACGTTCTAAAAATTCACCCGTGAAATTCACTGCTTGAATATGTAGATCACGGTTATCTTCAACATGGTTATAACTTACCAAACAGGGCAATCTTTTTCATGTCACCTTTTCGTATGTATGGTGAAATGCATAGTCTCCATGAATAGTGCCTTCCTTTTTTAAAACTTCAACTATTGATAATCGTCCATAGTTTTTTTTTTTTAGCCTGCACCTGGGTCAACGTAGTAAACTTTCGCAATCCTCCTTTTTATTAAAAGCTTTTATTTAACTTGCCTTGTTTGTTTGTTTGTTTGTACGTTCGGGTGAAATCTTGCAAGTAGATTTTAAGCCAATTCCCGTTATCCAATTGAGTTGAAAATTCGCATACGTATGTAGTTCCCATGACAATACAATGTGAAAGTACCACTTAGCTGGTCTGATGATGGAGCTGGAAGGTGGCCATAGGAACTCTACAACTACATGTAGTAAATCTAGTATCGGGTTTGTTTTACAGAATCGAGTAACAGTAAAATGGAGATTAGAAGTGCCACTGCTGTTGTGCGCGTGCTTTTTTTTTTTTTTTTTTGTAGCGGCAAATTGTTCTGAAAACTATTATTATAGTTTGCTCCTACAGAATGTCCCATATCGGAATGAAAGCGAACTACTGGTCGATCGCGATACATCATGGGGATATTTCTTAGCAAGGGAAAGCCATATTCGTGATACAAACACATGGTTGGAGACTAAAAAGTGAAGAAAAAAATTGTAAAAACTTTTAAAACCAAACTTTTATTTATAAATGCACTAAAAAGGGAAAAATATATTGAATAGTTACACAATTTGTAGAACTTGTAAGATGTGGTTGAACAGTCGTAATAAACTTTACTACAAATTAATATGTTTGTATCGATTTATATCCTATATAATAATTTAATAAGGAGACGATATCTGTCTGTCTGTATGCCCGTCTTTAATACTTCTAAGTTCCTTGAAACTCAACAGAAGTTCTTCAAATTTTGCAGAGTGAATCCTCAGGGTCAAATACAGGCCAAGTTCGAGTTTCAGCAAGATCAGATTACGCAATCATTATCATTTACCCAAAAAAGTCCATTTTAATTACTTTTTCCCTATACGAAAGTTTTGTATCAATGCATAGAGATTATTGCATAGATATATGAAGATAATGGAATATAATTTTTGTTTACTTTAAATGTCTCACTTTAATGTTGAGTTGATTTCCAAGTGGGGCCACAGTAACTCAATGGATAGAGCGATTACATGTAGGGCCTTACTGGCTCAGTAGATAGAGCGATTCCAAGTGGGGCCGCAGTGGCTTAGTGGGTAGAACTATATCCAACGTTTAGTTATTTTCACATAATTTTTTTTTTCACTCTTTGTATGATAACAAAAATTTGTAACATCGTAACTGTTCTAGGCACGTGACAATACTACACAAAAATGTCACGTGCTGGGCCCCTAGTTTAGTATGTAAAAGCTTGGCGCGAATAGTCAAAAGCCTTACGCACAATATGTTCTTCCTATGCTTACGCAAATGTGATATACGTTCTATAATGTGAATAGTTAAGAGTCTTACGCAAGATATATGCTTACTACGATTACGAAAATGAGGTATACGTTCTACATTGCGCCAAGCTTTTATATACTAAATATAAATTGATACAAACATATTAATTTGTAGTAAGGTTTATTAAGGCTGTTTGACCACATCTTACAAGTTCTACAAATTGTGTAACTTTTATAATTATTTTTCTCTTTTTAGTGCATTTATAATGAAAGGGTTGTTTTAAAAGTTTTTTATTACATTCATTTTATGTCATTTCAATTTAATATACCTGTCACGGTAGGTTGGAGGGTTGCCACCTACAGCATTCTACGCAAGCCTATTTCAGTGGCAGTAGCTTTCTGTCGAGAAGTCCGGCTCTCCGACAAGCAAACCTAGGCTCCTAGCCCACCTAGCTGAGACTTGGCTGGTCTCGCATCCTTCTCACCTCAGGTCACGCACTTTATAGGCTGTTCATGGCAAAGTGAGCGCTTTTGGCATCAACCATAGAAAACAATTCCTGCCCGCTGACTGCGTGTATGCCAGCATTCACACTGGCACACGGGCTCCTGGATAAGTTGGCAGCGAATTGACCTTTTCAGCCACAGTGGTCTCTCTGGCATACGAAGTGGCTTTAACTGCATACCGTCCAATGCAAAAGGTTCCCTACTTGTGGGAGAAATCATTCCGTACAGTCTAAATTCGAATCAATAGAAAACCACTGATACGCAGTGAAATTCAACTACTGTCATTAGTGAAAATGACTCCACTTAGAATCAGTGGGAAACACTGGTTGTTTCAGTGAAACTTTCTCACTGATTGAATAAGTTACTGTGAACTGCGTACGCCTAATTACATATTATTTTTATTGAGTTTAGCAAAACAGTCACTTTTTATATTATGACATTTAACGCAATTATAAAGGTAAACCCGGCCGGGTCACTCCAGAATTTCGCATGTGGAAAACATGTCGGGCGATGCTGTTGTTCGGCGGGTTTTCTCAGGAATATCCCGCTTCCCCCGCCCCTTCATTCCAGCGTTGCTCCATACTCACCTCATTCACCCTCATCGGCTCTAAAGACCTCGATGTTAGGAGCCGCCCAAATTTCCCCACTCTCCACTCCAAGTCAATCTCGACATTACGGATGGAGAGGATATATGTTTTTTTATTTATGTACAAAAATATTTGGTTTAAATCGTATGGCCTTTCTTTCCGTTTTTAGTTTAATTGCTAACAATATGATTGTTAAAACAAATAGTACGTATGAATGCACACACTTCACATTTACTGCAGGGTAAATCTTCAAACCGAGCGCTATGATTATCTCGTGAAAACGAATTGAACGACGCACAAACGAAATTAAAAACTGAATGTTCATGTTGCCCCGTAAAATGGTGTTGTAAAAGACGAAACTTCCATTAGAAACTGAATGTTCATGTTGGCCCGTAAAATGGCGTTGTAAAAGACGAAACTTACATTAGAAACTTTGCATATAATAAGTTTTATAAGTTTATGCGTTCTTGTTTCGTTTGATACACTTTGTTTAAATAATTCTTCAGTCAAAAAATAAATCACTGGAAAAACAGCGAATGAAATGGTTGACGAATCAGTGAAAAAATATTACTGAATCAATAAGCGAAGGAAAAGAGGCATTTCTTTTTCACTAATATACCAGAAGTGACTGTTGAATAAATCAGGTGCTGTTAACTGATTTAAATAGTGGATTTCTCTCTGATTCAGATTTAGTGTGTAGCCTTATAAACCGCTGCTGACAGTAAGATAACGCACGCACAGGTTTTTATTAGTCCTGAAGTATGACAGCGTAGTTTCGTCATCAATACACTTCCAAACACATTTGTTTCTTGCAAATTCAAACTATATCACGTGTTTCCGAACGACACCGACAAACTCCGGCAGGTTATTCCTGACAAAAAATAAGACGAAAATATATGTACCACTTTTCCCTAATGAGATTAAGGGAGCTATACGCCCCTAAAAAACCACGATTTTGAATTCAATTGCATAAAAAAATATCAGGAACAAGTCACGATTAAGCAACAAATCGGTAAATAGTGTTTTGTAGGACGGATACCTTACACCTGTGACAATGTAGTTGGTAATATCATCCTCCTTCATTAGAATCAAAGAAGGGTTTGCCACACTGTGTTTTGTTACGTATCAGTAGCCCTATTTTAATGATGACGGATGATGCTATTTCCAACCGCATTTACACAGGTCTGTACTTGATGCTAAATATTGAGTCGTTCTTGATCTTTTTAACGCAATTGTATTCAAAACCGCGGTTTTTAGGGGCGCGTAGCTCCTTCAATACTCACTTTAGGGGAAAAGTGGTACAGGCATTTTCGTCATATTTTTTCGTCAGGAATAACCCGCCGGAGTTATTCGGCGTTGTTCTAAAACAGGTTGTATATTTATCTGTGACTGTAAGGGTTAAATGGAATAGTTCCAAAACTTGATGCTTCATTGCTGGCGTAATGGTAAAAACATAGCAAATATGTTTTTTTCATATTACACAGAGGACGCCTTGGCATATTATTAAAACATGTTTATAACAGTTTCACGTTTTCTCTTGACTGACACATGAATAAAGTTACTAGGCCGATTACAATCTAATCTAAATTTTGCATTATATGGAAGGATACAAAGCGAGGTGAAAAAAATTCCTTGAGCAGGGATTCCAAAAGTCCTCACTAAACCACGAGTAACCTTTGCCATGCGTATTGGACCAAGTTCTGGCCCGTCTCCTGTCTCGCGTTTGAAACTCACCTGGCTTCGACTGGGGTTGAATCTAAACTTACCATATTGCTCAGACCTGCAGTTACACAACAAACGACTGAGTTGGAGAGGCTAGGGGCAGGTTGCACCATCATGGTTGGAAGCTCGATCTGAGATCGTATCTAAGATCGACACTGAAAACTGTTGCTCCACATGAGTTCAGAGCTGGACTGGAGATCGAGGTTAAGTACATTTCGAACCGCCGAAATCGGCGGTTCGAAATCTCGATCCGAGATCAGCAGCCATCGTCGACAAATGTAGTTTGAAAATACGCCAACAGATATAACTACGTTCAATTGTTTTCTTGGGAAATTAAAACAACATTGTACGCACTTGAATATTATTCAGTAAAATTCGTACAACAATAATTCACTTAAAATAGATCATAAATCGTACATCTAGTTCTATATTTTATGAAATATACGCCTACTTCCATGACGTCATATATTACGAACCAATAGCAAAATTTGTCTCATATATAATATCGATCTTTCCAAGATCGACGAATCGGAGATCCAGAATCATGACATTCCGTTGGTGCAACGCTTTTACATTGGAACAAAGATCAAACTGGATTCTGATTCGGAACTAGGATCATTCGATCTTGGACCGGGGCCGATGTCGGAGCAACCGGCCCTAAGTGGTGTCTACTTGTTGGACTCCGTGTGTTTCTCTTCACTATCTCATTCATTATTCATACACTTCAACCCATGTTGAATAATACAAAATATACTATATGCACATTTATCACTGGACATCCCTGGTATTTTACCAACCATAAACTGGTATAGCAATAGAGAATGGGCTACTTATCTTCATTGCCACAGGTTTTACGCGCCGAGGAAGACTTTTCAACAATTAGGAACTATACGTTATAAAATATCTTTGCAAAGTGATATGCGACATATGTTAACGTTCGGAGCCATTTTACTTACAGTGACATATTTATATATTTTGTTAGAAACAGGCTGATTTTCTAACAATGCGACGGATGTTCATTCAAATAACGCCGATCATTATCGAGGATTAAAGCACTAGACTTAGCCCACCACGACTATCCTTCACACTTGCTTAAATTAAGACGCTAAAGCTTCTTTACTATTTAACAAGGTTACTATTCTTTTTTTCAAATTTTTAATTGATGTACTGGTGCAGCTGTATTAATTTTGAGTTATTATGCAATGTACGGCGTAGCGTTTTTGTTCTAAATACGCAGTTTTCCACTAAAATCTGGTTTTTCCTTCGGAGCAAAAAGAAATTGCGTACCGCAGCAGATATGGTATACGATATAATTCAAATCTCCATCAGAAAAGTTTTAATTTTTCAATCTGAGTGATTGTCCAAGTTGCAACATATCGTTTTACAGTAAACATTAAGAATATTATTTTATCCCATACTTTGCTAGTGACGGATAAAATTTACTTCTCGCAGTGCAGTAATATGTACTTCATTCATTTCATTTTTTACTTTCAGTTCATTACATCTCTACACTGAATTTATTGACTCGAAATTTGTTACTACAGGTATTTGAAAATTTATTTTGTTGTTGATAAATTCTTTTTTTCAACTGCGAACAATTGTAAATATATACTATCGTATATTATAGCAAAAGAAATGGCGAAATAATTACCGCACTTATTTCTGCAATTTTAAATGGCGTTTATTATTATGTGTGGGGTTTTCTGGCATGTTAGTGATCTATGTGCTATTGATCTCTTAGTCTCTGTGCTAACCCATCGAAATTTTTAATTATATACCAACAACTGAATTTAATATTTTAACACCTCGGTATAATTCTCGCGATCTGGAGTAACCATAAT
Organism: Dryococelus australis; assembly: GCA_029891345.1. Taxonomy (NCBI): domain Eukaryota; kingdom Metazoa; phylum Arthropoda; class Insecta; order Phasmatodea; family Phasmatidae; genus Dryococelus; species Dryococelus australis. The sequence goes on from CM056993.1 coordinate 266,499,234, forward strand.
GAGGAGAGTCCTACGCCTTTACATTTTTTATGCATAATGTGCAACATAAAAACCAGTACATCATGCTACAACCCTTAAAATTTCATACATTATGTTTCTTTGAGGGGTGTGTCCTGTAAACGTCTCTAGATATTTTGATAGTAATAGTTTCTTCCCCTGTTGAAGATTATGTAGAAGTGTTTGTTTTACTCCTCGGTTGTTGGCACTAAAGATTTCCAGGACAAAAAAAAATCTAAAACGACACTTACGACAGCAGTAAATGACAAGCTGAAATTTTCCTGGATAGTTTTGAACATCGTAAATGTGTATATGTTGACTGATGTGTGATAGCGTTTTCACATAGAATGCTGGATGTACTGCAGGCAACCATTTTGAAGTAAATTAACTGACTGATTTCAAAGGTTTTGATCAACGCTAAACAGTGAGACATTGTGAGCTATGAATTCAGTAGTCGCAGATAAATTATGTTCTTGCTGTATTATGAGCATTTATTGGGAACTGTTTGCTAAAAATCAGTGTTCTCATGTACGCCTACATTATTATTTTTTCTTTAGTTTTATCACTAAGATGAATATGTACTCAAGAATTTAGTAAAGCAGTATGGCAACGAAAAAAAAAAAAAAGTGGGTTAATGAAGATGCATTCGAAATGTTTACTTAAAGTAAATGCAAATGTTCCTATTGTTAGACTGTAACACACGATTTAAGATTTTGTTGTACATGAAATTGCCAGAAATTTGTACAATCCTTTTACGGTTACTTCCAACTATTCTGAAGACCTTTTAAAATTCTACTTTGAGGGTATTCCTACACTTCGTGCAAACAAAGTCTTACCGAGCCTAGAAAACCACATTAAAGCGACAACGCACCGCATTCGTGCGCACTCAGTTTAATAATATTTGACATGATAATTATTTCGTACTATTCATAACCAACTCACTGTTTTTCTGCCTGCATTTACCCATGCGAATTACAAATGAAATATTATAATTGATTCGTTATATAAAACTAAAAGTCTAATTTAAGCAAATGTATCATGCTTTTTTGTTAAGAGAAGTATAAAAGGGTTGTGATACATAACATATTTAGGAGACACCAAACACTTCATACAAGGGCTGATTTTTTTAATGGTTGATTTAAAAAGTGTGAAAAGACCGCGGATAGACTATAAATAGAATCCTGCGACGAATAGGTCTTCAGTTTTACGCTGCTGATACTGCATCGTTTTTGAAGTCGGTACGCTATTTTAACGTTACACCATAGTAAGATAAAATATATGCCCTAATAATATAACAATTTATTGGTAACTTTAACTAACTTCCAGCAAAAGCTTGTCTCAGGTGTGTGTGTGTATATATTATATATATATATATATATATATATATATATATATATATATATATAATATATATAGAGAGAGAGAGAGAGAGAGAGAGAGAGAGAGAGAGAGAGAGAGAGAGAGAGAGTTTTAAAGTAGCTTAAGCATAAACACTGCTCATTACCATTTCTTTCATGAAACACTTGAGAGAATAAATAGCCATGTCCTACCACGCACGAGTACTGCCTGATGCGATTTCATTAGCAGGCATTTAACAAGAGCCCGTTCCTCCCCCGAACAGCTGAAATCCAATTATTGTTACCGCCGCTGACAACTTATTCATTCGAACTTTGCCGTACTAACTCACTTACGAAGTCTGGGGAGATTTTCGCTCCTTACTGCTACCAAGGAGTTCGCGGAGAAAAAAAGACGGAATCTCAACTTTCATTTCTGAGATAGACGTAAGTAAACTTCCTACATGTCAAGACTAGTACACAATTTCCTACCATGTAATTACCGAAGGAGTTTTCATTTTGTGAAAGTTACACAGACGTGTTCCCTCAACAACTTTGTTATTACACCCAGCAAAAACATGTGTAATTTCTTAAAAAACACTTTTTTTTTGTGTGTGCTTATTCAAAACGAATTCTTCGCTATATAAAAAATGGTAAACTTATTTCTAAACATTATAATCAAGACTTGGGTATTAATTAGCTACAGCATTAAAAGTCAAGTTAAAATGTTCTAATGTTTTGTGAACTTCTTAATCCATTATACTAGATTACATTAAATTTATAATTTATTGTTAAATTTATAATATATTATTGTAATTAGCGAATTTGTTTTACAGTTATAATAATAAACTGCAGTAGTACTCATATAGACAGCAGGGAAAAGAGCTGGGGCTGGAGGCTCCAGTGGGCCTGACGCCATCTTGGATTTCCCGACTTCCTGCTCAGTTCAATCACGCTAGCGCCATCTTGGATTCCGCCATGTTGCTAGTCAGTACGACGCCATATTTGTAGCCAGTATATCGCAATCTTCGACCCTCAAGTTTGATAGCCAGTAGCCCCTAAGTAATGTTTCATGCTCTATTATTCCATGTTGTTTTTCAATTCTCTATCATCCCATGTTACCTCTATAAAATGTTTTCTCAGAGTTCTTCCTTTTTTCTAATTCCATTTATTTATTTTTCTCTCTTGTTTCTCAGATTCGTTTGCCAATTGCCCCTCAACTTCGATCGACTACCATCTTGGTTTTTCTCATTTGTTTCCGACCACCATCTTGGTTGGTTGGCTGCTATCGCTAAATTATTCGCTACATCGATATATTAGTTCTAGAGTTGGCTGCTAGGAGTGCTGGTGTCACTCGACCTTGGTCGCTTGGTTCTGGAGCTAGCCGCTGCTATGTTTTTCTAGAACTCAAAATACTCTGTAAGAGAGCGGGATCGAACTGTCGGACCTTGGGTTGCCAGACTGACGCCTTAGACCATTTGGCTATCGTGATGTCCGCTGGGTCAATTGTTTATATCAGGTATACAGCTTGTGCTTATATGGACGAATAAATATCTTTTCTGTCATTAAATACATTTGTTTTTAAGTTTTACATTTTAAGTACTTTTATTCATTTTTTATAACTTATATATTTTTTAAGTAATTTCTTTACCTTTAATAATATGTTACTATCCCAGATATAGATAGACCAGCAATTAGTTTTTCTTTTAAATTATTTTTAAAAGTATATTTTTAAGTTTTACATTTCAAGTATGCATATACATATATATAATTTTAACTTATGTTTAATATTTTTTACCATCCCAGACTGTTTTTATTATTGAGATTTACATAGACTGCATATATTTTTTATTTTACAAGACTTAATATTTTGTTTACATATAGGGACTAATTTCTCATCTTTACTCGACATCCACTTCACTTAACCAAACCACCACAATAGTCATCACCAGACCAAGTAAGAACTTAGAATATTCTTTTCTATTTTTACTTTTTAAAAACATTATGATAAGATAAGATATAAATAAAAAACAGGAGTTTTTTTTTAAAACAAAACTTATTTCACACATAGTAAAACATACATAATCGACAACAAAATCAATCATTGTTATTCATCTTCTTTGGAACCGATGTAGGGGTAATGTCTTGTCTAGTCGGAAGCTCACAGATTGCGTAATTCTGATATGAAGCCATTAGCTGTTTCGAGGAAGAAATTTTTAGTAGCAGTATCTTCGCATCGTTCGGGTTCGCCAATGTTTAGAATTATTCTTCTACCAGCATCACAAGTTCTATCGTTTCTTTGCACGAGACAACTCCATATTCGTCTTGGTCAAGCCACAACATTAGGCTACTCTGCCCGAATTCAGATATGCTGTAACTCATTCTCGATGGCCGACGATGAACTGATCGAATCCTCATTGGTACCTACTATTAGATAGAGGCCAGTCCTTTATGATCGTCAAAGTACTGTAGGTCTACTTGTATTTCCAGCTTAAAGCACACAGACACTTGAAATCTGATAGTATCATGTCCGTATTGACGTGGTCGTCGTACATATGTGGCGAATTCATATCGTAAATGCGGAACAGCAGCAACACATCAGAATTATCGCAAAACATTTGTTTGTTTAATGTGCGAATAAGTCTGGCCGTGGTACACGCAGTCCATATTCACATGCCGTCCCATTATGAATTACCATTGAATACAAGCCTGTCTCTCGCAGCAATGTCATCAAAGACAAATATCGAGTTTGGCTGTGCTTCACTTGGCAGCATGGCGGCTTCATTATCACTGCAGGGGAAATATCCCATTCCTTCCACAGCTTTCAGTAATCGAGCCAGCCGTTTATATTTCAGTTGCTGCAGCGATTTGGAATACAGGAATACGTTCTCGAACCGAAGCGTATTCTCTTCTTCCAGCTGGCTCAGTAGGACACGTGTTTTCCCACAATTTGATGGTCCTGTGGCGATGCAGCGTACTGTATTCGAAAATAGGCTTCTATGTAGCGATTTGTGGGAGATAGCTTCTTCAGCATGAATTCGTATGGGTAGAGTAACATCTTGCTTGACAATATGTATGTTACCTCTACTATCTTGTGGTGAGAAGTGTGGTGCTTATTATGGTGCTAATCGTGGTGCTGATTGTGGTGGTGGTGGTTTCATATAATCAGTACTGCAAGTTTTAGAATGTCTCTCTAAGGCATCTCTCCGAGAAAACAGCTTCTGGCAGAATTCGCACTGAAATGACATATTGGAGTATATGATACGTCTGTATTGTTTCAAGTCTAGAATTATACTGAAATAAAAATGTTTTAAAGGTGCGTATTTATAAGTTTTTAGATCAGTTCGCTGTGAGGTCTCGAAGAGTTAAGACCATATTTGGAAGCGGGATCGTCAATATGCTGTTCAACATTCTGCCATCCGAGCTGCACATTCCTGGATACAAGTTCTGCGGGCCGGGAACCAAGCTAGCTAAAAGGTTAGCACGGGGGATACGGGCATCAATTCGCTGGACGAGGCATGCAATGAACACGACATCGCCTATTCTCAGCACAAGGATCTGGAAACCCGACAGCAGACAGACAAGAAACTTACACAGAAGGCTGACGAGATGAGAAAATCATCAGATACAGGGCTCGGAGAAAAAATAGCAGTATGGTGAGTTTATAAAGTGATTAAGGCCAAAATGAAGCAGGGCATGGATGCAAAGAGCAAGAGGAATGTGCAAGTGAAACGAAAAGCGGTGAAAAAAATATGAAAAGCACACATGTCCCAGAAAACATATTATGCAGATTTTTTCCATTGCTTTTGCCAGCACTCGGAGTCCTCGGGGTTCTAGTCGGAGCCAACAGTAGTATCATCCGAGCTCTCAGCACAGCAGCGAACAAACAGAAGCATTTGTCTGAGGCCCAGATATTTAATGCAAATATGGAAGCTATCACTTTGGATAGAAATTCGGCCAAGGCCTCTACCTAAGGCAATACCCAGTAGGAGGTGGAAGTGTGCAAAAGTAATGTAGCAGGAGGAGGCACTAATGAAATCTCTAATGAAACAACCGCTCACGAACGTGGATTTAAACATTTTGCCGCGCAAATTGAAGATACCTAATTTTAGAGGAGTGTTCATGAGAATATGATTTATCCGCTAAACCAAAATGTAATGAGTGCACCATAATTAATGTGGAAACAATAGCTGGGCTACGTACGCACTGGGTAAATTATGTCAAACATGGCAAATGTGCAGATAACTATGATAGTTTTGGGAATTTACATCATCCATCCGAACTGCGATTGTAACTTAAATATTTGCAAACTGACTTACAACTACGAAATGGAGCAGATATCGAACACATGGAATTGCGGGCACTTGTGTCTTCGCTTCCTGGTTCTTGTACAATTGATATCGTTTAAGATGGCTATTCATTGACCGGAAACTGTCAGTCATGTCGATAACACGTACCTTGGTGGGTCACAGCTCCGAGCGGCGTACATTACATTTTCCTCTGCTCGACCTGGACGGGGAATGGTGCATAGGTTTGGTCGATTTTCAAACCTACAATGCGATACCGAACATTAATGGAAAAAAAACTGCACGACGTATTTCGTGAAAAGTGGTAATGTTTCCAATGAGTTGTCGCCGCCCATAGCCTCTTAGGAATTATACAACATTGCAAAGTACATCGAAGATTCGCTGTCTCCCGACACAGAATGAAAAATATACGTAACTCCAATACTCTGATGAGCGTCATTAAATGCAGCGAAAATACCGACTTTACGAAACTGGATTCCATCGGATTGATGCTGTGGTTCGGGTCAATCATACACAAAGCTGGAAAAATCCACGAATCATCGCGACCCGCAAACATCTTACCTGTTAATGTGATACGAGTAAACTGCAATTTGGTGAGAGGCACATGCCTCAATGGCACGCCGATCAATATGCTGCACGAGTTTTCGCTGATGGTCCCTGCAGGCTATAAACTGGCAGTGGCACCGCAAAGCATTGTTTACATTCTGGTCGTCGCGAAGACAACACACGAGGTGATAGTGACATTTGTCGACCAGCATGGATAATTGGTGAACTTTCGAAATGAATAAATCACGTTGTGCTTGCATTTGAGAAGACGAGAAGAAAATTTAGGGCAACCAGAATCTATAAAACCAAGTAGCACATCAAACCAGCAATCAGTGCTTCACAGGTCTCCAAGTAGATAACACGTGTCAACAAGATTATCCTTTGTAGTCTCGACTACAAGCTCGAACGTCATGGAAGATTCCATAACATTGAAAAGCCAGCCGTTTTCAAAGACAGTGTAATGGAGGCGGAACTTCATTCATACCAGCCTTTCCTGATCGGGCCATACACACTTCCAACAGAAGTTCGGATAGCGGTCCAACATCAAGATATTTGCATATCATCCTTGCCAGTCTTTCCTGCGAATTAGGACTCTTAATGAAAGAAGATGGATCCAAACCCACATCCAAGAAAATAACAAGCAATGGTATTCTCCACCTGATAAATCGCATAATGTATTTGCTCAACGAGGTCGAGGTGGACCAGTCGCGAGATGCGGTCATAAGCTCAACGATCAAAAATTACATATCGCTTATGCCGAATGAGCTGTCTGCAGTCAAGATGACAAGTTGGGGAATCGAGAATGACTACAGTGTTCCTATATACCTAGGAGGCAAATCCGAAGTATGTGTTCCGCTCTCCATGCTATTGGGATTTACAGAAGACTAAAAAGATTTATCTTCCAGCAGGAGCTGGTGCTGCACCGAGTCAATACGCATGTGGACACCAGTATGGGGATGAGAGAAAACCTATAGGCAGTGGAACTAAAACTAAATTCTATCGAAGGGATGCTGCCTCATGTGCAGTTGAGTACTGCAGAATGCATAAAATATTGAAGATAAGGGAGATGGCAAAAACATCGATGTGGATTTTAGGTCCTAAAGTCTCAAGATATAACTGGGATTGCCAGCAAGCCAGCGCATTAACTGGATGGTGAAGTCCAGCTTTGCTCCTGAGAAACCGAGGTAAATCATTGTTGGGCTACAGACCGGAAGGCAGCACAATGTGAGTGTGAGCAGTTCGCATCTCGGCGCATATCATATAGAAAATGACAAATTATTTTTGAATAGCGAAAGCTACCCGTATGTAGATTTGAACATGAACATTGAAAATGGGCAGTACCTGCTGGCATATCAGATGTATGCTCAGTTCCAATCATCGTACTAAGGACGCATCCAATCCACGATATTGAGCGCTGATGCGTTCACGTGACTGCCCCGCTCATGGTATTCGATGTGAATAAACAGGATGAGCGTATTACCTCCAATGTAATCGACTGCAGTATCGAATTCACTACACATGGAAATATTCCTGCCAAAACCTACACATTCTGCTTGATGCTTCACGACCGGCTTCTCTCGTACAATTGCCGAGACAAGGGCATCCAAATACTGTCATGGGCACAGCTGAGAATATATAAATGTAACTGCTCACATGATAGAACTGTTAAGTCGACTTTTAGCATAGACAGCATCATGAGTTACTGTAGTCTGTAAGGCTTCCAGAGGCAGAGCGGCTATGTGCTCAAAGAGATCGCAGTGTCCTACGATAACGATGGCAAAACGTGCATGCACTCTTTCCGCACCCCTTACTGATGGGAACTCACGGGCGCGACAGTAAGAAGACAAACAACTGGTTGACCAAGTTCCACCACGGGCTGGAATGGGACGAAGGCAATATTCTGTACCACCAAGTGAGAAATGTGCTGCGCGACTTGCTGATGCAGGAACCCCAAAGACTGGTTTACGAGGCAGGGCCCCAGCAGAAGAAATGGGTTAGCGACTTTTGCGAAAACATAGTTGAAATAATCAATGTACAGTGCGAGTATGGCTGTCCTTCGCTTCACAAGCTGGCGAAACTTCTGTACGACCAGCACTGACACATCTGCGACAGGTCAGAACCTGACTGGACACATGCGTGGAGGAACGCACAGCTGCTGCTAAAATGGCGTGCCTCGTCCTTGGAACATAAATATGCTGCCTTCGACTAGATAAGACATTACCCCGATAACAGTTCCGACAAAGATGAATAAAAATTATTTATTTAGTTGTCGATTATATATGTTTTATTATATGTACTGTAAGTTTTGTGTAAAAAAAATTGCTGAGTTTTATTTGTAAGGTACACCTTTTCATAATATTTCTAAAAAGGAAAATATACCTATTATTTTTTTAATGATTTTTTTTTTAATTCTTACTTGGTCTGGTGATGACTTACAGTGTGATGATTAGGTTAAGTGAAGTGGACGTCCAGTTTAGATGAGAAATTAGTCCCTACATGCAGATAAAATATTTAAGTCTTGGGTAGTAAAAACAAATATATGTAAAACTTTATAAAAGTTTGGGATAGTAAAAAATATTACAGGCAGGCCTACGTTAAAAAAATATATATACTTGAAATATTAAACTTAAATACTTAAGAAATATCTATTGCTTGTCACTATACGTTTGGTATTGTATAATATGATTTTGTGTAAATAAAATACTTAATACCTGTAGAAGTTAAAAATCTTAATAAAATATACTTATAATTTAAAACTTTAAATTAAATGAAAGAGAAGATATTTATTCTTCTACATACGCACAAACTATACCGCCGAGTCTAATCATATGTCATATAAACCCATGACCTAGCGCATGTCACACTAACCGAGTGGTCTAAGGCGTTAGTATGGCGTCCCAAGGTCCGGTCGTTCGATCCCACACTCTTTCAGCTGGTATTTTGAGTTTAAAAAAAGCAGTGCCCTTAGTGGCCAACTCCAGAACCAATATGTTGATGGAGCGACACCAGCGCTCCTATCAGCCAACTCTAGAACCAAGATGGCGGTCAGAAACAAATGATAAACTGAAAAAGCCAAAATGGCCGTCGAACGAAGGTAAGAGGCAAATGACAAATGAATGTGAGAAACAAAGAAAGAGAAAAGGGAAGAAAGAGGAAAGGAAAGAAAGAAAAGGAAAGATAGGAAGAAAGAGAGAAAGGAAAGATGGGGGCACTCGGTGAAAACCCTTGCAATGATAGAGGCAACAATTAATGATAAAGCATGGAAAATCAACATATAATGATAGAACATGAAAAATGACATACTGGATACCCAAATGGTATGTCCAAATTGCGGTCGTGTGACCGAATTGTCAGAGCAGGAAGTCGGGTAAACCAAAATGGCGGCCGGCCCCTTGGAGCCTCGCGCCTCCAGTCCCAGCCCTCGTCCCAACTTGCCCATATGCCTAGTACTATCTGACATTTTTTCGCCACTAGATATTTGCCATTCTATTTTTGACACTGTGCTGCTATCTGTAGTCTATACCCTAAAAATACTGTTTCTAATAAAACTTGTAAAACACGTAGACCCTTTCGATTTCTTATCTATGCTTTTGAGTTTTAACTCATATTGGAAGAAGAAAAGTACAATATCATGTTTTTATTTGTTTTATGTTTGAAAGATCTGGTAATTTGGCGTTCTTCTATTTTTTCTGATTAAATTAATTAATAGTTATAATGATTATATTTTAATTTAATATTTTATTTTTCATGATGTGTTACAGACAACCATACACCATATTTTCAACCTAAATGTAGTACCAGCGAAATTTTGTTTTGTCAGAATTTAGTTTGTTAGTGTCAGACTGCATCTGAACACAAACAATGCAGCAACCCAAAGTGTAACGTAAAGGTTTGTAGTAATTAACATTTTACTAAATGAGTAATGCACTTAAGTGTCATGAGTTACTGTTTATCCACTTTAGTCTTTTAACTAAAAAAAAGTTATTAAATAGGGAGAAATACTTTATATTGAAGTAAAAATATTGTTGACCTTCCAATATCTGTCCTTTCATCACGTTCAATATATATATTCCACTGACAGTAAGTTTACTGAAGCATTGCACAAGTTGTACCATAACGTATCCTTCCGCTATACGTAAAAAATAAAATTAAAAAAAACTTTTTCATGTGAAGTCTATATTTCAGCTACCAAATGCTTTCTTTGCGTTATTCAATTGCCCAAGCAATACTGGCGTATTTCAAAATGTTCACAATATTAAACATTGTTTAGTAGATGGAAAAAGCGATATATGGGTGCCATTTTGAGTCTGGTGTCCCCCATTATGCACACTTTAAAACCGTATTTATGTGGGTTTTGTGACCTTTTCACAGTGCCTGTGTAGATAATGGTTCACCTGGTCATTGTTTTACTTCTTATATAAACTAGGTGCATTCGATCCCGTGCTATTTCTCTGATATGTTTATCTACAATCTGAATTTATTAATTAGACTTGCCAGAGGACTGTAGAGCAACATTTATTATTGTTTGCATTTGTTCAAACGGCTGAAAGTTGTTAGAGTAGACTACCCTTTATAGTACACCCCAGCAACGAAGTTGCGATGTAGTTAACTCGAGATAGTGGATGGGGCATCAATTCTCACTGACTGATCGTAAGTTACGAATCAGACGCACGGCAAGTAACACCATTTTGTTGTAGGAATCAATCGCTTAAAATCATCCGACATAATGAATACACGAAGAAGGAGCGACATGGAATCTAGTGGTTAATGATGATTATATCAGTCGCATTCTGGCTGTGCTACCGAAAGAGCTTGCTCCGCCAGTTCCGGGCAGAACTGAGGTTCTACTCCAGGGCTTTCTCCATGCAAATTAAAAAAGAATTGTACTTGTGTTAAAACAATAAGATTTATTATATCGATTTTTATGAAAAGTGAAGGATGCATAAGTAATTGCAGATGGCAACCTGCCGGGTAAAATGAGAGAGGGCAATAAATTATTCTTAGTGTTTTCTTGGATTTTCGTAAGTTTTAGAATTTTAATTTTTTCTAGAATTTTTTTTTGTTTGAGTACACCAAAGGTTTATTTAACGTCAACATAAGTAAGTGTCCTTGCCATATACATGCAACTTTTCCAACTTCAGTCAGTCTGTATAGAGGCCGATAATCCACTTTCGTACAGTTGCACACGAACATTATAATTCATACTACTCACGTACTTCAAGTATTTATCTCCCAGAATATAGTAAATGAGTAAAACATTAAAGGCCTGTTGGATCTGTTTTCGTTACACGTAGATCATTTCTTCTTTGTGTAAAAGAAACATAAAATTAAATAAAGCATCATTTTGTAATTACTATCTGGGATATCTACGTAACTGATGTTTTGTGATTTTAGGTGAATATGACATATTTAATTGAAACGAGGACTTTGATAATAAAATTTTCAAGTAGTTATCAACTAAAATGATGTAGCTTACAGAGATATAGCTAGAAATTTCACATGGTTCCTTGCTATCTGCAGTTTTAACTGTGTGAACTTTTCTTTAAGAGGGCATGGAACATAAATAAGCTCCAAGTACGCCAGGGGAATTTACAAGTTTTTGGAAGCCAGCGTTGAGAAACTAAGAGCGGCATCCTCACACGTTATGAATCAAAATTTTGAAAAACCTCGTTAGGTGATTTACTAAATATGTCACCAATCACAAGCGTTGTATTTCTCTTTTAGCGTAAAAATCTCTTATTTTTGGTTAATTAGAAATGTTACATGCATTTTGTCTATAAATTATAATACTTTATTTATAATAATTATGGAAAAAAAAGAGAGAAAATATATGTGTTTTGGTAATGTCTAGAAAGAAGTGGTTCTCATGCAAAATATTACTAAACTGAGTGTGGACGAATGCGGTGCGTTGTCTCTTTGGTGTAATTTTCTAGACTTAGCTAAGCTTTGCTTGCTTGAGGCGGAGAAGGAATATCCCTAAGTAGGTAGGGCTTCAGAAATGTTGTAAGTAAACATGAATTGACTATAACAGCTTTGCCATCTTCGTGAGCAATTTTTATCTCATATTGACGCATTTATTTAACATTAAATCTTGCGCCGCAACACACTCGTAAATTATTTGGTTATAAACTTAGTTAAAACAGTTATGTTGTATTTCCTTCTCTTTGTTTCTCCATATTGGCTTCCATTAACTTGTATAATACGATAAATTTTATGGTGTAGATTTATGTCGCATGTGCTCCTAGTTCTAATCGGCTTCAATGCGTCGCTAGCTTTTAGAAAAAGTTGTCTGCAAAAATAACTCTCGAAAGCGTAGCACTAGATACCTAATTATGAATATAAAATTAGCAATTTTCTTTAGAGGGGACAGTAATTACTTTGTGAGTGTCAGCGCACATGATCGAAATACAAACAACCCTAGAGCGATGAAAACGGGAGTGAGAGACTGGCGGAGTATTGATAGAACGTGGAAAAATAAAACAGTCAACGTGACAAGGGTGGTGGCACTGGCACAAGATGGCTGCTTGTACAGATAACAACACAGCCATGTTTATGAACGCTGGCGCTTCAAATTGGACTACGCAAACACGATCACACAATAAAACAAGCATAACCAACGAAGCGAAACAAGCGCCAGTAATTAAAATGGAAATTAATTTAGAAACTGCGACCTCGTGTTGTAAGGGAAAAAAGGAATGAATAATAAAACGTAATATTATTTTTAAGGCTTCTTCAGAAGTAAACAGTAGAAGACGAGAGTCCTGGCGGAGCGTATACAAGTAACTTCAGAAGTAAACAGTAGAAGACGAGAGTCCTGGCGGAGCGTATACAAGTAACTTCAGAAGTAAACAGTAGAAGACGAGAGTCCTGGCGTAGCGTATACAAGTAACTTCAGAAGTAAACAGTAGAAGACGAGAGTCCTGGCGGAGCGTATACAAGTAACTTCAGAAGTAAACAGTAGAAGACGAGAGTCCTGGCGGAGCGTATACAAGTAACTTCAGAATTAAACAGTAGAAGACGAGAGTCCTGGCGGAGCGTATACAAGTAACTTCAAATCTACAAAACACTCGGCAATTACTACGTTGTTATAAAAGTACAATCGGAGAATTGAAAAGAGGATTCTGACAAAACGCTTCTTAATTACCAGATTAATGAGTAACACAGTAGGTTTACAAGGTATTTTTATTTCGCCCGATCGCACTTCAGTGTAACAAAACCAAAAATAAAGACAAATGCAGACACAACACACTAACTGTATCCGGCTCATATGTCGTATCTTATGATACATTCACAGAAATAAAACTGTAATTTTCTTGAGAAATAGCTCATGAATTCACACTTGTGTTAATCAAATTAAGATTTATGAATTAAACTTCTACATGTTGCTGAATCACAAAAGCTTACTGGTTACCAAATAATCCTTACAGATTTATATGTTATTAAAAACCATTGTAGTTACTTTGCTTAAAACATTAATATTCCGCGGTAAAATGAGTATTTAAAAATTAGAACGGGAAACTAGTACCTACTTATAAAATCTGTGACTACGTTGTCAAAATAACACAGATCTACAATTTACGATGAATATCATCAGTATGAAGATTATGATTAGAAGAAAACAAAATTTAAAACATGTTCTCGTTATTACATGACTTGTTTGACATCTTGAATTAATAAAAATCATGTTCAGTTGGCTATATATATGTGTGTATGTGTGTGTGTATATATATATATATATCCACATTTTCAGAATTTCTGGTGAGGATTCAGCATTGTGTCGACATATAATCACAAATATTCTGACTGTGATTAGTCGGAGTGCCAGTTAGGTCACCAATTACACAGCCATATTTATGTTTTTAATACCAAACGTCGAAGGAAGGAAATGTGGCAAATAGACAAAAATATTGGGCAGTTTATCTCAATAACTAAGTCCAAACATGGAAATGCATTCATGTGCAAAGTTTACGATAATGGAAGTTAGTAAATTTTCACCGACGTGACGCAGGGCTGTTAGATATTCATAAAGGAGAAAAATAAAAACAAAATGTGTTTGGGAGATATTGAGTTATCGACGCGCCGTAAATTAATAAAGGTCGTATACACGTCTAATCGACACACGCATAGTGAATTAAACATATTTGCCGTTTGACCATGACATAGCGAGAATTCTATGTCTGCCAGTATCTTTTTATAAAAATCATTACAGGTTTCATGAAATATGCAGACAACTCATGTTTCAAACTTAAATTCTGTACATAATGGAATTATTTGAAAGTAAAGAGTGTGCTTTGAAAATAATACGAATTTCTTTAAAATATGCTGAGATTATTAACACGTTTTGTAAGTAGATCGATTTTCGTTTAGGCTGTGCAACTAATCTTTAAACAATGAAATGTAGCCAATAGCATACTACCAAGTGACGAAGAACAGTACGCGAAACAAAATGTGCGAAAAAGGATTTTCTCCGTGTAAAACAGTACATCTTTACTACGTACAAATTACAAACATGAAACAGTTTAATCAGTTTTCAATGCCCATTAAACACAATTCAAAATAGGAACAATATTTATACATGGTATAGCAGTCTTACATGACGTTGCCAAGACATTATTGTTAACACTAGTGCCATCAGGTATATTAAAAAGAATGATCAATACAGGCGCAATAGTAAATTAATATCACAGTTAACAAAGTTATCACAGTTAGTTGATCACAACATGATATGGTTAAAAGAAAATATTTCCGCCATAGTGACAATTTGGAAATAAAAGGATTCTAGATGTGCTCAGTAAAACACAGAACATAAACACTAATAAGAGCACAATAAGCACCTGCTAAATTAAGGTGGTGCATAACACATCTGTGAATAGGTGCCTTTAGCTTTGTGAATTCTTAACACTTTCAAAAATTACGTCACTTTACGCACTACGCGGCAGAAATACCAAATTATAGACGAAACATAATATTTCATTTTAAATACTAGTATAAAATCAGCACATGTTGAAGAACTCGTATGAATGTCTCAATTATGTAATACAAACAGCTGGTTCTATATAACATAAGTCGTGGCATTACGCAACGTGGAATTATTCCTAAAATATGGGTTCATTACTTTTCATTGCCCAAAAAGGTAATTTCATTCTTAAGCCAAATGCTTTTAAAATGATAACTAGGACATCTTATCACAGACCACGGCACCTCGAACTGTGCCACCCAATTTAAATCTCAGTTTCTAGACAACTCTTGGTTTAATTTCTTTAATATCAGTCGTTGTTGAGTGAAAATAATTAAAAACACATTGCCTTAAAACAATATTACTGGCAAGTTCAACCGTAACAAAACCATGACGTGGCATCCTAGCTAGCCCCTCAAAGCACGACACACATAAAAATACATATTAAAAGAAACTCGCTAAAACTTGAGCTAAAAACATCAAATCAGCCGGACGACGACCACTATACGTATAGTTTTATGGGCCTAATTAAAGCGCCAGCTGTAAAAATGAAAATACGTACACATTCATATAAAGTACGCATAAACTGTGGAAGTCATCACGACGGCAAACAAACATTTACCCGGGCAAGGCCAAATAGTGACGGTAGTATTAACCAAGCCTAATTGCGTAGCAAGCCTCATCCAACACAGCAATGCTAGCTAGATGAATTTAAACCAAATAAAATACTTTGACGGTGTTAGCCGAAATTTAATTTAGAAAACCAAATTACCTACCGCACACCCAAACATATTAAGCATATTCTACCAAAATAGTAACACATCAATACTATCCTAAATGCCCTGACTTAAATGAAATTATTGACATCCACAACTCACCAATATTCTTCCTTCCGCCGGGGCACACTAAATTACAATTAAGAATTTAAATCACTGAAACATTATTTAATCGCCTTACCAAATATCAAACACCCCAAGCGCGTTGATTCTAATAACAAATTATGTGCCGTCAAATATCATGTTTCGCGACGGTCTGCGACGTGCCTTAGGTTGACAGAAGAAGAGAAGTGATGAGTGGTCAGCGGGCTCAACACCAACTCGCCTCGCTTTCTCAATCTAAAAGTTGTGATGTACACCGGGAGGGGAATGAGGGTGTGGGAATTAAGGAGCAGGGAAATGGATTACCAAGAGCCCAAGGAGAACATCTATACCGCAGCGCTCCAGTGGTCGTAAAAGCAACTACTGAGGATGTTGCCGCTGCAATGTCTCACATCCGGAAACTTAAACGAGGAGCAACCACGCTGTGCCAGCTTACTACAACGACAGGTCCAAAGACATTCAGATCTCACTATACATTAGAAGGCTGTCAGGTAATACTAGACCAAGTGATTTCCGACATAGGCAGTTCACGATAAGGTGAGCACTTTTCTAAGGCAACTCCCAACTGGCATTAGCCACTAATAAATGTGTTTTACTGCAGCCTCATACATTAATTTTTGAGAATGGTGAAAGTATACACTATATTTATTCGTCACATGACAGTGCTGATATTAAAAAGTGCCGGAAAGATAAAAACTGGCTTAAAAGAACAATTTGGAAGGGCCTCAAAAAGTGCTCACTTTACCGTGAATAGTCTATAGTATCAATGCCCCACCACCGACCTAGGGTAATGCGGCAAAGAATATGTATGCCTTGTAACCCTAGGCAGTGACATACACGCTGTACCACAGGCTCTCGGGATGCGAACAAAACTGTTGAGAAATTGGTGGGCTACAGAGGACCAAAGTTAACTGAAGCTAGAAGAGAGCTCTTGAAGGCACTGGTCGCACCCGTGTCCATCGTAAGAACAGGACTGAGATTAAGAGACTAAGTGCATCATAAGTATGCTCACTATTACAGAGCCCAGGGTACTGGATGCTTCATAAGCATGCTCCAGGATACGCAGGGCATCATAAGCATGCTCAATAGTACTGAGATCAAGATACGGAGGGTGTCATAAGCATGCTCAATAGAACTGAGATCAGAGGACTGGGTGTGTCGTAAGCATGCTCATTTAGACAGCGATCAGGTGACTGAGAGCGTTATAAGCATGATGAACAGTACTGTGTCAGGATACGGAGTGCGTCATAAGCATGCTTGATAGGACTGAGTCAGGATACAGAGGCCTTCATACGCATGCTCAATAAGACTGCGTCAGGATACGAAGGGCGTCATAAGCATGCTCGATATAATTTTGATTAGGGGACTGGTTATTTCCAGATAGTCATTCACAACTGCAGATCGATGAGGTCTACCATCACATCCCTGAAAACCTAAAGTACTGTTGGAGAATAACATGTCAGCACACGTGAGCTGTTAGAGCCATGATAAAACACGTTATGGGGCGTATGTGCGTCCAACACAGTGCCTCCCAAACCAAGATTATGGTCCTTTTCAATCATGTAAGCTGTACTGTAGATGCTCCTCCACACGTAAACTCTTTGGCAATCGCTGAAAAGACTGTACTTGTTCTCATCCATAAACAAGGGTTCAACTCTTGAGACTGTAGGAAATTTCAGCTATAAAATTGTTTCTAGTCAATGTTTGTAGTGTTCAATTTGTGTCAAAGAAAGCACTTTCACAATTTTTTTTCCCCACAGTCACTGTAATGGACGTTTATAAAAAAAAAAAAGTTCTAAAACCTGGCAAAGTTGACAGTAAATGGTATATGTAATATAAATACACAGGTAGCAAGTACAAAGTTTGAGGATTCTTCCAAATTTACATCAAAATTCCATTAAGAATAAAAGTAACGCTGCTGTAAAATATTTTTAGATACACATTATTATTTTTTTTTGCATTTTTTGAGAATAATGTGTTTTCTGTTCCGCTTATCCCTCAAATCACAAGTGGAAATTATTTCTATGAATCAGTGTCGTGATACCCTTTGCAATTTTTCATCGCGGTCACCAGCTATCAGTACCAGAGCAGCGCTATGAAATCCTTGACCAAGTGGAGAATCGATGTCGCTGCATCCTGTAATTACCTGAGCACTGTAGCCAACTTATCTATCGCCCTGAAGAACACCAAAAGTTACTTAACACAGTAACTTAAATAGCATCAATACACTTCCACAGCATCGGACACATTGTTTTTGTTAAATTTTAGTTCATCAGGAAAAAATTTAAGAAAAAAAATAATCTGCGAAGTTCTATTAATATTATATGTAACTGACTTTATTTACATTTCTTTCTGCTTAAAGTAAGATTGTGAATAATGCTATGGTAGCTATCTCAGTTCGGCAATGTTAATTTTCACGACAGTCAAGTAATAATTATTCATATAACCATTCATATTATGTTAGCGTAATATAAAATTAAACTATTTTTGAATAGTCATATGACCCCAGTTACACTAAAGGTGAAACAAAACTGTACACGTGCAAATGAAGTGTAGCACCACGCTAGCGAGAACACATAAACAGCAGGAAGAGATAACGACTTAAATATCCACCGAAATGAGTACAATATCTGGACTTTGAAAATAATACTATTGATCAATATATACTATATTCATTTTGTTATTTGTTGAACAATAAAATTTAAAGGAAGTAAAGCAAAATCCTCTTTGTTACCTTGTTTGAAGATCGATAAAATAACGGGGAAGTGAACTTCTTAACGACACAGGACCAGTTCCCTAGTCCCACGTCGTGGTCCACGTAAATGAAAGTTTGCCATCGAACACATTTTCAGATCCGTATCTGATATTGGAAAGTTGAATGTGAAAGAGCGATTTGCAAGACTCGTGTGTCGCCTGGGACTCGGTCGTATGCGACCAGCAGGAGTTGCGACCAGTTTTTCTACACCTCTGCCTCAAGTATCTCCCCAGATGGCTACGGCATTGTTTGCGGATCCTCCTTCACAGATCTTAATGCTCTTGTTCTCCTCCTTACAGTCCTCTTTGTTCTCCTCTCACATTACGTCCTTCTGTTTTTAAACTTCAACATTTATTTCTGGAGTGAAAAAGTGTATAATTTTCCTTCTTTTTCTTTTAATTCCGTAGACATCCACTGCAGTGCACCAAATAAATATGACCACAATCAACTATTAGCGTTTGTTGTACTGATTATGGACCTGTGGATTTTGCTCTTGAAGACTAAGCAGATGCTTTGTAGCACTGTAAAAATTCGACGTCGATAACATTAATGTGGCAAAATTTTCAGCTAACTTTTCTTTGCAAAGAAATACTTCCTGCTTGTTGTGAGACTGTATTACGATACTTTGTCCTTCCTACCTTATAACAAATATTAGGGTACAGACATCATTTTCTTAATAACACCACTTCTCTATTTTCTGGTGCGTTACACTTGGAGCTTAAATTCTCCAATATATCTACAGATTAATTAATCCCTTTAGCTTTTATTTTATTTTAACTTTATAACTAAGTCTATCCTACTAATTGCAGTTGTCCACTAAGAAGGTAATACGACACTTTGAATATGATAAAATATATTTAAACATGGCTTACTTAACACGTCGACAGTACTTAAACTAGATTAGGATATGACAAAAGTCCTTTTAATTAATTAATTAAATAATTTATTATTTTTTGTGTACAAAAATAATGCAGGGATGGGGATAAAAATCTATTAACTCAGAATAATACAGCAAGTTGTCTGTCAGTTATTTTCTTTGGTTATATTAACCTTTAACCAGATCTGAATAGTGCCAAGCTTCGTAACATTAAAATACTTGTCTAGGGGTAATGTATTGTGTGTAAATTACGCAAAGTTACATTGATCATCCAAAATTGGTTATCTTGATTCCAGATAAAAAATACACGTGTGCGAAAATTCGTCGCATTACTTTACTACTTTGCTAGGACCAGTAGATCCTCAATACTTCATTTATGTTTATGACACCAGAGTAGCATGATTAGGAGAGATCGGGCATAATGTATTTTAAACGAGAACTGTGCGACTGTGGCTGCAGATGTGGCTGTGGCTGTCGGTCTTCGGATAGACCGGACAAGCTTGGCATTCTTCGGCTAGACTCAGGTGGTGCTCGGAAGCCTCTGAATCGGAATTGTCGTTCATGCCCGAAGGTGCTCATCAGTTACGCCCGCGAATTCTTCAAGCATCTTTGTTTGATTTTGGTAACCATATTGGTCTTATAGGTATAAGTTATGTCAAATCATAAATCTGTATTTATTATCCGATTTCAAAAGATAATATGTAATTAAAAAAATATTTATTAATTTTTTATATTGTGCCGAAATTATACATAGGGTATTGTGGAAACATGCAAAAGTATCTCATTCAATTATTAGATTTCCAGCCCCCTCTCATGAAGACTAATTAATACACGATACCAGAATATACAAATTATTCACTGTCTTGACTGTTTTGTATATATAAAGTATGCTACTCAGAATTTTTTTAATATACGTCAGTATATATGACTAAATGAAGCCCATCATACTTATAGCAACCTCGTGCACGAGTAGGTTATAATTATGGTATGGATCAACATCTTACAACACTTTTATAGGCTTATTGTTGTTAACTGAAATGCCATTACTGCCAGGCCTTGGATACTTGGAATGTACGAGGGTGAAAAACAGTCTTCCGTCAGCCGTCCAAGCATACCATTGATATTTTGATCACTCCATTAATCTTCCAATCTTTCCATCAATATTGCACAATCTTCGCCAATCTGCAACCAATCGTCTCCAATCCTCAGCAATCTTTCTATCAACAATTCTGAATCTTCCCATTAAGGGTCTTTCGCAATATTTCCATCAATCTTTCCTTCTTGCCATCATTCTTTCGCAATATTTCCATCAATCTTTCCTTCTTGCCATCATTCTTTCGCAGTATTTACATCAGTCTTTCGCAATATTTCCATCAATCTTTCAATCAATCTTTCCTTCTTGCCATCATTCTTTCGCAATATTTACATCAGTCTTTCGCAATATTTCCATCAATTTTTAATTCTACTTGTCTACATGCAAGAACCACTTAAGCGACAATTAATTAAAAAATGTTTTAATAAATCCCATATAAATACATGGTATATAACATTATAGTGTAGGCTGCCAGGCACATTTTAGACGAAAATACAGATTTTATAGTGATATATAGGGTTCACAGTTCAAATACCGACCCGAGTTTTGGATAATTTTAAACAAAATTTGTACATAATTATATGTTTGTTTACATGCTAATATGTACCTGCTATATAGATTTATGCAATCTCAAAAGTTTACGTAGGGTATAGGGACCTGAGCTCGAGACCCGAAATCATAAAAAAAAAATTAACTTTCTATCGGACTTAGAAAAAATTTGGTAATTTTTCTTAGTTTTCGGTGAATATTACAGGAATTTGTATTAAAGGCGGAACGGGAGATTTAGCCATCGGATATAGGAATGAGAGTGAGACAATATGATTGCAAGTCGATTAATGACGCGAGTTTTTTAAGCCTTTTTAGCGAATTTATTCGGCCTACATTAATTTCTCACTGTTTATTATTCACGCGCACCTGATAAAAGGATTTAAAAGCAATCTCTAACGGCAAGGTATGGTGTAGAGACCTGATTTTGAGACCAGAATCTATAAAAAAAAATTATTAATTCACTTTCCGACAAAAAAAAATTCAGATACTGTTTTAGGAAGTCATAATAAAGGCGAAACGGTGGTTTTAGCAATCGGTTATAGGGATCAGGGTAACATAAGACGTTCGCAATTCGATTAACGACCCGAGTTTTGTAAGCATATTGGCGATGTTCATACATTAATTTTTGAGTGTTTGATATTCATACGCAACTCGTACAATGCTTTAAGCAATTTACAAAGGTGATGCATGGCTTAGGGCACTGAGTTCGAAGCATGGAATCGTAAAAATATGTTAATTTTCTCGTGGACTTAGAAACAATCTGACCTTTGACCTCATCCAACATGGAGCCGCGACTTGCATCATTGCTGCCTGATTGCTGACTGTGTCGATCCTGCGATCAACGCCTATCATTTGTGCGTGAAATTACTCATATTGCATGTACCAGTTTACTAATCCGGGCCGTTACGACCCAACAATGTTGACCACGAACGAACATAAACCATCAACCACCGCCATAATAACTCTCACTGAGTCAACCAAAACAATGGCACCAGTATGGCCAGCCAAATAAAATAAGGTCACACACATAAACAGTATAATGCACTATATACATAACGAACATTAATGATAACTAAATTTTCATTTCCTGGATGCACTTGTTATTTTTATGCCTTTATTTTCAGCATACTACTGTTTCCAAATTTTTAGAATTCTCAAGGACGACAGTGAAAGAAAAAAACAAAAGAGCTGATTTTTCACTTGTACGAATTATTGTTAAACTTGTAAACATTACCTACTGTGTCATTTCACGTGACTTTACAAAAGTTGTCACTTAAAGCTTCTAAAAATTTTTTTAACACATTCTTTCGCCATAATAACATCAAATTCAAAATGTTGATGTTTCTTGAAAAACTAATTTTCTTCCATACGATATTTTTGAAATAAAACTGCCATAATCCATAACACAATAGCTATTTAACTGCTCAGGGACAACTTTTTTTCGCTTTCAATGATTTTTGGTAAATAACGTTTGCAAGTCACATGTTTAAAAATAATTTATGGCACTATTTCCCAACTCTTCTTGGTTTGTTATCATTTTTACAAGTTTAGTTTATTTTATTGCATTTTCAATAAACAGTAAAATTTGAAATCTCTCTAGCCACTGGACCTCTGTGGCTCCCACTTGATATATTTCTATCCACTAAGCCACTGCGACTTCACTTGGAATCGCTATAGTCACTGGGCCTCTGTGGCCCCTGTAGTTTTGGTAAAGCATATTTAGAAAGCAGCCAAGTAGCTCATTTTTCTCCGACTTGGGTGACAAATTTTTCAATTTCTCAACGATTTTTTTTTTTTTTTTAATTCATCAAAGCCTGTGACCATCTGGAAGGATGTCGCTTTCTAACAATGAAAGTAATATAATATTCGGCCATGCAGTTTTGATAGAGCATGATTAGAAAGTAGCCAAGTAGCTTTTTTTTTTCACAGATTTTAAAAATTCTCAATGATTTTTTCTTTTAAAATAAATATTGCCTATGTCCATCGGGAAGAATGCAGCTTTCTGACAGCGAAAGAATTATTACAATCGGATTAGTAGTTCCATAGTTTACCTCTAACAATCAAATAAACAAACAAACTTTACCTCTTTATATAATAGTGCAGATGATTGAAATATAATATAATTTGTATTTAAAATAAAAGGGGAAGTTCAATTTATAAAAATAAGTTATTTTTATATTAACACAAGTATAAAGTTCTTGTTATATGCATGACATATTAAGTACATAACCAAACTCGTCATAAGGGTTTGAAACAAAAAAGTGTGAAGAAACCGTGGGTAGACTCCATACGGACTGTATGTCTACAACCGCTAACTCTGGCTTGCTTCTATTCCTATTTTATTATTTCGTGTCTGAAACATTTTCTTTACACCAAAGATTTTTCTGGTGAACATATAAAATAATTATTTTTCTTGTTGCTACTCCTCATTCCTAACCCGGAAGATATGCCAGGGAATAGTGTTAGAGGAATCTGCGAAGTCAGCACGCCTGAGAGGGGTGCGAAATGCTCCGGGGATGAAGTGTCGAGCGGTCGAAGAAACTGAGAAGGGGAGATGGAGAGGTGACATACAGCCTGTGTTCCAGCAGCCTGTAGTGACGAAGGGCAGGACGGCTATACGACGAGGTTATTGACGGGCTATCCGTGTCGAGGAGTACGCGGCGCGGGCAAAGTTATAGATAGAACAGTGGCTGGATAGTGAGCGGGCGAGCTTCGCCGCCAGCTCGCCTGGAGGGATCGATAATGGGTGCCAGGGGACAGGTTCGCCAGCCGCTACAGTCTCACACCTGTGGAGGCGAAACGACACAGAGGTTCTCCTTCGACACGCCTCGCGTCGACTGACTTAATCCCCTGATATTAGCCGTCCTCTCGCCCCTACCCTCTCCACAAAGTGACGTGGGAGGTGATATTATTCCAGCAGCGGAACTCGCGGTGAGAGACAGTCCGCATGTTAATAGCCGGATATTGTAAATTCATGTGAACGAAACATCACTACGGCTTGTTCGCGGTTAAATGAATACCATTAAATCATAATAACAATGATATCCCTCCCTGGAACGCGTTTACCTTCTGGCATGTGTACAATAACGTTGGTTAATAATTGTGTAAATAAGTCCAGTTTTATAACACTAAAATCGTTGTAAATGCGCAGTGCTAAATGAAAATGGTTTCTTTTTATTCCAAGAGCTTTAGAGGAAAAATTGGGTCAACAGAAACGTAGCGTAACAAATTATAGGGCGTAATCAAATTCGTGAGAGATGGAGGATTTGACAAAATTAAAAGGACTGACATTAATTTCTTAATTTATTTACCGTGTTATAAATATACACACAGCTGTTTATAAAATGCAGCTGCCTAACCCGGCTAAGTGTGCGCAATGTTTTTTGCGAATCTTAGTTATGCATAATTAAAGTTCTTGTCAGCGACTTTACGCTAGCTACAGTCAGTTAATCTTCACTTGTTTGTTACACCATGTACGTTCACAATGTCCAGTGCCATAATTCCAAATTTCTGCCTCTCGCGTATCAAGTCCACTTTCCTACAGTCTAGCTGGTCAGTCACAGTTTCTTACAGTCTAGCAGGTTAGTCACAGTTTCCTACAGACTAGCAGGTCAGTCACAGTTTCCTACAGTCTAGCAGGTCAGTCACAGTTTCCGCTCTCCCGATGGTCGTACACCGCAATAACTGGTCACTGCACCACTGCCCGTTGTCTCGATGATCGCCCGCTGGCAATTCTCAGTCACCTGTCATTTCAATCACCAAGTTAGTTATTCTTTTATGGATAGGAATTATGTCAGCCCCATTAGCGTTTTCGTGGCAGGTGTCATGATACTGCCTCTCCTACTCCGGCCACTGGTTGTCATACTGGGAGGATTGTACAACACATGCTCAAGACCGAAGGGAAGAGCACAGTGGTCGCATGTAACACTGCTCTCTCAAGTCTGTTCGTCCCGAACAAATTCTGCAACATCCGAACCTTCGTGCAGTGCAAACTGGACGATGTGGGCAACCTTAGGCCTCGCCCGAGAGCCTAGGCGATAAGTCCGAAATATCACGTAGTTGATCTTCTTCAGAATCCTGCAGTGGCCTTCCCAAAATTTCTGTTGATTCGGGTTCTGTGGGTTGAATAGTCACACCAGTTCTTCTTCATGAATTACCTCGCCTGTCATCCTCTTATCATACCGCATCTTATTTCCTGTCACCATTTACTCTGAGGTGCTCTCGAGCAAAATCACGACTAGTGTTTAGTATGTGAAAAAATTAGCTGGCATACTCCGGGATGAGAGCTTCCTATTCTAGCAGCCGTTTGAACAGCAGAACACCAGGGAGGTGTAGCTATCTACCAAACAGCATCCTTGATGGTTTTATCCTTGTAGACTCGTGAATTGATGAGTGGTAAGCAAGGCGAAATAATGGTACCATTGAGTCTCAGTCCATTTGGTTGTCTGCCATGGAGATCAGGATGTACTACACACACACGGTTAAGCCTCTCCGTAATTCCATCATACTGAAGTTCTAGTCTTCTTCATCTCCAGAATGTTTGTTACATCTTGGAACATCGCAGTTTCAAAATATCGTCGTTGATCCGATTGGAGTTGTAATGGCACCCCAAAAAACCTTAAGAAAACATGCTATGCGAGTGTGTCGGCTACAGTACGCACTTCTTGGTTTGGAAGGGGAGTGACCGTAGGTCATATAGTTAAGTAATATTGGCCCACCTGTAGATACCGATTACCTATACCTGTGGCAGACAAGGGGCCCAGAATATCTACTGCCATCCTCTCGAATGGGGCTCCAACATTATATTTCTGGAGGGGCCTGGATCCCCTACGATGCAGATGCCGCACATTCGGCACCACTTCTCAACATTTTTCCGACAGTGGAGTTACTGAAACCTCAGTCAAACTCCATAAAGGGTCTTAATAACACCAAAGTGACCACAGGCTCCAGTATAATGCAGTTCCTACAAGATGTTGTGGACCCCACGTTCTTAAAGGACCTACTGTGTGTGTGTTTCCCATTATTTCTTTCCCAGTTCCTGTAAAGCATACCATTATTCAGTACAAGGGGATTCTACTATGCCTAGCATGCCATGACTGCTGTGCTCAGACTGGATATCTCCTGCCGTTTTGGCTGGCAGCCAGCTTCATTGTATTCTATTATTGGTTACAAAATCGCATAATTTAGCTGATCTTTCCTAGTACTCTCTTTACTCCATGTAGATGGCCATCGCATGATACAGAATCTTCAATTCTTGTCCTTCACAATGTCAACGATTTACTGCTCCTCTCATTCTGGCATTCGCAATGACTAAATAAACTTTCTGTGGTATTCTAGAAATTACATCTCCATTGTTGTCAAGGCATCCATTGCTATGTTTTATTTCAAAGTCGTAATCTCGAAGATGCTATATTCTCACTAAGACATTTGACCTTTAGGGTTCTTGAAATTTAGTAGCCAGTATAGTGATACATGGTCGTCCTTATGATAAAATGTATGCTATAAATGTATGCGCGGAAGTGAGATATTTGCATTCAATGTTGTCAAAAGTTCCGTGTGTGTCACATGATCATATTTGTCAGGATTGTGCAGTACATTACTGATGTATTACAGCGACCTGTCCTTCCCATTCTGAATCTGATATAATACAACTCCGATTCCCATATCACTAACATAAGTATGCAGAATGAACTTCGCCTCACTGTTCGAAAACCCAAAGTATTGGTAAATATTTCCATTTCCTTTAGTTTACTAAAAGAAACTTCGTTTCCAATGAAATGTACTTTTTGTATCAGTTCATGCAGAGGTTTGACTATTGTGGCAGACCCAGGTACTAATAGATGGCAGTAAAAACATAAGTTCAGAAATCTCCGCACTTCGGTTTTGTCAGTTGGTGGTGGCTAATTTTTTATTGCATTGGTCTTCTTGTCGGCGGCTTTAGTTCCATGGGCAAACACTACCTGTCCCAAAAATATATTTAATATTTTATTGTAAAAGTGACATTTATTAAGATCCAATTTCAGGTAAGTTGCGACAACTCTGGGATACGGAGTCTAGGTCATATCCTTTACGTGACAACAATATCGTCTAAGTAACCCTGTGAGCTATCTAAAGGGAGAATTTTTTCCGTCATTCTTCCGTAGGTGGCAGGGGCATTGCACATCCCAAAAGGTATAACTATTAATTTCGAGTTTCCTTTGCCTCGCACACTAAATGCAGCCCATCACCCATATTGCATCCAAATCCTGTTTCATCGAATGTGCCTGTAAGAACTCTAGGTCCTTTCCTCCAGCAGTCACTGACCATCGCCCTCTAAGATCGGTGTTTATAAGTTTTCCGAATGCGTTCTACTCTCACATACCTATCATCGCAGACTACTTTCCTGCTGTTGCTTATACTGTTGCTGCTGCTGCTGTTGTCGTGGGCAGTAGGCTTTCAGGTGCTCCAGCTGTCCATATGCCAGACACTCTGGCTTTGTGGGTGAATGGTGGCGAAGCTCTGTCTTACGGATCCTGGAAGCGATGTCCATCATGTCCATTTTCAATAAGTTCATTGTCTTCTTGATGCAACTGTCGTTTTCGCCCTATGTGACTGTCTGTATCAGACGTCGGAGAAATGACAACTGTATTTCTGATTCCACCTTCAGTTTCTGGGCCAGGACATCCTGCTTGGTGTGCGGCGTAGCTAGGCATACTATATTTTGCACCTCTGTATAAGCGATAACATTAATGAAAAAAGCGACTGCGATGACTTCGCGTGCCTCATCGGGACAGCCTTTCAGTGATAAGTGGGACAGCCGCATGATGTCTTGTCATAACTCTTGCAATGGATCCCCTGGGGGTTGCATGCGGCCTCGCAGTTGGGCGTGGCGGGAGTGTCACATATTTTGGTCACCGAAATATAGCCCAAAGGCCGACGCCAGTGTTGGGTACTCCAGTCGATGTCGCTCTGACAGAGATTGTAGTGCACAGCTTAGCTGCGAGGTAGCAAGCCCACTGTTCGTCTGACCAGCGATTCGAGGTGGCGACTACATAAAACGGGCGCCGGTACTTCCGTCGCTGATTCTGACTATCACAGGTGGCGAACTTAACTGCGAACCTCTTCCCCACTCCTGACTGTGTGATACAAACGCTGGAGTCCTTTCTTACTATCTCCCCAAGTTCACTATAATGGTTACAGCTTGCCCTTCCTTCTTCAATGCACTCATTTCCTGTTTTATTTCATGTTTGACACCATCCACTTTTCCACTGACACAGCAAATTTTCTGGCTCACATTATATATTCGTATATTTATTAATTCAGCAAATGTCATCTATTTTCCCGTACATATATTTATAGGCTATTCACGGTAAAATGACGCTTTTGAAAGCCCTGCTTAAGATCTATTTGCACGTATGTTGTGTACTCTTCCGCCTTAAGTACGATTAACGTTGTCATCAGCCTCATAACTTTATTCATGCGTCGGACAAGTGAAACCGTGAAATTATTAGAAAAGTATTTTATAGATCTGATAACTTTTACTCTTAGATTCATTAAACAAAAGAACAGAAAGTGAAATCAATAATTTAAAGTTATCAGAAATGGTTACCTAACACTTTTTATTAGACATTAAGATACGGAACTACTTCCCATCCATCGTTACCAACTTTACTGGGCGCATGTCACTCAGTACGAACAGTGCCATTTTTCTAGGGTAGATTACTAAAATGCTCAGTTTATCGTGAACAGCCTTTAGTAACATAATTTATTTTCCTATTTACTAATTCGCTTACATTGCTTGTTCGACTATTGACGAATTAATTTACATTTCCTACAACACTACCAATCTGAATATTTTCAGTTTCATTTACAGTTCCATTTATTTTACTAGTTCTGTAATTCAGGCTATTAACACTTGCGCTCACTTGGCTTCTTAGCCACTCTATTTAATACCCGCAGTGCAACCAGTTTAATTGTTAGCATCGACTGCGATGCTTACACAAAACAATTCTCATTTTACGACATAATGATAGACATATAAATATTTTAAAAATAAATTAATTTTAGTAATTATTAGCTTCTCGAATAACCATATTTACAAACCTGGTAAAGCGTAACAAACTGCCTAGGGCATAACCATGTTTGTGAAGGATGGGTATCTTAATCAAAATAAAAGACCTTAAATTTGTTTTATTTATTTACCACGTTATAAAATATACACTGCTATTATTTACAAAATACAACTGCCTACTCACTACTATTAACATTTATTATTTCTACCAGTAAGCGCAATTTTTATGCCAATCTCAATTACGTACAACTAAAGTTCTTGCCACGGACTTTGCATTAGCTGAAATCACTTAAGCTTCAATTTTTCGATACAAATATACAATCAGCTGACCTCCCATGGCACAGTCGGGTGGCGCACCACCGATCTGGGGTGCGGGAGGCTCTGGGTTCGAATCCCGGGTAAGGCATGGTTGTTAATTTAAGTTAGGTTATAAGTTATTCCGTAACCCGTCCCCTGCTAAGCTTTCGAGCATAAAACCGGGGGACGTTAAAAAAGCCGTATACGATACACTACAAATATACAATCACAGTGCCCACAGTCACACATTGAATCATCATCCCAAATGTCCACATTTCACTCATCAAGTCCACTTTCCTACAGCCCAGCTGGTCAGTTCATACTCTGCTCTCCTAATGTCCACACGCTACACTTGCTGTTTAGTTCGCCGCTGCCCGTCATGCCATTTCGAAGATCGCCCACTGCACTCGCTCGCTGGTCAATGCTACGTCGCCTATCGTTTCAATGACAAAGCAAACACGGCACTAACGGCCATTCAAGATTCCGACCCAGAGGCACGCTGCGGCTTATATAGCCAAAGTAGCGTGGTCCGGAAGCTTCTTCGCACTTTGTTTCGCGCCGAGTGAGGTGATGACAGGAAATTCGCGTAATGCCTCTCAAGGCATTCGCGTTTCTAGAGACGGGAATGACTTAAGTCCTGTTAAAGGCTGTTCACGATAAAGTGAGCACTTTAGAAACGAACCTTAGGAAAAAGTCACTGGCCCTAAATGGCCTTTAATGGGCGCACTGAGTGACATTCGACAAGTAAAGTTGGTAACGATAGATGGAAAGTAGTTCCATATTTTAACGTCGAAAAAAAAGTGTCAGGTAGCCATTTATGATA
The DNA here is from genome assembly GCA_029891345.1 of Dryococelus australis. Classification (NCBI taxonomy): domain Eukaryota; kingdom Metazoa; phylum Arthropoda; class Insecta; order Phasmatodea; family Phasmatidae; genus Dryococelus; species Dryococelus australis. Next base: position 266,529,696 of record CM056993.1, read on the forward strand.
ACTTGCAATTATTTATTGCGCTATCGGTTTTTTAATGCACTTAAGTGTAAAAATTAGTAGATTTGTAAAGTATTTAATTTCTTAATAATTTCACAGTTTCATTTGACCGACGCATGACTAAAGTGATGAGGCCCATGACAATGTTAATTTTACATAAGGTGGAAGAATACGCAACGTTTATACAAGTACATCTTAAGCAGGGCTTTCAAAAATGCTCATTTTACCGTGAACAGCCTATACTGTTATCACTGCACGTGTAGTAGCTCCGCTTTCCTTCCTCCGGACACCGGTGACATCATCCAGGGAGGATTGTGCTATGCATGCCCGACAAGTGAGATAAAAAGGGGAGTATGGTGATGAAGCGGTATAGTCCATTCACGGTTAATTCCAACTTTTCTGAAGCCCTGCCGAAGTTCTACTTCCAGGATATTCTTCCCCCTCTAGCGAGCAAAGTTTAAGTGAGTGTAAAAAATTACACCAAAACGACAACGTACCGCCTTCGTGCGTATCCAATGTAATATTTCGCATAGCAACGATTTTACTAGACATTATCAACACACCCATTTTCTCCCCGTCTTTATACCCAATAACTGTAATTGACGTAATCTAATTAAAAAACATAATGTAGGTAAAAGTATAATTTAACCATAAATAAGGACTACATTTATGTTAGCAAGAATAAAGAAAGTTTGAAATACATGATACATTAAGGAAACATCCGAGAAAGTAATAACATTGGCTGATTTTTCAAAGGTTTCATTTAAAAAAAAAGTGCGAGGAGATCACGAATAGACTGTAGCATGTATAGGCTGTTAACGGTAAACTGAGCACTTTTGAAAGCCCTGATTAAAATCTAATTTATGTACGTTGTGTATTCTTCCGTCATATGTAAAATTAACACTGACACGGGCCTCAACACTTTATTCATGCTTCAGTCAAGCAAAAGCGGCAAAATTATTTTAAAAATAAATATTTAAAAAATCTGCAAATTTTTACTCTCAGGTGCATCAAGAAAACAGAAGGCGAAAGAAATAATTTGAGTTACCACAAATGGTTACTCAACACTTTAAATTCGACGTTAAGATATGGAACTACAGTCCCTCCATCATTACTTACCTCACTGGGTGCATGCCGCTCAGTGTACCCGTTAAAACATTCACAGACAGTAGCAGTGACTTTTGCCAAAGGTTGATTTCAAAAGTGCTCACTTTATCGTGAACAGCCTTTAACGGAATGTATTTGTCGGCAGTTTGATAATGTCACAGAATAATAGGGAAGTACACAAAGAGACAAAATGACGCAGCGGTTTATTTGATGTGAGTGGACCCAATCTCTGATGGAGTGCATGTACGTGGCTCTGGGAACGGGCTCTGTGTCTGGCTACTGAACTTTAAATCTGAATCAGTGAGAATTTGACTGTTTCAATCAGTCAAACGTGTCTGACTGATAAATCAGCCACTTCAGTGAATTTAACTGATTAACCAGTGCAAAAATACAATATTTCATTGATTGATTGATTCAGTGACTTTTCACACTGATTCATCAGTCATTTTTTTCACTGTTTACGCAGTGGTTTATTTTTGACTAATGGATCAGTGAAACTGAGTGAGAAAATGGCCGTCGAACATCGTTTAAAAATTGCAGTTAAATAACATGCAGTAACAACGAATAAATGAATAAAACTAATACAAAATACTTTCTGAATGTTTTTTGTCTTTCAAAATACCATTTTATGAGTGAATATGAACACACGGACTTTCATTCCATTTTTACGTCTTTCATTTCGATTCTATGTAATCAACACAGTGCTCTGTTTGAATTGGTGCAAGCCATGTTAGCTGGGGCTGGCAGGCGACGCTCGGCACCTGGAATGGTGCAGCCACAACGAGCCAGCCCCGCTGTTTAGAAAACTCTCCCCGCCGAGGAAGGTCATGAGGCTAGGCGGGGTAGTATATAAGGTGGAGACGGCGGCCATCTTGCTCCTGAGGAACCAGCGAGACGCCATCGCTGAGGACCACAGGGTCATGGTCACGATGTCGACTCTTCACTATGCCACTGTCGAGAGGGTCTCGACGAGACGACGACGCCGATAGGAATAAAAGGGTAATTATAATCTCAGTAGGCCGCCTTAGGTCTTGCCGGATTAGGATCCTCGTATTAAATAATTAAGTCTCATCCAGTCAAGAGCACTCTTTAGCTGTTGTTATTGTAAAGGTTTAATTGCCGTAACTTGGTCTGGTAATAAAGTCATTTAATGAGACGAGTAACATTGTTGTAATAGCCAAGGGCTATATGTACTTCTTGTAGTAGGTCTAGTATTTGTAATAAAGTATAGTGAATTTGATAGAGTGCGTTATCCTCTGATTACGAACATTCCCCCTTCCTTGCGTGTCCTGGTTCGACTACAGAACAAGTCACAGCAAATGGTGGAGGCTGCCGAAGCTCCCAAACCTCACATTTAGAGTATTCAAATCGCGTGCAAAACTTCCACCAGCCACAGGGTTGTATTCTCCGGAAAAAATCGCGAAGTATAACGACTTACAGTACAGCAACTGGCAGAGAGGTAAAAGGGAACTATAAACTCATTTCAATTCACGGCGTTCAGAGGAAAATAAAATTCCATTCAGAACCGCCTCAGTATCCCCGCCACCCAGGGTTTTACGCCCTGTTCGAAAGGTCTAAAGTTAACGGCCTACATTAACTTACAGAATAGAGTAGTAAACACGGTAGTATCTTGAATTGTGCTGCCATTGAAAGCCATGACGTGTTGTGCGGGGATCAGCACATTCCTGCGGCACATTCCGAGTGCGCACGCCGGGGAACACCGCTTGCAGTTTCGTCAGCAAACCAAGTCACCCATAGTAGCATAGTATGAGTGTCTGCTTAAGCTTGTAAGGAGTAATGCATGTTAAATCACGGCCACTTTACGGACCGTTGTGATTATCACAAACGCAGAATTTCCACGCAGGCTTTCGCAGTGTGGAAATAATAGCTTCTAAAGCCAGTTTGTGTGTGTGCATGTCAGTAATTAAGGCTAATCTATAAAGGAAAATTACTGCTATGAATTCATGAGTAAGTCACAGAAATCTGCAACAAAATGGATTAGGAAATTTGTCAAACACGCCACACTTGATTTCTCCGACGCTATGCGCGCAATAGATGCGAAACTTACACAGCACCTCGAGATACCCACAGACACTACAGATTTAATTGAATTCGAACACACACCACCTACAGAACAAGACTCAGCACGTGATTATTCAGTATCAGACACTAGTAAAACCAGCACAAGTGGATATCTGTGTCCACTCCCACTTTCAACACTTCAGGCATCCGAGCCATTTGTAATATCAATTCCTGATACAAAGACAGAAACGACAGAACATGAATACACGAACATAAACCACAACACAGTACACCACTGTCAATAACATGCACGAAAACACCAATTCCACAACCAACCAACACTAATGAAAATACTGACGTGCCACACTTACCCCCACCCCCTGAAACACAACAAACTCACGTCAATGTAATCCTTTAACAGCCACTACATATACCAAACTTTTTCAGGGGACAGAACCAAAAAAAGGACGGAATGTTTAGACCAATTTAAGCAAGCTGCGGAAAACAACTGGACCGAAGAGGAGAAATGTAAGAAACTCAATTACTTTTTAAAATATTCCGTAAAGTATAAATTAGATAATTATTTCAATTCACAAGCAGGTAATGTTACATGGCAAGTCATTGTTCAGAAACTGAAAGCCACCTTCTCTACACCCGCAACGGAGGAATATCTCAAGCAGATGTTGTTCAACATAAAGCAAAACCCCACCGAGAGCGAACAAATGCATATAGAGACTCTTATGTATTATTGTAGAAAATATAATCCAACTGTATCGGACAGCAACTTGCTAACTATTGTGTGGTTCTCTTTACTCCCGTCACAAGCGGAAAAAATCACGGCGCTGGAAAACGGTGCCCTAGAAGACATTATAAAAATGTCCAGCGCACAGAACTTGGCCTCTTTAGAAGCAGTGAAATAATTAGCTGCCAACACAAACTGTCCGAAGCAGACTCTCTTTGTGCTGACATCACAAAAATTAAAGAGGAAATCGCCAATATGGCAATAGAGCAACAAAGACAACAATATTGTCACAACCACCCCCACATATACCGTCAACCAACCTCTCAACAATATCGCTATAATTTTGACCACACCACAAACACCCCAAAAGGGCGAACATATGGGAAAAATACATTTTTCAACAACACCCAGAACAGGCAGACAGGCCCCTTAAGGGCACGAACGAACAAAAGTCACCCCACACCAAATGTACCTAAACTAAAGCACGGGGAAAAGGGGGACAAACAGGCAGGGTCCTTAATGATCACACACAATAATCAGAACTGCCAACATGGCAACAACGGTGATTCCAACACGACAAGCAGACACAGCCCACCTGAAACAAAAGTACATCGCGTTATAAATGCTTGCCAAGCACTATTTGCCAAACGCATCCTGCCCTGCATGTACATGGAAATCGCGACATTTAATTCTAACAGGCAAAATTTCCACATTCCACAAGAAAAACAGGTCCAAGCAAGCCAAGGGAAGAAGGACACAATAAATACTTTGACAAGTCACCAACTAGGTCAGATCACAAGACGCGACCGCATTTCTACAATCAATGGACGAGTCAGGTAATCAACGGATCAAATCGCCCGGCACACAGGACACCCTGCAAATGTAGGTAAACGTCAGGAACAATTCCGATTCCAAACACCACTACACGACCCTGAAACACGAAACGCGGATCAACACGGAAGCGTCGGCCCCCAACCAGCTGATCACCCATCCGGAATGTGCGACGAAGCACAATCGTGATGTCAGACAGCCAAGGCTCGTTTTGCCAAGGACAGAAGCAGCGTCAATCTGCGCGCTTTGTTTGTACACTTCACATCATGCAGCATATTGTCCATTGCTCCCCAATAGGACGACGCCATTTAATACTTACATCGCAGCATGCTTCAGCAAATTCAAACACTGCTTTGGCATTGGCGAAACACACATTAAATAATAGTGCAGCGGAATGGGCGCACCTGTAAACAACAACACGGTAGAGCTTGGCAATGATGAAAGGTGTCAACGCAACCTGAAACACAAACGATTAATGAAAGCATTGAGCGAGCAATCTGGGGTAGCCACCAAGGATGATTGCCATGCAGGATATGTTCGGAAATCAACACAGCGCATCTTTGTGCGCCTGGCGGGAAAAACTTACAATTCACTGTTGGATACAGGATGCTCCCATTTGTGCATAGCAACAACATTAATTTATAAAGGAAAACGACTATGTGTCAAAGGCATTTACTCAATGGTAGGAGCGCCAGAAGAGATTGACATCCGCAATATAAAACCAAAGCCACTATTAACATCCATAGTCATAACTTCACTCAGGAATTTTTATTGATTGATAACTTAAATAAAAATATGATGTACCAATACTAAATAAATACATTATGTTTAACACACATCTAATAATGACAAAATAATTGAAATTCCCATCAATACGAACTTTGTAGAATAGGACAGCAACAACTGTATCGAGTTCCATATCAATAAAATAACGACAGAAAGGAATGCACAAAACACTTTATTAGGAAACATTAACCCGTCATTACCCAGCGAACAAAAACGCCAGCTAGAATCTCTATTGCGGGAGTATGAAGATTGATTCGCCAGTTCTATAAACGAATTAACAGAAACCAATGCTTACGAAATTAAATTAGATTTGAACACTGATAAAACTATTCATAAGTGGCCTTTTTGGATTAATCTCAGATTAAGAGAGGATGTACTTTTACAAATTCAACAATTGCTAGACTAACAATATCACACCATCCGACTCTGTGTATGCCGCACCATCACTAGTAATCCCGAAATTCCAAGGCGACATTAGGTTCCTAACGGACTTCTGGCTTTTGACTCAACACTTAACCTGATCCCAAGGACAGAAGATATAATAACCACCCTACCAAATTCAAAATATAGAACTTCTATTGATATGTTTAGTGGGTTTTACACCATCCTCGTCCGGAAGTAAGATATACATAAATTGGCCTGTAGTGTGAATGGCATTGGGCTTTATAATTATGCTCGCATGCTAATGGGGTTGGCAAAAAGTCCTAATTACTTCCAGAATTTTGTCGACATAATGTTAGGTCCAGTTAGATGGAATACCGCACTTGTCTACATTGATGACATATTCATTCTCGGTAACACTTTTTCGGAACACCTTACCAATATCCGCAAAGACATGGAGCAATTATGTAAATTCAACATAAAAACTAATAACAAAAAGTGTAATTTCACTCACCAAAAGATAAAAATACTTGAGCATTACATCACACCCAAAGGCATCCAAACAGACCCAGAGAAAATTCAAACTATAAAACAAATGGCACCACGTAAAAACATCAGGCAGATACATACATTTCTTGGTCTCACGTCATATTTGCAATGTTCCATTTTAAACTATGCGTAAATAGCAGAACCCTTCATGGAACTTACTGAAGAAAGCACACGCTTTCATTGGGGCACTAAAGAGGAATTGGCCTTTCAGAAAATAAAATCAGCCCTCAGCAGTCCTCCTATATTAGCAACATTTAAAGAGCAATACCGACGATACTAGCATGTGATGTGTCACAGACTGCCATTGTCCCCGTATTAATACAAGAGAACCCGGACACCAAAGAAAGGCACATAAGAGCTTTTGCATCGAAAAAGCTATCCCTCAACAAACTCAAATGGTCGGCAACAGATTTCAAACAATTCCTTTACGGCCAAAAACTTATAATCGAAACTGATCGTGCCAGCCTCCATGATCTAAATTCTATGGTGGAACACAATATACATATACAAAAGTTAGCTATTACATTGACAGAATATGACTTTGAAGCAGAAATTGTGAAAGGCAAACTGAACACCTTAGCTGATGCGATCAGCTGCATGCCTACTGTAGGATAAGCTGACACAACTACTATTTCCAACAACGGTACCCAGCACCTAGTGAAATGCACCTTTACACAATGCACATCCTTCTACACTTCACTAGTGGAAGTATTATTTCAGGATACACATAAATCTCCCAAAATTAAAATAATGACCGGTAAATACATAACCAACAACTGGCCTGACATCAAGCTGGCAATAGAATCTGATTTTCACAGGACTGACAAAGCAAGAATCGTGAAAGCAATCTTAGCAGAGGAATACTTGTCCATGTATGATATAGCTAAAAGTATTTCTACAATTTTCAATGTTAATATGGAAATTACACGTGACAACAGTTCGCTAAAGATCACAAGTACATTTATAGACCAATGCTTAAATTGCAGCACGTCCATTAAAGTTGACAGTAATTCACAAATATTCTATTTGCCAGAATATATACATGAACAAGAGTACATCAAAGTAGACAATGCTAGCCATATTTTGTTGTTGCCTGTGATCGATCAACCTACATCGCCGTTTTTAGCAGAATACGCCAACGAGCCCCATTTCAAATAGCTAAAATTAGTTCCCACGTAACCAGAAAAAGCCACACCGAAATACTGTCAGCTCGCAAGGCATTACGCTATTTTCGCCAACGGCGAAATATATATGAAACTCCATATGCCAAACTGCAAATGTAAACTGACTCTTGTACCCAAATACTACATTCCAGAGATAACTGCCCACCATGACGCCCTGCTAGGCGGTGGGCATTTTGGACAATTCAAGACCTTTGAACTGCCTACTATTGGGACTCCATGAACAAGGACATCAGAGATTATGTCAAAAACTATCCCACATGCCAACACGCTAAGGCTCCCAACCAAAAACCTATAGGTAAAATTACGCCAATAACGCCACTCCCTCTCCTTGAATCCTGGGGTCTGGATGCTAAAGGGCCATTGCCAACATCAGCATGGGGTAACAAGTAAGTTTTGCTCATGTCTGAATTTGCGACCCGATATGCCATTGCACATACTGTTGAAGCAAGCGATGCATGCTCCCACTTGTGCCAACTTCATTAAAGGTGTTATTTTGTTAATCGGATTCCCCAAGTCAATCCTCATCGACAGGGTAACATAATTTAATAATGAACTGATCACAGAATTATTAAACAAACTTAAAATAAAAAAACTACAAACAACCACATGCAACCCTACTTGCAATGGCTTAATGTAGCTGGTCAATAAGGTTATCATTCAAAACTTAACATGTGCTAGTGATGACCCTAAGGGCTGGGATAAATATGTAAAATATATTATGTTTAATTATAATACAACTGTAAATCGAAGTACAAAATTTATGCCATTTATCCTCATGCACGGGGTCGAGGCACAAACGATTGGTGCAAAAGGCACACAGAAGTATGCGAACAAGCATGCTTCAATCTTATGGCATCCCAGGCCCAACAAAAACGAAATTTTGATACCAAACACAGACCGAACAACCTACAAGTAGGACAATTTGTATGGTTAAAAACACACGCCCACCAAAAAGCATTTTCCTTTCGATATCAGGGGTCTTATGAGATAGTTAAAATTCTAGGCATATCAACTATCGCAATTTCAATACTCAGATGGGAATGTGATAAAATCGAAACAGTTAGTACAAGGAATGTTAAATTAGCTAATATAAGATGTTAACGATGTCCCTTATGTTACAGGCACTGCAGGAGTGTGAACCCAGGACTGTTTACTCCCATGATGTACCAAGTGACCTGCTGTGTCGTCATGTACGAGCTGAGTGTTGCAGCACAAACGACCGTAGAGACTCTGTACAGGATGCATCACTGCGTATACTTCAGCCAGCTGATGCCCCAAATTCATTATGAAGAAACGGTGCCACTGTTATTCATGCTGCCCTTACAGGAACCATGGACTCCCCACAATGTAAACAAATGGTTCCACAGGGCGTGTGCAAGCCGCAACTCAATGGTGTGCCAGAATGCGGAGAAACTGTGGAATGTTTTTAATGCTACATATGTCAATATTGTAAACCAATTCCATTCTGAAATACCCCCCCCCCCCCCACTCGAAATAAAAGAGCCTTGACATTTTTAGGTGATGCAGCGACTTGGTGTTGTGTCATTCTCACAACACACCACTTTAAAGGTTTGCTATCAAATGAGGACACATATCTGACTTAGAAAATAATGTTAAAACTTTAATTAAGAATTTGAACTTGATGGTAAATGGTGTTGGTGAAATTAAGGAGTAGGAAGAACTTAAAGTAAATTCCATGACCACTCAAATAAACTCTTTACAACATGATGTCAGGTCAAAAGAATATGAAATCACAAATTCCCAAGTTTTAAGCCAAATTATGGTTTGTATAGTGCTCGATTTAATTAATAATTGAATCTCAGATATTAGGCTCAACACGTATATACACGATTGCCAGTATAACATGTTGCCACTGTATGCTGTAAGCAAACAGCTCTAAGTCTAGAACTAGCAGAACTGGAAGGTAAAGTAAACACAATTAAGTTAAAATTAAGTATTCCGATTGCGAACATTATAACCTATTACTGAGTGTACGTTTTCGCCAACAAAGATGATGATTAAAATTCAAGTCCCGTTGCAAAATATTCACACAAGTTGGCAATTTTACAAGGCAGATCCAACTAATTTTTTTCTATACGAACGAATAATGTACAATTCAACTTCCCACAGGTATAATTGCTATTGAAAAGAATTCTCACATCACTAGGGAGGTTGCGGATGAAAGCAATTACATCCATGGTATGTATTTAATCTCTAAACACACTGCGGCAAACAATGAAATAAATTGTTTTCATGCCGCCATTAATGTGGCGAACCTCACCCAATTGTTTAGTTATTGTAAGTTTTCTTGTAAAATCAGTAGGCAAACTCAGGTCACGGCCATACGGCAGCAACATTATTTAATAAGTAATCCAACTAGCAAACAGGTGTTAAGATGTCTTAACCATCTACATAGTCAATATATTCAGAAAAATGACATAGGTTCCATTGTGATTCAGGTACCATGTGGGTGTAAAGTGTCAATGGATAAAATAACGCTAATAGAGGCGACACGTGTTTGCGACATCAAAAGCCCCAGTATTACTAAAGCGCAAACTGTATTACCATTCCAATGGCTTATGTCCAATAATTTTGAAGCGAAACAATTAACCCTCAATGAAGGTATAGCATTTTCCTCAATTAATAATGGTTGGAAGATTCTCGATGCTAACTTACCTGAGGTGAAATATGTATCTAATACAAACATGTTTAGGCAGAACCACATGTTTTCTATCATGTCGCAGGATCACTTTAATTATGCTAGTACTTGCACCATTCTTCTGCTCATTACAGCCATAGGGCTATTGTAATATAAACTTATTGAGGTATCAATCCCTTTAGATAAAGCAGTTTAACTACAGGAACAAGAATGGGTGATAGTAAGTGGCCAGTCTACTCCTACGCACGCTCTACAATATGGCAGTAGTGGTAAATTAAGAAAACCAGGTCCGGGCCACACTTGCCGCCTAGAGGTGTCCAACTGTGGTTACAGCGCATTCTGCACAGAGCAGGTTTAAACATTTGTGCACTCATTGTATTCGTGCACAATAGGTGTCACCCATAGTCGGTTAGATATGAAATTAGTTTACACTTAGGCGATAGAGTGCAGCACAGTGGCTACCAGCCATACTTCTTATCTGTAGTTTAGCAATGCGCATTCCAGACCGGTGTACAAATGTATATACTAATTCTTTAAATTTTAAATATGAATTACAGCATAATATGGACTTAATGTTAGCACAAGCAATATTTCAATCTCATGACATGCCACCCGCAAAACAGTTCGAGAGGCTAATAAAATAGTTACATTTTGTAATATCTATAAGACAGAAATTTAATTTATGTACTCAGTTATGTCACTAGCGGAATACAGAATAGGAAATTAAGACGAGTAAGCCCTATGGCAGACTGCATCATTCCAAAACATGTACATACCCTACCACCACCCTCCCTTAGCATTTTGGCACCATTAATATATTGCTTTTTATATTTTTAAGGGGTAACTTTATTTAATTTCGGTGCCGAAAGCAAATTCCTCAACCCCCATGATGTCGCAAAACCGTAGTGGCTCCATTATTATTGTGCTGGCACGACTTAGTTTAACATGCATACAACGAACAATAACTTTTGTGACGTTTCATGCAAATTACGAATATTTTAGTTTATGGTTGTACATAAAAAGAAAGGAAAATACTTATTGTACGCAATATGTTCAATTTATAAGGTAAATGTAACAAATGACAGTTAATAATTTAAAAGTTCTATGTATAATACCGTAGTCATACCATAAAGTAGCCTGTATGTAAATATACTTTCAGTATGCTCACGCTTTTATGAAGCAAACACATAAGGTATCACGATATAAATCCTGGAAATACTTATGTATAGTTCTCACTTATACAGCTATAAAGCTAATTCTTGATGTTAAACGAAATCATTCCCACAAGTATGGCCAATAGTTTTCAACTTCATTTTGCCGTGCTCTGTTTTTCCATTTTCTGTGAACGAGACCCTAACCGCATGGCTGACAGCGCTCTAGGGGAAATCTATAAAAGTGCGCGAAAGACATTCATTTAAAATGCCCTCTACACTGTGAACAACGCACAATGGGACACCTCACAGTGGCAGACCACTTCACTGAACGGAGCGACCTACTCTGCCCTCTGCCGAACCGTCCCACCTATGCTCCGGCCTAGCCTCACCTCATAACCTTCCTATTATCGAAGTTGCTCCTTACATTAATGCGAGGACGCATGAATCTCATTCATGCGAGGACGCATGAATCTCGTGGAGAGAGGGGGTACTGGTGCAAGCCATGTTAGCTGGGGCTGGCAAGCGACGCTCTGCAGCTGGAACGGTGCAACCACGACGAGCCAGCCCCACTGTTTAGAAAACTCTCCCCGCCGAGGAAGGTCATGAGGCTAGGCGGAGTAGTATATAAGGTGGGGACGGCGGCCATCTTGCTCCTGAGGAACCAGCGAGACGCCATCGCTGAGGACCACAGGTCCATGGTCACGACGTCGACTCTTCACTCTGCCACTGTCGAGAGTGTCTGGACACGACGACGCCGATAGGAATAAAAGGGCAATCATAATCCCAGTGGGGCACCTTAGGTCTTGCCGGATTAGGATCCTCGGATTAAATAATGAAGGCTCATCCAGCCAAGATCACTCTTTAGCTGTTGTTATTGTAAAGGTTTAATTGTCGTAACTTGGTCTGGTAATAAAGTCATTTAATGAGACGAGTAACATTGTTGTAATAGTCAAGGGCTATATGTACTTCTTGTAGTAGATCTAGTGTTTGTAATAAAGTATAGTGAATTTGACAAGAGTGCTTTATCCTTTGGTTACGAACATTCCCCCTTCCTTGCGTGTCCTGGTTCGACTACAGAACAGATCACAGCAGAATGATTAAACTGCATTTATTATGGTGAAGATAGTGCACTCATATACAATTTGTTTTAACAATCCTAACGGTACCAATCAAACCAAACACGAAAAGTATGAGCATACAACTTCAAATTACACAAATTTGCAGCGGAAGTATAAGCCATATTTTTTCCTCCTACAGCACCAACTTGTCGTGGTAGGTCAGGTGGAAAGGCAGCGGCCTACAGTCGGAGGGCGCTTAAGTACAATCCCGCTTACCTGCGGAGCTTTTTTTAAATTTCTTAAATTACGGTAAATTGCACAATATAAATAGTAAACTATCGCAAATAAGTCTATTTCACGTAATTATTTGGATACATTTAAAAAAAGCAATATATAATTCTCCACTGCAGTCGGCCGTCAGTTATTCAATCAGTGAAATTTTTTCACGTCACTAATTCAATCAGTGAAATAGTTTCACGTCACTAATTCAATCAGTGTAATTATTTCACTGAAAAAATTATCGGTTTTCCACTGATTCAAATTTAGAGTGTGCATGATACGAATGATCTCCTATTGACTGTTCTGCAGGTTTGACAGGTAGGTTATCAGGCGCTGATTGGCGAAAGGCATTCCAACATTTTTCTGGCCAGTGATGTTTTTTTGGTGGCCTGCGACATTGGAGATCTTGATATAAGTGGCCTTCTCACCTCTGTATTCTTGAACGCTTTGTGGTGTCGCCTTATCACCACATGTACGCCAGTCATTAGCACTGAGCGAGGTGACGCAACGGTAAACGTTTGCGCTTCTGTTCGGGAAGACGTGGCTTCGAATCTCGCTTCAACCATCCTGATTACAATTTTCCATAGTTACCCGCTATCACTCCATCCCTCACTGTATAGTCTGTTAGCGGTTCATTCACACTCTTTTGACCAAACCTTTGAAAAATCACACCATGTATGACATGCATGATGGTTTCCTACATATGTCTGAATGTACCACTTTTGTTTTATATTTATTTTAAAAGAAAAATGTATCTTATTTTTATTAATAAATAATAATTTTACTTATATTTTATCTATAAATATAATATCTGTAGGTATTATAATTAATATGGTAAAAAAATTGAGAAAATAGGTGTGTTGGCAATACCTAGTAAGAAATAGTTCTTATTCAAAATAATATCACACTGAGTGCGCACGAACGCGTTGCGTTGTCCTTTTGGTGTAATTTTCTAGACTAACTTAATATTTGTTTGTATGGGTCGGAGGAATACCTTGGAAGTAGAACTTTAGCAGACCTTCAGAAAAGGCGGAAGAAACCATAAATGGACCATAAGTAATGACGTATTACTCCTACTTTCCTGGTTCTCTGAGCAACTCGACCTTGCTGCCAATATGTTAAACCCTACCTACCAGTCATTAGGTCCACGATTATGTTAATTTTTTATATGATGCGGACAGGCACACAGTGGGAGTGAGGGATTATCCTCAGTAGAAATTTGAAAAGTGGACCAACATATATAGTTAACGTTTTAACTGATCCCGTGTAACATTATTTTATACGCTAGCCAGCGCAGGACTTAACCATGCTCACTTAACGTAATTGTCGCATCATATTGTTCCCGAAGTTGGACTTAAGGACTGTATTACGACCTATGGTTACACACAAAGTTGAAAGTTAACTGCCAGATGGAGCAAATGGGGAATTACGACGTTTAATCTATCGACTTCAGGACTATCGGCTCTCGGAAGTAGTTTTTTCTGGGTGTAATATCTACTCCTCTGTTAATTCCTAAATATTTGGGAACATCATGAATACACTTCTGATACATTTACTTGATTCTTTACTTCTTCAGAAATACATCAGCTACCAATACAACAAGCTCGGCAGCGTTCTCATAAATAAAATGGAAAATTGTTCATACTTTTGTCTTTATTCACTTTGCCTAAAAAGGTCTTACAACACAAATAACCTATCAACTGGATCCAAAACACGTATCACGTTCATTCCAACAACTTGACCTATAGCTATAACTCCAAAAAATGGAATTTGATATTGCCAACATACACAGTAATGAAACAGAATCTTCGAATACTTACTTCACGGATAACCTAACTAAAGGAATGTTCATGATAAAAGTTGTCACCAGAATGCATAAAGAATATGTATTCCACACATTTATCTCTAGAGGTCGTAATGCAGGCTCTCAAACCCTTATCTCAGGTGATGAGATAACACTTGACATTCTCTGCACCACTAGCAGGCCAAATTAAGGTTTTAGCTAAATATTGAAAATGTAGCTATCACATACAGATTAAAAAAAAAAAACTACATATACGAAATTAAATATTATTTTTAATAAGAAGTTGAAAATTAGTTTTATTCTGTGCTTCACAACTTGTAAAAGTTAAAATAAACACATTAAATATAGTTTTTTTAATTCGAAATCTGTGGCGCACTAAGATTAGTCCAAATTCAAAAGAATAATTCAAAACTAGTAAAAAATAAGACATTGAAGCCTCTAACCAACTTGCGTACCATGCTATGGCATACTCTCTCCTAACAATTTCTTTTTTCCTTAAATTGATTTTCTAGCAATTTAATTTGTTTTGCAAAGCCCATTTATAATTGTCTTTCCTTGTTTCTTTTCGGCACACTGCCTTTTGTTTTAAAGGACATTTATTTAATTTTATGTAAAAGAAAATTAAATCGATATTGTATTAACTTAAAAAAAAACTGTATATGTATTATTGTTCTTTGTAAATGCCGTAAATGGCGGTGAAATATTGGAATGTCTTATTTAAGCATGTTTGCAACTCGTTAAACGAGTAGCTTAATTATTACACTTTACGACGTATTAGTTGTGTGTCTGCCTCATTCGCTTTAAGATAGGTGGCAGCACCTGTGTTAAAATAACTATATTTTCACTACTGCAATTTGTTATTTTAAATATTTCACTACTGTGTAAGATTGTATACTGTACTGTACTAATTTAATTGTTTGTAATTTGTACTCTATTTTTGTTTTAACGATGTTAAAACATTTTAAAGGACGAACCTTATAATTTGTGTATTTTTCTACTATACTTTAGCTTCACTATATGATCTTCCGATACTTATCGATTGATCATGTCGCGACTTTTGGAACTTTTCCAAGCCTCCTTGTGCGTGAAGGAATCCACTGACGTTGTCTTCTACAGCCTACCTTCACGCCATGACATGACTGGTTAAATTTCCGTTGCGGAGTTTTTCGCCTTGAATATGGTCTAAGTTACTTTATAACCGCCCAAGTGCGGTTCAGCCGTACCACCGCCCAGACATCTTTGTGATGTGAACTCTGCCTTTACGTGCCTTGTGCCATGGGCCCGTGGACCACGACGTGAGTTATGCTGGAATCACAATAGCGCAACAGACGCAACGCGACAAGAAAAATTCACGTTATTGTGAACACTAGTTTCATCGCCTCGCGACAAAACATACAAAAATGTTATACGTAAATCGTTTCTTGCCACTAACTGCTAGTTTCTTGTACGACAGCCATCAATGTTTACATTTGTTTAAAAAGTGTTATTGGACAACAGTTTATTTTCATGCTTACTGATTTTGCATAAAAAATTAAAATATGGCCGTATTAACGCGAACTACACATCATAAATGCTTATGCCCAAAAATGAAACATTTTAATGGAATTAATAAACACGACAGTGGTGTTACCAATTCACCAGTACCGCCATAATTCGAGCAGAAAATTCTTAGGCCTACATAGTTTTCCAGTTTGTCGCGCCCGCGACGCAAAGAAATTATAAATGTTTTCTATTCTGAAAACCTGTCGCGTCCGCCATTTTTGTCGCGTTGACGTCACAGGTAGCTTAATGCTGATTGGCTTGTATTCGTGTCGAGCTCGCCGCGTCGCGTCTGTCACGCTATTGTGATTCCAGCATTAGACGATTGTGGTGAGCCGCAGCTCGGACCACGACTTGTGTTTCCGGTCTGATCACCTTTTAATACTCTGCAAGTGATTTATCTACTCGGATTTTTGCTGCATGTCAACGCCACCCGAACCAGTTTGGATGAGTTCCAGAATCACCTTTTGAAAAATTCTAAGACTTGCGTCAGCCTCCTTTTGCGTTCATTTTCAAAATTTATTTCAGAAATAACAAAACGTAAAAAAAATGTAAGGAATTTCTTTTTGTGATGTACAATGTAAGACCATTGAGCAAAGATGAATCAAGTGAGTTTCAGTAGTGTTTTGCTGAATTTGTAATGTTTGTTCTGGTCATAGCAAATTTAACTCTTCTGCGTGTCAGAAAAAGGTATAAATAATGGAACTTGTCTAACCAAGTAGACATATGTTAGAGGGTGTACCCTAACAATTTTTTTGTTCTTTGGGTCGTATTAAAAACAAAGGAAGAAATATGTTTTTAAAAAAGGGAACATAATAATACTCAAAAAATAATTGCAAATAGTCTGTTTTTAATGGCGAAGGAAGGTTCTTTATTTTAGTTCCCCCCTTTGGGGCTCTGTGTTTTGTGAACATCCGAAAAAAAATAAACAAAAAAAGTTAAGAAATGTTACTATTGCTTAATATTTTGAATTAATAAAAAAAATTAAATGCCATACTTTTACACTATTTTAAATATACAATTGAGTGTTCCTATGGGTAATGCCTGCACTAGTGTGCCTCATATAGGAACAAGGTAATATATATATATATATAATATTATTTCTGGGCTGGGCACACTATGTTGAATGCTTTTGTGTTGTACTAAAATATCACATTTGTAGCTGAGGATTTTCCTTCCACGTTCTCCCCTGGGGCACCTTGTTGGTGCTTGGGTGGTAGACCTTCGACTTGGGGAATCTTCTTTCTTGAAATTTCTTTAGCTGTTTGGTATTGGGGCTCTGATCTTGAGTACGGAAGGGGTGGCTCACTTGCTAGTATTCTTTCACTGTGAAACTATTTTATTGATGTAATATTCACAAAATAATGCCGTTTCTGTCTCTCAAGTGATGACTCCAGGGCTTATACAGCTCAGATCAGTCTCGTGATTTGCGAGGTGTGCAGATGCTTCCTTGGTTGGCCCGATCTGCGATCTGTCTCCGATTGAGGATCTATGGGACACGATTGGTCGTCGGTTGTGTACCCTCCTTCTCCCATGAAAAGAAGATAAACTGTGGACCCTGGTCAACAACAATTAACCCAGGATACCGCAGGACTCTGGTACCATCTTCCCGTAATATGTGTGTTGCCTACATGCCAGGCTACTCCACGCACCTTCTGTTTGACATATCCGCTTGGATTGCTCGAAAACGGTTCACCTGAACATGTTTCGACAAAGCGACATTTTTTGTTAATTTTAACGATCGGGTTCATTATTTGTTCAAACAAATCGTTTACAGCTCATTGTTACAGGTTCAAGTAAACATAGGGTTGTACCCCGCATTTGCTTAATGAAGAGGGATTATATTACGAACTGCGCGTTTCACAGGTGTAAATTCTCCATTATACAAACCACTATTCACCATCTCGTTAGTTAATTGAAAGTGTTCTCTGATATTCTTAACTAAAATCATTTCAATACTCAAATATAGGGGGGCATAGATTCCTCAATAATCACTCAAGAGAAAAGTGGTACACAAGTTGTGTTATTTTGTCGTAAGGAATAACCTGCCGGGGTTTGTCTGTGTTGTTCACACACATTCTGTATATAAGAATATTGCCAACTATAGTTATTAAACTAATAAGGAATACAATGCTGGCTTAATAGACAACATTAAATGTAGTTGTTTTGAGTTACTTTTTCCTGAAATAAACAATCATAATTATTCCAAATAATTACCCTTTCATATCGTTTCATAGAGCTTCTATGAGTTGTGTTGTACGGCATCTATTGGCGGAAACGTTGGTTGCAGACACAATTACTTAATAAAATAATTATTTATCACTACTAGTATCTGCTACAACCAGTTTTTTTAAAGGAGACACACAAACATTTCAAATAGACTCTCAGTTATATATGATCACTGAGGTCTAAATCTGTAGTACGATGAGGTATATGTGCCTGCGTTACTGACTCAAAGTACGCTAAATATATTTGCCCCTATTTGTGGTAGAAGACTAAAAACTTTGGTTGAGGAGTACACTTCTCGTGTTCGTCTCGCACAGACTGGCACCAGAAGCGTGGACTGGCCTTCAGCCCTGCAAGCCTTTGATCTGACGAGCAGATGCTTCAAAGAAAACGTGATCAGTTACGTCGAGAAGAATGTCTTCGTCTTAAGGTGCTTTCAAGACGGGATCTCGGCGCCGTCCTAAAGCCCTGCTATGAATCCACTGCTCTCTGACACCACACGCTTGAATCAATCCGAAGCGAACGTACAGGCCTGTTAGAAAGTTCTTACTCCCCGAGGGTTACTGAAGAACTCATTGAGGGTTGACCAACTATTTGCACAAATTCTTCATTTTCGTTTGACATAATTTCGAATTCGGAGTAATTACTGACACTCTACGACTATAGAAAATGTGCATTTTATGAGTTGTTAAAATTTTTGCATTAAATTATAACTGAGTGTTATC
Organism: Dryococelus australis; assembly: GCA_029891345.1. Taxonomy (NCBI): domain Eukaryota; kingdom Metazoa; phylum Arthropoda; class Insecta; order Phasmatodea; family Phasmatidae; genus Dryococelus; species Dryococelus australis. Next base: position 266,548,739 of record CM056993.1, read on the forward strand.
TGCTAGCTCTAAAAAGTCAGACACATATTCAATTTTATATTCAAATTTCTGTCTTTTTGCAAGCAGAAAATAACACACAGTGAAAATTTGACACAAAAGTATTAAACAACTTGTAAATTCTGTATATAGTCCGGTCACGGTTTCTTCGGCCGTTTTGAATCAAACCTTTGAAAAATCGCCCCATGTATGACGTGTTTAGTTATTTACAACATATGCCATATATCAAAAGCGTTTTATACTTGTGTTCATAAAAGTTACTTTTTTTTCCTGTTGAATTAAAATGTTATTAATATTTTTTTCTATAAATCATAATGCTTCATTTATAAATAATTTGAGTAAAAGACAGGGAGAAAATAGATAACTTGGTAACGCCTAGTGAGAAATAGTCCTTACACAAAATACTGTTACACTGAGTGTTCACGAATGTGGTGCTTTGTCCCCTGGTGTAATTCCCCAGACTTATATAAGCTTAGTTTGCACCAGGCGGAGGAACATCATGGAAGTAGAACTTCAGCAGGGCTTCAGAAAAGGCTGAAGTAACCGTGAATGGATTATAGTCAATTATTTTCAGTAATACCTATGAAAAAGCAATTATTACAGGAAATCGTAGAATTTCGGCATTATAGGCGAAACTTAGCCTTAAAATTTGGCGCCTTTCCATGTTCAGCCAGTAGCTGTTCTGTAAACTATTAAATTTGAACTGTAGCCGGAAGGTAGTAAAAATTGAGTTTGGCTGTGTTGGGGACACGGCCATTTGTTTGCGTGAATACGTATATGTTGACGCGCTCGGACGCCTTGATGTTATTTTTACCTCCCCGGCACCGCTTCACACGATCATATGGGGTTTGGTGAGTATCATTTGATTGTTTTTTCAGATGTTCTTTCCAACAGTACACAATTTCTGTATTTCGACTTGCCTATTTGACGAGTATAGATCGAGATTGTCTTAATTTTTCTTAATTTTATACATTAAACTCATACAATTACACCATAGCCACGCCACGCAAATATTTTTATACATGCAATCGATTGATCTTGGCCGGAGCTGTTGATTGAAACTTGAACAAACGTCGTATATTCTCCTATATGCTGTTCACGAAAAAGTGAGCACTTTTCAAGGCCCTCGCAACAGGCATTAGCCACTAATAAATATGTTTTATTGCAGTCTCAGACATTAACTTTTGAAATTGGTGAAAGTATACACCGTATTTATTAGCTACATGACAATACTGATATTAAATGTGGCTTGAACATAAAAAAAAGCTTAAAATAAAAATTTCGAAGGGCCTTAAAAAGTGCTCACTTTACCGTGAATGGCCTATAGTGAAAAGTTATAGTACGCGGAAGTTATGAAACGTGGCGAAACGAACTCAAAATTGCCCCCCCCCCCCCCCCCCCCCCTTCCCATTTCCATCACGCGCGAGGCTTACCAGTCTTCACTCAACGTAACATATTCTTTGATCCTTTGGCAATCGATTGGTGTAATTTAATTTTGAATGTAGACTATAGATACGGAGCTGCAATGTCAAAATCTATCCCCTGATTTTGTTATCATCGGATTTTCTGGATTGCCTCCTACTATGGTCGCAAATTTAAAGACGTATTCACGTCAAAAGTAAATCCTACTTGGCCTTGCAGAACTGTATGAAAAGTGCGTAAAGTGTCTGTGGTATAAGGGTTCCTTATATACAGGTTGTTTCGTAACTTATGTTACAGGCTTTGGGATGTAACTGCTTACGAAAAAACGTTAGGAAAATGCAGATTGACTGATATCCGGAAACGACGTCTAAGAGTGGGAAACACACCCAAAAACTGGGCTTTAAAATTAATTTTTATTTAATACAGTGGAAACAAATTAATATTTACTCAAGATATTTAAATAATGTAACTCAATATTATTTTTTCATCATTTTAATAACTAAAAACTATTTTTTAAAGCCAGACTCTCGGGGGTGTTTTCAACCCTTAGATGTCGTTTCCAGACATACGTCAATTGGTATTTTCGTAATGTTTTCCCATAAGGAATCACCTCCCAAAGTCTGTAGCATAAGTTACAAAACATTCTGTATACTGTCTCGTGCGCGGCCCCTCGCATCAGGCGCGCGGTCCGGCGCTGTGGCAGGCCACTTCGACCCTTCTCTCTACCCCGGCGGTTGGCTCCAGGCGACCGGCAGCCGGCAGCCGGCAGCCGGGGGGAATGATTGACAGCTGACCAGGCTGGGACACAGCCCCTCCCCCCCTGCTGGAGAAGTCGACGACTTGGGAGGATGAGCAAGAATATTCTCGCAACTATGACCCTCGCCGCAACGCGGCAGTTAGATAATTTTTTGGGCGATGGCCTACGACTCTATAAATATCGCAACGGCCGAGGGTCGGGAGTACTTGATAGAAGTTAATTGGCTGAGTGCGGTAGCTGGGGAAGTCTTGTGAAGACGAAGGACGGCGACGGGAGATTGCGAGGCGACGGCAGGCGAGGTGTTTGTGGCGTGAATGGACGAGAGGGCGTGAAACCCAACGATTGAAGGCTACTGTACACTAGGGCGCTCGGAGATCTCTAGAACATTGTGGACTGGTGGGACCTGGACTTAACTGAGGTAGGCCTGTAAGAACATGTGATACGGACTTTAAATGTAAATATTGGAACTGTCAAATATATACATATAATTTATGAAGTAATTCAATAGGTTTTGATACATTGTGTACTGGGACTGATTTCTAACTATTTAATTACATTAATTTCTTCGAGGTAATTGTAAATTGAATTGATTGAATTTGTCAACTGTAAACAGCGAGTGATTGCAATTTATTACGAGATGTTGGTTCGAGAGAATTTCGTTTGTAGCTATTGTAAATAAAATTATAAAATTATAATTAACTCTATTATTTAGTTTACTCATCCGTCCCTTAACGAACCATGTTTAACCCACTGGGGTTTAGAGAAATTGTAACAATACTATATGCTGTAAAATTCGAACGACAAAATTCGTGAAGTGATTCTTTGAGGAGAATCAAGTGGGAAATATGTGATATACTTTCTACCTTATCTGAATATTAAGAAAGGTATAAGCCCTTAAAAATCAAATTATTAAAACATTTTGTTGCTTAATATTGGAAATTAAGCGACATTAATGAATAATTCTTAGAACATTGTTTAATGTTATATAGCAATCTAAAATCAATACCTCTCACCATCAAATGAATAAATAACATGGATGGCCACCCTCCTGTTTCAGACAAATTTTATACTGTCAGTACTGAAAAAAGTATGTTACCGGTTTTTTGAGTAGTAGAGCCTAATTAACAAATTCCACCCACTTGTTCCCACTGCCTAGGATCCACATTTCAGTAACAGCGATACAGGTCCAGGCGCGCTGGCTATATAGGCCATTTACGGTTACTTCGCACTTTTCTGAAGCCCTGCTAAAGCTCTACTTACGTATCCTTCCGCTACATGTACACGTAAACACTGTCACGTGACTTCTACGCATTAACTGTAAAATGCTTTGTTTGCTGTTTTCTGCTGTTGAAAGAATTGTCATATTTCAAAAATCATTCCTTACGAATGTTCACAATTTAGGCCTACAAACATATTTAGGTCAGCTTTATGACTTTTTAACAATGTCTGTATTTACGATAGTTCATACGCTTATTATTTTTAATTGAAAACATATTTGTTATACACGACGTAGTACATGGCACATCACAAGTAATACACAATGATATTTTGCCGCAACTGTGTTTAATATTTTTACAACTGCGGAGGAAGGAACTGTAGTATATTTAACCTTTTGTCATTTATATGTGTTGGGTTATTTCTTTAAAAGGACGACCTCAGTTGGAATAAATATTAAAACGGAGGCACAACAAATCCAACGAAAGAAACAGTACATTCAAGTATGTAACTCGTGTCGCTTGTTTTTTGTGCATGGCAACGACAAGCTTAAAGATAGTGGTGAATTTGCACACAAATAGGCCTACCGTAACGTTTATTCCGCTGATATTTATGTGCATCGCCACTTACTTAATTCTAAGCTTATTTCATTATTTATATTAATTTATCTGACTGGACTTAGTATTTATTTCAGATTGTGGCCCACATTTAAATCATAGAAACATAAGCACGTTACTCAATCGTAATTCAAACACGTAGGGCAAAGTTAAGTTGTCATTAATAAATAGATGTAATTATCAAAAGATTAATTTCGTCATAAATACAGTTTACACATAGATAAAAGGTATAAATTTCGCACGTCCAAAATTTGCAAACGCGCGCGCGCGCGCACACACACACACACGCGCACGCACGCGCACACGCACGCGCACGCACGCACGCACACACACACACACGCACACACGCACGCACACACACACACACACACACACACACACACACACACACAGAGATTTATCACAACATCGTAACTTGCCTAGGTAGGTCAAAATCGCAACGTGTACGAACTTAATGCGATAATCTTAAGTATTTTCACAAGAAGAGAAATTAATACTTCGTTCGGCAACACGCCATGTCATGTCGCCTGTTGCCACTGCTGGCAACTTCGGATTTGTAACCATCCCGCCATCACATGCATATATATATATATATATAAAATAAGTATTCAAAAAATAAAATCTTCTTTCAGATGTTAATTACAAATTTAATATGGGTCGAAAAAAAACACTTTGTCACTAGGGCCTATGCATAATAATTTGTGCTGATGTTTTTAACTATCACAATAACATATGTTTCCATCAGTGCCATGTAAAAATTTAACTATTTCATTAGGCAACAATTAATTCACGAATATAATACCAAAAAACTAGATTAAAACAATATTTTATTTTTGAAATATTTCTTATTAGGCGTTGCCAACATATCGCTGCTCTCACAGGTTTTCATTCGTATTTAATACGAAATAAATATTACAATTTATAGAAGATACTAAGTTAAAGTTGCATATATTAAAGAATGCAATACTTTAAAGTTAATCACAGTTTATATATATTTGTATTATACAAGTTACTTAAAACACAGATTGATATTTTATCTTTGAAATTTAATGGTAATAATGGGTTCATGTTGTTATGATGGTGTGATTGGACTGTGTTAATTGCCGACCATGAGACTAAATAGTCAACCTTCCGTGGCGCAGTCAGTTGCTGCGTCAACTATCTGGGGCGCGGGAGGCTCTGGGTTCGAATCCCGGGCATGGTATTGGTGTTAATTTACATTAGGTTATAAGTCAATCTGTAGGCCGTCTCCTGCTAAGATATCGAGCATAGAACTGGGGGACTTTAAAAAGCCCTATACAACGAGAGCAAGTAAAAAAAACGCACTCACATACGGAACTCAGCAAGACAAAAACGAAGAAAATCTTTTTACAACATCACATGGAGATAATTACGAAATGCTGTTTCCTTGCCAATATAAAACCAATATGTATATAATTGAAATGACAAAAAGATGGACGAACAACTTATTGTTACGAAAAACGATACAAAACCAATTGAAAAGAAAACACGATGACAAAAACTCAAAACACTAAATGCGTGAAAATACAAGGCATGAAAAAATATCAGTTAACACAGCTGAACAATAAAAACACTCACAAAAAAGAAATAACAAAAATGCAACACAAGTCAGGAAAAATTATTCCTTGCCAGATTATGAAACCAAATAATTCAATACCACGAACAACACAGGAACCACAAAAATGACTAAAACATGATAACTCAAAAATTATTTAAGTCTTCGCGACATTTAGGGGCCTAAAATCTGTGCGCTTCTTCAGGCGAGACACTGGAAGAACAATCGCAGTAGACTGAGTTGAGGTGGAAAACAGTAGGCCTATATAAACTCCCTGTTAACATTTTTTTTCTCGTAATTTTTGTGATTCCTGTGTTAATCGTAGTACTATTTGGTTTTATAACCTGACAAGGAATACTTTTCTTGGCTTGTGTTTCATTGTGTTTTGTTTCTTTTTTGTGTCTGTTTTTAGTTTTTAATTTTCAGTTGTGTCCACTGATATTGTTTCTTGCACTGTTTTTTTTTCCCCCCACTTGTGTGGTGTTTTTATTTTTCGTCTTCGCGTTGTCCTTTATTTTCGTTTACCTTTGTTTTCTTTCCGGTTGTGTAATAATAAGTTGTTCGTATGTATTTTTGTCGTTTTAGTTTTATATATATATATATATGAATATGTTTTCTATTGCCAAGGAAACAACGTTTACTTATTATCTGTATGTGGTGTAAGAAGTTTTTTTTTCCTTGCTGAGTTCTGTGCGAGTGTGCGTTTTTTATTTAGTCTCATAGTCGGCAATTGATACAGTCCAATCACACCATCATAACAACAGGTTGACATGTTACTTCTAGGGTAATTTTTCGAAGGTTCGTTTCAAAACATTCGAAGAAACCGTGAATGGACTATACCAATACTTCCTGCAGCAAATCACGCATCGACTATCGCCAGAAACCAACAGGCAGCTTAAGTATTATAGGCTAATTAATTACTTGTACGCATTTATATAGAAGTGTAAAAAGGCCCTTTATAATCGTCTGTGCAGTGGGCACTGCAGCATGACAATATACGCATAATAGTATTGCCTACGCACTAGGTGTTGTTTCGCTTTGTGTGCGTTTTAAACTAAAACGGTGGGACCTGAGCACTTGTAACAAGAGAACCATTTTTGTTAACTAGGCCTTACTACTTACTAAACTAACATCAAATGTCTATAGTTCTTGACAGTAAAAGTTGTTTGCAATAAGATGCCAACCATCCTTGTTATTTTCATTTCGGTAGTAAGTATTAGTGAGAGTCTGATAAAAAAAAAACAATGCTCTGAGAATTACGATTTAATTTCACTTCATTTCCCATATTTTGCAAAAAAATTGTCAAAAAATTTTATTTTCAAGTGTTTAATATCTTCCTTAATATTCCATTTAAGTAGAAAGTGTCCTTATATTTCCAACTTAATATTGTATAATGAATCATCTCACGAAATATGCTGGTATAATTCTGCCCCATCTTGTGTTATACTTATATACCAATATATACATACATAAATATTCACATACACATCAAATTATATGAAAGAGAATGCACGGAAATTCCGTCGATATTAGAAAACAAAGATGGAAACGAATTGGAGTGTCTTTATGGTGTATTGAAGCACACATGACCCACTTTCAGGACATTGTGGGTTTGAATCCTCGTGGTTGCACTGAGAGTGGTTCTTCCCATCCTTTGTTGATGCCAATGCAATAACTTCATAGTCCATAGACCTATTGCCATACATCAGTCATTAGATGAGGATAGTGATTATTCTCACAACAACCAAGTTACATAAAATATTGTTTTTTAAATTGAAAGTATTCAGCAATTATTTTTTGGGGGGTTAAATAAAAATTATAATAAATAAAATTTCCGAAACTGTATTTCGAAAACAGTATCCTGCTTTAAATGCCAATAAATGAAATGCACATGCATATTGTGAGATAATGAATGCAGTTAACTTCAAGACATTGCAGCTTTTTCATATATGCGCAACGCAAATATCTCTTCAATCAGCAGAGAAAGTAGTATGTATAGTGACTGGGAAATATTTTAACTAGAAGTCTCTGAAACTGGCCATCATTTTACGAAACTCAATCAGCATTTCTTTAAGTACGTACTACAAACCTGAATTTGTCTCAGTTGCTTTATAATCATTAATTTAACTTGTCTTATATCAAGAATTATGATTTCATGTTTGCTATTACTTTACTTACTATCTTGTGTTAACGCATTTGGCTTAAAAGTAAATATGGTGTTTTTATACTAAGCTGTAGATGATGTAACAGATACCAACTTTTAATGGCGATTACATGTATAAAGATAGTTACAACAAACAAACATCGTCAAGCTAAAAAAAAATAATAATAATAATAACATGAAAACAAATTTACGACAGCAGCTGAAAAATCATAAATGGTGTAAATTGTTGTACAAACGGAAGTCGGGCTCTTTAAAACTAAGACCGCCAGAAAGTGAAGATAGCGAGATATTTTGCGATTCGGTGCTAAACTGGAGGCGTATTTCGGTTTTTCTTACCTAAGTGATGTAGGCTACACGCGTTAGCAACGGAAAAAGGCGCGAGGCCTTAAGGAACAGTTTTAAAACATACCACGTTCTGCCCGTCTTGGCTCCCTATGTGCACGCGCTGCGTGTGGCGGTGTCGGCGCTCGAGTGCGCCTACCACTTTATAACGTAATAGTTAATCACAAAGTATAATTTACACTGAACTTTGATGATTCACATAGTAATCCCAGGTGCATTCGGAACAAATCTGATTCACTGAACATCATAGAGTTGTTTCGATTTTGCCTCGCATGCGCTGTGAGGCAATCTCTCGGTTCCAACCCAGTACGAAATACGGGAAACTAGATTAAAAGAAGAAGAAATATAGCAGGGAAAAGAAATATAAATCAAGAGGCAAGATCAGTCAAAACGATACACACAAGTTTTAAAATCTCGCGATCTAGAGAAGATTTTCAGATGTGTAGTGTTTCGTAGAACAATATTAAATATCTTTCGAAACAACGAATCAGTAAGATCCGTGACTTCACCGCGCAAATTTTCAAATGTCGTCTGAATATGAAACGAACTGTCTTCGCAATAAATGTCTCGAGATAAACGTATAAGTAAAATGCACAGAAGCAATGCTCATTTGTATGGACATGGTAATTATATGGTTTACTCCGCGTGTACAGGACACTGAAGATATAAATTTTCTTATCTGATTTTGCCCTCCTATAACCCTTTTGAATGCTGTTGCAGTTGGAACGTAAACATCAAGTGAAAATTTTTACTGCAATCGCCTAGCCGTATAACAATTAATGGACTCGTGATTTTATGGTACGTAAAATGGCTAAGTGTCCCCGTTGTTGACAGCCATGCAAGAGCTAATTCCGAGGTGAAGCGTGACAACCCTCATTCAATAATAACGGAACCACCGAAGGTATAGGCTGTTCGCGGTAAACTGAGCACTTTTGAAAGCCCTGATTAGGAGCTATTTGTCTGCACATTGTGTGTTCTCCCACCATATGTAAAATTAACATTGCCATGGGCATGTAACACACACAGCATCTGCACGCATATGCCCTGGATATAATAATGTGAAGCGTAGAGAACATGTTATATATATATAATGTGTGAGTGCAACACATGCAATGTAATTGTGTAATGATCAAGACAAGTAGAACTTGTAGTGTATGGGGTGTGTTTAGACATGTGTGACAAGAACTGAAACTAACACACAACACTCCATAAGACGTGACTAGAGACATAGTCACAGTTGCTGCTGGAACTCTCTCAGTTCAAGTGTGGGCTCCACAGACTAAAGATGAGGTAGATCGATCTCGCTGGCTGCGCACAGCCAATCTCTGTGTCCCAACATTGACCTGCTTTTCTGCCAACACGCCTAGTGAGAACGGCATGGTTTGGGTTTTAGGTTATAAAACTGATTTGTAAACAAGTGCTTAGAGATGTTTTTATGCATCCTCTAACCAATTTGTATTGCAGTTTGCCTAAATTCAAATTGATAAAATAATTTTAAATAATATAATAGTGCTTGTCATTTCAAAATTAAGATATAAACAAACACGTTTATCACTGTGGACCATGTGACTTTGGCAGTTGTGTATGATTGGGTAGGTTAATGTTGGGTACATGCGCAGATGATGACTAAGCAGCCTACCTCATCTTTAGTCTATGGTGCGCTCTCATTGGAAGACTTACCATAAGAGCGTGTTACTAGTAGCCCTTTTATGGTTAGCTTTATAAACCAAAACATTATTATAGATCACTGAATAATAGAAGAATATCATCACACTACATTCAGGAATGATACTCTCAAGGAAAATGATAATTAACGGATATTTAATAGAAATTCCATTAACCTCAGACAAGAAATGCAGATGATCAATGGTTATGTCAGAATACTCATGATTTGGCTTTATATATGACTCTGAGATATTTTGAGATAGTATAGTTGAATTATTGATGTAGCCTATCCTTATATTGACGCTCGGTACAGTAAAAATCAGTTTATTAAAATATTCAATTACTGATAAATAAAGCTCTCGCCAATCTGTTTGGCAGCAAGATATGTTTACTGAAATAGTAAACGTAGTATAAATCAACAGTGAAAAATTTACTAGTTTCCAAAATGTACAAAGCTGGCGTCATATTCAAAATTAAATCTTCGGCCATCGCTGGTGGTAGTCCTAGCAGCTACAAAAAGACCGTTTAACTAACAAATGATGATCGGAAGAAGTAGAATCTCGTCGTTGTTAACCGTCGGCGTCGCTGGTTTGCAACCTTAGTCTTCCCTATTCAGATGTACGTACCTGAGGAACACAGTAATATAGTTCATTTGTACCACTCGTATTCGCGGGTGCACGATTCATGAGCAGACTTACAATATTCCTTCTTCATAACCCGTATTTACCTGACGGCAGTCTGCTGATTAACAACTCGGGATTCCAACCAAATCCCTAGAGAAATGAAAATTCCTACGGGGCCTACGACACACGTTGTAGTCCGCCTAAAGGTAGGATAAAAAGGGCTAAAAAGGTCTTGAACTAAGCTGAAAATGACGCTTTACTTAAGCGCCAATCAAAGGGCGGCTACATCAAGAGGACTTACTACGTCATCTCGTAGTCATTGCAACCACCAACAGCTTGCTTCAGTATCTAGGCCACGTGACATACACTCAGAAACAAATAAATGGAAACACTTCTAAAATACACGAGTTAGAGATAAATAAACACATCATAAAAATAAATTGCAAAGATTAATCATATTATTAAGACAATTAATACAAACATTATTTACACCTGCCACATAAATAATACGCAAATGAATAAACACAATACGTTTTAATCATGGCATACATAATAAAAATTAAATTTTGTGCGCATAATTAAGTCAGTGTTCAGACGTCACAGGCCTGATGATCACTTTATTTATGCGTCGGTCACATAAAGTTGTAAAAGTACTGGAGAAGTACAAAGAAAATGTTTTACAAATTTGCTGAATCTTACTTTGATATATGCATTTAAAAACAGAAACCAAAATAAATAACTTCAGTATTCACAAATGTCTACTCCACGTTTCAAAAATCAACGTTGAGACTTGAAACACCTTTTCATCCATCGTCATCAAATTGACAGGACGCACACCAGCCAGTATGCCGATAAAATACATCCACGTAGGGGAAGTGATATTTTGAAAATGTTTAATTTTGAATGTACTCAATTAACCGTAAATTGACTTAATTATGAAACTGCGTACTTACTTCAACGATTCATTTCACATGGTTAAAAAAAATTTCTTGGCTTACTTATCAAAGAGTAAAACGAATGCTTCAGATTTCTCATTGTTATTCAGTTTCATTAGACCACCAAAGAGGAGATACGAAATAACTGAATTGGCGTCTCCGAAGTCAATAATTAAAAACAAGTATTCATATTTTCACGTCTGTACAAACGATACACAGATTTCAATTTTATAACATTGGAGAATTACTTTTTTTATCTGAATACACATGAGCGTAAGCGTACGATGATGTGAACATGATTAATTATTAAATATAAAAGTGCCTATTTCTATGACTAGAATGTAAACACGCACATCCTCTTCTCTGATAACAATCAATACGGAATAAAAAATAAACAATCTCTTTGACAGATTCCCAGTACAAACGGCAATTACTGCATTTTCTAGGTACCGTTAACTGTAGGCATTAAATAAGATCAAATGTAGTGTAAGTAGTAGGATTTGGGGAAGTCTGGCGCAAGGGCATCGGGCATCGGATTTGGATTCAGCTGCCGCCATCTTGTTAAGTCACCGTCCAACATATTGTTACGTCACCGTTCGCCATATTTTCCCTTTTTTTGCCTAAAAAATTTCCCTTTTTCCCTCAAAAAAGTCAGAAGCCCCCAAAATGGTGGAAGCCCCCTCGTGCAAAAACAAGCCCCTGAAATCCAATTTTCACCAATTTAATTAATTTGAGGGGCTTCCTTCAGACCTACAGAGCAGTGGCGGCCATATTGGTTTTATAGGCATACCCTATGCCAAATCGATACAAGGTATAGAGTATAGGACTCAGACCTAAGCATCAGCAATCTTGCATCAATATTGTATGCAGATGACTTTTGACCCCAACCATGACCTTTGATCCATGACCTTAACCTTTGCCTTTTGACCTTGAAAAAGAAAATTTTTAAAAATCACAAAAACTAAAAAATTCACAAAAAATATAAAGAAATTTATTAGATATTTTATAAATAATTTTTTATTAAAAATCTAATTTATTAATTATTTTAAAAATGAAGAAACTCGTTAAAAAAATATATTGAAAAAAAAATTATTGAAACATATCTTAATTAAAAAGTATTTAACTGCAACTGTCACATCCCTTTTTTCCCTCAAAATTTTCCCTTTTCCTTAAAAAATTTCGCTCAGAAAATTTATAAAAAAAAAACTTATATTTCCTGATGCCTCCCCCACACTACCAATTACTCACCTCTGTTTGAATACAGTGAACGACTGACTCCCTCGCACCCACTCCCCATACCTATAATTATTCCGCCATCTTGTTTTTCGTTCGCTATTTGTTTATTTGCTACTGGAGGCAGGCATTTTTTTTTACATTCTACTGGAGGCGTCCATATTTGTTTTTTCGTTCGTCATTTGTTTATACATTACTGGAGGCCACCATCTTGGTAGGCGACCGCCATTTTAGTAGGTGATGACTATTGTAATTTTCCATTCTATGTTTAAAAAATATTTCTTCAAATAAATGGTATAGCTACATGCAAGATGCATGACTGACTACATGCTTAATTTATTAAATGTTTTCATTACATGTAGTTATTATTAAAAACTTAAAGGCCAACAGGAGATTACAACACACAAAAATCGAGATACACAAATAATTTTATTATAATAATTTATTATTATTTTGTAAATGCATTTTCTGAAGAAAGCACATCATTACATAATATGATATTACCAAGATCCATAAGTTCTCTTATGATCGAAACCACCTCTTTCATGGTCGAGTAATCCCCACGTTGTTGCCTTTGAAGTAAATATTTTAGTCTTTCTACAAGTTTGTTGGGATCTTCGGTAAACATATCGTCGGTTTAATCGATGTCTTCTGTCTACTTCACATCACTTGTAGAAGGAAACGTGTTGGGGAAATGTGAGGGGCCGCCGAGGGAATAATCATCGTCAACACTATCACTGCCGTTATAGTCATTATCAATGCTATCTTTATGATCTGCTTCACTTCCTACTGCATCCTCAATATCTAGTTTACTTTTCTGTGTAGCAGGAGTTGTATGTTCATAAGTATTTAGAGCTGATGACCGTTTATTTTGAAGTTTTTTGACTTCTCACGAACATCTTGCAAGTGTACCTTCTGCACAAACCGACTGAACTGCACTCATTCCGACTTTAGCATTAACTGTGGTATCATTATCATCTGTGGAAAAGCTATTCATAGATATAGCAGGAGTTATTGAAAACATCACTTGCTGGTTCCCAGTACACGAACTCTCTCGACAGACAGCGATGAACTGATCGAACCCATGCCTGTACCCTCCCCTATGTAGCAGATAGTCCTTAACGATCGTCAAAAATCCATATTTCTTTTTCCAGCACAAGGCACACATATCTTTAAAATCTGATACAGGCATGTCCGTATTAACATGATCATCGTAAACGTGGTGAGAATTCGTATCGTCCATGCGAAACAGCACCGACATGTTTTAACTGTCGCGAAGCAGTTGTTTGGGTATGTGCGAATAAGTCTGGTCGAGGTACACACAGTCAACGTGCACATGTCGACCCATGCTAAAGTAATCTTGAATTCAAGTTTGTTTCTCGCAGGTAATGTCGCCGAAGACAAATATCGAGTTCCGCAGTGCTTCACTCGAAGGTACGATGGCTTCATTATCATTGCACGGGAAATAACCCCCGTCATACACCGCTTACAGTACTCTAGCCAGTCGCTGGTATTTCGGCTGCTAAAGTGATTTTGAATATAGGTACACATTCTCGAACCAAAGGTCGTTCTCTTCTTCCAGCAGGCTCACTAGTATGCATGCCTTGCCACAACCTGATGGTCCCGTGATGATACAGCACACATATGCGGAAATAGGCTTCCATGTCGCGATTCGTGGGAGATAGCTTCATATTCAGTATGAATGCATACGGGTATAGTAAAGTCTTGCTTGGCGATCTGTATGTTACCACTACGATATTCTGGAACAGGTGGAGCCGATTGTACTTGCAGAGAACTAGTGCTACAAGTTTTAGAATGTTTCTTCAACGCATCACTTCGAGAAAAATGTCTCTGACAGAATTGGCATTCAAAAATTACACACGAACTTTTCATTCCGCAGGTCGGTATTTCATGTCATCGTAAATTCCGCATAGTTGTGAATTATTTACCGCAGAAACGGCAAAGCAGATGCATTATTGACATTTTATGTCTGTACTGTTCCAAGTCTAAAGTGATACTGAAACGAAAATGTATAAATGGATTGTATTTATACATTTTAACGAGCCTCGTCAATGCGCCATACGACAAATGGCTGGAACTCAATACTACATGCAATGAATTTGAATTATCTGCATATATAAACTAATATATGCATGCATCATACGGTTGGTGAACGAATGCAATTTCTATACATATGGATGAAGGGCACAAACCGAAAGATTGCGAATGATTGCGAAAGATTGTTGGAACTATGGAACAATGGAGCTATGGAGCATCAAATCCAATCCAGTTAGCAATGATGCAGGTCACAGCCCCATGCTCGGCGAGGTCAAAAGGCAGCCCTTCATATTCGTAATTCATCTTCGTGGTATGGGAGCACTCTTGAGAAAACCCAAATACTCATTCACCCTGGAAGAAAACACGCAAGTACTTACACAACAATATGTTATTTAAATATAATTTTTATAATGATTTTTAAATTTAATTTTTAATAATAATTTTCTTTATAAATTTTTAATGGATTTTTAACTGTTTGTGAATTTAATTTTTTGTAATATTTTTAGATTTTCGGATTTTTCATTTTTAAGGTCAAAGGTCAAGGCCACAGGTCAAAGGTCATGGTCGTGGTCAAGGTCGCCTGCATACAATAAGGAGGCAAGATGGCTGATGCTTAGGTCTGAGTCTTACCCTCTATACCTTGTATCGATTTGTCATAGGGTATTCCTATAAAACCATTATTGCCGTCACTGCTGTGTAGGTCCGAAGAAGCCCCTCAAATTAATTAAATTGACGAAAGTTGGATTTCACGGGCTTGTTTTGCAGAGGGGAGTTTGTACTATTTTTGGGGGCTCCTGACTTTTTTTGAGGGGCGAAAGAGAAAATTTTAAGGAAAAGGGGAAATTTCTAAGGAAAATAGGGAAATATTTGGGAAAAAAGGGAGATTTTTAGGGTATTCTGGTAGATTTTGTTGGAAAAAGGGAAATTTTGAGGGAAAAAAGTGAAAAAAAGAGGGCGGATACTGACATAACAAGATGATGGCGGCCTAATCCGATGGCCGATGCCCTTGCGCCAGACTTCCCCAAATTGTACTACTAGCGTTTAATTGAACTAATATGGCAACCACTCCGAGCTTCTCGTCAAATTGGCCTGGATGGAATTACAGTTGCAATTCTGACATCATTAAACTTTGTGGCTTGGAATCGTACTTGGTTTTCAGATGACGAATGTTTATCAAGAATATTAACATCAGCGTAAAAGTAGTAGGCCTACCAAGTGTTATTGCTTCCAACCCCACCACTTTCTGATGAATTCATGCATACAGATCTAAGCTAATTTTCCAATACCTGTAAGCAGGGCATGACATTCATCGCTATTTACGTGCAAGCTTTGACTATCCTCGTAATTAAAGCTACACCTTTCGCTTCAAGAGTTAGACGTGAGAGGCGACTGCAATATTTATCCCTTGAGCCCTTTTTGTCGTCAGGATTTCTGACAGTGTTGCGCACTCTATCTGCAAGAACAATGGCGAGAATAGCCCTCCCTTGTTGCGTTACTCACTTGAACGTTGTGCCTGCTCTTTCATGCGGGGCCAATGTTATCGCTTCATTCTCCACAAACAAACTTCCAATCTGTTTATTAATTTTTCCCTTTCTTCTGCCTTCCTGTTTTCACTTCGAATGAAATGGGCTAGAAAATTGAAACACAGTATCATCCTCGCCAGGAAGCTCTCATTGTTGAAGCAACCACATGTGCAAAAGCAAGATAAAGTAGAATTCTCTTCACAGTCCAGAAAGGGATGATATATTTCATGAAGTTAGGTCTGCATACGAATGGCAATAGTTTGCAAAGTTCTTGTTTATTCTCGGACGGAAAAAGAAATACAACGTTCTGCGTTTAACTAGTGTTAAGGATGATATAAGCTTTTGGCATGGGAGCATAAATTTAAAAATCATATTACAAGGTAATCGAGTGCATTATATAAATATTAAGAACACAAATTTAAAGCCTAATATGAAGAACAAGTTATAAATATACTTTAAGCTAAGTTTTTAATATTTCTATTATTTCAGTTATTTTACATTTTCCCGACAAAAAGAAAACGAATACGACGTAATGTTAATACCGTATATGGATAAATGTATTCTACAAGACGTTAATTTGTTTGTAAGAATCAAATAATGACCACTATAGGCAAATGTTTTAATAATTTAAGCTGTATACATTTTATTTTAGACGTTTGTATAAGTTCATGAAAATTTCAAGCTATTGTTTTCATTGCACTGAACTGTCATACTAAAACGATGCTGTGGTAAATTATTTGCGCTTTGTCAATAAGTTTAAAATAGGAAAGAAATTAATATATAGCTTTGACCGGGAAAATCGTCAAAGCTTGCACGTTGGGAATTGACTCTCGGTTACGTGAAACATTTTCTGAATAAAGTGACATTAATAGGCTAATCACTTAAATGTGATGGTTTGTAATTAAAGAACTATCAAACCTTCACTGATGTTTAGGTACTCCTCGCGAGTAATTAATTTTGCAGAACACAAATATGTTCTTTATTAGCTTGTATTAAATATTTCCCTTGTGGTACAACAAATTCTCACGTACATTGTGGCGAATGTTTATCTGTTTACAAGCATTGAAAGTTTAGTTTCGATCTTTATGCATGAATTCATTAGGAAGTAGTGGTATCTGGAGTAATTATACAAGATACTCCTTTTCCAATGATGTTGACATGTTTGCTAATAATTCGTTGTATGAAAACCAACTATATTTCCGTGTCATAAAATTTAGTGTAGTGTGTCATTGGCATGAAATAGACCAATTTGATTATAGGCTCGCAGAGGTTGCTGATATTAGTTCAGTTATGGGTTACATTATCTAGTTACGTAGTGTTCATCTAAAATTCTTTGTTAATTACTTTACATAATTATTACAAAAAAAAAGTACTTGGGCATTACTTTAAACCCCATGTGGCATGCATATTTGCATCTTATTTTTGTGAGACCTGCAAATTTTTACTGTCGATTTTATTTATTTGCATTATGCATACGCTGGGGGTACTATTTCTAGAAAAGACACGAACTTAACGCAGAATTAATGCTATTACTATTCATTGGGTTAGTATCACGTCAAATTTTCCAGATCCGTGCTCATGAAAATGAAACTGACAAAACAGGTTTCCGAACTACCAAGACGTTCAGTAGCGGCGCTTCCTCGATGAAGTTGGTGTCACCTTAGGCCTTAGGTAACTTATAAGTTACGTGGTTTAGTTACATCAGTGGCAAGGACATTTGGTTACGTAAAAACTATGTTTAATAGGGACCGTTCCACTGGCCTAGTACCCAGTTAACTCGTGAACAAAAAATAAGAAATGTTACATTAATATTTCCTTAGGTAAACTAAACAACTACAGAAATTCGGTGAAACAGGAAACATTAAAGATAACTGAAATAAAATTTCTTGAAATATCTTAAAGTCATTTATATACGAGATATGAAAACAGAAATAAACATTTGACTTTCAGATGTAAAATACAAAAAAGTTTTGTGAAAAAATTTGATTCCCAATGTCTTAAAATTATTCTATTTAATAGTGACGGTTTTTGAAATAAAAAACGATAGCCTAATATATTTTAGATTTCATCTCGAAATTACCTGCATCAGCGAATTTCAAATACCTACTGCGAACATGGAAATGAATACGTAAATTATGGTCATAAATGTGTTTATCGCGTTACTGTATCTAGAAAATTTACCTCAAAGTTAGGGTTTGATTAGGTACTAATGGAAAGAATCAGAAAGAAAATCGCAGTTTAAATACATCTATTTAACTTACGGTTCTGTTATAAAACTTTAAAGGTAACAAAAACCCACCTATGCCTAAATGTAATGTGTTCTAATCATAGCAACTCATAGGTTATTTAATACATCAAAAATATTAATTATGCATTAAGTATATATAATAAATTTTATTATAATAATTGTTTTCGGTGTTATTGTGAGTGACCATTTTTCCTCCGACTTTTTAAATCGTTGGTGGGTACGTTAATGTGTGAAATCGAATTAAGTTCAATAATACAAAGTCCTCGTCTAAAACGTCAGCTACATACGAGTCAAGTCGTACGGTGGTACATGTCAGCTACATTCGCAAATTTTTCGCAGAAAGAAAATACAGCATGGAAAATTTAATATTACAATTGCTATTTTAGGTACACTCGAAGGTGTTCACTTCGCTACTGCAGATTGTATAACACATCAACACTCGTGTTTTGGACTTAATTTATTGCCGCTCGTATTGCGGCGGCAAATTTGCACACATTTTTACTGCCAAACTCTTCGTACTAATAACGTGTGCTGGTAAAGTTGTTTATTACTTTTTTTGGTATCTTAAGTTATCTCTACGGCGTCTAAAAACATTCGAGTAATTACTGTCATACATTGCATTTAAATGGTATTTTCATAATTTCGTTTCTTTGCTGACAATCCAATAAAGTCCTGAGTGTTATATACAGAATCTTTCTTAAACACGGGGTCAAACTCTGCTTGCGTATTCTTCACGACAAAATAAGGCGAAAACATTTACAATATGCCATCTAAATGACGTCCCAAAGGCGACACACATCTTTGAAGTTGGAGCCGAAAGACCACGTTATTCCACATTCTACAAAAGTGTTTACAGCCAAATAGGTAGCCTGTGGGTAATATGTTAATAGAAAGAAATTTAAAATTAATATATTTATACGGGGTGATTCTCAAATAGACCGAAAAACTTCGGGAGGTGATTCTTCATGAAAAAGTAAAAGGAAAACATGTGACAATTTGTACCTAAACTGAATATTAAGGGAGATACGAGCCCTTAAATAAACGAGATTTCAAGCCGTATTGGTGCAAAATATCGACTCCTAAGTTGGAGGTCCCGATAAAATGCAATAATATACCACGAGTTTTCATTGTATTTTACGTCGTTACCGATATTTTCAACAAACACGGTTTAAAACCTCGTTTTCTAAGGGCTCATACGGTTAAGGTACAAAGTATCACATGTGTTTTCCTTTTACTTTTCGTGAAGAATCACCTCCCGAAGTTTGTTGGTTTAATTTCGAATCATCTGGTATATTTAAAAGATATTTAATATATACAATCCGTGTAACGTCTATCACCGACAGCAAAATGTGTCGTGACAAGAATAGTGGCTGTAACCCTACTTTTGCAGAACTTTGTGTGCCACCAACAATTGATCTGTTTTAGAGTGTAGATTAGGAGGTAACACGTTGAAAAAAACGAAAAAGTTTCGGTACATAATTGCCTTAATTCCAACCAACCGTTTCAGAGGAATAAATGTATACATTACTCAAGCAGGGCCTTGGCCGGGTACTAAGACAACATGCAGTACACCTGCACGCGACGCTCTGAAGTCGCATGGCATACTATACTAATGCCACGTTGCACGTTGTTCGAAACTCGATCTGAGATCGGATCTAAGATCGAAACAGAAAACTGTTGCACCATTCGACTTCAGATTTGGACTGGAGATCGAGATGAAGTTGATTTCGAACCGCCGAAATTGGCGGTTCAAAATCTCGATCCGAGACCAGTAGCTATCGTCGAAAAATGTAGTTTGAAAATACGCCAACAGATAGAACTACGGTCGATTGTTTTCTTGGGAATTTAAAACAACATTATACGCACTTGAATATTATTCAGTAAAATTCGTACAACAATAATTCACTTAAAACAAATAAAACATTGCACATCTAGTTCTACGCCTATTTCAATGACGTCATATATTACGAACCAATAGCAATATTTGTCTCATACTTAATGTCGTTGGTGCAGCACTTTTACATTGGGACCAAGATCAAACAGGATCCTGGTTCGGAACTAGGATCATTCGATCTCGGATCGGGGAAGAAGTTGGTATATATATATATATATATATATATATATACATATATATATATATATATATAAACAGAGAGGTCTATAAAAAGTTTTTAAGGAAAGAAATAAGATATATATATATATAAAATAGAGAGGTCTATAGAAAATTTTTAAGGAAAGAAATAAGATACTACACACACAGAACATCCGGGGCAATAGTTGCTTGGGCTGATGTCCGTGCATGACTGAGCTCTGTAAAGACGGCTTCAGGCCAGGATGTATCAGTTGCTAATCCCAGGTAAGACAACTCTGCATGCACCGTATTAACTTTCAAGTTATGATTAGTTGAATTTTATGAGCCTTTCCATCTACTGATTACATATCCGCCATAAATATTCTTCTCGGTTAATTAAACGGTTTTGACAGCCCTGCTTATGATCTATTTTGTCTTTCAATTTGTATCCATCTGACATGTGTGAAATTAACATTGCCATGGGCCTAATCACCTTATTTTTGCGCCATACAAGTAAAACTGTGGAATTGCTAGGTGTGTTTCTTATGACCTATTCATGATTACTTCCAACTGTTCTGAAGCCCTGCTAAAGTTCTACTTCAAAAGGATATTCGTCCTCCTCATGCAAACAAAGTTAACCGAGTCTATAAATCTACACCAAAAGGACAACGCACCGCATTCGTGCGCACTCAGTTTAATAATATTCTGCTCAAGAACAATTTTTTACTAGGAACTAACAAAACACCTATCTTCTCACCGACTGATTTGTATTAACTACTAGCTGATCCCAGCGAACGTTGTTCCGCCTCTTTCACGTTCTATTTTGCCTTCTTAATGCGTCCTCTTTATTAGGTCTGGTACGTCGACCTATGTTTCACCGTGGTATCGCTGGCATTTTTCTCTTTTAGATCAACAAACTTCGGTCCACAAATATAGAAGTTCGACTCCAGCGCCACCTATCGGAATGAAACATAACTAAAAACCTGACTCGCCACCTCAATAATATATGGTGTGAATATGGTCTGAATTGGTCCAGTGGTTTGTCAGTGATGATGCGGTTTAGTCACGCACAAAGGATTTTATATATAAAGATTAATAAATGAACTATTATAATTTAACGTAAAATATAAATAAATGTACAATAATGTTCAATAAGGCACTTTTATGCTATCGTATTAAGTAGACAACCATACACACTTTATAGATGGGGTAACTTTTATAAAGTTTGATTCCAAAATGCAAATAAACCGCGAATATACTATATTTCTATGCGACTACGTACCTACTTTAAAAAAAATGAAACACTAACTTCAGAGGTAATTAATTTAAATATTACACTTGCAATACTTACTGGATGTCAGCGTACCGGTGTGTGCTGTAGCATGCATGTAGTTACGGGAAGTGATTTGTTTCAAATTGCTCACTTTGCCGTGAACCACCTTCCAAAGAAGGATCTTTAATAAGACGGATTCATAGAGATGGAAGACCAAGTTATTCGGCTGCCTAACAGCAGCGTTAAGTGAGGCTATGTTGCGCTAGGCGATTAGCCCCTAATGGTTTATCGGCCATGGCTTAACTTACTCGTCAACGGCGGACTCATTAGGGACGGAAGCTGTTGCTACTGGAAACAGAACCGTGGGTAGGGGAATTGGGAGTAAGTGAAAAACAAAAAAAAGTCGGGTATTCATACACGTGTTATAAACTACTAGTTAAAATATTTAAATTGTAACTTAATTTTGCTGGCAATTATTTATTAAATATAAAAATGTTATTGTACCGGTGTGTAACATAATATAAGCTGTTATTATAAAAAAAAGTTTGTGTAAATGAGGTTCTTCGTACTGCGAATTAATAAACTTAAAATTTCAGATGATAATAATTGAAAGGGTTATTTGTGTGCGTATTTGTTGTATTTTCCTATAAAAGGGCTTTATATTTGTTGTTAGAGTGGGGTAACGAATACTTTAAAGAGAGCAATTCACAATTTCGTTTTGATATTTTCTTGTTTAGTGAAAATGAATTCTGGGAGGAGTGGAGAAAGAAAGGGGTGGTGGAAGGGCAAGTGTAGTGGTTTCGGAACGCCATGGATAAACCGAAATCAGAATGGACAGACCGGGAATTGAGTTCGGGTCCTCCTGAATGTATGTCCAGCGTGTTAGAACTTTGCTCTCTCGCTTGGTGATTAACGCCTGAACTCGTGCATGGGAATCACGCTCGTTTAAATAAAAAACTTCAGCAACAACAAACGAATATTTTTCTATAACACGTCCGCAGCTAGGTCACGAACGTTGTTAATGACTTTGCCCCTTTACCTTTTGCTGGATATCTGAAACTGTTTCACTATTATGTAAGTACATGTATAATAAGTAGGCATAGAATGTACACTAAGGCAAACACAAACTGATTGATCTTACCACACTACGTATCTTACCAATGATATCTGAAGCTCAGGAACACTCGCTTCAACCAATCTCCGTAGGCTACCAACAACAAACAAGAGACACTACGAAGACACAAATCATAACCACCACTAACTACTGATCAAATGAATACTCACAGAGATTCGAGTGGAAATAAATGTGATTTAATTGAAAAATAAATATTTAATTCGAAACATATTGAATTAATTGAATATCTGTGCATATACCAAATATTATGTAGCAGTTATTTTCTGTCTTTCCAAAATTTTCTTTCCTTTGTGTCGCCGCAACTATTGATGTAGTCCTCTCGTACGTATCTCTGATTTGCAATTTCTGTTTCTTTAAAATTAATTCGAAATATGCAAATTAATATTAATAAATAATTTTCGCACACCAACTCAGTTGGGAGAACATGATAACTCAGTTCAGAGGCTCCGTGGGCATATAGGTAGAGCAAAATTTACAAACTGATGATCCAAGATGGCGTATCGTTGCCCATTTAAATTTATCAAAAAAACTTTATTTACAGGCGTAGTCTCTGTGTCGAAAATTCATCATACTTAACTTAAAATAAATCTTGATATGCTACAACTCTTGAATTCTTCCTTAGCCGATTCCGCTGGTTGTGGGCCTTAGTATTCCCTCGCTAAGCTTTTAAGCCTTGGGTGCGTGGCTAAAGTACTTACCGTACCACGCGCAATAGCGGTAACTCAAACTTGGCTTTACTAATAATCCGCGTGGTGAATTAAAATATTCTTTTTCAACTGCCGCGTGTCTTCGCCTTATTGGCAGTCTGCATTCTGCACAGGACTCGGCCAATTAACCAGGAAAATAAAAATATCACTCAGGCTGACGAACCCCTAGGTCATCATCTCACTAACGGAAAAACCAAGATGACTAAAAGTCTTAATGCAGTAGGCACAGGGGTTAGGACTAGAGGATCGAGGATCTGGCCACCATCTTGCACTCCTTGACTTACTGCTTTGTGAATCTGGTCATGCTTTGGATTCCGCCAACTTGACAGCTAGTATGCCATCATCTTGGTAGCCAGTATGCCTCTTCATGCTGTATCATTCCATGTCGACTTTTCCTGCTCTTGTATTCCGAGGTTTTTCTCAGAGCTTTTTCCTTTTCTTTAAATCTCTCCTTTTCCGAATTACTCATAATAGTTTGACCAATTACTCACATTCCCTCCACCGCCATCTTGGTTTTTTGTCATTTGTCTCTCCCCCGTTCGACCACCACCTTGCCTTCTTTTGTTTACATCGGCTGTCGTTCGACCACCATCTTGGTTCTAGAGTTGACTGCTACGAGTGCTGGTGTTGCTCTCGCTCGGCCGCCATATTTACTTATGGATATGACCACGAAGGGGCACTGCTTTTTTTAGAGATCAAAACACTGTCTCGTCTGGAGGAGGGTGGGATCGAGCTGCCGAACCTTGGATGTCCATGCAGAAGCCTTACACCACTCGGCTATCGGGACATGCACTGGGATAAGGGTTTAAAAGAAATATATAGCATGTGTATATAGACAAATAAATAATTTGTTGTGGTTATTTTAAAAAAAGCATATCAATAATTTTTTTGACTATCCCAGCAATATGTATTTTTATTCCATTTTTAATATTCAGTTTTTACTTACATATACACTTTGAAATATTTTTTAACAATTTTTAACTTACATATAATTTTTTTTCCGTATAGTCATAGACATGCAATAAGAATGTTTTTCCATGTAGGCATAATTATTTATTAAGTTTTATTTTAGTATCCCAGACTTATAAAGACTAGGAATGATAATTCTACTTGCTAAGTATTTTTAATAAATTTTTTTTATTACTCAGTTTTAAAGTATATATAAACATTTATTTTTTTTACTATCCCAGACGAGATCTTTTTTCTTAAAGGTATTTATTTTTCTTGTACAGTTCATCCATC
Organism: Dryococelus australis; assembly: GCA_029891345.1. Classification (NCBI taxonomy): domain Eukaryota; kingdom Metazoa; phylum Arthropoda; class Insecta; order Phasmatodea; family Phasmatidae; genus Dryococelus; species Dryococelus australis. Next base: position 266,573,542 of record CM056993.1, read on the forward strand.
AGATTAAATGTTGTGTGTGTATTAGATGGTTATTATTTCGTTTTATTATATCACATATTTATTTTTCTTATCTTTTCTGAATTATATTTTATGTTCTATATTGATGTTATTGTGTAATATTATATATTTACATACATGATTATTTCATTATGAAGGAATACATTTAGTCACCTGTGCTCTACTTTTTGTCGTATGTAAAATATTTATCTGCGTGTGCATACCTCCATATAGACCATTAAAGGTATACATTTACAAAATGAAAATAAAAAAATATATGAGTATTTGTGATCATGAACCAGATTACTCAGAAACACTATATGATGTTTGAAATTTGTACTCACAGAAAAGAAATATCGTGATACCTTAATAATGAAAAAAAATACATATTCGCAAAAAAGCCGAAGTATATAAAACTAGTCTGCCAAAAATTAACCCCTTAGTATATTGTCCATTTTATTCTCTATCAACTGCCTTAAAATGAAATATTAAATCATAAATCGTCGTAAACCTTTTACATAAAGTATATAAAACTTTTGTATGTGGACATGTAACCTCTAAAACCTAGGTATATATTAGATATTGATAACCATCTTTTAGGGTCGTCTACCATAAAAAATATCATTATACAGTCATTAAGTGCAGCTTCAGGGAAATAATTCCCCCGTTTACAACCGAACTGCAACGTGAAAACCTTGCTCAACATGCTCAACATGTTTCGCTTGTATTTGCTATTAAAGATTAATGTTGCTGTTTTAAAAATGTTAATCTGACAGAGAGGAAACAAAAAAAAATGTTGTAGGTAGGGAACAATCATTGCCATGGCAGTCAGATATATTATTATAAAGTTAAACACCATGTTAAGCATAGATGAAAGGTACAAGTATTTAATTCCACGCTGTAACATCATGTCGATGAATATTCCATAAATAGCCCTTGGTGCAATATATTAACGCAAACTATTATAGGTATCAGTACGCAGCTATCTGAGAGCGACTCACGTGTCGCAGCCGGTCCGTGCCAATGACACGAGACTGCCACGAGGACAGATGTAGTGTTGTACTGCCCACGAACCGCTCTTCTCAGCAATGCACTGTGCCGATGCCATGTGACAACCACGAGGGCAGGTGTAGTGTTGTACTGCCCACACACCGCCCTTCTAAGCAATGCACTGTGCCGATGATGTGAGACTGCCACGAGGGCAGGTGTAGTGTTGTACTGCCCACACACCGCCCTTCTCAAAAATGCATGGTGCCATTGCCGTGAGACAGCCACGAGGACAGGTGAAGTGAGGTACTTCCCACGCACCGCCCTTCTCAGCAATGCACGGTGCCGCTGCCGTGAGACAGCCACGAGGGCAGGTGTAGTGTTGTACTGACCACACACCGCCCTTCTCAACAATGCATGGTGCCGATGCCATGAGACTGCCACGAGGACAGGTGTAGTGATGTACTGCCCACGAACCGCTCTTCTCAGCAATGCACGGTGCCGATGCCATGTGACAACCACGAGGGCAGGTGTAGTGTTGTACTGCCCACACACCGCCCTTCTCAACGATGCATGGTGCCGATGCCGTGAGACAGCCACGAGGACAGGTGTAGTGTTGTACTGCCCACGAACCGCCCTTCTCAACAATGCATGGTGCCAATGCCATGAAACACCCACGAAGACAGGTGTAGTGTTGTACTGCCCACGAACCACTCTTCTCAGCAATGCACGGTGCCGAAGCCGTGAGACTGCCACGAGGGCAGGTGTATTGTTGTACTGCCCACGAACCGCTCTTCTCAGCAATGCACGGTGCCGATGCCGTGAGACAGCCATGAGGGCAGGTGTAGTGTTGTACTGCCCACGAACCGCTCTTCTCAGCAATGCACGGTGCCGATGCCATGTGACAACCACGAGGGCAGGTGTAGTGTTGTACTGCCCACACACCGCCCTTCTCAACGATGCATGGTACCGATGCCGTGAGACAGCCACGAGGACAGGTGTAGTGAGGTACTGCCCACGCACCGCTCTTCTCAGCAATGCACGGTGCCGATGCCATGTGACAACCACGAGGGCAGGTGTAGTGTTGTACTGCCCACACACCGCCCTTCTCAACGATGCATGGTGCCGATGCCGTGAGACAGCCACGAGGACAGGTGTAGTGAGGTACTGCCCACGCACCGCCCTTCTCAGCAATGCACGGTGGCGATGCCGTGAGACTGCCACAAGGGCAGGTGTAGTGTTGTACTGCCCACGCACCGCCCTTCTCAGTAATGCACGGCGCTGATGGTGTGATACATCCACCAAACCAGGCGTAGTGAGCTTATCAGCTGCCGACGTGTTTATCGCAAGATCGTATGGCTGCTGCATCGTTCGAGTTTTCCAAAAATTTTTAAGTACTGTGAAATAAATGTTTCCACAAAGTACGTTTTTCTCCAAAAACAAACTCAATTATCTTATACACAAAAATAAATGTTGTAATGCACCTACTCGCGCATGCCTAATAAAAAGATATTAACACTGAGTTCGCAGCACCGTACAGACGGTGAAGTTAGTCGTTGCTCTAGGCAGGTACACACACACTAAACTTGTGTAAAAACCCATTACTTACTCATATTGTGTGTTTGTGTTCAGAACACCATAAAAAATAATTGTAGGGAACGCACTACTCTCAAAATCTCTTTCGCGAATACAGTAGTAGGAAAACTCTAACTGGAGATGCATATTACTCGAGCAGATTTCTGTAAAAATAATTCAGACGAAAGCTGAGTGCATCGCTTGAATAATAATACAGTAATCACTATTTTTTCCATGGCGGAAGTCGCCGTATCACATGTGTCATTCTTTTTAAATGATACATTGGTCAGTCTCGTACAGTAGCCCTAGGCAGCTTCGACTTGACTCCCCTCCATTGCGTACCGGGCACGATTCCCTACGGGGTCGTCATGAATTTTTGTCTGTGCTTGAGCAGTTTTCTTGGGGGTCTTAATTTCATTAACTAATTTCACATTTACATTTTGTTGCGTACGGTACTTTTTCAATTACTTCTCCATTACCCACAACATTTTTTTGGCGACTGCGAGCATGGAATATTAAATATTTTACCAATATTTTTTTCTTAGTTAACATTTTTTTAAAGGCCAGCCTTTTTAAAGATAAACAAAATAAGACATATTTTTTACAGAAAATTTATTGTTAACATAATAAATGACACATAATAAGCAAAAATATCAATAATTTTTACTAACTCTCTTCGAACAGAGGCTAAATTACATATGTTTTTAATCTGCAGGTCTTTAATTCTGATTTTAGGGTATCTTGTAAAAGACTAAGCAATTCACATATGGTGGTAAGCAGCAGTGCTCTACGATGGGCTGCACAAATCGCAGTCACTTAAATGACCTTCAACACAAGCAGTAATAGTTGTCTCCTATTCAAAATTCATCAAATTATTATTGCAGTGTAGACTTGACTCCTCCTTGATCGATGGTTCGATGACTGTAGTGCCAACATCTGTATAGAAATTACATTCATTCGACAACTGTCTCCAAAATTTCTACATGTCAACAGAGTTAGTATTTTGTATGCATTTTTATACTTAAATAATTTAATAAATATTCTGTATGTAGGTCTGTTAATAGTTGAGTGCTCATAGAACCACTTTAAAGTTGTGGTGGTAAAAGGATATGGCACACAAAAAATAAATGTATTATTATTATTTTGCTATTAAATTTTCAGAAGAAAGCAGTTCATTACGTCATCGTATGTAGCCTATTTCCAAGTTCTCTAACGATCCATGTTCGAGTAACTACCACCTCTTTGCTTAGCGACTAAAATTCTGAGTCTGTCTACAAGTACATTCGAGTCCTCGAGAAATACTTAGTCTGTATTCTCAGCATCTTCCATCTTCTTCATGTCACTCGTTGCAGCAAATGAACGAGCGTTCTTGACGCTTTCGGTCTTCTTTATATCACTTGTCCAAGGAAACTCGTTGTGGAGGGGGGGGGGGGAGTTTGTCATTCAACACTATCGCTATTTTCATAGTCATTATCATCAATGTTGTCTTCATTGTCGTCCTCACTTCATGTTTTATCCTCACTATCTGAAGTGTGCTTTTCTTTGTAAGAGTTGTATACTCATCAGTATTTAGAGCCGACGACTATCTATTTTGAAGCTCGTCGACTTCACGTGAACGTCTTGCAAGAGTACATTTCACGCATACTGTCTACCAAACCTTGTAGGTCTCTCATTCCATCTTGAGCATTAACTGTTTCATCATCATCGCCTGTTGAATTGATACCCACCAATGTAGCAAGAGGTATTGGCGACATTACTTGCTGGTTCCCAATTGAGGAATCCTTGCAGATCTCGGTAAGTGCTTTCAATGTATCAGCTTGCATAAACTATGTGTACCCATTGTTGTAACGTTTCTTCTTGCGAAAATGATTCTTTCTACAGGCGTTCTCTCATGCCGCCGAACATAGCAGCTTTTGCGGAAGATCTTTTCACAGAAGTGGCACTAATGACGACGTAGTGGTTCAGGCAAAGACTCGTAAGGACCTGTTGGAAATGTAGGTTCTGGAGCTAAAGAAGCAGGTAATGTCGGCATTGGTGTTCTAAGAACATCAGATGTAGATACAGATGATATGACTAAAGAGGAAGAAGTGGATGGCATTGTTGGTACTGCGCACTAAGAAGTCCATAGTACGGTCGTAGATCCCATTAGCTGTGGAATGTCCGAAAACCTCACAGATAGTGAATATGACGTCGACTATAAAAGCTAGCCTAGATTATCCATCTTTCACGGGAGCTTCTGTAAAACTAAGCCTCTCAGCTAACCTTCCTGCTGCTTATAATATACGAGTATGCAAGACCTATGACTTCATATTGACTTTGAACGAATCGTATTATAACATGAATACATTTTTCGGACATCAGTCGGCCAATCACCGAGTTGTCACGTGATTGTAGCTGGCCAATCGCACACAGGCATTGAGACACCACATGCGTGGACAGGTAGGCAGGTTTTAGTGCTTGTTCCTTGAACACATCACCATGACATGGATTTATATATTCAACAGTTTCTTCCAGACAAGTTCTTCGCTCAGCTTTAAATCATGGCCACACTTAAAGCAGACAACTGACTCCTGCCAGACCTATCCTTACAAGACTGACCCATGACCCATAAATGGCACATTATGTCCCATAACGACCAATAATGACCCATAAATTACCCATAACGACACATAAATGACCCATTACGACACATAATTGACCCATAATAACCACTGAATGCAGTGCTGATTGTGCTGCCGACTCCTAATTTGGTAAAACAAATGGCATACACGAGTTACAGCAGCTGGTATAGTACCTGTGTATGGGTATATACGTAGCCGGGTTCCAGTTAGGAAGATTAGTCTGACAGTGGCAGTCCTGAAACTTTGTCGTGAAGAAGAAGAATATATGAACAAGGGTTCTAGTTGGGTGCTTGCTAGTATAAACTTCCTTGAGCTGCGTATAAGCACATTATATTCACTAGATGAAAATTGAGAAGCTGCTGTAAAGACACTGCATGAATGGAGTGTAAAATTTAAGATTTATATTGTTATATTTGTAGTCTAAAGTGTGCATATATATGTGCATATGACATAAGTAAGTAAAGTGTTTAATTTCTCGCTGGTGTAGTATACTGCCTACTTCCCTGATATAGAGAATATGATGGTGCTTGGTTTTATCACATAAACATATATTAAAAAAACCGAGTAGCATACTTTTATTCCCTAAAACCTTTCAGATAATGAATCATTAACAGATACCAACATCGTGTAACTATCAGACTTCTAGGGAGGAGACTGGAAGTGAAGTCGAGAGAACATTTTGCATTGTTCTGCTGTACTCTATGTACAGTTTCAGAACAACTTAAAAAAATTTAAATAAATAAAATAAAATTTTAAATTAAATAACAAGTAAAGATTATTTATTCGACATACCGCTATGCCTATAAAAATAATTTAGTTACCAGAAACAAATGCAGGGGGCAACATCAACATGTATATAAGTAGCTGGGTTCATTTTATGGAGCGATTTGACAGTGGCAGTCGTGAAAGACACTTCCTCTCAGCTCGTGTAAACAATTGGAACGTATATTGAAAACAATAGTTGCCAGTCCAGAATTTTGGTGATTGACAACGGTAACTTTTGTTTTATTCCTGTAACTCCTGCCTTTCAATGCCTACGAGTACAATTGTATCACTCAACAACTCATCAGTAGGTGTAACATCTCTTTCTATGAAGACATCTTCGTCAATTGTTCCTGCTCCTTCCGACGTGATGACAGCGGAACCATTAGGGACCCCTACTGTATCCTCTACGGAACTTTCAGTGGCGTGTTGGTGCCGCTTCTACTGCAAGGACTTTGCCTTCGAGCTTACTGCACGGCGGCATGAAGTTAACGAGTGCCCGAATAGTTGGTCTTATGTTAAACGAAGGACTGAGGTTGGTATAAGGATGTAGACGAGCATGAATATTTTTGCAGTAATATATTTTTATAAATTTGAAACATTTAAATATACTATTTTTATTTATTATAGTAAACCCGTATCGTAACAGTCTGTTACAAAATGTTTTTGTTGAAATTTCACTATGAAGCAGATACAAAGACTAAACACTATGGTTATAAATGGCTTTTACATACATGTGTAAAAACATACAAACATATATACCTGGGGCTAGAAATAATTATTGCAAACTGAATTTCACGAGCCTGGACTTAATAGTTCACTAATTATATTCACCTGCTTATAAATATGCTTATAGCTTGACTTACAAGAATAAGGTTTGCAAAATAATTATTTGAAATGTATATATGAAAAATTTATGTGCGCTTACGTACACACGAGTTATGAAGTATCACAAGGTTTGTAATACAACATTTAAGCAGTCACTTTGTTATGACGTTGAAAGTCAGCCCTGCCCTCATAGCTCAGGGGTAGGGTGGCCGACTTGTAGTCGGAGAGTCGCGGGTACGCACCCCGGTGCCTCCGACGTGGCGGATGCTCAGTTCGATTGTCGCACTGGGAATTCGTCAACAAGCAGGTCTCACTAGAGCTTCGTAAACGTCAAAAATGTCACAACAACGTCAAATGAAGGTAAAAAAGTGGTCAAAACACACGATTCCTATTCGATATGGAGTGGGTTCGAATCTTGTCCATCCATGAGAATTTATTCTTTTCTTAAATGTTAGCAGTTGTCATAGCCAAATGTGAAATCTAAATAATTTAAATTTTTAAAACTGATTTCGCATAAAAAATTTATTTTCGATACATTTTAGCGGTTTTTTTTTTTTTTTTTTTTTTTTTTTTCCAAATTATGTATATATATAAATTTAAATAAATTTGTTTAGATTATTCATACAAGGATTGGTTCCTAGATGTATGATGGTTTTGCCAAGGCTGCGCAGCGGCGTGAGCTATTACAGTAAGTTCGCTCGCACCTGACTGGGGGATCATTAACACTGGCTGCCTCTTCCTCACGTGGTGCTTACTGACATTGCCTGCTCTCTTTGCATGTCACAACAGGTGTGTCTACCTCACGTGTCTGTTGATGCGTGCATATATGCGTGGTTACAAGGTTAGACGACTTAGTTTTAAATTAATTTTTTTTTTTCGGACAACAGTAAAAACAAATTGAATTAAGTAAATATCTAAAAAAAATATTAATTAAATCGTTTCTTAAAGAATTAAATATGAAAATTCAAATATTTTTTAAAAATAGTCTTGCCTGGAATGTACTTTACAATAATTTTATATTTACCTTCTCGTGTATGGAAAAATACATCTTTAAATTCGTAAATAAATATACAAATTGGCGATTCGCGCAGTCTAGCAGGAGTTGTGCGAGCGGGAATTTCTATGCAAAAATTGATGTTTTTTTCTAGACGTGACCACCAAGGCCTTACAGCCTCTTCCATTCAACCTAATGAAGTTACGACTAGAGGGCGAACATAAGTAGCCAATATGGCAGCAGCTTGGTTAGTTTAGGCACGTTGGCAACACTGGAAAAACTACGTATGGCCTCAGTTAGTTCGTTACTGTGAGGCAAGTGTGTGGTGTGAAACTTGCAGTTTCTCAAGACTATTTGTGGATTTGACAGGTGAGAGAACAATTTTTGTTATTTTGATGTAATATTTTAAGGACATAAGTTAGGCTTTGTAATGCAGGTAAACGAAGGTGCATTTATTGTGCGTACATTATGTAACAACCATGGTTCCAAGCATTCATGGCGATTTAACACGTTATTTTCCAACATTTGCAGCTATCAATCGGTTATTTCAGAAATATCGTGTTCGTCCCCAAAGAGTGCGCATATAGTTTGTCCACATAGACCGAAAATATGCTCTCAAAATTACGTCAGACTTTGTAAGTTTTGTCAATTCCCCCCTTAAGTAACATTTGTGAACTACGTTCTTAACATGCTTACAAATGGAAACATATGGAAAGCAGCAAAAATGTTGTATTAATCAGTACTGCCCATATTATTTTACTGTATCGTTACATATTATAAAAGAATGCCGCGTAGTGATTGTATTTCGCACTGCCATGTCACACATGGGTTGTAGAGCCTTGTAGTCTCGGTGTTCACGGGCTAGGCCCCTCTCAGCGCTCCCAAGCCTTGATGCAAAGTGCCACAAGCCAAACGGCGCTACTAAGTTTGTCTGGAGATGATCATAGTCCCACCGGCCTAAAAACGGACTTGATCCCGCCTACCTTAGTACAGAACAACTCGAGAAGCACCAACCACACCTAAAGTACGCAGTTGGCCAGAGAGAAATCAGGTCCATTGCTGCTTCATGCAGCAGTATCGTGCGCGGAGAACTATTTGAGATAACACGCAATAGCCATAGGGAATACAGACGGTAAATGGAAAGTGCTACCGTTGCAAAGCAGTCTCATGCTAACTTGTGCATGCGAGTATTTCGAGCACAAGAAGACTTCATGGTATAACACACAAACCAAATTTTTGCTGTAATTACTGTTGCTCATCCATATATGTATTGTTATATATATGGAACTATTAAACATGTAATTTGGATGTTAAAATGAAATACCAGATAAATTTATTATTTATAACTTATTGCAATATCACACGTTGATTTGTCATCCCAGAGCTCAATTGAATGTAGACGAACGTGGATTTATATTATATTAATAGCGCTCCGGTCTTGTATTTCAATTTGTTATGCTCTATTATGCTTCAAAATAGTGCAAAGTTTTCCGTGATATAACGTGTATGTATTTCGTATGAAACAGCAGAATACTCTAGTAGAAGTGAGTCTGAAGTTGCAAGTTAACACTGTCCTGAGCTGAGGACAAAGCAAGGAGTGAAGTCGCGGGCCTAAATGAGGGTGAAGAAGCAGCTTCAGAGAGTAATTTTGTTGAGCTGCGTGTCCCGTTAGACGTGGCAATACCGCTTGCGTGTCGAGGAGTTCCGAGGACTGCCTCCCACTCATCATACCTCCTTCATCCAATTATAGTTTTCTTTCCTTGCTGCAACTGGCCTTGCACATCGGCAGAGCTCCCCAAGTCCTAAGTTACAGCGGCGCTACTATAGTAACATTTCAATCATCCTAAGTACCGTTAGCTCGCGTGGCTTTAGAAGTTGATTTGTGTATAGGTGAACGACAGACTAAATATGAGGTAGACCGATCTCGCTGGCTGCGCACAACCCATCTCCGTGTGCCAATATTCAATTGCTCACCTGCCAATACGGCTAGCAACAACGGCGTGGATTGTATTTGAGGTTAGAATACTGTTTGGTAAATAAGTGCGTCGATATGTTTTTTTACTTCCTCTAACCAATTTGTAATTAAATGTAATTGGTAAAAGTATTTTATTCATATAATAGTGCTTGTCGTTTAAAAATTAATATACAATAAACAAATACGTTCATCACTGTTGAACATGTGACTTTGACAATTGTGTACCTTTGGGGTAGGTCAGTGTTGTGTACATGCGCACAAGCAAATAATCAGTCTACCTCATCTTTAGGAAGTTTCCGAATTCTCAGAAATTGCATAATTGTGTGTACTTGTCACCGGAAGTGACATCAACATATGTACTACACTGTAAAAATGTGTAAAAATACATGTACAATCTTTTGGTAATTTTAAATTTTCTGTGTGTAATTTGTAAAAACAAGTACAGTACGTGTAAATTTACAGCAATGTAAAAAGATATTCACGACATTAAAAAATGATATTATAAAAAAAAAAAACACACAAATGTATTGGTATATTAACAATAAGAGGGGTGTAAATTTACAAATCAGAAAGTACGTGTAAAATTTCGACGAACATGAAGAATTAAAACCCAAATATGTGTATTTTTACAACCACGCCAATGTTGTATTGAAACATGTACATCGGTGTAAAAGTACATCTTGTTCTATTTAATTCAAAATGTAGTACAATCCTACTGTAAAAAAACCCAAAGGTACTGGTATATTGACATTTAGAAGGACGTAAAATCACAAATGCAAAAGTATGTGTAAAATACATAAATGCAAGGCACTAAAACCCTAAGCTTGTGTATTTTTTCAAACATGCCAATGTTGTATTACAACACGTTCATCAGTGTAAAAATACATATTTTTCTATTTCAATAACTACGTAGTACAACTTTACTGTCAAAAACACAAATGAACTGGTATATTGACATTAAAAAGGGCGTACAATTACAAATGCGAAAGTACGTGAAAAGTAAAGTAATTCTTGGCACTAAAACCCCAAGTCTGTGTGTTTTTACAACCATGTCAATGTTGTATAAACTCGTACATCGGTGTAAAAGTACATGTTTTCCTATTTCACTTTAAATGTAGCACAGTATTACAATAAAAAAAAATACAAATGTACAGGTATATTGACAGTAACAATGGAGTAAAATTACAAATTCGAAAGTATATGAGCGTACATTTACACATAGAAATTTATGTTAACTTTACATTTTTATGTGTAATATCCTAAAACAAGTATAGTATTTGTAATTCCACACTAATATTCCTGCAAATTTAAATAGAACTACAAGTATTTGCTTAAAACATGCGATCTAGCGGTAGGGAGTACAACTTCTTCGTACTCCTTTTGTGTGTTCAAAAGGAAATCTTAACTCCCACTGCCAGAATATGCTGGCTTGTGTTTATAACTACCTATTCTATAGCTGAAGTCAATCGTTATCCACATTTGGAGATAACTGTTTACAACCCTGTTAATGTACAGAAATTTTGTAATTACAATTGCAGTGTATCTGCGATTTTACTTTATTGTTAGTGAGAACATACACATACTCAGTGGTGAAATTACACTTGCGATGTTTGTGTAAATTTACAGTATGTGGCAGGAAATCTATAATTTACATAGTCAAATTACATGCACGGAGTACATGTTATTTAACATCACAATAAGTTAGATTTACAGACTGGTATGGTAACATTACACCCACAGTGTACATGTAATTGGGCATGATGAACATTAAACAGTAACAGACTGATGTAGTAAAATTACCATAACAATAATTGTGTTAATTTACAATGTGTGGAAGAAAATTTGTGGCAATTATAGTAAAATAACATGTACAGAGTACATTTGATTTAATGTGATGATTAGTAAAATAAACTAACAGGTTCATACCTGTTACACTAACAAAGTTACAAAATTACACTAACAAAGTTAGTGTAAATTTACATTATGTGGCTTGATATTGGTAACAAAAATTAAAATAACACATACAGAGTACTTGTGATTGTACATAATGATTAGTAAAAAGAATAACCAGTATAGTAAAATTACACTGACATTGTATTTGTAAATATACACGGGACACACCGTAAAAATACACGTAACTATGTACATGTAAAAATACACAAACGTGTGTGGAGATTGTGCTGCCACGTAAATTCGTGTAAAATTACACAATTTTTTTACAGTGTAGCACTGTTCAAATTCCCAGTATAGTACACACAGGAAGCATACTGTGTAAGTATTTGAAATTGTATACTTGCTGGGCAGACTAGCGTACTTAACGACAGTCGCCATTTCTTATTTAAGGCGGATAACTTAGTAATTTATAATGCCATTCTGTTGTAAGTAAACAGTTGTAGGTTACCTAGTTCTGTGAATAGGATGTGTAAATAATTGTCAGGTTAATAAATGTGCATAAAAATATGGATAACATTTTGAGCATTATATAGACGTCTGCATCATATTTCCGACGTATTTGCATACAAATAATATTAAAATGGCATTCCGCATTTCCAATTTATTACAAACCTCGTGGATATTTATTTACTTCTTCAAAAACCAAAGAAGATGTCGTAATGCATTCATAACAGCATGCTTCAAATGTTCTGTTTTCACATTAGTGTCACAAAGTACACGATCAGTACACATCACTGCCAGTACGCAAATGTATATACTTATCAAGTATACAGTGAGAATTGAGAAACATCCTTTGTGCACGGGAAGAAAGTGAGCAACTGTCAAGCGCTTTGTTGATGCGGGTAGTTCTCTTGCTGCTGGGGACAATGTTCAGCGCCACTGTGCGGGGGTATTGTCTCTGTCGCTTATCGGGTCGTGCTTCCGCCAAAGTGCGGGCCATGGACACTCGTGTTGGTGAAAGTTGTATACGGGAGCGGTGATGAGTTCGCGCCTCGAGGCGTCTGACGGCGCAGGCCTGAGGGTTCCCTTATTTCAAACGTGGCCCTTGTGGCGAAGCGGGCCCATTTAAAAAGGGCGCTCTTGCTGAGTCACTCTTGCTGTGCCGCCGAGGAAACGATGGCGAGCCGCAACGATACCTAGTTACCGACCAATACAGCTGTTTCTGTACGCGACAAGGAGATGCTTCGGAGAACCGAAAGTAAAACCGTCCGAGGAAATAACTGTGCATCCGACCGTAAATTCCTTCGTGGGCGTTTGTCAAGCAAAGTGGACTTTATGAGCAGAAACATTATTGAACATTTCCTGTGATGTAAGCCATCTGGAGCGACCAGAATCTTTAGTTACTATGGATATGGAGTCGCCAATATAGGTCTATTGTCCTATGCCTACTGTAGCAAGTTAAAAAAAGTTACAAAAAATTAGGAGTGGGATGTTAAATCTGCATTAGGATAAAGGTCATTTCGGCCTGTGTTAACATAAGTTAATAACAATAACATTAATTAACATAAATTAATTATGAAATTTAAACGTGAAATTGTCAAAGTTGGCTTGAATTACTCGTTAATATGGGCAACAAGTGAACAACGGTAATTTATAATGTACTGTCTAGTATAAGATTCATACCACGCGTGTTAATTTTATTGCAAGCAAAATAAAATTAGAGAAGTGAGACTTTATATTGTTTTGCTTGTTGTAATAGCTACATGGGTTCTTCAACTTATTTTTTGATTGTAAGTTTATAGTTTGGTTCAGAAATAATCTGGGTGTATCTTTTATGAGATATAAGTACAACAGGGACACTGTATGGTTCTCGGCTGGTGGGTGTGGTAGTAATCCGGAATCTGTTTACTATGTTGAGCATCTCAGATTTTCGCAAGTGGGAATCGTGCAAGACGATGCCGTTGGTCGACGGGTTTTCTCGGGGATCCCCCGTTTCCCCCGCCATGGTATTCCGGCGCTGCTCTATTCTCGCCTCATTTCACCCTCATCGGTTCTCAAGACCTCGTGGTTAAGAGCCACCCAAATCTCTCAACTCAACTGTACTGCGCAGATTAAAGACGGTCATGTCTAATGGGCACAGGCTAACGTATTAAAGGGGCCCGAAGAAAACGAGAGAAACTGATTAAATTGCTTTACAAACCTTATACTTAAAAAATAAAACGTATTATTGGCTATTTGCGGTAACTTATGAACACCCATTTATTGCGACATTTCTTTCCCCACTCGCTGAAATGTACTGTAATTAGTTGTAAAAACATGGTCAATGAATAATAGAGCTTTAAATTAGTCCATAACTCACAACAGCCTCGTGGTTCGAGTGTACGGAGTTTATAGACTCTGCAATTCTCAGCGTGCTTTTGATGGAACTTACCCATTCTATATTTCATCTTGTTGCGTGCGATAGTGATATAATGAGCTGTAGTTCTGTCGTAACTACTTTCTGGCGCCTAGCATTATCTGTAGTTAATTTTCGATGTTCCACCGAGCGAAGTTGTGCAATTGTGAACCTTCAGGCGCATCTATCTCTTCATTAGCGTCAAAAAATATCTCAAAATATATCTGTAGTTAATTCACAGTTATTTCCAACTTTTCTGGAGTCCCGCTGAAGTTCTACTTCATGGATATAAATCCACCTCGTACAAACAGAACCTAGCCATCTCTAGAAAATTATACCAAACGGACAACGCATCGAATGCGTATGCAGTTAGTATAATAACATTTGGTTTGGCGTATATACTATTTCCTAGCAGGCATACCAACACGCTTGATTTCTCACCATTCTTTCCATTCTTACTAGCCTATATATATATATATATATATATATATATATATATATATATATATATATATATAATGAATGCGTATGGTGATGGACCCAGTACGGGGCAACATATATATATATAACTATATATAATATTATAATATTGTACATGGGAATGTGTGTTTGTTTGTATGTTCTCTCACATCAAAATGGAGCAACGGATCGACGTGTGATTTTTTGTACAGAGATAGTTGGAGGGCCAGAGAGTGACATAGACTACTCTTTATACTGGTAAAATATCTCATTCCTTCAGGAAAATTTCTTGATAAAGCTTTTCTTAGGATTCATTACTGCACAAAAAAAGCATAGTTAAACAATTTTCGTCATTTCTCCTTTCATTTTTGTCTACGTGCTGTAAACGTTTTCTTCCAAAAAGTCTTAGTGGCCCAGTGGCTAGCGTTATTCCAAGTGGGGCCGCCGTGACCCAGTGTATTAAGTGGGGCCGGAGTAGCTCAGTGGCTAGAGAACCCAATAGGGGTGCCGCAGAAGCTCAGGGGCTAGAGCACCCAATAGTGGGGCCGCAGTTGGTCAGGGGTTGTAGCACCAAATAGCGGGGCCACAGTAGCTCAGTGGCTAGAACACCCAATAATGGGGCCGCAACTGGTCAGGGGCTATAGAACCCAATAAAAAAAGTGGCTAGATCAATTCAAAATCCTAAATATCACGCTAACATAAAACATATGCGAAGCGATGGCAGGGTGTAATTTAATAACTCCATTAAATCTGAAAGAAGGAATATAGGTATTTTAAACATAAAACCATAATGAAACTATGGTGGGATTTATTTGAATAACTTTTCAAAAATATCATGCGAGCCAAATTAAGATGCACCGCGATTATGCAACACGATGAGGCTTAGTGTCACAAAACTATAAACACGCGAGCGAAGCTGCAGGTAAATGCTAGTGTTAATTATAAATTAAATACTAATGGTTATTGATAAAATACAAGTAAACGTTCAATTTAAGGTACTGTTACATTAACAGAAGTATAAACCTGTTGTGATAGGTGACATAGGAAACAACCAAACACGTCATGCATGGGATGATTTTTCACTGGTTTAGTTAAAAAAAATAAAGTGCGAAGAAGCCGTGAATTGACTATATCAGGTTAGTCAAAGCTTGCGAGCGCATGTATTGTTTTCTTGTGGCAGTACCGAAGATATAAAAGTGCCATATCATTGCTATGACAAGTAAATAAGAAGCATTAGTTCCATAATGACAAACTCATAGAGGTGTTCTAAGATCTGCAGTCTGTGGGTGTTGTCTGTTTATTCTGGAGTGTTATTATAGGACTTACAGTACATAGCATGGTAGCGTACGATGATTTCCTGTAATGTTGAAAGTGGCACTCTATTTTTTGGCCGGAAAGTTTAATACAATCTTGGACATGTTTTGAGCGATTTTTCTTATTTTTTTATAATACAGAGTAGTAGGGAAATGGCGATTGAGAGCCATCGACGTCTGACGTCGAATCCGGAGCAAGGAGGTCCGCCATGTTGTGACGTCACCCGTCCGCAATCTTTTTTTCTCTTTTTTCGCTCAAAATCGACTAAATCTCCCTAACAATTTCCGTTTTGCTTAAAAATTTCCCTTCTTTCCAGCTGCAAAAAAGGACCCATAGAAATTTCTTACTTTTCTGGGAATAGGTGACTAGGATTAGCGACCCAGGTGACCTTGAGTAAGGGAAACAGGACTCAGGGTCCTTTACCATTGACTTGGAAGCTAGCGCCCCTAACCTTTAACCTTAATCTTGGCCATTGAACTTGACCTTTGACCCCATAACGTTGCTTCAGAGTGTGGTGTTTATTGAAAATTCTGTGACCCTAATGATTCATACAGTTTGTTACGTGATTAAAATGATGTACTTTGAAGTCAATATCTGCACCTCAATTTGTGCGCGGCAAGAATTCTTCCTATACGCATTTTATATTATGTGTTATATTACATAAAACATGTAATATATAAAATACTGCTCTTTTAATTTTTGGCTTATTAATTTTTAGTAATCACTTCCTGTGTGTCAATTATATATTGATAATATTGCAGTTTATTACGAAAGGTAACGATATTTCGATATCGTTGCAATTATGCGAACACACATTAAGGATATGCTTTGTCTATTTCATCGGCGATGTCCTCCAGCAACATCGATATAAAGAGCACCTTTCCACTGAACAAACACTTTGTCTTGTGTGGGACGGGTCGGAGAGTGGTCGAGTAAATTAAAATGTTGTAAGCTGTTTACGGTTATCTAAATACTTCTGAAATCCACTTTGGAAAAATGTCACTGTCTCTAACTGCATATACTTGAACGGAAACACCAGCTGGGACGTGCCCAGTAAAGTTGGTAACATTGGAGGGACAGTAGTTCCAGGCATGTCTTAACGTGCGATTCTATATATATATATATATATATATATATATATATATATATATATATATATATATATATATATATATATACACCAACTTTACTGGGCACGTCCCAGCTGGTGTTTCCGTTCAAGTATGTGCAGTTAGATATATATATATATATATATATATATATATATATATATATATATATATATATATATATATATATACAAAGAGGGCAACCTAACCTCTTTTCCATATAATAAATAATGAGGGCTAAAACCTGTTACTGAGTGTGGGACTGTCTTATATGTGTGCACTGCATAAGGTAAGTATTCCTCCCAATTACTATCATACTAATCAGCATAATGAGAGATCAATTCCGCTAGAGTTCGATGAAGTGTCTCAACATGTCCGTTACACTGCGGTCTGAAAGGGGTTGTCTGTAATTTCTCAATTTTTAACAGCTTATATATATTGCTTTCGGTTTTTTTTTTTTAATGCACGGTACGTCTACTGATTTTCAACTTTGTATTACACTAATTTTCCTGATAATTTGATTGACAGTTCCACGTGCTCGACGTATGCCTAAAGTGATGAGGCGCACAACAATGTTAATCTTGCATATTTGGAAGACTTGACAACGTTCATACACATGTATAAGGTGTCAAGCAGGGCGGTCAAAAGTGCTCAATTTACCGCGAACAGCCTTTACCTGCACGTTTCTGATGTTCACTAAATCGCTGCACAATAAGCAGCACGGAACGCAGTTTCCATTTGCGTCTGATCACTTTCCTGGATTCACTTGTATTTTTCCTGTCATCTTGTTCTGTGGGAACTAGGTCGGTACTGGCTGGAGGACTGCAGCAGTTAATCATTTTGAAACAAACAATCACTTTACATTACTGACGGAAGAAGTGAAGTCCACATTACCGAACGCTTTTATGTCGATGTCTCGACGAACCTGAACATAATGACTATGATTGTGACAACTATTCAATATTTACTAGTGATACGAGAATAAATATAATGGTACGGATGGTGAAGGGGGAGTGGAGGGGTGATATTTGGGCATCCCTCTTAACATCGAGGTCTTGAGAGCCGATGAGGGTGAAGTGAGGCGTGTATGGTACAGCACCCGGGAGGGGGGGAGGGGGCTGGCACGATTCCAACATGGCGGGGATCGAACCCGGTTCACCTAGGTAGGAGGCGAGTAGTCTAACCACTACCCCAACGCGGCCCCAAAATATAGTGAGCAGTTTAATGTAATAATGACGGTACGTTATGTGATTAAAGGTTGTTCACGATAAAGTGAGTACTTTTTAAATCAACCTTATAAAAAAGTCACTGCTCCTACCTGCATATATTTTAACTAGCGCACTGAGTGACGTGCGCCCAGTAAAGTTGGTCATGATGGAGGGAAAGTAGTTCCATATAACGAAGTCGAATAAAAAGTGTTAGGTAACTATTTTTGACGACTTAAAATATTGATTTCGCTTTCTGTATTTTTTTTAAAATGTATCAAAGTGTAAAAATGAGCAGATTTGGAAAAAAATTACTTTTCTAATAATTTCACAATTTCACTGGACCGATACACGAATAAAGTGATGAGGCCCATGCCAATGCTAATTTTACATAAGGTCGAAGAATGCACAACGTGCATGCAATTAGTTCTTAAGGAGGGTTTTCAAAAGTGTTCATTTTACCGTGAACAGCCTATAGAAGTGAATACATTTTTGATTTGCCAATAATCGTGTTCAACAAATGTGTATTATTATGACAGTGAACTCTAATTGATAAGCATTATTGCTGCTTAGTTTGCAACCAGCTAAGGCTTTCCATCTACGTCGCCAACATGTCTAGATTCCATGAATCACAGATGTTAAGTTTCTTCTATTAGCATGGCTTGAAGGGCGGGGAGCTAGCTTCTGTATGCCAGCTGTTTTATAACTGTTGCAAATAATTCGTCCATCGTTTAAGTAAATGTATACAGCGGTTAATTTTACTTTAAATTATAATATTTTTTAATTCACTGCCACATTAGCTAATTCTTCGATGAACACAGTACAGTTAATGATATTTCGCAGTCATTACTCCAATTTACATTTACAAATTCCTCAGTGGTACTGCTTGGTGTGCCATTAACGCAGGTACATCACATGTGGTATCATAGCTTTTATGTATATTTTTCTGATGTGCAATGTTTATAAGACATGACGATACGTAGGGTACGCTCGATGACCAGCGTTTCGCCAATCATAATTCTCCATAAAGTCGATATTAAAAAAAAAAAGTATTTCGCTCTCCAAACTGTTTCATATGGCGTTAAATACAAAATCAGACTTCAAGATCGAACTGACGTGTAATGAAATATTTTGTAGCCCGTACGCGCCATTTAAAAAGAAATTCGGTGTATTGATTTGCTACATACATTGATGAATGGGGAATTTCGCCCTTTGTTGGTAAAA
The DNA here is from genome assembly GCA_029891345.1 of Dryococelus australis. Classification (NCBI taxonomy): domain Eukaryota; kingdom Metazoa; phylum Arthropoda; class Insecta; order Phasmatodea; family Phasmatidae; genus Dryococelus; species Dryococelus australis. The sequence continues at coordinate 266,592,880 of CM056993.1, forward strand.
ATTGGGAAACGCAATTCCACTAGGATCACATCACATACCGCCTCTCTCTCTCTCTCTCTCCTCTCTCTCTCTCTCTCTCTCTCTCTCTCTCTCCTCTCTCTCTCTCTCTCTCTCTCTCTCTCTCTCTCTCTCCTCTCTCTCTCTCTCTCTCTCTCACACAGACACACACACTCTCTCATTTTCTCTCTCACCCTGTTATTCCAATCCCGAAGCTCGGAAAAAATATATTTGTTCTTCGCTCAGGGGGTTTATCCGGTAGCATAATTGACACGGACGTATAAGCATTATAAACTGTACATACTTTTGTTTTCGTTAAGGAACCACAGGCATTGCTGTTCTCACCTCCATTCATCCGACGTCTGTTTGGTTTTACGGCTGTGGTTTAGACTGATTCCACTCAAATATTCATACATCGACAGGAATCGGCATGAGATACGCTCGCTTCCTAGATGTTGTAGCAAACACTTTGCATACCCAAGCTTTCAGTCAAATAAATGTTCTAATATCGCCTTATGAAGGTTTGGGATTTTGTGGTAAGTTCGTATATATGAATACATTCATAGTAATTATAGAATTTTGCCTTCCGTGCATAATATATCAAATTTATATTTTGAGTGGTCGAATAGACAATGCGTGTATGTGTGTAAAGGGCTTTTCAACTTCCCGTGGTTTTATGCTGGTAAGCTTAGCAGGGGACGGCTTATAGACTAACTTATAATCTAACTTAAATTAACACCCATGCCTTACTCGGGATTCGAATACAGAGACTCCCGCACCCCAGATCGGTGGCCCACTAACCGACTGCGCCACGGGGGGTTGGCTTGAAGAGACAATGATTACATGAAAATGCCCCTTTTCTCACGATATTCCAGTCTTCTCAAGGCACATCACCATATTCACATTCTGATATACAAATATATATCTCTTCATCTATGCAAAGGTCTCGATTTGCTTGTGGTTTAGTAGAGCTCCTGATAGTTGTATTTGTTGGTTATAAACTGTATTCCGAGCATAAATTATGTTTCTATCTTTTATTAATCAATCGACTGCACATAAGGCTGGTTGTAGTGACGGGCTGAAACCTCCAACCGTATTGATTTATATGCAGAGGCACGTACCCATCTTCCTCTTGGCTGTCGTCATTTATTTTAAGTCATTTCCCCCGATGTCTGTATGAATTTAGTTGTTCGTGTCTTCAGCAATGTTTGCAAATGTTTATCTTCACAGGGCTTATCCCACAAGAAATAATTTAGAGTTATTTTCACGCTTATCAAGATTATTTATTTTATTTTTCACCTAAAATAACTGTTACCGCAACTCCGTATCATTTTTCCGAAAATTTTGTTCAATGAGAACTTTTGTTGTAGGCTAAGTGTATTCATGTTATTGTGTCCATATTTTAAGACTCTTTTAAGTATTAATACTCTTATTTGTGCATTGTTGTTGGTGCCACTACATGCAAATAGGAAACTAGCGTGCAATCGCGTGTAAACGAGGAAGATGAGAATAGTATAAACAAAACATGATCATATTAAATAATGCCGAGTACCGCATGTTGCTTTGTTATTATGCGTTATCAAAGTTTCAATCCTTGTTTCCCGAATAACCAAACGAAACTAGTTTTAATCGCGTATCTGTATTCAGTGGCACTGGAACACCTGAAAATTACTATGTTTATAATGAGTACTGCGGTCTGTCGAAGACACGGAATTTTACCCCCACGTACTGAGAATAAAGAAACTATATCCCCGAGCGAAAAAAAAATTAGTGTCAATTTCACAAAGCAAACATAAAATGTGAATGATTTATTCAAATATACTGACATAATATCAGTACAAATATAAAAGTATCGTAATAAATTCACCTGAAACTATCTCACTTAAATTTTGTTATATTTATTTTCCTCGTGTATAGGAAAAAAAAAAGGTCGAATTTTTAAATGAAATTAAATTTCTTGAGGGAATAATTATAAGCTTCTGATAACATTGTCTATTCACGGTTACTTCCAACTTTTCTGAACCTCTGCTAAAGTTCTACTTCCTGAATATTCCTTTGCGTCATGCAAATAAAGCTTACCTAAGTAGAGAACATTACACCAAAGGGAGTAACGCACTCTATTAGTGCGCACTCAGTTTATTAATAGGCCTAATATTTTCGTGAGAACTATTTCTTAGTAGTCATTACTAGCATACACACATTTATGTTAATTACAAATGGAATATTACAATTCATAGGTAAAATATGAGCAAAGTTCAATTTAATTAAAAAAATATCATAAATGTATATTATCGGAAGTGTAAAACGCTTGTGATACATAAAATCTTTAGCAAACAACAAAACATGTCATACATGGGGTGATTTTTCCAAGGTTTGGCTCAATAGTGTGAAAACGCCGCGAATAGACAATAGTTATAAACTGGCCTTCATGGAACAGCAAGCACATATGTCAGGTCAAGATATCTGTATTATAAATTCCGGCAAAACGAGTCAATACATAGGCATGGCAAAACCCGAATAAAAGCGAAAGACACGGGCCAGAATCGGGCCAGTAAAAGCTTGCCGTGCGAACTTTTTCAGCCGATGCTGGCCCGATGTCTTATGGCGGAATTGGACCGATATAAATATGGAACATCTGCAAACTGTTTACCAACAGTGTCAAAAATACACTAGATTTTGACCGGTAAGATACAAAGTGCTTTGTAGTGCGTGTTTACTGTTTCACTCAGAACATAAAGTCGAAATGTTATTCGTCATACACGTGACATTTACCTCTATCATCAGGTGTGTTTCACTGCAACTGAAAAATCATTTGGAGTGGAAGAGCCTTTAACTGTCGAACGTGGGATTGGTAGACATGTGCCTTAGCCGACTGAGCTATCGAGGTATATGGTAAGTAGACTGCAAGAGCGAATTATTCGTTTTATCACATCATACTGATTTTTTTTACCGCTCCAGTTCCTTACCATTGCAAGTCAGCATTTTTTTACCCACAATGATTTAAATAATGAATATGCATATTCCCATTGCTTCCAAATAATTACTCGAGCAAGAATACGCGATAAAAATTTCTTTCTAGAGATAAAGTGCCTTCTCTTCAAAAATATACTGGCCGGGATAAATTATATATTTGCTATCTTGAAGACAAGACAAAGATGTTGTGTCGGAATCGGCCCAGAATCTTCTTTAAGATGTTGGCGAACGAGTGGTCGTAGGATATCAGGACGACAAAATCTCCTGTCTCAAAAAGACGTTGCGTCGTACTATTAACAGATAGTTCTCATAGAGCCTACTCGAACATTAGCCGACAGTCCTGGTATCGAGTCGACAGTTTGCCGACAGGTTGTTTTTGCTGGGCATATACCTTCTTAAGAAAAACCAAATTGATACATCTGGCTAATCAGACAGGTTACTGGATTTGTGTATATTGAATTCGTAGCCTGTAACACCTCTGTTTTACGAAGACAACATTGTTAAAGTAACTTATTCCGAAATTTAACAGACAAAACTTAAATTATACTTGTGGAGATTAGTTTCCGTAAAAACGTGCAGGGTATGAAGATGGTGAGCTGAGGACACGGTGAATGATTTATTTTTGTATATTCCTCATAACAAAATTTGTTTGATTTGACGTATCTGAAAGTAGAGCAGGCTAGGATTGACTTCATGAGCTATCATATCATCCTGCACACAGTATATGACAAGAAATGCTAGACACTTTTTCAGTAGACTACTGCCTAAGGCATATTTATTTATTTATTTATATCTGGTTCTGGCGATCTTATATGAAGCAAGTTTTGGAATATAGAACAAGTCAATATGAATGTAAAATTTCAAGCTTACAGTCAACACAAAATTACAAAAAAGATGTAGGTTACCGCCTAATTTCACAAAGGTGTTGCAATAAATATAAAGAGGTTAGCAAAGCCTAATGGAACACGACAAATATAAACAATATTGGCTATATTTTTGTTACAAAAAATATACACAGAATTTCCTCAACTATTAACTTTAAGCAATCATATAAATGAAATTATTACGCAAACGCAGAGTTCTCCAAGTATTGATCACAATTAATCCTATGATAACCAACAAGTAGTGAAACTATCTATCTATTATTACAAGTATAATAATCAATAAAAAAGTGAAACATTTTCTATTTAATATTACAAAATCATCCACATATTAATGCTATAGTCTGGATAACCATACGTCATTCCCTCTTTCTTTAATTGAATTTAAGTATTCATTGAGAGTATAGGATGAATATTTGAAAATAATTTTTTTCTGCTTGCTTAGAAAGTGGTAAGTTATTAATGTTAGTTTTACAGTGTGGTAATTCATTATAGAGTTTTACTCCCACGTAAACTAGCCCTTTATCAACTTGTGTGGTATTATGTGTCATTTCTTGTATTTACTAGCGGTTCTAGTGCTATAGTTATGTTTTTTCCTGTATTTTTGGTACCCGCATTCATAGTTATGAACAAAATTAAAGATTTTGGCTTGCGTCACTTTGAACCTAATAGTGATGAAGCACAGAACTTGCAGTGACATACTTGGAATGAAAAACAAAAAAAGCTGCCTGTTGGCATAAAATCGACTGTATTGAAAAAATATATATGTTGTGGTGACCACAAAGTGTTTTTGGCAAACTTTGTCTTGTAGCAAGCACAAAATTTTCGCAGCCACCACAAAATACATTTTTATCCGACACAAACATTTGGTGATGTTAACTAAACAATTTTGTTTTCATCGCAAAAGAAATTGACTGAATCAATACCAACAAAATACATTGTGGCCGTCACAAAATATCTATTGCATTGTTCACTTCGAATATAGTTCACCAGTAAACGGGCCCGTAGAATCATCGAGCTAAGCCACTGTCGTTGAAGCAGGTAATCGTACAAAATAGTGCCTGGGAACTCCGCCACATGTTCGCTCGCGCCTATCGGGGCTCGTCCACACATCCCGTCATGCAGTTGCAAACTTCAGACTTAAGACTTAACACATAAGACTTAAACAAATAATTAATATGTAACACTTAAGATTTAATATGTAAGACTTAGGACTTAAAGCATAAGACGTAAAACTTAAGACTTAAAAGGGCCTAACTTTCCACTGAGGAGGGCGGGGCATAAAAATACAAACTTCCCCCAAATTCAAAGAAAATTGGCCGAAAATGCGCCTCCCAGGCCAAAAATAAGGCGAAAAAACACACCCCTCCGGTCTTTGTATCTCCTCCCAGGGGGTTGAAAGAGGACGGTCCAAAGGTGTACACAAATTTAGTTCCACTCCTCAAGGGGGAAGGGGTGTTGGACGTACCAAATTACAACATATTACTATAATAATGAGCCATATAGCCCTTTGCGAAGGCGAAAAAGGGCGGAAGGGGGGGGGGATTTTTGAAGGGTTTGGTAGGTTCAAAGGGCCTAACCTGCTATGGCGTGGGGGTAAGGGTAATCAAAAGCAGCCTCCCGTGAAACCGCGAGTAAAATATATAATAGTGGTGCCATACAGAAATTTGGGAAAATGCAAAACATATTTTTCCAACTATCTCCTCACAGGGAGAGGCGGAAAATTTTTTGGGGAGATGCAAAGAGGAAGGATAGGTGACAGGTTTAGGGGGATTGGCTTCCCCCTCCTTTTTGGTTTGAGCGCAGTAGCTCCCCAAAACCAGCATTTTTAGTAAACACAAACCTTAATTGTGGGTGACAAAATCCCCTCCCCCTACGGAAATGGGGGAGAGGGTTGGCAAACCATAACTCGCCCTCTTCCCCATGGGGCACTATCGATCTCCCCATAGCCCCCCCCCCCCCATTCTCACCGTTTGGGCGTAAAGTGTTAGACGCAGCAAACGTTCGTTGTTGATTAATGTTATAGATAAGCCTGAGGCATAAACCCTCTCCCCCTCCCCTCGGCAGTGTGGAGAGGGGGGTTAACAAAATAGATTCACGGTTACGTCCAACTTGTTCAAAGCCCTTCTCAAGTTCTACTTCTAGGACATTCTTACGCCTAATGTAAACAAAACTTATCCGATTATAGAAAATTTCACGAGAGGGACGACGCACAACATTCGTACGCACGCAGTTTTTAAATATATTGCGTAAGAACAATTCCTTACTAGGCATTACAAACACAGTTACATTCTTACGGTTTTAGTTCATGATAATTATAAATGAAATAATATAACTTACTCATAAAATATATGGAAAATTGCAATTTTTAACCAAATATAGGTACTGTATTGTTAACACAAGTATAGAACGATTGTGATATATAACATATTTAAGCAACAACCAGCCACGTCATATGTTTATAGGGTTATTTTTCAAAGCGTTGATTTAAAAAGTGCGAAGAAACCGCGAACAGACTAAACAATACGATTAAAATAAATGTTTAAACAAACATACCTGGTATTCTAAAGGGATAACATCTCAAGGAACTCCCACAAATATGTGGATGGTTTTAAAATCACTAAACAATTAAATACTTAATTTTTACTTATAAAATATGTTGTATAAGTATTGATTGGGGATATGAAAGACGAATGGAAACTTTAAATCTTTAGTTTGAGGTATAAAAAATTGTAGAATGATATTGACCTTACTGTCGTCTAGGTTCGTCAACGGGCAAAGATTCATATCTAACAACGATGTAATCCTATACTACATTTCTTATCTTCAGTTTACACGTGAAAATTTTTGCGATTTTGATATATCTTGTAAATAGAGAATGCATTTGAAACCATTGTTCTGCTGTATACCTGCCTCTTTCTATCGTCTCTCCCGTCTCTTTCCGTATGTGCTTTGTGCTGTCTGACATTTCTCTTTGTAGTATTCACAACGTCAGATTTTATGGCATTGTCACGCGGAATGTTTTAACGTGACTACTCCCAGAAATAAAATATAACAATAAAACATGATCCCATGACAAAATACTACATGACATCAAAATGATACACGAATTTACAAGGTAAGATCGGTTTGTGATATCCACATTCGTGTTACATCAGGAAATAATACTATCCATGATGAAGGTTTGCAATGAACCTCAAAGAGTAGTTATTGAGACACTCTTTATTTATATACGTTTTGTGACATCATTCAAGCACAATTTAACAGTAGTATCTCGTATATCTATTCCCTTGCTAGTGGATCACTAACACATTTGAGACTAACTTTTCCTTTTGATCACTGACGTGCTTTTCAACTGTGTATTCACTTGATGTATCTTGCGACATACAATGTCATTTTCAGTAAACACGTTGTAAGTATAGTTCCTAAAAATACAATAGTAATTTAAGAAAAACCGGGAAAAGGAGAATTCCATAAAATATTCACTTAACTAAACACGTATTCGAAAGGAAATCACAACTGGAAAAAGTGTGTGTGATAGGTTAATGGTTGGGTGAAATATATAAAAATGCAGTTAAGAATGTTAAACAGTTGTAGAACGCCAAATAGCGGATATTTCCTCTGTTAAAGAAACTTACGTGAAATTACTGAACAATGTGGCAAAATTCTATGTGCATCGGTTTGTGAACATAGGAAAACGTTAAAGATAATTTCTTAAACGTACGGAAATACATATATGACTTCTCTTAGACTAGCTCAAGATAACTATTTTCAAATATCTGGGAATAAAAATCTCACTTTTTTTTTTTTTTTAATTACTCGCAGCTTTGGCTTGAAATTAGTTACATTTTAATTCTGCAGTATCTTGAACGTAAGTAATCACTACAATAAGTAAAAAATTTGTACCACGCATAAGTTTAAAGTAACAAAAATAAACATAAGAAAATAAACACATTGCGTTCTGATTTACGGTTTCTTCGCAAAAAGTACGTGGACAAATTTCATTAGCATACTGCTGACGCACACTGATTTTTTTTCACCTTCTTGGCTGTTTTAACGTTTTCTGATGTCTATTATAGACAGTTAATTGGAGCTTTTAATACATTAACTTTTAATATTTTAACCTACCATACTGGCACTTTAGAGGTAACTTCAGTCAGATTTTTAAGTAAGCATATTTACTTTTAAAACTGTTGTTACCAAACTCAGTCTGGGCGCACAGGGGAAATAGGGAGACGGACTGTATAGGTGCTTCTGAAGTACTATGAATGAAACATGTGATCTGTATAACTGTGATTTACTAGCAAGCATGATTAAATAATTACAAGTCTTGACTGAACTCAACAGGGGTAATACAAATTATACCATAATGCGCAATACACTATTTTGGAAAAAAGTGACAATATCTCTTAAATGGTTCTAAACATGAATTTGAAAACCAAAATATACTCCTAGTCAAATGTTTTTGTTTATTTATTTCCAAAAAATTTAATGCATAAAAAAAATATGGGGCGGCACTAGTCTCGGTAGAAAAAAATGGGCGACCCAATAAAAATTTCAGTATAACTCACCAAAACGAACTATCCAGTTCGTAGTAATTAATAGGTAGAAAAACAATGATCGCGGCTGTGCGGTGGAACCAATCCAGGGAAACTTCAAAAGGAAGCAGGACGATTGAAAACTCAAAACCCCAATATAGAATAGAATCGTCTGCCAGGTTACTTCGACCCATGTTCACAGTTGATCGATCACTATTGGCTGCTGCATAATAATTACGGGTGTTATAAGTTGTCTTAACATTAACTCATGTACTATTAAGGAAAAGGAAGATAGGAAGGATAATGTTGAATAAGAAGGCCAATTAAGTTAATTTATTCTAAGATAATTTAATGGGGAATAGGATAGTCTTGGTATACTTTAATGTGACTTGAATGGCGAGTTAGGAAGAGACAAAGAGTAGGTTCTTAGGTTAGAGTCGGAATACGGAGAGAAGTATAAAGGGAGTGGCACTCACCATTGTCTCGGCTCCGGGGGTCACTGCCCCGAACGTCTGGTACTGGATCCCCAGCTGGCTGCTCCGGTGACCTGTCGCCGACTGCCCCTTTGGATTGTTACGTGGCTTCCTTCACACTTCTCGCCCCACCACGCGTGCTCGTTTGCGACATGTCTTTCTATTGGTTCCCGCTGTGCATCGAGGTCGGAGTTTCCCAGTAATCTGTTTGTATTTTGAAGGAATTATATGAGGTTTTCCGGACCCACATTTTCTGATTAACCTCGCGCATTTCTTATCTGGTTTACTGATTGCAGAATTGGCTCGCTGTTTTGGATCTATGTTTTATAAATATTCTTGTGGCCTGCTTTCCAGCTCTGTTGTACAAACAACGTGCATAGCAGAATCCTTTCGTAACACGGACTAGTTATCTAGTGACCATATCCCAGACGTGTTAAGTGGGGGCATACCGAGCCAAGATACAGGCCAGGGAAGATGAAGTATTCTGTTCTTCTTCGAAGATGGCCTGGCCATTTCTGGCAACAAGTAGCCAGGCGTTCTCTTGTAATAATATAGCTCCAGGAATGTGCTGAAGGAAGGGTACGACTTCCCTCATGTAGTGGTTACTACTGAGAGTACCCAGAATTCGTAGCAGCCGAGATCATCTATGATACCCTATTGCTCCTTAAATAATTATGCCCATCGTTCGTTCGGCATGACGCTGGACTACGCATTCCTGAAGACGGTGCTCGCCTTCATATCATCAAATGCTTTTTCGGCCATCATTGTAATCCAAGTTGAAGCGGGACTCGTCTGGAAACACGACATATTGCCACTCTGTACGCCGTTCAGTGTGCTTGTGAGACGTAACTGTACGGTTCGTCACTGCTACGCGGATGTGGTGTCTTGTCATTCCATGGTCCAGTTCCAGGTTTTTGATCCTTCCTGGTTTCAGTTCACGCTCGTAACACTGTCGTGACATTATGCCTCATATGAACAGCAATTGAGCTGTATGAAATATCTTCCTTTATGCAGGCAGATAATTTGGCCTCGTTCAAACTTCGTAACGTGTTAAAGAATTATCCGTTTCACCTCGACGAAGCAGACTCCAATCGGATCATTTGCAGCTTACTGACGATGGACAACTATAGGCCTACTTGCCTGGGTCCTCAATGGTCCCCTATATGCACGTGCATGTCAGTTCAGAGGGCGCTGCTGCTTCTAGGCATACACAACCATTCTCAAATCCTAATAATCTGCATATCATACTTTGATTTTCATTTCCCACGAGTTTAGTTTCATTAGTCTGTTTCCTTCATGGTGTTGCATTATTCACACTGATGTGTATTTTATGCACCCACACTCATATGGCGAGAGAAAGAGATAAAGAGAAATATAAGAGAATGGAAAAGGAGTGGGGGAGGGAGGTGGGGTTCTAAAACAAATGAATATTATGACTCACCACATTTTCGTGTTTATTCTTCTGCTTCAAGGCAATTTTTTTACGCCTCTAATGTTTTATTGATGTCGAGGACTTGGCATCAAAAAGTTCATTCCATTTTGCACTTGAGAAAAGTTATTTAAAATACCGTAGGATAGATTTGCGCTGGAAGGCTGGGGGAAAAAAATTCAGAAGGATGAATTGGCTGAATCGATGAACTTCGTTTCTTCTCTACGCTCTCCCAGTTCATTGCTGGTATGCGCTACCGAATATTGATAGTCGTGCTGCTCGCAGGAAATAGTTCTCTTCAAATTACTTTAGTTACGACTGTTTGAATAATTCTTGCTTGCTGAAATCTTTTCTTCATTTTTATGCTAACTGAATTTTGGCCTCCTCTTAGAGTTTTACAGGCGGATAATCCTTAATCCACTATTATTACTGATACCATCAAGGTAAATACTTTTGGGATGTCCGTTCGTTGTGTTGCTATAGTTTAATGAAACCACATTTTTATGACTCTAAGAATTTTTTCTTATTATCACGTAAGATATTTCAGTTTTCGTGCAGCTTTTCTCCAGAAATTTCCTACCAATTTGTTTAGTGAAAATCTTGCAGCTTGTACTACAAAGACTATCGAATTGGTATAAATTATACAAAAATAATTATTATGATAGCAGTTATGAGGAAATTGCACCTTGCATCATTCGTACCATAGTAGATCCTATACACACTAACAAATATTTTATTGTGATACAATTTTTATATCCCTAGCCATCATGCCGTGGTTATAGCTCCAGAATGTACACTGTTTCCAAATAATTTTTGCAGAAATTGTTAACTACTCTTAGAGTACTTTGTGCCGATAGCAGACCGAGATGCCAGAGTAAACAAAAGCAAAATGCTAGGCAAACTAACAAGGTAAAACAGGTTAAAACAAAGGTAGGTATGGTAATTCCTAGGTATGCGGCTGGCTGGTGAGAAGGATGCAAAAGTTTAGAAACATTGTGGAAGTAAGATCCATGTGGTTAGACTTCAATAGGTTATCTAAATATTTAAGGAGAGAGTCATTGAGTAAAAGGTAATGGAATTTAGCAAAATGAGCAGGAGTGAGGTTACTAGACAACTTAGGGATATGAACAGTGTGTAAGGACATATTCAAGTGAGTAATAGACTGACCCATAGGTTTTGAGGTAGGGACTAACAAGATCACAATGGGCAGCATTATAAATAGTTCCCGTGCCATTCAAAGAAAGGGTAAAAGGGGCAAAGGAGTCACTGGTAGAACGACACAAAAAGGTGACTTCAATAACAAACTTAGTCGCGAAAAGCCAGAGAGAATTAGTTTTTTAAAAAAGGGGTAATTCAAGGCTCACAAAATATTTATCACAATGATCTTTGTTTTTTTCAAAAACAAATTATGCTCACAATTGACCACATGGCATCAAAAAATGAAAAAAACATAGGGACACAAATCTATTCCATGTGATTTACAATCGGCAAAGGCTTGGGAGTTTACAGCAGCAAACCATTCTCTGTCAGCACTAACACCTAAATTATCACTTGCAGGCAGCATTAAGTACCTGTTCAGTTTTGGAAACAAAAATGGGACCTGAAAAATTCTGTAATTTTCAAACAAACTCTCCTTGTTTGCCAAGGGTACATTGATAACAACATCGAGGGATTTCTTAAATACAATAGTTTGAACAGTGCTAAGTCTATAGTCTGATGGGAGCAATCATATGCAAAGGTAATGATATAAGGCGTTGAATCCTAGCTAAAACATAAAAAAATACAGGTGCCTTCAATAAGCTAGAACTTAATTTACCATGTAGACTGTTTTCAATTGCATACTTTAAATCGAACAGCTCCAACTTCGTGTCGGATAGGGCCTCACTCACCCTAAGCAACATGGTATTAAGGTCAACTTTGAAACTAACAATAACCATCATATGCCTGACTTTTTGTATAGATTGATTAACAACCCAATATAAATAATTGTAATGGTCCAAATAATATGCTGCCAATTTCTGAATTGCTTTGGTATTGTTAATAACCTGGTCTTCTAAATTCTTAACAATCATAATATGGTTAGCTACATTTTCTGAAATATCCTCTTGTGTTTCAGCAATAGAGTCTAACCTTTTTTCTAAATTTGAGCGGTTTTCATTATCCATGGTCCCAAACATGGTTTTCAAAAATTTGCCTCCAAAATAAAATATAACAATTTTTTCACCAGAACTAGAAAGGAGCAAGGAGGTAAGTGCAGACATTTCAATTTTAAATGCTGATGCAGATTCTTTCAATTGATCTTCTGCAAACTGAAAGTTTTGGTCAACGGTAAAGCTCTCTCGTATGATCTCACTTACTTGTTCATGAGCAGTAATGATGTCTTGTAGCAACTTATCTTATTCTGAAGCTTCTTCTTCTTACTCTCCTAAATTAAAATCCAGCACGACAGAAAAAAAAACTGTAAAAAAAAAAAAAACGATGTCATCTCCCTTTTCGAAGTCTGCAACAGAATCATAATTATTTACCGTAATTTGGGAGAAACACAGGGAGCAGAATGCGACGACCAACAACGCCGCAAGCATGATGAATGTGAGAAAGAAACACTTCCAGGGAAACAATCTAAAACAAACAATGGTCCCTCTTGAAAAGTAAAAAAAGGGGGGAGGGGCAATCTAGATTCCGTTAACTATGCACACACAACTAACCAACTACTGGTACACCTCAAGAAAAAAAATAAAACCAACATACTTTAAAATTGATAATATCCCCTTATGTCAACAACACGAAACCTTGAAAATATAGAACTGATATTCATATTACGCAACTCTACACAATAAAATACATTACTTAAATTAGTACCACGGATTTTTATTAGGCCTATTTTTTAAAACATGGTTATGCCAAGACTCCAACTAGTGGGTGATCAATCCACTGGTTGACTGAGTCTGAACCAAACAGGGGGGCTGCCTCAAATATCATATAGAACTCAACTTTATACTCTCCCATTTTTTTTTAATGAAACCAGTTTCGCTCATAACCAACACAATACAGGTAGAGCCTTCAGGTACCCTAACACTGTGCAACACAACTTACATTAAGGGTGGGGGATTAAATCTCTTTAAGTGCGAAATATGTGCACATGTTACATAAACATCACTGTGTACATTGACTAGTCGAGCTGTCACAGGAGAAGAAAAGCATTGGATCTTGTATGGTCCTGACCATCGATATGACAACTTAACCATTCTTTTGTCCACCGCCTTACTGGTGGGATGAGTTTTTAACAAAACAATTTCTCTTACCTTGAATGGATTATTTACTCTATTCTTATTATACTTAAACTAGCCTTCTCATGTGCCCGTTTGATATTCTTCAGATCAGCTGCCCAAACTTCACTAACGTCCTTAGTATAATTTGGAAGAAGGTCACTTAGTTGCCACAAATTCGAAAGTGGGTTATTTGGCAAATACGTGAACATCAACTGAAATGATTTCGACTTGTGTGACTTGTACTGAGCATAATTGAAAGCCATTTGCAACCAGGGTAAATGCTAATCCCATGAAGCCTGATCCGTCACATGGAAAGCTATTAAAACAGAATGGAGGTTGCGATTGAAACGCTCTGCATATAAAGGTGGGAGGTTATAAAGCAAACAAGGTGATATGTTTAACTCCATACAAGAAACACGTGTCTCTAAACAGCCTGAATGTGAACTGGCAACCATTATCCGAAACAATTGATGAGGGTACACCAAAATTTTGGAAAACATTAACCTGAAATGCACGTATCGTGGATATGGCATCTGCCTTTCTGAGAGGTACTAACCAAACAAATTTTGAAAAGGCATCCACACAAACCAATAGCATCTTGTGGCCTGCCTTACTTCTAGGGAAGGGACCCACAAAATCAATAAAACGTTTTTGTATGGGTCTTTCTGAAACTTCCCATGCCATTAGGCCTAAATGTGTATTCTGAACAGGCTTGCTCAGGGCGCATAGATGATACGACTTAACTCTATCTGCAATTTATGAATTCATCCTTTTCCAAATAAAACACTTCCGGACTACTTCTATGGTTTATATGTTCCAAGATGTACACCTACTGGGGGAGAATGGTAATACTCAAAAACCATAGTTTTTAACACTGACAGCAGAACAATGCATCTCTGGTTTCCTTTCGTGGTGCAGTAGAGTACACCCTTAGATAACACATAAGGTTTCTGCTCTATCCCAAACGCAAGATTTTCAATAATGATACTTAATTCCTGATCTTGTTTCTTATGAGACTGGATAATTTCAAACGCTAATGGAAATTCAGCTAACATATAACAATTCAAACTGTTATTAGGATTAGCACAATCTGCATTTTCAAACATCCGAGACAATGCATCATCTACAGGATTTTGAGTGCTTCTGATATGTTGAACTTGAAATTTTAAAGAAGAAATCGTCATCACCCAACAACAATTTTCCCCTAACTGTCGGGGATGAGACGAAAGCCAGGATAACGCTTGACTGTCGATTTCCAAGAAAAATTCTTCATGTTCCAGATACTTCCTAGATTTCTCGATACCAAACACAACAGCCAAACATTGTAATTCATAAATAGTTGAAGCTTTTTCCTCTTGTAGAGTGAGGCTACAGGATGCGAATGCAATAGGTAACCGATCACCATCTACTTCCTGCAAAAGTACGGCACCTATTGAGATTCCTGACGCATCGGTCTGGAGAATGAACAGCTTAGAAAAATCTGGCATTCTTAAAACTGGTGGGTTTATAATAACTTGTTTGAGTGTATCAAACGCATGATGTTGATCAGGCCCAATTCAAATTTTTAATTTTTCTTTCTAAGTCTGTTCAAAGGGGCTGCCTTCTCTGCAAGATTTGGAATAAACTTAACAAAAAAACTACATCATGCCTATGAATCTGGCTATACCTTCTGCATCATGTGGCTGTGGAAAATTTGGAATGGATTTAGTCCTTTCGGGATCAATAACTATTCCTTTGGAAGATATAATGTGGCCAAGAAAAGACATTTCCTCAATGGCAAAGTTTAGTTTAGAGGGGTTGACAGTTAAACCGGCCTTTTATAAACGCCCTAGAACGTCTTTCAAATGTCCTACATGTTCCTCAAAATTTTCTGAATATACGACTAAATCGTCTAAATAGTTGTACACAATCTTGAATTTAACATCATGGAAAATATTGTCAAGGAGTCTAGTCAAAACCTATGCTCCCGTTGCAAAATCAAAATGCACTCAGATAAATTAGTATAAATTCCAGGGGACACAAAATCCAGTAATGTGTTTCGATTTCTTCTTAAGTGGAATTTGATTATAGGCAGAATTTATGTCAAATGTGGTGAAAATTTTTGCTTTACCAAACCAGCCAAAAGCTGAATGCAGATCGGGCAAGGGCAGTGATTCAATTTCCATTTTTTTTGTCTGCCTTTCAGTAGTCCGAGACTAAGCAATGTTTTACATTTGGTTTTGGAACTAAAAATGGACTGGCATACCTAGATGTGGATTCCTCTATAACATCTTTAGCTAGCAATTCCTGAATTTGGGTTCTCAACGATTCCATCTTAGGTAGACTTAAACGGTATGGCCGACTTTTTACAGGGTCTAAAAGTTCAATTTCGTACTCTAGCAACTTTGTTAAACCTAAATTAGTAGTTAGAACCTTCAGGAACATGGTAAACATTTTTTTTATTCCTGTTTGTTGTGTAACAGATAAATGTCCTAAAGGATTAAATTCATCAGTACCACATTCTGTACTCACACTTGTAGTAGGTATACTTACTTCAGTACCTTTATTTTGGGGGCGAATAAAAAAATAAATTGCATACCCAGGATTAATCCTGTTTTTCTCATGAAATACGCACCTAAAATGCAATCTGTACTCAACTGTTCAGACACCAAACACTTTGTCAACCATGTAAAATGTGCAATTTTTATTTTGAGCAGCAAACAACAAGAAATAGGTAAGGGTCCATTGTATGCAGTGTAACATTGCATTTTATTTTGTTCTTGAGACTATATTAACCTCAACTCTTGTAGAGTCCTAAACAGGTCACCAGATATGAGTGTGCAGGCAGATCCCGAATCAACTAGTGCGTCAATATTTACTGACCCAAACATGGTGCACAAGGATGCACAACTCCTACTAAATTTGGAAGATGCACAAGACACACACTTGTTTTTTTGTAAACCCTTTGAATTTTCCAATGGTGCAAATAACCTCTGAAACTTACAACTAATGTTCGCAGCCTGAAAAATGTGAGCATTTTACTGTGCATTATTGAACTTGCGCTCACGGCGAGGGTTACCGGTCATGTGTTTCCCTCACAAGACATGTTTTTTAGAAACCCGCAATTGCGGGCAATGTGATCTACCTTATGACAATAATAACAGGTAAGTTTGTTTCGTGGAGGATCCCTGGCCTGATCCCTTCTAGAGTTATTCCCATTTTGGCCAGAATTAATATGTTTTTGAGCTTGATATTTTTTGTCGTGGGCTGGTATCCACCGCGTTTGTGTTCCCTTTGTCTTGTGGTCCCTTATGATAACATGGAGGATACACTGGTCCTGGCCTCTCACGTTTGCGGTCTACATAGCTAATGTTGTGAGCATGTATACAATTTTTTCTAGTCCAACAAAGCTACAGGTTTTCTCTAGGAAAACTAATCTTGTACGTTCATTAAGAGTGAGGCCCTCTAGAATGGTATCAACCACTTCACTCTCAGGTAGACCAAGCCTTAAAACAATGGATGCCTTCTTGATGCTGTTTACATACATGGCCAGTGGCTCATCAAAATCTTGCAAGCGATTAAAGTGCCTTAATCTTATTTCAGTGAGTAGCCTAGCTGGCACAAAAAATGTAAAATGTCCTTATGGTCGGCATAAAACATAGCTGACAGAGTAATAGCTAGCTGCGCTCTTTCACTCAGGGGGCCTTGAGTAAATGGAAAGAAAACCTCCAAAAGTTGGGATTCAGGGATGGTTTTGTTCTGATGGAGCCTAACAATTAATCTGAGGAAATCGAAATATTTAGAAATATACAACCCATCTACTATAGGTAATTATTTTAGCATGCACTCCAAAGTGTGTGGAACCTTTGCAAAATTGGGAGATGTCATTTCATAGGAACGATTAGCACACTGGGGTAGACATGTTCACTTTGGGCACAAATTGTGAGGTAACTTGAGGTGGAACTGTACTGATGAAAGGAAGAAGTTTTTGACTGCCAAAAGTAGGATTGAGGTTTGACACTAAAGGAGTGTTAATACAGGTGGTAACACTGGGAACTGAGGGACCAGCAACATTTATATTTGTAAGTTGGTCTTACAATCGGGAAACACTAGCGTCAGATTCCAAGGAAACGAGAGCGTTCTCTTCAATTCGCAACACTTTATCTGACAGGACTTAAACCTGT
Source organism: Dryococelus australis (assembly GCA_029891345.1). Taxonomy (NCBI): domain Eukaryota; kingdom Metazoa; phylum Arthropoda; class Insecta; order Phasmatodea; family Phasmatidae; genus Dryococelus; species Dryococelus australis. The sequence continues at coordinate 266,610,603 of CM056993.1, forward strand.
TCTATGAAATTCTGTAGGGATTTCGTTTTTTCTTCACTGAGTTCATCTTTTGCAATCATTAACAAATTTCCTACATACCTACCAAGGTGTGCAAGTCTATGTTTTGTCCTAGGGATAGACGAACTGCTTTGGTCGTCTTCAACATTTTCCACAAGTTCAATGAGAGTAAAAAGTTTTTCCACACAACAGTCATATAATTTGTCAAAATCAATTCCTCCTAAATTCTCAATGTCAGGCACAGTGTTTGCCTGAAGTGCTGAGCGCATTAACCTGCGCAATTCAGCGAAAGTACTCTGTACAGGAGAAATGCCATGAGTTTTCAACTCGTATAGAATTTCCTCTTTAATTAGGAACTCTGGTACAATGGCGCCAGTCATCTTGATATACTTTCTTATTTACTTACTTCAAATAAAACAAAAAAGCTTTCACAAACACACTAGAATAACAACATGAATATCTATTCAAGACACAATCATCAATAGTACACTATAGGTCACCAATCCGATCACCAATCAGGCATGCAGGTGAGAGGAGGGCTATGCAAATGCATGCACCCAAGGCCACGCATGACAAACCAAGAAAACCATCAGCTGCTGCTACCACTTTCTTATGCCACTAGTTGGGGCATAAGCAAGAGGTCATGGAAACAAGGGTTTTCAGGTGTGTCACTTGGAGGGCCTTTACTAATATGTAGAGCATCAATAGGCCGAGCACTGCAAGATTTGTTTTCTCCTCAAATACCTAAGTTTACTCATTCATCAAAACCATATTAAGCCACATTGGTTCTTCAACTGCATCCAACTCAAGATATATTATTAACATTGATTAGTCAAATCATAGTGAAGCTTACTAAGTTTTTTTATAGACACTTAAAGGGCAAGGGAAATTTAATTGAGAAATCGTGATACCTATTTGGATTCTGCAAGCTGTTTACTTGCACGTAAATATAAAATGGGTAACTAACATCTTCAACAATCTCACAATAATATCATCATAATTTTCACATCTTACAACTTGTTCCATAAAAAAAAAGTTTGGGTGTTACTCTTCACTTCAATATCTTGGTATTTTGTATTTTTTTAATTATTATTTTATATTATATTCAAATAACATTATAGGGGCCCCCCGATTACTTTAACAATTTTTTCAAAAAAATATTTATTTAGTTTTACATGTTACTCAACTATGAATTTGTGGCATCAGATTTCCAATTGTAATTCCAAAGAACAAAACTTAATACGTTTTACATGACATATAAATATATCTCCGACTACATCATTTTTTGTGTCGTTGCTCAATGTCCAAAACTATCATCATTTATGGAGCGAGTCTTTCCAACACGTCTTGGGTGCTGGCTACAAAAAATAAATAAAAGCAATTTAAGATAGCATGCTTGTTTTCTTTCCTGAGTAGGAGCAGCAGGAACTTGGTCGCACATCTCTACTCAGTAAGCATCGTGGCGATCAACCAGCATGGACCAAGGCCATTACATGGAGCCGCACCCAGCGAACAACCCTCAGCTATAAATTAATAACAATGGACGTAAATAATGTTCGCCGCGATAAAATACAGTATTCCCGACAACGACAAAGAATTAACAAACAGTTTACTCACCAGCGGTGACTTCGATGTCTTATAGTCTTATAAAAAGAGGGATCAAACAAGAGATCCAAAAATGGAAATTATGTTAACTACATGTTAAATATGGTGAAGGAAGAAGCCTTTCGCAGCACCAAAGCGTAGTGACGTGAAAGACTGTCCATAGAACATTACATAGAAGTGACAAACTTTAAATTACTTCGTACATAGTACAATCTATGCTATACTTTTATGCTGTGAAAATATAATTTATACATTTACCTGTTATTATTTTTATCACAAAATATTTATAATATCATCTTAGAATTTTAGACAACTGTAATAAACATAAAATTACTAATTTTCCTTTGTCCTTAAAACTCTTCGTTTTGCTACACAAATAGTACTCTTAGTAGCAAACATTTGAACTAAAATATAAAATACTTTGTAGAGAAGCTCAAAAAGGTTTTAAACACTCATCAACCGTTATATGTCGTGTAGACACAAAAAAAGTTAATCACAATGAAATATGAGTTTCTCATGTCTCGTTTTTTGGCAACTGAATCAGTAAATAATGACGGTAAATAACAATATTACAATAAAATAACTATATTGAGGAAGACGAACAAATAATCAGCACTTCGCCCATAAAACAAAGAAAAATTATTTCACTCAAAAAATCCCCAGTGAGGTATAAGAAATTAACAATACGTGGCGCAAATCATTAAGGCAAAGCACAAAACATAAATAAAACACAGAACGTACCTAAAAACGGCACAATAGTTGCATACCTCGTGTACAAGCAGAGAAATATTTACGAGTGATTCGATACCGAAGAACTCGATACTGACAGAAAATGCTACCGCAAGTGCTTGGCGGCATACGGAAGAAGTATCAAACTCGCAAGTTGATTTCTTTTTAATTTGAAGATTTTTTAAAAAATTAACTACACTTCACACATTCATAACACCTTAGTTCGTTATATTTCATGTATTTAAATTTATGCACATCAATTTCACTTGATAAAATGTGAAAGTGGATGAGGCGAGTGCAGGAAAGAGAAAAAGAACTGTTTTTTAATGTAATATTTTAGACCCGATAACTATTTTCTAACGTGTACAGTTTGTGTCAATTAGGAAATGGGTATTGGACCAGTACCTTCATTTGACCAAAGTTACCTTTTCACCAAAAATTTTGACTAAATTCTGAAACATGAATTTTGACTCAACTTGGTTAATCAAGACAATCTTAATAAGCGAGGGCAACCATAAGCAAACAGGAAAAAAAAAAAAAAAAGTAAATTAGTGTTTTTTATTTTGAAAAGTAGGCTATAAATGTTTCAATAAACAGTGAGTTTATTGATTCTAATATCTGTACCTTGAATAAACATGAAATTGTGTTTCTTGATAAATATGGAAAATAGAAATTACTGTGATGCCAACAGGCTTGGACATTCGTAACAAAAGAGGCATTTTATACAGAACATTCGTAACAGAACGTTATAAGATACAAATAACTGATCTAATATTCACAAAATCTGACAATATTTAAGCATTTATATTATTTAAGAGCACGGAGGTGTTATAAGTTTTCTTTTAAATATGAAACTTGGCTCATTTTTGAATACTTTCAAGTGGTGTGTCACTAAGGGTGGATCGCGTGCCAACCTACTATTTACGCGCAGCTACTGGTGTGAGCAGCGAGCATTAGCGCAGATACGCAATTACTTAATGAAGCTAAAATTGCTTCCCCGAAACATCATTTACGAGAAAAGGAAATGGGAGATAATTTCGTTTTCTAATGCTAAATTATTCTCACGAATATTCTTATGTATAGGCTGTTCACGGTAAAGTAAACACTTTTGAAAGCCCTGTTAAGATCTACTTGTATGTACATAGTGTATTCTTCGTCATACGTAAAATTAACATTGTCACGTGCCTGATTAAGTTATTCATACGTTGATATACTGAAAGTGTATGATTATTAGAAAAGTATATATTTTACAAATTCACTTATGCTTTTAAATGCATACGCATTAAAAAAAAAAGCAGAAAGCAAAACAAATCATTTCGGTTTTTACAAATTTTACTAAAGCTTTTAATTCAAACGTTAAGACTTGGAACTACTTTGCATCCATCGTTAATGGCTGTTCACGATAAAGTAAGCACTTTTGAAATCAACCTTAGAAAAAGTCACTGCCGTTGCCTGCATATATTTAAACGCGCATACGGAGTGACATACGTCCAGCAATGTTGGTAACGATGGGTGGAAAATAGTTCCATATCTTAACGTCGAAAAAAAAAGTGCTAGGTAACCATTTGTGATAACTTAAACTATATTTATCTCGTTTTTTGTTTTTTTGTGTATCGACATGCAAAATTTTGCAAATTAGTATTTACATTTACAATAATTTCACCGCTCCCCCTGACCGACCGTAAAAATATATGGAGGTAGTGACGGTGACATTTTTCAAAGGTTGATTTCCAATGTGCTCAATCAACTATAAACAACTTTACGTAGAAGGAAGCATATTGCCTTGGATAGAGCTTAGAACTAACGCAGTGCTACAAAAGAAAAAAAGGTTTGTTCAACCTGCAAAATAATAGTTTCTATATGACCAAACATATATGCAGTTCCTCGGACAAAATATGTTGAGTAGACAAAACTTGAAAATCAACCAATATTGTTTTGTTTCTCTAACAAAGTGCACACTTGAGTTGACCAAATTTATGTTCTGGGGCAACCAAGTTTTACCGCAAACAAAACGTTTTGTCACATCAACTGTATGTATAATTTTGGCCATATACAAACACATATATTGTCTGCTCAAACAAGACTTTCTTTCAGTAGTCTGAAATATAATAAGCGTTTTCTTATGTCACCACATGGTAATGAAGGAACGATAAATAATTTTAGGAACACAACATCATTCAATTATCGGGAGTTCTTTAAAGGTGTATATATATATATATATATATATATATATATATATATATATATAATATATATATATATATATATATATATATATGTATTTGACTAGTAACGTAACCAGAATGAAGGATAAATATTTGAGTTTCTGGATATTACATTATTAAATGACTAAGTACAAAGCACAAAAATATGGGTTCCAATATCAACCTCCATCCATGAAAAGTGAGGGCTTGGCAGCACATTTGTGCATATAAAAATGTAACTATATCACTTTGTTTGTTGTTTCCTGTGTATTTATAATATACCGTACATTGTGAACAAAAATTGCGTCTTGAGTTTTTAAGCTATATACCGCCGTTTTCGAGAAATTAAATCGTAACATTCAAACAATGAATCTCAACGTCCGGCACATTTTCTGTAGATGCCAGACTGTCTTACGTGATATCAAACCACACAAGTCTACACTACATGCGGATACCAAACATACTTCTTCTTGCAACCTGGATATATATTTGTCAAGAACATAACAACTGATCGTACGGCAACATATTTTTGGCTTCAGAAGAAGTGTGAACTTGTTTGTAATACTTCAAATGAAAAGTTTAAATAATATATAACTTTCTCAGCAACTCATTGCTTTAAAAAACCATGTTTTATCGTGTTTATCAACATAATTTCAATAAGGAGCAACATTATTCTTTTCTCTACATTTCCTATCACGTTGCACTGCGTTAGCATTGAGACTCAACGCCGATGGGTTTCCGCCGTAGACTAAAGATGAGGTAGACAGCTTATTCGTCTTCTGCGCATGTACCCAACATTGACTTACCGCAAAAGAACACAATTGTCAACGTTATATGGTCAACAGTGTTGAGCATGTTTGTTTATATCTTCATTTTTTAATGACGAGCACTATTGTATGAATAAAATACCTTTACCAATTAAAATTTAATCAAATTGCATGACAAATTGAATAGAAGATGTTTAAAAACATCTCAAAGCACTTGTTTACCAAACATTATTCTAACCTCAAATCCAAACCATGACGTTTTCGCTATACGTGTTAGCAGAAAAGCAGTTCAATGATGGGACACGAAGATTGTTTCTACGCAGCCAGCGAGATCGGTCTACCTCATCTTTAGTCTGTGGTTTCCGCACGCTCACGAGTATTTGGAGTTAGTGAAGGGGATGTTGTTGGAGTATATAGCGGATGTAGTTCGAAGTCACGTTCAGTCTGGTTTGATTATCGTCGCCGCTAAGAGCCCTGCTGCAGCGCTGAAGTACATTACGAAAGAGGATATATTGCCTTAGTACAATGTAAGTTTAAGTAAGTTACATTTTAATGTTCAATTACACCAGTGACTACGTAGTAATTCTCACAGGAAATATTATATTTTATATCCCTTTGTTGTTCGTAATGAACAGTCTATGCGATATATTGAGTGTTGATTTAATGAGTTTCGTAGTAATTGTCGTGTTATGTTGCAATAACATTACATATGTAAATAAGGCCCGTGGTGGCGCAGTGGCCAGACTGCTAGCCTTCCACTATGGCGAATCGTACTCGATTCCCGGCGGGGTCGACACGAATATTTGTATCTGGGAGACGTGGCAGACGTTGCCATTGGCCAGCGGGATTTATTTGGGAGAACACCCATTTAAACACTATTTAATTTCGCTTGCTCCATCTCCACCCATCGTCGTCTTCATCGGCTTAAATTATTTTTCACGAAAATGGCGACATTTAGCTTAAAAACACAAGATGGAATGTCTGTTCACCAAGTACGGTAGATTAAAAATTCACAGGAAACAACAAACAAAGTTGTTACATTTACATTTTTATTTGCACAAACAGGTAGCCAAGCCCTCACTTTACATGGAAGGGGGTTGCTATTGGAGTCAATATTCTTGTGCTTAGTACTTCGTCGTTTAGTAATGCAGTATCCAGATAATCAGACATTTATCTTTAAATCTGGCTGTTTTACTAGTAACAAACCATCTGCTTCAAATACACTTTCAAGGATGGTTACACCCCTTCAGAATAGACTTAAAGTATAGGTCGTGTGTATATTTTTGACCTATTCTTTGATGAATTACCTGCCGAAGTTTGTCGGTAGAGTTCCATCCTGTATATGTGCGCCAGCTGATTAATTAACCTAAGACTACGGACTATCGCAAACGCAAAACGTGTCCAAGTGAACTCTCACTATATTCTAGGAGCTGACTCTTAGCTTGCAAAAGTAGCTCACTATAGCTCCATATTTGAGTATGAAAAGGGGAGGGGAGTTGATGGGTTGATATTTCAAAAGGAATCTTCCATGTTTTATTGCGGGGCCGCAGTGGTTTACTGGCCAGACTACTCGCTACCCACCGAGGTGAACCGGGTTCGACTCCCGGCAGGGTCACTCCCGGATTTCCGCAAGTGGCAAGCGTGGCGGACGAGGCCACTGGTTGGTGGGTTATTATCTCGGGATATCTCGTTTTCCCGCCCTTTCATTCCGGCGCTGCTCCATGCCCATCACGCTTCACCCTCGTCGGCTCTCAGGATTCGGATGTTAAGAGTCGTCCAAATCTCTACAATCCATTCCTCATGTTTTGTTGAATATTCTGATTCTACGTTAACACACATGAAAAATTTATTTGAATGCATTTTTGAGATGTAGATGTAGCTGTAGCCTTTTAGATGGCACTGTGATTGGTGCAAAGTAGATTACGTTTGGTCACATTAATTGGGAACCACCACGTTTCGTTCCAGACGGAATTTGCGATACAGTCTACAGCATTTGTGTGTAAAACATGCTGTTCAGTCTGCGTCAGATGGCGCTACAGGAAGCGATAAGTATGCAAGATTCTAGGTTCTATGGCATGGGAAACCGCTATGATGTAATGCATTATACAATAAAGTCGAGGAAAAGTAACATGTAATGTTTCGAAACATGACGATGCGATATGTGTTTGCAGAGAGTTACATAGTCTCCCACCATCGGGATGCTTGTTTTCTGTGAGACCACTTGCGTGTTACCAGAAGGAACATTGAAATTGCAAATGCTGGAAACCCCACCATTCATTACAGATTAATTTACCATATGGTAAAACATACACAATTACAACGAGACATGTACATGTGAGGTGAGGTGTCGTCAGATACAGTTTGGTATAAACAGGTACACAGTAAAAAACATTGAGGTAAAATTCCCTTATAGGTAAGGGAAGATAATTGCCTCTACATGTAAGGTAAAATTACCACTTAAATGTAGAGTAGAATTACATAACAAGTAAAGTACTATTCCCTAATCACATAGGAGAAGTATTTGACAAAAGTAGAGATAAAATCCTATACAAGTATGGGAAAATTAAATATATTGTATAATAAAATTATATGAAAAAATATCCCAGATTATAAGTACCATTAATTTTGAATTACCTATATCCTCTTCCTAATAGTAATCGAAACGCCAACACTAAAATCCTCGACATTTGTTGGTGGGTGGGCGCGAAACGTAGTCCTCTAACACAATAGGCCGATGCTCTATCACTTACACCACGACAACAGCACGACAACCTTAGTGAATAATAGCATGTTACAGGATTGTTTCTTCCGCCAGTCCCTTCACATAGCCGTTGAGAATGCTGAAGCGATTCATGCGTCGTAATTTGTAAGGTAATTTTCCTATCCATATACGAGACTTTCCACTACCATGCACGTGAAATTTACTCCACAGTGTGGTAATTTTACCTTACCTGTAAGGAAAACTGCTTCTGCTGTATTTCCTTAGCATTCTTTCCGAAGGAGAAAATGGCTTATGAGATAACTTTCGTGTCTGTGTACGTGTATGTGTTTCACCAAACTTGGTAAGCATGTAGTACTTAGTCAGGAAATCTGGGTTTTATAGTTTTCGACCACGCCAAACATATACTCTTAAAATGGCGGCCAATTTGAAGTGAAGCGAAGTGGAGAGATTTGGGCGGCTCTTAATATCGTGGTCTTCAGAGCCGATGAGGGTGTTGAAGTGAATATGGAGCGGAGCCGTGATGAAGGGGCGGGGGAAATGGGAGATCACCGAGAAAACCCGCCGACCAACGGTATCGTCCGGCAAGATTCCAACTTGTGAAAATCCGGTGGCCCGGCCGGAGATTGAGCGTGCTAATCGCTCAGTCACCGTGGCTGCCGCCAATTTAAAATTTACGGCGATATGTCATATCTGGGAACCATTTAACCGATTTAAACCAATGTTTTTTTTTGTCAGTGTATGATGTAGGCAATGAATTTAAAGGTGGATATTGTTGTTGGTCGTCCATTTTGGAGGATAGCGCCACATTAAATTATAAAGCCTTTACACTATATCTCGAAAACTACTCAAGCAATTCTCATCAAATTCAGCACATAAGTAATGCTGTGGCAGACCATATAAACGTATGCGATTTAAATTTATTAGGCACTTATTTCCCAACGATAGGTATATAAATATTTAATTTTATTTGGTTTATCTTCCATACCGTCCGACCAATTTCGACCAAATTTTGTATAGTAAAATTATTTATTAGGCAAATCATATATGCGAACAAATAGCCACTTTTGTCCACAGTTATGTAAAATAGCGCTGCACGAATAAATGAAGTTTTTATGTCATATTTCGAGAAACAATTCACCAATTACCACCAAATTTGGCAAACAAGTAATACAGCGCCAGATTTTGCAAACTTTCATGTTTTAAGTAAGGCAGACGCGTACTTTCAAAATTGTGCCCCTACAGAGATTTTAGCTTAATATGCTGTATCATCGAAACCATGCAAATTATTCCTACTTAACTTTTCCACAATTATCGAAGAGAGAAGATATGACAGATATGACAAATTGAAATTTTTGTCATATCTCCAGAGAGAACCAACAGATTCACACCAAATTTGGCACAAAAGTAGTTCCATGACAGGCAATAAACGTACGTTAGTCACTTATTTAGAAAATGGCGGCAATGCAATACGTAAGTCAATATGTTATATCTAGTAACAAATTTTCAACTCAGATTTCTATTCTGTTAGTTTCTACTATAGCCATCCAATTATAATAGGTCCGTCATTTTGTAAGATAGCCCCGCATTGAAAAAATATATATCTCTCGGGAACCAACAAACCGAATAACATAAAATTTAGCGAAGAAGTAGTACTGTGGTAGGTAACGTTAATTTATAGGTTTTACGTGTGCCAGAAACTTATTTTCAGAATGGCAGCTTTAATAACACTACCTATGAAACTATACAGCCAATTTTAACATAACTTTGTATACTTTAATTATGACAATTATAGAATGTGCTAAAACATGATTTTTTGTCCTACATTTATGAAGATCGTCGCATGAAAGAATTGAGTTTTAATATCACAAATCGAAAACCAATTAACCGATTCCCAACGAATTTTATAAACAAGTAGTGCTACAGTAAGTTATGTAAACTAACATGTTTTAGGTATGGCAGCCCTTTTTTAATGACATTAATATAAATAAATTTGTTAGTATGTCATATGTATCTATTAAACAATTCCACGAAATTTAACCAAATTTTTTTACACTGACTGTATTCATCAGCAGCATACATCAAGCATACGGAGATCCTCTTTTGCCAGCCTTTTTGCAAAACAGTGCCAGGTGAGAAAATTAATCTTTCGCTATATTTCCGAAATAATTCAACTAATTTGCATCGAATATTGCACACCAGTAGCGATACAGACGGACATGTAATCCCACATGATTTAATCGCTATCAGACAATTTTTTTTTTTCAAAATGACGGTTATATAAATATTTTTAGAGTTTGTCTAATCTATCTATTAAACGATTCAACCAAATTCAACGAAATGTTTTATGCTGGCAGCTTCTATTATAATCGTCCTATACAGAAAATTTTCTCTTCAGGAAATTTTGAAAGATAGCACCAAATTAGTCAATTAAGTTTTTATGCCAAATCTCGTTGACCAGGAAATTATTTCCACCAAATTCTTTACACAAGTAGTCCTACTGCAGGCCACGTTATCTTACGTTTCTTAAGTGGTCAATACTCATTTTCAAAATGACGAGCCTGAAAACATTATCATTCAGAACGTTAGACATTACATCCTAATACGTGACTCCAAATTCTACCTCAGTTGGCTGCACACTAGCTTATAACACGAGGTGTTATGGCCTCAAGTCCAGTTTAAGGGGCATATGTATTTATTTATAATTGTCTTAGTACTATCGCATATGTTTCTGACACGATTTATAATGACATTGCTGTGAATGAGATGTTAAGGCCTACTTACCATCCAAGCTTTTAAGAAATCAATTAAAAATTATTTGCATTCACGTAGAAAGAAATGACTTCTCGTGTGTTACTGCAATCCATTGTTTGAAATGTCGTGTTTTAAACTCGTTGGAGGCAGAAAGCTTCGTACGTTAGACATTTAGTTTATGTCGAATTTCCAATTGGACGTGCTACTGTTACTTCACAAGGTGGCATATTAATCTGCACAAGAGAAAATATAAATTATTTTTATTTGCAGCAAATTTGGATCAAACGTCGACAATACTTTATGCTGAGCGTTTTGCAGACGGGTCGCGGTCGCACACGTCAATTTTCCGAATGCAAACATTAGACCGACGTACCTCTCGCGGAATACCCGTATTTATGGACCCCTACAATCATGCCCCATTTAAAAGTACATACTCTCTCTCGCTCTCTCTGTGGACTCACTCTGACAGCTAACATGTGAATGGAGATTTTCGCTTGTGCAGCGTCCTTTTTAAGCCAGTTAACTGCCAGCGAAGGTTGGTGCACCCATTTTGGGCCACATAGTGTACTTAACACAGCAAATTAGAGCGGGCCTTTGACAACAGATTTCGTGAATTTCAAAGGCAAGGAAACTCATTAAAACGTCGCCATGATTTATTCAAAAAGTAAACAAAATTCACGCTGTATAACCCACTGTATAATACTTTGGCATTTATAACCATGTAATGAATATAACATAACCGTACAATTTTTTAAAATAAGGCGAAATAGTTACTTAAATGATAAAAATTTATATTCTTAAACTTGCCATAGTAGTTGTAAAATTAACTATAACAGGTTTTACAGCCTTTATTCGACAGGAGTTATATCATTTTAAAATATATTCTATTAGAAGATTAATCTTAAAGATTGACTCTTGAAAAAGATACTTGTAAACTCTGTTTTCAACATTTATTATTGGAAGAGGAGGCAATGGAAGATGAGTATCAGATCAGGTCCTTGAATTTTACAGATTTTAAACCACTTGTATTTATTGTGGTGTAACTTTGTAGAGAAAGTAATTCGAATAAAAAGAGAGAATTATAAAAGGAGAAAAATCCGGAGATTCGGGGGCGCCCATGATGGCAAAGTGAAGTGGATATGCGGCATATATGATATGAATGGCACATATGGCATGTAAGGGGGGGGATGAAGGTGCCCAGAGAAAGCCCACCAAGCAACGACATCGTCCTCCATGATCCCGCCTGGAATCCAACCCAAATCGTCATGGTGGGAGTTCGATGTGCTATAGGCTGTCCACGGTCAAATGAGCACTTTTGAAAGCCCTGTTAAAAATCTACTTGAATACACGTTGTGTATTCCTCCACCTTATATATAATTAACATTGCCCTTGGACTCATCACTTTATTCACGTATCGTCCAAATGAAACCGAAATTATTAAGAAAGTAAATACTTTACAAATATGCTCTTTATTCACACTTCGAAGCATTAAAAAAAAAAAAAAAAAAAAACAGGTAGCAAAAGAAATAATTCCAAGTTATCAAAAAAGGCAAAGAACAATTTTTTTCTATTCGACGTTAAGATAGTGAACTACTTTCCATCCATCGTTAGCAACTTTACTGGGCGAATGTCACTTAGTGCACCGATTAAAATATGTGCATAGGGGCAGTGACTTTTTTCTAAGGTTCATTTCTAAAGTGCTCACTTTATCGTGAACAGCCTTTAACCACGTGACTACAGTGGCACCTTTTATAGAAAAATATATCTCTTTAGCAATCTGTCAAAGTTGATCAATAAAAATAATACAGGATGATTTTTTTAAATAATGGGGAAAAAATTAACTCAACCCTGATGAAGCTGTTGAAATTTAAGGAGACTACGAGTGGAGCGGAGGAGTTTATAGGACTGTTAACAACGGGGCAATGAGAGCCGATTAGGGTGAGGTGAAGTGAGTATGAAACAGCGCCATGATGCAGGAAGTGGGATATGAGAGATCCCCGAGAAAACCCGCCGACCAGCGGCATTGATCGGCACGATTCCCACGTGCGAAAATCCGTGAGTGGTCCCGCTGGAAATCGAACCCGATTTTCCTTCGATGGAGGTGATCGCTTGGAAAAGTTGACTCACAAGCTGCCTACTCTACTCGTAAGTGTTAGTGTTCAGAAAGGAGTCGTGTAAAATTTCAAATCCAGAATAAATGTTGTTGGACGAGTTGGAAACTTAAACAACTCTGGACTGATAATTCTTAAAATATAAGTCATATTACCTTTGTTAAACAATAATGAAGACAACGGAAATTTTTATTGTTACTCTTATGACCGAGATAAATTTAATATCGATAGACAGAACAATTTTTTTTCTCTGAATTAGTGTGTAATTCAGTAAATAATGAGATATTTTGAAAATTATGAACTGTGCAACATCCACTAAAACCTACGTAAAACCCTTCCTTTCAACATGTTGCATTTTTAAATTAAAAATTCCCGCTGACTGAAGTACGAAATGAGCGTGTAGCGTCTGCGTTGAATGATGGACATTATTCTTGCGTATCGGTAAAGGACATGACATTGTCAGATCTTCATGAAAAGAAACAGCAATATACGACCCACATAGCTGCACATACAAGTTGCGTTTATAAACAATATTCGTTGTTAAAAGGAAAAAGAATTTCATAATTCATAGAATTTTTTTAACACTTTACGAGTACCTACCAACACCGATGTTTCTTAGTGTAATATCCGTTACCCTATTTCAAAGACACAGAAGAATAAATTTTCCTAGTAACAGCTGAAAATCACAAAGAACAAAAAAATGTTTATATGATAACTTACGTATCTAATCTTAAATATATTTGGTATGTGAACTTAATGAGTTTTAAAGAAACTTGGCCTATTTTATCAATGCAAGAAAGAAATTTAGATGTTTTTTCACTTGTTACTTTATAAACATCAAATTTGCGACGATTTCAAATCCCCATTACATGTATACATTTTAAGCGGCGAATACACCATTTCGCACAAATATAGTGTATATTTTCCATCCTTGACAGTGTTATTTATTTACTTCACTTGGAAGTGTAACACCACAGTTAATAATGTTCCCCAGTTTCCTTTAGCACTGAACTGCTTGAGTTTTATTATGAAACACAAAATATTGGCGAATCTGTATAAAACATCGAGGGCTTGCTTATCAGATTTCGTCCCTAGCAAACTGGTTTCGGTACTGAGTCACTCCCTTATTGAAATTCAGCTTCCAGGCGCAAGGAGGTAATTTGTACGCATAGAGATGTATCGATAAATAGATCGATCCATTATCAGTATTGGGAAACATAGCTGCAGGGATCTGTATAAAGGGAAACAAGAGACTTGATGGCCTTTCTGGTGGTATGGGTTGAGAGTGGTTTCGCAGATTGCTTCACTGTTCGTCTTTGCTCGTCTACCATACACGTTGCATTAAAATGGCGGAGCAATTTCAAATTAAAAGAGTTATTAATTTTTACTCTTTTCACATATGTTAGACCCCTGTCGAGTTGGGGAAACTGGAAGAAATATAAATTTATATTATTGTTGTTTATTACTTTTTTTGCATGGAGAACAATGAGGTAGTATTAATAAGCTATATCACAGTGATGCGTATATTACATAACATTGTTAAGGTGGGCAAGTTCATAATGCCCAAGTTTCGAAAAGATACACTGTTAATTATTCTTGGTATTATTTAACGTCAGCAGCTATACAAAGTACGTAGAGTTGCATTAGTAACACATTTTGTAATTATTTAACGTTTGCAGATCTGCATATCGGTATAGGGCCTATTTGCATTGAATATTAAAATACACACACCTATTAACTCACTGACAAGTTTTCTCACATTTTTCCATTTCTGTTTTACATAGATATTATTCAAAAATAATTTACAAAGTTTATAAATTTCATAAAAAAACTATTTTAAAAATTACTAAAAGTTGTAAATATTTATAAGACGAAAATGTGAATTATTACGAAACGAGCGTAGAAATCCAAAGGGATATCATATTAAATTAAAGAATTGCCTTCGTACTACAGACTTAGAATAAACCTTGTATTGATATTAACTACACTTTTAAAACCGTGATAGCAAATCACTGCAAAAGTTTATTCAACGTACTAAATGCTTATAAACAAATACTTCTTTGAACCGAATTAATGAAATTAGATCAGGCATGGAACATTGAAATGTTCTCTTATCGTGCCATTACTGTATATCCCATATCCCTATTTTTGGGAATCTGTTAATTTTGTTACTGTCTCAATAGGACGCTCTTAAATTTGCAATGTTTCAGTCGTCAAACCCGCTACAACTGGAGCATAAAATCGTCTTACTCAGTTGGTGTATCAACGCATGAAAAAATTTTTAAATAAAGGTGCTATTGCCAAAAAAAAACGAAACGTTGAACATTTTCCTTTAATATTTATTGAAAGTAATTCAGTTCACTCACTTAACACAGCAGAAATGCGAAACAGTTGCACTACACCAAGCCAAACAGTCTACGAGACCAGTATCGCAGAATCCATTATATTACCATTAATCATTTAGTAATTAACAAACATGGCTGCCGCGGTCCTGTGTCCGTCCATCGCGGCAGCCGGTCTAAGTATGTGAGGAGACAATGGTCGCCCTCTGCTGGCATCGCGACAAAGTTCCCGGTGTAACCGGCGTTGGATCCTCCCCTCTAGGTGGCCGATACCTATAAACAGGTTATACCTGGAGCACTTCTTTCTAACCATTTCTTGAACCCCCACAAAGCAAAAGCTAAATCGGCTCTTTGATCTTCAGGGTCCACCGGGAACTTTGTAATTTTGAAACCGTCATGCTGTCCGGAAATTTAAAGAGAAACTACACTTACTCAACTACACTTACTACTTACTCAACTAACTACCACGTCCGCACTTGTCCTTCTTTCACGTTAAAATTAAGCATGATGGTACCCCTTTATCTGCATTTGCAGCCCAGTGCGCTTGAGTGTGTACGGTCTTAGTTTTGGGGTATGGTCAGTAACCAGAATCATTTTCCGTCACCTTGCCCCCGGGCGCAAAGGGCATAGTCAAACCACACTGCAGTATTTCGTTACGGTTCACATTTTCACACACACCCATTTAATACATTCTGCTAGCGACCTCTTTGAGGTCCGGTCTTTCAATCCTTGGGTTGTCCTTCTTCCAGTCTCACGTCCCGTTGTCATCTGCCATGTCTTCATCACTTGTTCCCTAGACGAGACTAAGTCCCATCCAGGGAGAGGGATATATCCGGGCAATGTCATGATCGGTGTTTAAGGGAGGGGTGGGAGGGAGTTGTAGATATTTGCTTTAGGGGTAACTCTTCCTTTTGTTGTTCTTCCGATCCTAAGTTAGGTGCAGCCGGGTGGGGGGCCTGTGGACCCCTTTTAGATCCCCCTCTCCTAGCAGAATCCTTCCCTCGGGCTGGTTTCCCACAGGGAAACTGATGGTCTCGTCGGGATTGGCTCTGGTTTGTTTAGGATGCCGACAATGATAAAAGACTAGTACCGGACCACAGTATACTCTGTGAAGGGTTTACTGTAGTCAAAGGTACGCCTCCCATAAGTACGGACGGCATCCTTGAAGATCTCTGACTCAGAGAATCATTCGCCTCTTCGCCAGTAGCACTCTCTGAGCAAGCTCAGGAGTGTATCTTCTCAGTTGGAAGGCCCGTCTGGGCTACGACGAGCCTGTATACTGCTGCCATTCTGGGGAAGAGGATCTTGTCTCCCCATTATATCAGCCTGACTACCGTGGCCAGGACTGCCATCAGAATGTTGGGTTCTTCCAACCTCGTATGTGCCTCGTATGATTTCGTTGTACAACCACAGTGAACACTATGGGTGCGCCCTTGCAGTTCAAGCCTGCACGGCGGCATTCACCATGTTCCGTTCATCCAGCCAGTTGGACACAGTTCTCTCAGTAGAAGGGGCTGCATCATTCCTTCTCACCAGCTGCCTATAGATGAATACTTCCCTGTACACCTCAGTTTCTCTTGGTTGTACAGTTTTGACCTCCTCCATAGGTACCCCATTCCCCATACCTCTCTGGCACGGTTCATGACGCAGATTGGTCTTCATCTGTTGTCCCTTATAAGCTTGTTCATGTTCTTGGACAGGTGGGCAAAACCCTCCCGGGCGAATACTACTGGGTTCCAGGCACGTGGCCACCCATCTGCCATTTCCACATTTCCCTGGCCATGATTTCCTTGTCCTTCCAGGACTATAACTAGCATTATAGACCTGAACTTAGGCAGCTCAATCCCCTTTTCTGGTTTGGTTCTTCCATTGTCAGGCAGCAGCTGGGAGGGGGGCTTGTTGACCTCTTTCTGATCCCCCTGCCCCTGCTGGGATCCTGCACTGGAAGGGTTCTGTCCATGGACAGCATTTCCTTCTTGTATTGGTGAGCGAGAGGTGAGAGGGCTCCTCTCACACTTATTAAATACCAGCACTTTGAATAATATGTTTTTCAGCCATTGCGACCATTCACATCGTCCTCATCCTCCGAACTGTCACCGATATCTCCACTCTATCTGCGACTCGACCACCAGATGTCGAACTCCTCTCTTCTCTTTTCTGTTGACATGAGGTATTTCAGAACCTCAGATGCCAAGTCCCTGTCCCTGAGCATGTCCCAGAGTCCAAGAGGTCCATGTTTTCCCTCAAATTCCAGAGGGAGGTCTTCTATCTTGGGACAACTTCTCTCTGAAGTTTCCATGTCCGGTCAAGAACTGCACTGAGTAGTGCTCTATTACGAGCCATTTCCCCAAACACAGCCTCTCTATCACGTTTCATAGTATAGGACCGAGTACCGACCCTTGCTAGCAACCCTTACTCAGCACTTTCTCCTCCCAGTAGGTTCCCATTCCTAGAACACATGTTCTTTCTACCAGGAAGTTCTTTGTTATCCCACAGATGATCCTGGGGCACTCTAACAAGCAAGCTGCCACAAAATCTGTAGCCTCCATGCATTATCTAACACCCCCGATATATCCAGGGATACCACAAGCATATAGGTCTGAATAGGTCCTCACTTGATTGGCCATGTTCGTAACTGCCATTTCTGTGTTCTTGCCTTTCATATTACCATACTGCTTTGAATGGATGCCTTGGACTACGTACATGTATTCCACCCATCAGCCTCTTGTTGATAAGATGTTCCAATGTCTTCCCCACCACAGACAAAAGTGTTATTGGGCTGTATGCCTTTACATTTATCGGGTTTCTCCCTCCACCCTTATAGATCACTATAATGAGACCTTTCTTCCACTCTTTGGGGTAGGTACCCATTTTCAGGTAATCATTTAACAATGAAAGCATTTCTTCCCGTATCCTTGGATATGATTGAAGGAGAATTTCCCCTGTCAATCCGTCCATTCCTGGGGCCTTCTTCAATTTTATCTTCCTCACAATATTATTCAGCTTTTCCAGGGAGAATGGTGCTGTTTCCTCTATGCTCATCGCCATGTCCTTCTTTGCGCTCATATGGAGGTTATATTACATTTCCTCAATCCGAGTATCATTTGGCAACAAGACTTCCATCAATCTTGTTTTCGGGAGCATTGTTGTTGTGTACATGGTTGATGAATTGCTGAATTGCCTCTAGTATGCAGTTGCATCGTAAATGTAGCTGTCCAACAAAAATGTAATTTCTTAGGGCTGGAATATCCTGCAGGCAATTTTCACAAATTGGATATGACTTGATATAATTATCCTCTCTTAACATGGCAGGCAAAAATTCATACATGTTTTTCATCTATTGCAGAGCAAAATAAATAATAAATTGTTTAGGAACATATGCTAAATCATTGTGAATGCTTAGTGTTATCGGCGATTTTGTTCTTCCAAATGCAAATTATTGCATTCAAAGTGCTGGTACACTTATAGTCACAATTGTCACAGCAGTGACCATTATGCACTTTTCCTTGGCATTCTCACTGTTGCTTATGATCTCAGAGTTGGAAGGTGTTCCTTGCTGTCTGCTATCTTGTAACGTGCTGCTCCCCTTACCATTCTCGAAGACATTGAGTTAGAGACGGTGAAGCACAAACACACTTTCGAAATATAGTAAAGTGTTGTGAAGCGATTAGTAAACTTATTAATGTTGGTCGATGCCTTACAGCTCCACGCAGTGACCCAGATGACTGCTATACATGAAGTGAAAATTATTTAAATGATTCTCTCCTTATATAGTAACCCGATCCAATATGGCTGATGCACCTCTTTGAACTTTCTCTATTTCGACCATTTCGCAGATGCCCAGTTGAATTTTCCCTATAAAAGCTTCTTCACAAACCCTCCAGAGGTAAACTCATGTAATAAATCTTTAACTGACATATTAAGAAACAGGCGTTATACAAAGCAACATATGAAACAAACTTTTTTAATAAAATGTGAAGTAAGTCTTCATTTAATGAAATTATTCAAATAACAGCACAAAACGAGGAGTCTTATAATTCAGACACTCGAGAGTTATACAAGGTAGGAAATTATATTTAATAATATTATACAAGGTTACATAAACATTAACGTACACTTTACTGAAATGTGGGATATAAAGGACCAGTTTATATATAATAATACGATGTAAAAATTAGGAGTTTTTTCTTACACGAGGTGGGAAAACATAATAGAACAGTCTTCATTAAAATAATATTTAAAATAACACTTTACTGAAATATTGGGAAAACACGAAGTACCAGTCTTTTTATTTATATTAAAATGTAAAATTGTGTATAGGGCGAACATGTTACTTTACTGAAATCCTAGGAAATATTAAGAAATATGTGAAACAGTATTTTCAAATAATAAGACGTAAAATTAGGAGTCTTTGCTTTCACTAGGTGGGAAATATTAGAAGATGTAAAATAATACATTACTGACCTATTGGGAAAACATGAAGGAATAGTCATTGGTTACACAAGGTGGTAAATATTATAATAGGTGTTGTACACTTTACTGGAATTGTTGGGAACAAACTTATTATACAATAAAACATTAAATTTATTTATATTTTATTGAAATACTGGGAACATGAAAGAACATATGAAAAATACTTCATTTAATAAAACATCCTACTATTAAGTAGACAATCTCTGTCTGTCCGTCTTTAATACCTCTAAGTCCCTTGAAACTCAACAGAATTTCTTCAAAATTTGCAGAGCTAATCCTCAGGGTAAAATACAGGTCAAATTCGAATTTCAGAAAGATCAGATTATGCAATCATTATCATTTACCCTAAAAATTCATTTTTAAATTACTTTTTCCTATGAAAAGTTTTGTAATAATGCATAGAGAATATTGCTTAGAGATCTGAAGGTAATGGAATATAATTTTTGTTTAATTTGTATGTCTCGCTTCAGTGTTGAGTTAATTAATTGGGGACACAGTGGCTCAGTGGATAGAGCGATTCCAAGTAGGGCCTTAGTGGCTCAGTGGATAGAACTATGTTAAGTGGGGCCGCAGTGGTTTAGAGGATAGAACTATATCAAGTGGGGCCACAGTGGCCAAGTGGATATATCTATATATATATCAAATGGGGCCTTAGTAGATTATTGGACAGAGAGAGTCCAAGTGGGGCCGCAGTGGCTTAGTGGATAGAGCGATTCCAAGTGGGGCCTTAGTGGCTCAGTGAATAGAGCATTTCCAAGTGGGGCCTTAGTGGCTCGGTGGATAGAACTATGGTAAGTGGGGCCACACTGACTCAGTGGCTAGAACTATATCAAGTGGGCCGCTGTGGCTAAGTGGATATATATATATATATATATATATATATATATATATATATATATATATATCAAATGGGACCTTAGTGGCTCAGTGGATAGAACGATTCCAAGTGGGGCCGCAGTGGCTCATTAGATAGAACTATATAAAGTAGGGCTGCATTGGCTCAGTGGATAGAACAATTCCAAGTGGGGCCTTAGTGGCTCAGTGATAGAACTATGTTAAGTGGGCCATAGTGGCTAAATGGATAGAGAAATATTAAATATGACCACAGTTGCTTCAATCTCGAGTTAATTACACATCATTTCAGTATTACCTACATGTATGTATGCAATATTTTTTTCAATCTTTGTATGAAAACCAAATTTTTCAACATGGCAATTGTTGTAGCCCCATGACAATACAAAAAAAATTGGTCACGGGCTAACCCTTAGTTTCAAAATAACAGGTGTTGAGACATTAGGGGTTTGGGATAGCTGAATGGTAGTTCGGCTATTGATATACACAATCTGAGTTCAGTGTACAGTGAGAATGATGGCGAACAGACATGCAATTAGCTTTTGTAATTATTCCCTTGGTTCTTGTTCAATTACTCTTAGTACTTGTGCAATTAAAAATTGTACTTGGCATGTAATTATTCCCTTGGTACTTATTGATTTCAAATTCTCTCATTAATGTCTTGGTACTTATTGATTTCAAATTCTCTTATTAATGTCTTGGTACTTATTGATTTCAAATTCTCTTATTAATGTCTTGGTACTTATTAATTTCAATTACGCTAATTGTTGAATTAATTAATGTCTCGCTGGATATTGTTAATATTCAATGCACAATTGCTCATTACTTACTGTTAGTAGTTAGTATTACTCATTGCTTAGTACTTAGATTGTAATAGTAATTTGATAGATTACTGATGGATAAAATATAATTTGTTGTTTTTTAAACCCTTGAGTTGCAATGGTCATTGCTCTAATTGCACAATTCCGACCTCAGCTACTTGTCGACCTCCGAACAGGCAAGTCCTATGCTGCTCCCAACACTTAGCGCTTAGTCTTCCTCCAGACACCTAACAGGCAAGCCGATCGCTGCTCCCCATACCCTCCCTCTCCCCTCGTTCACTATATGAGCTCAATCTTCCACCAGACATCGAACAGTCAAGACCTCCACAGATCCCGACATCCTCTACCTCACCTAACCCACCATCAGAGCTAAGTCATCCACAAGACACAAGACATGGAAGACCTCCGCAGCTCCCGACACCCTCCTCTTCCTCTCACTCGCCATCAGAACTCAGTCGTCCACCATACAGCGGACAGGTATACCTATGCTACTCCCGACATCCTCCCTCTCCCCTCACCAACATCATAGATCATGGTCCATCAGACACCGAACAGGCAACATATACTCTCTCTAAATGCCCCTTGTATCCTTCTTGCTCCAAGAACCAACTTGCCAATCACAGCACACCTCCAGGGAAAGTAGGAACAGCCCCACTCACTACCATCAGCAGGAAAAGGTAACACCAACAGTCAATCACATCACACCTCCTTGTTTGGATGAGGGGTGGGGGAACGGGCATAACCATTCATAGAAGAGCTCTTGGTAATGAATGGGAAAAGAGGATACACACAGGCAGGAGAGTGGGAGGGCTGGAGCGGATACACACTGGCAGGGGAAGGGATGGATGGGGTATAAGAATTTTATGAAATGGCACTTGTGCCCTTCTTGCACTGATATGCTAGAACAAACATGCTCCCACTAATCACATTTTGACAGTTTCTTCCATATCTCAAGTAAATGATCTTTTATCTTACATATATTACAACAGCAAACCACTAAACACGCTAATTTAATAAACTCCATGTCTTAGTTTGAATATATTAATAATAGATAGAAATTTTATTAGTGATTCTGGTTTTCAGATTTTTTATGACATGATTATATTTAAGATCCTTAGCGAAAGAAACAAATGTTTACTACAAAGAGAATTACAAATCTGAAAATAAAAATAGCGAGTTTTTTTGATACAGATACACACAGTTTTCGTTCCATAATTGAATTAGGAGTGAAAAGAATATACAAATTTTTCAAACTGAGTGACAAGACTTTACATCAAATTCGAAATGATATGTAAAGAAAAATGCCTACACTGGTTAATCTATGGACACAGGAAGTGGGCGATGTTAAAATTGAATGATTATGAAAAAATTCACTAAAATCGTATTTCCAAAAATATAGCTGACAAAATCAGATATTAAAATCAAATTAAAGAATCTATTTCTATTTTATGTTACCCTGCATTTGGACAAAATAAATTAACAAACAATGAACCTATCTATATAGCGACCAATATATACTAAATAAGCATTTATTCACGGACATTCTATATTGCTCTAGTAGTCAATAATATACGAGTAGTTGATAAATACATTTTGATTCCTTTCGGTGTTTATATGTTATTCTTTGGAATATAATTACACTTATGTGGAAGCGAAGTGTACGCAAACGAAAAAAAAAAACTTATAGATTAACAGCTGATTTGATATAATAAAATATTTATAAAAGGTATAATGGAAGATACTTGCGTTTTTATTCTAATACTATGTAATTTATGGGGTCAAATCCTATTCGAGTGGGATGAAATGTCTTCGTTAACGCAATAAAGTGAAGCCAAAATATGTTGCAGGTAGCACTGATTTTCCTCTGCTGATCGCGTGTAAGACTTTTAGATAGGAAGTAGTTGAAGAACCACAACGATAATATATAGGCTGCACACGGTAAAGTGAGCACTTTTGAATCCCTAGTTACTTTTTTCCTATCAGTCATTTTGTATCCTTCCACCACTATTTTGAAATAAGTACTACCATGTACGTAATAAAAATAGTGTGTATATTCAAACACACTCTAAAGTTAATGTGTAAGACTACAGTAAAATATATTTATTGACTATTATTTGTAATCATAGGGCTTCAAAAAGTTCTCTATTTACCACCAATAGCCTATAGTAAATGTTCTCAATGTCAGCACTAGCAGCAATGTGAAATGCGTAGCAGGTAATGACGAGATTAAGATTTTTTCCAGTCAATTAAATGACCTCATAATTGTTATAGTTAAATTGGACTATTAAAATGGCTAATTTTGAAACCTAAGTTGCATTTCTGACATCATAGAGAAGACACACTTGGGTAACCTGTCATTAGTGCTACCTGCTTACAAATTCGTATAAAAGTTTTCAGATTTTGGAATTGTGTTAGTCGTTTTGTAATACGACTAGTTTTCTATCAGCACAGCGGCTTCGTCTGCATGTAATAAAGGAAACACATACAAATTTCCTCTTCCGAAGGGCCCCTTTGTACACCACATTAGTGATTATGCCTTCAGGTGCTAGGATTACCAATTACTAGGCGGGCTTACTGTGGAACAGGTCACGTAGAGTTGTCCATCGGAGGGGCTCTTCCTTAAAACTCTCCCTGCTCCCTTTAGCAAATGTCCCTTGACCTTACTTATAGTCATAGCGAAACAAACCTTGAGTGGGAGATGCAGTCTGATAAATTCTAAACGGTACTCGAATGTAATGAGTGGTATGCGCGTTATGAAACCATATTCCCCCCGTGCACATCCAGTGAAAACTGTGGCTTCGATTGCATCTTATTTTCAGGTCTTCCCCTGGAGCCTGGTGCTATTTGCAGCGTTTTGGAGGTAATGTTAATGGAGCCCTAACCTCGATGAGAAACTTGTGTGGTGATAGTCCAAGAGGGTAGATGCTGTTGAATTCCTCAATGTAATGGATTACATCGTCCATTTTTATAACTGTGTCCATATTTGTGCTACATTTCTACACCTTTAAACAACTTAAGCAAACTATGCTAATGATTGTTGTATTGTTCACATTGCTAAATCCTCATAACATCTTCAGTGACAATTTTTTAAACTACATTTCAAGTCTAGGAATATGCATATTCAAGTTATGTTAAATATTATTGTATTGAATAAAAACCTAGGTTTGTTGGAAAACAAAATATGAACAAATGGCTTCGCCACTATTATAAAGTGATTTTGACAATTCTCTAGACGAGTCGCAAGTTTATAGCGCTGACAGTTCTGTATGCAACAAAAGTTGCAAAATAAATATGTTTACTGTGGAGCTGAAATGTGCACTGTAAGCCAATTCATTCTTTATCGAAAATGACGCATGAACTTATCAGCCGTGGTGTAAAATATAATTTAAACACATACAAAGATCCTTATAAGGAAGACAATATAGCGCGATGTATTTCACTGACCATGCAATCTACGAAAATAAACTATTTAAATTATTGCCCTTGCTCAGTTCTGAAAATCTTTTCTGCGATTGGAAAACAAAATAATATCTCTTCTATTCATACTTTTTTTTTATTGGTAAGTTTTCCCAAAACTATGTTTGTTTGATTGTTACAGGCATGGAAACGATGTAATATTGGCAACACATAATGGAAAACGCATTCTAATCTTTATCACATTATTAGGAATTAGAATGTAGACATTTCCTGAAATTGTAGCCTAATTTGGAAAGTAAAGAGCACAGGACTATATTATCCGGTTACTGAGCCATTGACGAGTTTTCGAAAAAACGTTTTACCCTTTTTCGTCCTCTAAGGCATTGAATTACAAAAACAGTAAAGTTAATTTTTTGGTATTTATACTGGGTGGGTGGGAACTCGCTAATATGGAATGCGGCAAAATATTCTGTGGTAAAGTGTAAGACTAAAATACATTCAGGTTAAATTGCATTAGAGGCATAGATTCTAAGACAACCCATGTAGAAAGTCACAGTCGGCCAAATGTGGTTTTAATGCTGGCACTGGATAATTACGGGTTTACACTAATGGCCCTGTTATGGCTGACTGCTGGCAACAGGACACTTGGCATGACATTTATAGCCCACTGTTGGAATGTTGATGTAAATGAAACTGATGGTTGAGAGTATGTGACGTATTAATGACCCATAAATGGCTTGCCAACTGTATTCCAGCACTGGCAGCACTTAACTTATCCTTTTTTTGGTCATTGATGGCACTTCAATATAGTTTTTCGTGCCCTTAAGAGATAGTCGGCCATCTGTGGTTTTACTAATAGCATTACTGAATTAATGCTGGTCCAGAAAACTTATGGATCTACACAACTGGCCCTGCTATGGTTAACAGCTGGCACCAACACACTTGGTATGCCAATTATGGCCCACTGATGGAATGTTGATGGGAAAGAAACTGATGGCCGAAAGCGGCCCATAAATAGCCCATAAATTGTTTACCAACTGTATTCCAGCAATGGTCGCACATAACCAATACTTATTGTTTGTAAATTATGGGTAGCCATCTATAGGCAATTTGAGGGCTGTGAAGTGGTACATCGATGGACCATTGCTGGTACAATGTGGTTTACTATGGGTATTTTTGGCTCCCACTTCTCGCAGATAGCTTCTTCAAAGTACACATACACGTATACGTATATATGTGTGTATCTATTATAATTATAGATAATTTATAAATATATAGTGATGGAAATATTTATGGCAAAATGCTGCAAACACATTGACTGGTACTGAATAATTTGACATATGTTTTCCATGTATATGACATTGTTTTCCATGTATGACTGCATATAATTAAAACGAGAAGTTTAAAAAAAAAAAAAAAAAAAAACAATATATGACCAACTTTAGAAAATAAATATTGAACAACTTTTGTTGTTTCACATCACTTAAATATTCATAACTGGTGGCTGCATTTCAAAAAGGATGAATAGCTTCCAGACGACATACATACTGGGAAAAATTACATTGAAGGCAAATTTTTGGGTTAATATCGCGACTCACGTAGGAAGATTTTTCTCGACGGCAGTATTATTTTTTTATCTACATCGTTTTTAAAACTGATTTGTTTGCATGGTAAATTTTGAGACTATGGAATAACTGGTGTAATTTGTATTATGTTGGTGTTTGTTAATAATTTAAGTCCGACTATAATCTAGATTAGTTCATCTGAATAGAAGAATACACAATGAAGTAATGGTTAGTATGCTGGGCTGTCAATGAAAGGGGCGTAGGTTCCGGCAATCGTAAGCATAACATTATCATGTCGTATAATGGGCTAGAAAGTGAAGTAAAGAAAATTATAAGAAAAGTTGATATTGATTGCCAAAATAATTATTTTTAAGAGATACATTGGACAAATTGTGAAAGCATGGCTAAATATCAGTAGGCCATCTGATGACTGTGAAATGGTACATCGATGGGCCATTGCTGTTGTAAGTTAGTGGTGCCACTTCAGTACCAACAATGCTGCCTGGTCATGACAGCTGTTGGCCAACTGTTTGCCGGCTTGGCATCTGACTGTAAACCGTCAATGGGCCATATGTGGTTTGCTACATGGGAAACGACGTGAAATTCGGTGAAAGAACTTTAATGATTTTACACACACTCATTTTTACAAATATTCGCAATAGGTGTTCCAAAATTGGCTCCGCGAGTTATGCGTTTTTCGGCGCGTGTAATACATGCGCCCTGCACAAGGCTCAGCATGGGGATGTCAATCGTGGCGGTAGCAGCATGTAGCCGCGCAGTGGTGTCGTCAGGCGACTGGTGCGGGTTGTCTGACTGACACACCAGAGACTTCAGGCGCGAGGCCACACAAAGAAGTAATGTAGAGAGAGGTCTGGTGACCGCGGTGGCCATGCCTCTGGTCCTTTACGGCCAATCCACTTACCATGCCACGGTTGTTTGTCACAACTGAGTCCAATTGCTTTCTTCAACCTTAACAACACTGCCTCATCACCTACATCACAGAGTTCCCACACTACCACACTCGTCCTATTAACACACATTTGCTTCTACTCGCTCCAGACACGTCATGTCAGTTTGCTAAGAAATAAGCCTCAAATTTAATTTCACTTAAAGGTATTTTCGCCTTACATTTTGCCATAGAATCGTATGCCGCATTCCCATTCGCGAATCCCCATCCACCCGGTATAGATATACTTTTGACCCAAAGAGAATAATGTCTTATCCTGTTGATGCGTTATTAATGTACCCTATAAAACACATTGTTCTCTTTATCACTATTTAAGGGATTGAATTTTAAAAAATTCCGAAATTGCTTTTAGGTATTTTTATATAGGCCTACTACGTTTTGAAGCTTCGATCACAACAATGTCTTATAGGATTTAATTATTTATTCAATAGTCCTCGAAAACACATTTTATTCCTTTTCATCCTCTAAGTGTTCCAATTTTGAAAAATTTTTCTTAGTGGATACCTGCGCCCTAAGGGGAAACCATTTCTAAATTTCCATGTTTTTGTAGCCAGTGGTTTAGGCTGTGAGTTGATGAGTGATTGGGTGAGTAAGTGAGTGAGCGATTCAGTCAGTTGGGACACTTAATTTTATACATGTAGATACAATCATATTATGTACGTGCATTCTTATTATAACAAAGCTGTGTATATGTTAACTGCATTGCCATTCTATAAATGAGCAAAAATTGTATAATGCCCTGAACAATAGCGTTTTCCGTGACAGTAGTGTTCACGAAATATTTTCGTGGGCCGCGTTATTGTAGCTCACACTTATAGTTATGTAGAAAGGCGAACAAATATTTCTTTTTCTTTCTACAGTAGTGCATGCTTTGTAGTCCAAATGTTTATTATTAGATTTATATTCTTTCCCGATCGGTTTTTCCTGATGTCGCATGCTTATGAGCGAAAAGTTTATAACGACGGGGTGAAACGGTTATTTTGTATATTGAGTAGTGACGTGGGGGTTTTCACACCGGTCAGATAAGCTGTGGGATTTTTTTTCTCTGTCACCAAAACCCAGGAAAAGTATTACTAGCGAGGGTTGTCACGGAAACGCTTTGACGAAAAGAGTGCTGACTCTAGCATGTCACGATGCCAGTAGCTATAGTTACACAGAGTGTGACAAACGAGGAGAGTCAAAGGGTTCTGGTAGCCATGGGGATGTTTGGAAGCTGCCACACCACGAAGTGTGCTTCGCTCTAGCTGAGCAAAGAACAGCATACAGCTATTTCGGGCAACTAGAAGCTAAATCAACCAACCACAGCGGTGCAAGTTTTGGTACTTCCTGTCACATCAAATACCGAACTCCAATCTTCCTGGACACGCAACAACAGTATACTTAAAGCAGCTAGTTGTAACATATGAATTGGTTTTTGGCCACTATCTACATACTTTTAATACTCCCTGCGTGAAAAAAAAAACGTTAGCCACAAGTCTGTTTTAAAGATACACATACTGAATATTCAAAATTTAAACGAAACTGCCATACGTTGGTTTTGAGCGAAAGCTAAGAACCAGAGTGACG
Source organism: Dryococelus australis (assembly GCA_029891345.1). NCBI lineage: Eukaryota > Metazoa > Arthropoda > Insecta > Phasmatodea > Phasmatidae > Dryococelus > Dryococelus australis. Next base: position 266,639,492 of record CM056993.1, read on the forward strand.
TATCTGGTATTTAATAACTTTGGTGTTACGTCACTCTGGTTGTCATTCTGTAATTTGTTATTTAATAATTTAGTAATTCACTTAAATAAATTTCTTGATCATCAAATGACTGTTAAGTTTCTTCCAAATATTAGCAAAAAATTCTAATTCATTATGTTTGTTTTTCTAATACATTATGATCAATTCCACGAACATTTAAGTGAAGGCAGGCAGAAAATGCAAACTTGAAACATGTGAAAAATTTTACACTCATTCTCGTTTATTTCCACATAACCCACATATATGTCAAAACCCAAAATGCATCTTCCAGATGTAAAACTCAATACATTATATGCTATAACATATCATTAAATCAGTTCTACTGCTGCCCTGATACGGTTACGTTAACCAGGTATCAATTCACCATACTCGCGTACAGCTAGGATGTGATGTATCTCCATGCAAAATGTCTAAGATCAGGTGAACGGGATGCCCTCATTTGTGGTGATCAAATCTTATCACTCAACGAACTGGCCAACCGCTTTACAGTACCGCATTAAGTTGGTTACCTTAAATGACCCAGTAACACTGTAATTGTCCAATACCATAAATTCGATATAGTTTTGCTGTACAAGATATCTTGTACGAAATTATCCTTGAAATTTGCAGAGGTTTACTGATGATAGTCTTTAAAGGATTATTTGCAATTTGAACACAAATCGGCATCAGTTCTTCTGAACGTAAATTGTGCTATCGCTTAAATTTTTGGGCGATTCCATGGATTTCAACTGATTTGAAAAGTCGTCTGACCAACTGCTGTATTTATTTCAGTAACAGATCTCTATCTGCCTCTCTTGTCATAGCAACGATCTGTGATCAAGGGTATTCGGTAGCTTCGATGACGTGCCCAGAGTAGTTTTTGTTTGCGTTCGGCCTGTTGAAGCATGGACCCAGTTACTGTAGACTCTATAGATTAGTTGGTAGACCGACGTCTGAGCTACCGACCTTAGAAATGCTTTTAGTCTGGATTATCTGCAGCGGGTTGTTACGACTATGTCACAAAACCGGATATCGTTAGCCAGGTGGTGAAATGATGAAGCGTGGGCGTCAAAATCTACTTCTCCGGCTCGTTTGTCACCCGTGTGAAGGCCGCTGCAACTGGGGTGGGATTCCCTCTTTTTGGCGATCACCAGCATGATCAATGTACTCCCAACATGTTCTCTCAGGTAGTGTGTCATTAACTGACTGTTGGGGTCACGGTGGCTCAGCGATTAGCACGCTCGCCTCACACCAAGGCGAACCGGGCTCAATCCCCGGCCGGGTCACCGGATTTTCGCAAGTGGCAACCGTGCCGGACGATGCCGTTGGTGGGCGGGTTGTCTCGGGGTATCTCCCGTTTCCTCCGCTCCCCCATTCCGGCGCGGCTCCATATTCACCTCAATCACCCTCATCGGCTCTCAAGACCTCGCTGTTCAGAGCCGCCCAAATCCTGTCACTCACTTTAACTGACTGTTGACTTGAGTTATTACACCGAGGTGAACCTAGAAAGTCAATATTTGTATTACAACGCTCGTTATTTTGATAAAGCCGAGTATCTACTCTGGTTATGACATTTCCTTTGTTTGTGCTTGCAATACAGGAACAATGGTTGATTTTTCAAATATCTTACTGGTATGGTATGGATCAGTATGATCTCGTTTCTTTAAAACCACTCCGTAGATAAAGCTAAAAGTAAGCAAAGCTGAGTAGCCTAGGGCGAGGAATCAATATTGATACTGCCACAAAGCAATAACCTATAGTCTGTAAAATGGATATAATTTATAATTTTGTACAACTTAGTCTTTAAGTTGGTCTATGCCTGGTAAGACACGATCCTAAGACTTCACATATATCCAAATAAAATTAGCTTAGCGAGGAAGTCCTCTCTGATGACTAAGGCAATGGATTTTAGCACAATTATCAGGTATATTTTGCAAACTCAAATTCAAAATTAATCTTTTGTTAGGTTTAAAAGTTTGATATGGTTACATTTAATTGTTTTAGTGACTAAAATATATTTCCTGAGAACAACTGCATATTTGTTTGGCCATAAACCAACGATAGACGGTTAATTATTTGACGTGAATGATTATTATGTGGAACAAATTATAATGACTATAATATAAGCGTAAAACATGAGAGTTCAGAATTTTCTCTTAGAAACTGCATTTTTCATAGGCCATGGTAGCTGTATAATTGATTATTATTTCGTTAACAATATATTTTAGAGAAATTGATCACCAGCACTGTGGAAGACTGGCTGCAGACATGCAGCGTTGCACTTCATGCTATGCACACTTTTGTCTCATATCACACTACACTGCATGGCTCCTGTTCCGTATCCTCAACTGTGATGTTTATCGGTGCTTCGCACACACATTAATTCCGGAGCCTCTGTCTGTGCACTATACCACGCGCAAAACATAGGTTCCCGCGTCGTCGGATGAAACATTCCGATGTAGGAGGAGGTCAGCTCACTTAAATTTGACTTGCCCATCATATATTGGTGACTTGGACGTTCCTTACCTAGGGTACACGAGGAAGGGAAACCACGTATAACTTGAATATCACAACATAGAACAGTCATAACTTAAAGTTCTCGAAAAAATTTTCTTCAGTTAGAACTATCATTACTTATATAATCATGACTTAGAAACAACATAATTCAGAAAATCACATCTTGTAACAGTTGCAACTTATAAAGTCATATCTTAGGAATATAATAGCTTAGGAAAACACAACTTAGAACAGTCGTACAGTAGAAACACACAACTGATAATAATAGTATAGTAGAAATACAAAACTTAGAAACACGCAACACAGAACCATGCAGCTTAGAATCATTGTAGCTTAAAAATTCACAACTTAACTCTCATAACTTAGAAATACATTACTTAGCACAGTTTTACAGCACACAACTAAATAACTTTAAACTGTCGTAACTTAGAAGAGAATAACTTAGTAATATGGGAACTTAAAAACACACAACTTACAACTATCAAAAGTTAGAAAATTCACGATCTAAAAAAAGTAACTTAGAACTGGCATAACGGAAAATCGTATCTTATAGGTCTGTAAGTTAGGTTTTTCTAAGCTGGTTATTTGTAAGTTAAGGCAGCACCGTCAGCAACCAGGACGTGGTAGTTGCAAGGAGATTATGCACAGTATACATCGGGAGAGGCTTTACTGCTATCCTACATGTAGTGCCAACTGAAGCCAGTGACGGAGCTTGTGCCCAGACTTAGTACAGGAAGAAAGGTCGGCGAGAAGCATATTTCGCTCGAGGTGCGTGAAAAACCTGTAAGTTTATCACACACTTTCTCTGAAACCGCTCTTTCAAACGGTTTCATGTTTTGGGAATTGATGCACATGTTCTTACTTACCGCCACTGCCTGGTTATTTTTCAGAAACAATGTAATGGAATAAAAAAGATATACATGTTTACTACATGTTTGCACAAAATGTAGGAGAAGTTGCAGTTTGAAAAGTAAGAGATTTTAAAGTTTTTTTGTTTGAGGAGGTAGATGGGAGATGAAAGCGTATGAAATATAGAGAAAGAAATGTAATTTTATGTTAAGGTTGCGAAATTGTTGTTAGTGGCCGGGTTTTCACATAATGGGCTGATAAAAGAACTCTACGATCACCATTAATTATCTGGCATCGAATTTAAACAGTACATCAAACTCTTCAATACCAGGTCTATACGAAACAAAAATGCCCGAACCCTCTTTTATGTTCCTAAATTACCAACCTATAATACTGTGTACTATTGCAATCATTTGGTGTGGGTTCGATTCCCCAAAGGGACATTAAATTTAAAAATCGCTGAAAGAATTATAACTGAATAATACGAAATGACAGGCGTGGCCGCAGGCTGGTTCTGGATTGACCTTGACATCGTGACCTTAACTCTTAAAGTTTGAACGAACTTGACCTTGATTTAGTGAACTCATGACCTACTGACCTTCCTTTTTGATCTACGAACCTACTATTAAGAATCTGACCTTTCTATTTTTAGCTCAGTGTGATCTATATTTGTTATTTTTGCTCATATGTTGACCTAGATTCTAATTTTAGCACTTCTGGAGCACTTCGCTTCTGTTTGTACATCTGGCACACTTCTGGTTCGTTGCCCGACGAATTCGTTTATTTATTTTTAGATTACCGGGTTGGATTCCCGGCGAATGCAATTCTTGAAAATTTCTATTTTTAACGCATGTACGTCTAATACAATGCATAGACTTACGAGAACTGCTTTGTAGATATGACCCCGCTGACAGTTGGGATGCAACTGACGTGATGCAGGTCGGCTGATGACATGCAATGACGTCATCATATAATGAATGTATGGTTTATGTAACCGACGAGTATAATAATTTATTTTTAGATTAGCGAGTTCGATTCCGAACAGATAAGTAATACTATTTTCTTTTGAATTTATATAAAAATTATGTTTGGCTTGTGTTCTTGATACGGGTAATTAATTTAATGTTATTTTTGGACTACCAGGTTTGATTCCCTGTAAATGCATTAATTTTATTTTTGGAAAGTTTTCAAAGTGTTCTATTTCCGGATGGGATACTTAGTTAATATTAATCTTTGACATTTTTTTATTTACTGGGTTCGATTCCCGGCAAAGGCATTAATTTTATTTTTGAAAACTTTGAAAGTTTTTGTATTTGGGAGATTATGAATTCGACTACTTGACAATGAATGTATTTCATTTTTTTTTTTAAATTTGGTATTAAAGGTTTTGTTTCCAGGACTGGGTAACTTTGACTTTTCATTTTGGAAATACCGGGTTCGATTCCTGGTCGAAGTATTTGTGGGACATTGCGCAATGACATGTGAGAACTTACGAGAACTGCTGCATCGATGTGACTTTGCCAACAGCTAGGTTGCAACTGATGTGATGTGCTCACTGCAGGTTGGCTGATGATGTGTAAGGGTGTAATCATTTAGTGACATAAACGTGCAATTATATAACCTTGTATTGAACATGTACCAAGTATACATGTACACACATGAAGCATTACCATTACACAGACATGAATAATTAGCATCAACTACATACACATACACCAATCCCAATCTTTCGATCTATCTCAGTCCAATTACACACCACCAAAGTGTTAAACTTTACATTCTACAAAGATAAAAGTATATTTTAATATCAAAAGAAACAAGGATTCTTGATTAAAAATGCAACCTGGAAAGGCAACCTTAATTTATTAAGTTAAAACACAAATTCTAACATTCTACAGAGAACTCATTTAAAACAAACTTCCCATTCCAAGCTCATATTGCACTTGCTCTATATGAAGGCGTGGAAAAAATAATTTGAATTTGTAAAGCAATGAAAGGTAATGTCGCGAATGCTGCCTGCCTTGCATTCCACACAGCGCGAAAGAGAGCTAATGGTGGGATGGCACTGCGGTCGCTATCTGCGGTGCATCAGCCATCTCCCGGCGCGAGTCGGCGCACCAGCCAAACTGCCCGGCGTGACCTGGCTTCGCATTGTCCCAACACTTGTCCAACAGACAGCATGGTTAGTTGCATAGATGTCTCACAAGACAGGAGGTCGTCGTTCGAGAACCATTATGTATCTCTAAAAGGCCCAATGAAGTTTCCGAGTGCTTTAAAAATACGCCTTCGGCTCATTATTGTTGTTCTCACACTTGACCTAGGTTATTCAACTATGGTAAGTTCCTGCTTTATTCCAGACATGTTATTGAACCCCGAAGAAACTCCTGGGTGCTACATCCTCTGTTAACTGCATTTTCAGACATTTATAGTTTCATTTCAGAGTTTGGCACACAGCTATCTTCCACCTTTTTGAAGCCAAACCAGCGCACCAATGATATCTTCTTGCCTTTTTTTACAATCGTCTCTAATAAATATTTATCTGAAGAAGCTACTTTTGGTAGCTCAAATTTGCAGAACGCACCATATAAAATTTCGCCTGTGGAACTATCCAAGTAGTAGACTCTTGGGAAACTGTCTTTAATAGAAATAACTTTAAAAATCTCTAAACTCCAATTTACGGTGAATTTGATCTCAAAGACCTTTTTCACCTTTTAAACACGGACAAAGTCCAACTTTAAACTTAGCTTTGCTTTTATAATAAACCTTCATGTTATTATTATACGTTAATAAGGTGTCGTCCTTCACACCAACCTGTGCAATCTTGATCATTCTATGAAATCTAGCATTGTAGAACTTTAAGACCTGAGACAGTATGTCCACCTAACACTATGTAACACGAAAATTAAAATATTTATAAATAAGATTCATAAGCGACTTATTGAATCTCTTGGCAATACTAGCTTTCATTTCGGAGTACATTTGGTAAAGATTTATGCCAAATTCAGCCATTAAGTATTTGAATAGTGTACTAAATAACTCAGTCCCTCTATCTGTGTGGAGGTGAATTGGACTTCTTTCTTCCGACATACTGCGAATACTATTAGTAACCTCCTTTCTAGACATAGTCCAAAATGGTACAGCCCAGGCATACTTTGAAAATACATCGATGACAGTTAAAATGTTCTTGTAGCCATTATTATATCGTCCAAATAAACTCATATCCCACAAATATACTTCAAACAAATAATTTATTCCAGGACTAACTACCACCATTCCAGAGTATCGAATCCGTGCAGGTGCATGTAATTCCTTCGCAATCTTAGTGAACTTCATTACTTGCATATGTACCCAGCTTCAATTAGCTCTTTGTTAATAGACAATATCTCGTTGTTGTGATAAGTGTTACCTGCTTGCCTTGATGCTAAAAGCAACTTTATATGTATGCAAATTTAGTTGGGATTGTCCCAATATACTGGAGGAAACTTTCCACCATCTTTGTCTTTGAGAAGACCCTTTCCTATTTTGTCACTCAGTAGAAGCACTTTACGATGGTCTCATCTAGATGTTTGTTTGCATTCGTCTACCAACTATTTGTATCTGCCAAAATCAATCTCTGAATAAATGCTAGCATACTTTTTAAATAGTAACTTAAATAATCCTTCAGTTGCATCCAACAGTATCTCACCTATTTGGATTTTATCTTCACGCATAAACGTAATTACAGAATTACCAGGAAACCAGACATTCCTTGTAGATTTATGCCAAAATTCATGTCGCGGGAAGGCAAAGAATCTTTCAAACATATATATTTACGTGTCAATGGAGATAGTCTTCCAAGTTTTTTAGCCTTCAAAGGCACTTCTAACTTAATTTTTGCTGCTGGTTTAACATAGCATATTATTGCATCCAAACTATTAATTCCAGGTTTAAAAAATTCTTTGTTTAAAATATCTATGTCCATTATAGCTTGCTTAGCTTGTAGGTACTTTTCCTTCAAAGCACTTATAACTTTGTGCAAGTTGGCAACAGAGTCAGACGTTTTAAGTATCTCACACACACATCATGTACTTATTAAGCTGGTTTTCTAGCAGGAGATCGAGTGGTTGGAGCAGTAGGTTTAGTGATCGGAACACTACTCTGACTAGCTTGGATTTTATCAACTTTACTTGAAAGACTATCTAATTTACTTCCATGCGGAGTTTGCAATGCATTCAGATACAAGTTCAACTCTTCGCTTTGCTTGGGTAGTTACGGGTGCATAACTAAACCTAATGTCATATTAACAAAATCAACACTTATATAATATGATAACTCTTCGAATCTCGGTGTAAATTACAATGCAATAACTGTGTTTATCACATCATTAAATTCACTAGTTAATTATCTATAAGTTTGTTTGTTCTACTTTCACATGTTTGCATTGACGCGAATATATTTTCTAGAATTTTCGAAAACACACTAAAATGATTTTTAACATATTTGTTCCATTCAAGTAGTCTTATCAACTTGTCTGGTATGTGACCCATCTGAGTCAAAAATAATTGAAGACATGCTAAATGAGATGTTTGTCAATATTCAGTAATATTTAGAATAAATAATACAGACTAGATAAAAAAAAAACAACGGTTTCAATTTTTATGTTTATACGAAGATAAGAAATACATTTAATTTGTATTATTTTTTACGTGAGATGCTTTCTGCTTGCTACAAAAACTTTGTTTTCTTTTGTTCCTATATAAAGCAGCGAAGTAGCAATAGGCTTAGCGTAATTTTACTTTCCTATGGAATGTCTCATTATTAGGTTTTTTGTTTCAGCGGTTACATGATAAGTACTATTGTAGTACACATTGAACGAAACTATCATGCATGCGGAAACATTTGTGTAAACTCAATTTATACAGGCTAATGTGCTCTCCTTTGATCCTCTTTCAACTTTGTTCTCTCTGAACTGGCATCGCCCTCGCCCTGACAAGGGCATACCCAGAGGTTTAGTATACTCCATTCACGGTTACTTCCAACTTCTCCAAAGCCCTGCACAAGTTCTACTTCAAGAATATTCCTCCGCCACATGCAAACAAAGCTTAACAAAGTCTAGACAATTACGCTAAAAGGGCAGAGAATGGCATTCGTGCACAGTTAGTGGTATAATATTTTACATAAGAACTATCTCTTACTTGGTATTGCCAACGTACATATTTTCTCTCGGTTTTTATTCATATTAATTACAAATTAAATGCTATAATTTATAAATAAAAATATAAGTAAAATTAATTTAATCAAAAAGAATGCATTTTAATGTTAACAGAAGTACAAAATGCTCGCGATATATTACATATTTATGAAACAACCAAATAGGCCTACGCCATACATGGAATTATTTTTCAAAGGTTTGATTGAAAAAGTGTGAAGAAACGGCGAATGGATACTATATATACACTCGAGAGCAACCAAAATGACTCTCGCACTAAGCGTGCATACCGATACGGAAGATGGACTGCTCAGCACTCAGTCCAGACATGCATCCGATCGAACATGTATTGGACGAACTTAAACGAAGGGTCCGGGCCAAAAATCCACTTCCTTCGACATAACGGCGTTGTTAGAGGAGTGGGGCAGAACTCCTCAAGACTACCTAAGAAGGTAGATTAGATCGATGAAACATTGATTACAAGCTTCCATCGGTATTGATTCAATAAACTGCCTTTTTATTGTGCAATTATTTCTTTCATTTGAACCATACGCGACCATACATCATTTACCTAAATTCTCAATTGTCTTACACTTTGACGTAAATGGTATTATTACAAAACGTACTGAAGTGAGTTTTATGTGAACTGTGTCAACGTAATGCTAAAGTGTCGGGCTTTTAAAATGACATATGATTTTCATGAATCTGTTATGTACTTTTTGTGGGAAACATGTATGTATGCGCTCGTTATGGGTGAGTCGATTTGTTTGCTCGCGAGTATATATACGATGTGGTCGGTTGGTTGCAGGCGGCCCTGGGGGCGGCGCGAGCCGGCGATGACGGCGGCGGAGGAGGCGGCGGGGGGCAGACCGCGGTGGAGGCGAGCCCGTGGAGGGCGGCACTAAGCGCCGCCACCTCGTGCCTGGGGCGGCTGTGCGCGCCATCGCCCGCCAGCTCAGAGTCGCCCATGTTGCCGCAGCAGACTGGGCCCGGTCCTAGCCCGGGCTCCTCCTCCTCCTGCGAGGACAGCTGCAAGCCGCCGGCCAAGAACTGCTACCGCCTCGTGCTGCTCGGCTCTTCCCGCGTCGGCAAGACCTCCATCGTGTCCAGGTACCGCTACTTCCTCCCTCTACAACCACTCGAGTTGCCCTCCAGGGTATAGACCGTTCACTGTGGGTAATTCTCGAACTGTAATTGCGAGTGTTATATTTAGGGCAAATATTATCGAAGGCGTTCTTAATGGAGAAGTCGTAAACAATTGGTTTTCTTCGTTGCTCGTCGTGGTCAGTTAGCTGCGTGCAGGTAGCTAGCCAATGGACAAAGACGGGTATCCTCTTCGGACGTCTCCTCTCTTCATGCGAGGTTCCGGGGGCCATCCGTTCACAGTAATAGGACCACTTTTGAAGCCCTAGATACTGTTTCCTTTCAACCATATTTAATCCTGTAACCACCTTTTCAAATAAATATTACATTGAAAGCAGTAAACGCAATCTGTATATTCCACAGCACTCGGAAGTTATTGCCTGAAACTAAAATAAAATATATTTATCGACTATTATTCCTAATGAGGGGGGGAGGGGAATTCAAAAGTACTCATTTTACCGTGAATAGCCTATAGGACGCCGAACGGTGTGCAGAGCTCCAGCAGAAAACATTTTATTAAATAACAGTCCAAGGTATCAGAGAGGTCAGTTTACGAATAGCATTTAAGAGATTTTACGTATATATACAAGTTTTACAGTTCCTCCATTTCTCTCCAAAGCACGTTTAATGGCTCAAACAGGTATTTTCATGGTCTTTTTAGGTATGAACACAGGTACAGAACATTAAAAAAGGAATTGAGATATGCATAAAACTTTATTTTTATTGTTACATTATAAAATGGTAGGGTCTCCGCTGAAAGTCTCATAGAGGCACGTTATCGACAGCAAGACTGCACGTAAGTTCAGCGCTTTGCACGCAGAGGCGATGAGAGAGTTGATTCACATGAGTAGATGGCTAATGTATTTTCGAGCACACAGGTTTCAGGCTGTCTCTCGGTGGCACGGCCAGGAGCCGGCCGCCATGTTGGATTCTGTCATTTCGGTCACGCGACAGCCATGTAGGATACCGCCATATGGTAGCCAGTAGCCAGAGTAATTTGTTCATATCCTTGCAGTCCGAGGGTTTTCTCCTAGTGCTCCCACTTTTTTCTCTTTAGCTATCTTTCTTTCTCCTTATTTCCTTTCTTCCATTATCTTTCTGTCTATCTTTCTTTCCTTTCTCTCCAATTCGTTCGTCAGTTTTTTACATCATCGCCAGCTACTGTAGGCCGCCATCTTGGTTTTTCATTTGTCATTTGTTACTCCCCTTTGTTCGACGCCATCTTTGTTTATATTTACATGGGAGCCACTATCATTGTTTCTTTTTCATTTGTTTCTCAATTTCGTTTGATGCAATCTTGTTATTTCATTATTCTCCACATTAGTTCTTGCATTGGCTGCTAGGAGCGCTGTCATAAATTATGGAGTTTGTCGCTAGGTGGTGTGCTAGTCGCTCGGCCACCATATTGGTTCTGTAGTTGGCCGCTAGGGTCACAGCTTTTTTTTTATAACTCAAAAGACCATCTGGAATGATGCAGGATCGAACTGCCAGACCTTGGGTCGCCAGACTGACGCCTTAGACTACTCGTCTATCGCGGCATGCACTGGGACAACTGTTTATAAGAAGTATATAGCTTTAATACAAATAAATAATATCTTGTCTCTCATTAAAGACACTAAATTTTTAATGTATATAATTTTTTAAGATTTTTATTTACATATCGATAATTTTTATTATTCAGACTTTTAACTTCTATAATTTTGAGGTATTTTACATTTTAAGTATATTTTTCATTTTTAACATTTAAGTAGTTATTTCATTATTTAGATTTATCTCTTAATCTACATTTTTTATTAATATTTTACTTTATTTAATTTGCTTTTAGATTTGTATGAAAATTAAATCTACTGGATTTGTAACCATGCATGCACGCACGCACGCACATACGTGCTGACAGGTCTGCCAGAGCAGACGCCCCATCTGTAACATGTGCGTGAAGTGAGCTTGGCAAGCACTGTGCGAGGGGAAGGGACCGAATGTAAATGACCTCTGTGCCAAGTGCATGCGAACTTAAGCGATAATACATGCTGCTATGTGGCTTTGCCAATCAGTTATCTATAAAGTGATACATTTATAAATAAGCAGAATTTTTTAATTTAATTTTATTTATCATGTAAAAATTCCAGAAAAAATCTTTGAAAAATACAGTAAAATGTATTTTTAATGCATTTGTAATGTAAACATCAGTTTAAAAATTTTAATTATGTAATTTTCACCCTTAACGATGAGAGCTCGTATCAGTTTTAAAAAATCCTCAGGTATGTGCAGGGATTTGAACCCAGAACCTTTGAGTTAGAGGTCAGGCATGCTAGCTCCTTTTTTTTCTTCCGTTTTTCCTTTATTTGACATTGTCGTGACGTTTGAAATTCACGAAGCTGCTGACAGATTTCCAGTGCGACAAGCGAGCTGGAAATCTGCTGTGTCGGAGGCACCGGGGCGCGAACCCGCGACCCTCCGACTACGGGTCGGCCACCCTACCCCTTAGCTATGAAGGTGGACCACCGATGTCTTTTTAATGCATGTTCTTAAAACTTGGAATTAAAACAAGCAACCAAACACAGATGCTGCATTCCCTGGTAAAATTTCATTAATGTATTAAATATTTTGTTATATTTATTTTCAATCAATGTACATAAAGCTTATAAATACTAATATTTTGATGTTGGTTTTGTTTAATTTATTTAAAGGTAAGTGATGTACTGTAGTATAACATCTCTTATTTTATGGCCAGGGTATGAATCATTGTTAAGCTAAGCAAGTGGGGTTCGTAAGCATCTGAATATTTACATATAATTTGGTAGGAAAATATAATTTGCTATATCTTATTAGGCAGGCTCACGAAATTTTTTATTTGCAAGTAACATGTATGTTTATTCCCTATATAACCATAATAGTAATTAGCTTAAAATAATGTTTTGCTTTTTAACGACTGGTTACCATTCTATATAGGATTAAATTAGGAAATTAAATATTCAAAGTTTTTGTTTCTTCAAATATTATTAAAATTTATAACTACAAAAAACACTTTTAAAATATCCATGTAAGTCTATTTTCCTATACAAATCTCCGGCCTTCGTCAAACATAAAACCGACTATTCTGGCACCTATAAACTTTGCATAGTCGTGCAGTAAACTTGAAGGAAAAGTCCTTGCAGCAAAAGTGACACCAATTAGCCACTAACAATTCTGTAGATGATACACTAGTGGGTCCAGATGGTTCGCCTGTCATGTGGGAAGGAGAAGGAACCAGGAAAGAAGTTGTCTATCATGCCGATAATGAGTGTTGCATCAACCCAGATATAAACTTCTCAGCACTGTAGTTCTCTTAAAGCTTCTCGCATAACCATTACCAATCCATAGGCTTCTGAGTACAATATCATCGAGATATTGAAACATTGTTATTTAAATTTTATATATACATATACATACTTCAGGCTACAAACATAAAAACAGATATCTTAAAATTTTCCAGGCTATTCATGTAGTGTCTTAACACCAGCAAGCTCACTTTTTATGCAGTGAATATAATCTGCTTATACACAGTGCAAGACTGTCTATGCTGGCAAGAATCCAACCAGAACACTTGACCATATATTTTTCTCGACAAATTTTCACGACTGCCACTATAAAACTAAGCTTCCTAACTATAACCCAGCTGCTTATATACACTCGCAAGCAGGCACCTTAATAATTAAACAAACATGCCATCAAACAAAAAGAAAGAAACACTAATTTGAACCATACCACCTAACATATAAATCATACTATCCATCATAACTCGAGCAAATGTACAATTGAGACCAGCCCATTACATAACACCCATTCAATTTCCTCTGCCAATTTCCACCACCACCAACACATAAATGACCCATAATGACACCTAAATGACCCAAATTTCCCATAATGGCCCATAAATTACCCCTAATGACCTCTACATGATCCAAAATGTAGCATAAATGACCCATAACGATTCATCATGGCCACTTAATACCCATTATGACATCTAATGACCCCTAAATGATTCATAATGACCCACAAATGACCCTAAAATCTCAGTCATTCAGCCAACACAAGCCTTACCACCAATACCATCTGCTCTACCAATCGTCATTAGATTAAATATACTCATATTGTCCACTAGAATCAAGAGGACCTCAACCTACACTGAACTTACCAAAACAATCACCGCCCATCAACCATCCATACCAATAAAAATGCTGACTACTACACCACAGGAATACAGGAATACAAAAACAAAATGTGATTAACCCTGCTGACCAGGAGTACTGGGTACTATACGAACAATTACACCAGCATATTTAAGTCATGCCACACAGATCACATTGCATATGCAACATAACAATTACTCATTTCATACCACCCCAATGCGATGAATTGACCCCATCAACCAAAACATACTAGGTGACAACCCTCCAGCATAATGAACATTTATATAATCATTATATCAACCAACAAACTTGGTTAGTTATACCAGCCATCCCATACTAATAGCTCATCTTACTAAACCTACCAGATAACATACCTCCAGCATATTGATAACCTAATGGTACCTGGTTCTAAAACAGATATAAAATAATTTATTTCATGACATAAACTTGCCTCAGCCTTGCATCGTCGAAAGCCATACAGAACAGCATACCAACATACAATACCATTTGAATATATCAACAAACCAAACATACAAACAAAAAACATACAGTCCAAATCATATCATTCGCTCTAACCCAAGCATACCTCATTCATGCTGTTAATGATACAGACCATATCAACCACCACACTTCAGACATACTAATCAATCATAACAGTCAACTATATTAACTAACTTCAAAATTTACAGATATAAACAGGCCATACCAGAAATCGAGCCAGTCAAAATATTCCAATCATATGCTCCAACCATGCTATCATATATTCAATACTATTAATTTAACCATTTATGAGACCCATATCATCTAAATTCCCAGATACCATATCATACCATCCATTTATACTAACCAACCATACCAGGTAAGCTTTCTGCCCCTCTCATACTAACTAAACATCCCATCGAAACAGTCTGCTCTTACAAACTAAATACATAACAAAACCATTCTCCCAACACCATCGAAGCTACATATTGTCATACTGCCAGAAAAATCGCAAATGCGATCAGGTCATACCAATCAATATAACGGCTATATAAACCATACAAACAAACTAACTGTACAACCAAGTTACACCAATAAGTTATACCAACAAGATGTACCATCCATAAAAATAAACCAAACCATACAGGCAGACCGGCTGACAATACCATCATGTTATGCTATACATTTCAGCCATTCCAAGAAACCATACCAGCCAAAATTATACTAGTCAGACATACTAACAAATCATATTACCAAAACAAAGTACCTGTAACAACCATGCAGATATGTCATACAGGGCAAACATTATAAAAGTACCTCTATCAATCATATTATCGGACTGACCAACCTAACACTCAATCAATACATTTCGACCTTCTGTACTAACCAACAAACCTGTCAATATAGCCCCTGCTTTCCTGTTTAACAGCCATACAGGTATGTCACACTCAGAGACAAAGCCATTCCGCCAAAATAAAAATTCCTACTACCATCAACCCAGACTATTACAATGTCCCAAACACACATTTCAGACAATAGACCGTACAAGCAATACACACGACTTAAACAGTCAACCAATCAATATACCCAGGGCATCATATAAGGAAGTTAAAGAATCAAGAGAGACATCACAACAAATCTCTCGAGGGGTTAGATCTCTCGAATAGTAGACGCGAGTACGATCGACCAACTTGCAAAGGAGATGAAGGCTAATAGTAGGGGGAGGGAAGACTAGTTCCAACAATTTCGCTTAGGGAGGTGCGTGTCGACTACAAGTCATTTGTTTCCCATCACCCGACTAGATCACATTCACATAATATGGCAGCCTGCTAGGGTATCCATAAAACCCTTCGGAATAGCAACTTTACCATTCGCTACAGAACATATCTACCAAGCTATCGAATTATATACAACATACATAGATCTCATCCATCACACACAACCCTATGCAAATGTCTCAACAGGCGAATGACTGTCACTGATAGTTTTGACAACAACTCATTCGAACCAACATTTCTAGGGTAAATAGTAAATATCCATTCTTACTCAACTTTCCACTCACACACACAAACAGAATTAAGTAAAAACCTAAACCGTCATCGCTTACTATCAATCTGGTTGACCTAATCATATGAAACATTTACACCTTTTGTGAACATAGTAACATACGAAGGAAGAATATATTATATCTAAAATCCAGCCATAGGTAATGAAAGAGATCATAAAGATTATAATGCATTATTTTAAAAATATATATGCATAACTCTTAAAAAAAAATTAGTATCTCCATATACAGCTTCCATAAAAGAAATAAACAACATATATACCTTAGTCGTGTATTCAGAAGGACGAAGGTTCGAATATTCTACAAGCCCTTACCCATACACATTCAAGATATTCCATTTACTACAGAACATTCGCTGTCAGTATACCTTTTCATCTCTCCTATAGACAAACATTTTAAACTCTCGTCACAAACATGATACCACCATAACAGGATATTCTATTTACTAGAGAGCATTCACTTTAAGAAATAGTTATGTTAGAGCCATGTCAACTCCTACAAACCACTCACATATAAACTTAATTTAAAAAATCCAGAATATATTGCAATTGTTTGTTGGATTCATTTATTTTTCATACTTATATTTAATAATTTCTTTTTTTTTCTACATCCCGATGTTAATTCCTTATATACAAAAACGGGGTCCTCGCCCATATCACAATATTATTATTAATTAAATATGTTGACCAGCTTTTCCCCAATGTCCAATATTAATTTAATGTCATATCAAAGAACTAAATAGCGCCAACATATATATGCCCATCAAAAATTGTATAAAACATCTTGTAATATTCTGATGCCATATCATAGTTGCTGCTAAAAAAAAAGACCAAAAATTCATTTCTTCATATTCTTCCAGATAAAATATTCTAACTTGTAATATCCCAAAATACCTGAACACTTCCTACAATCAATTCCATTACAGTATATCGGTTATACAAAACACTTCCTTTCATACCATCCAGGACAACAAAACAATCATATAAACATTCCTATGAAATAGTCCACTGAATTTTTCTGATAAAATATTTCATCATGTAATAGCAAAAAAATACACACATTCAAATAATATTACCACCCATGCAGTTTACCATAGTCAACGATCCAACCTTAACGAAATCTCATTCCAAAAGACCATATCACCAAATCAGCAATTCAATGGTTCTAGAAGAAAAAAACATTGTATTAATACTCGCAGACCTTATCATGCCACACTGCCCATTTAGACGGGCTATAACATCATTTAATAACAAACATACTGCAATACCATACTGTTTGAACATACCAAATATTCCAAATTCTGACTTGCCATACTCACACCATACCATACATTTGCAAAGACATATTACCCACAAAATTAACATACCATACAGGCAGGGTATATTAAATCTCGATCCATTCATTACGACTACCACCCATCGAAAAAAAGCTTAACTAACTAATAATATTTGAGTTCATATACTCTCTGATAAAAAAAAATCCAAACATCCATTTCTACATATTTAGTCAGACAACCATTATAACTTGTAATACCTCAAATACCTGGACAGGATATAAATACACGTTATATCAACAGTCCATTTCATTAGACCATATCGAATATACCAAATACTTCCCTTCATACCATCCATGACAACAAAAAAATCATATAAGCATTCCTATGAAATATTCCAGCTAATTACTCATATACAAATTATCATTATCATCATCATCATCGTCGTCGTCATCATCATGCAGACTTGTACTTCATCTTCAGTCAGATATGATCTCAAACATGCAATATAGTGTAAAAGCAATTGCTACTAAAGGTGGATAACATATCCCATCTCACATTAATTAATACAGGTTTCCTTGCCTTTTTTCACAGATGAGTCTTTACTGGAAAAATTTGTTCATCAAAAGTCTTGTGTGTCTTTTCTAATTACCATTTAAATTGTCAGAGAAGTCGATCTCAATAGATACATCAAACACATATATTTATATTTATTTAATGTGGACGTTGTCGGATAGCCTAAGTCTGCGTATAGCATTTCTGCACCTGCATTGTGTTAGTTGATGTTAAAATGAATAAAAACAATAGTCTTCCATACACTTTATATTTATTTCACACACTTATCAAAAATGCATAGTATTACTTAATACACTCAAACATATTCTCCATTCAAACAAATGTATTTATGTGTTATGCTAATTTTATAGTACAAAATTTTTGTGAGCATTCAAGGTTTGCTTATTCGCATATTCAGCATTGCAGTTGTAGGTCTTGTAGTTGATGGCAAATGAAGTATCTTTATGTTGTCTGGCGCTAAACCTAGTCGCGAATGTCTTACTGCAATACTTGCACTCGCATCATGATGATCGACCAACAGTACGGTTACACTTCTTCTAATGCCCATGTAGGATATCACTACGAGTAAACACAACATCGCACTTATCACAGTGGAATGACCTGCATGCTGAACTGAACAAGCAATGGCTACTTTCATGTCGGCACGCATTACTTCTTTGGCTACAAGTATTTCCACAATAACAACATTGATACCGAAATGCTCGTAGCGACTCTTCACAAACCAATGTTGTCGTCGATGCTGTCGGTGTTACAGATGGTAAGTCTTCAACCATTGATGCCATCTTTAGCAGAGCACGTGTTCATAAAAGATGATTCCACTCGTGACAATTCCTTCCGCCACGGTCGTTGGCGAAATTACATCTGTTCTTACATGATGCAATCTTATATACTGTTAATTAGTGTATATTATTCATTTCAACTATCTCACTATAGGTCTGCTGAGTATGAATATGTAAAAAGCTATATGCTTGATGCAGTGTTATACGAAGAATAATCAACCTGTTTAATACCTAACCTGCGAATTCATCCATCAAACAACCATTCGTCTTTACATTTATATATATTTCAATGTTGGACACAACTTTTCTTTTTCTCTTGTAAAACCATTTTATTTCATGTCGATCATACATCAGAAGGAATTCTTTAGGTAGATAGTTATGCGAGATCAGCAATTTTGTCGATTACTGCAAGTGATTTAAGCTTTCCATATGCTACATTAGCTGATAAAAACTATCTGACTGCCAGAACAACAAACCATAATTT
The DNA here is from genome assembly GCA_029891345.1 of Dryococelus australis. Taxonomy (NCBI): domain Eukaryota; kingdom Metazoa; phylum Arthropoda; class Insecta; order Phasmatodea; family Phasmatidae; genus Dryococelus; species Dryococelus australis. The sequence goes on from CM056993.1 coordinate 266,658,532, forward strand.
TCGCTATACCTCCACGATGAGAGAAAGGCTATTTGGATTATTTGTAGCGACGATACACACATGGCTTTTATATGTCTAAAAATGATGTAACTAAGTCTCAAGTCACTCGAACTCAGCCAGTGAAAGAGATATCTTACTCGAACGACAGACGAACTGCATATGAGACCATCTCGACTGTCTCAATATATGTCTGAAAGTTAATTGCATTGCCCAGGATTCGAACCCTCACTACCCTTACAAGAAACTAGAGCCTAAATCCATCTTAGAACGCTCGACAACTTGACAAGTTCAGAAAAAGGTTGTATAATGAAAACTCTTAACCTTGTCCTTGAAATATGTCATAGGATCTTAACCTTACTTACCATCCATTCAAACCAAAAAGAAACATTTTTTTTCTGCCAAAATTTGAAACACAGAAAAAATCACAAAACCTTCGCGATTGGGAGCACTCTGAGAAAACCCAAAAAAATACACATTCACCCAGAATATAACATATAGGTATATATAAATATCTATACGATAGTAATATATAATATACTGTATAAAATAGGAATACACATATATATATATATACTTAACTATAAAATAGGAATATATGTATAGTTATCTATAAGATAGGTATATACGAACACTCATCTTCAGAGTCGTCGAAGACGAAGCTAAAGGTGTTATAAAATTTTTTGCGATTTTTTTTTTAATTTCTAAAAAAAAGTAATTTTTTGTCGCTAAAATGAATCCTAATGACTCCAAAATGACTCACAATTACTCCAAAACAATGTATTAATGGTGTAATATGTCTGGTTCACAGTTGATATGACATCATAGGGGATGCATACTCATATATTATAAGCAGTAGGGAGGTCAGCTGAGAGGCTAAGTTTGACAATGGTTGGCGTGAAAGCTACATAGTCTCGGCTAGCTTCTGCAGCTTCACATCTAAGTTTTTTTCCGCATATGTAATGTCTTCGGCCACTCCAGAGTTAATGGTAACTATGGTAGTGCCATCGACTTCTTCTTCGGGAGTGATACCACTAATGTCATCGACTTCTTCGAGCATTATTCCTATACTAGCATTTCCATCGATCTTTTCGGATGCAGTGTCTAGAGTAACATCGATGCCATCTACTCTGGGCATGGTCTCAATGACACCATCGACTTCTTCGAATGGGTCAGCTACAGCAGTGTTGCAATCGAAGATTTCGTCAAGGTTTCGTTGCTGTTACTGTGCTAGTTCCGCCAGTAAATGTTGCAATTCTCGTCGGCATGAGAAAATGGTCAGTACGAAGAGTCGTTTTCGCACGATGAAGCATTATGACAATGGCCACATGCAGATTATGCAAGGTGTTACAATGAAGGAACATACTGAGATGTGACCAATATTTTATAAGACATATGAGTTAGTTGAGATTGTGTCATTCGCAGTTCTTCTGGCGATCGAGTAAGAGCTCTCTTTCTCTGACTGAGTTCGAGTGACCCATAAACCAATTGTTCTGTTGTGAAAACAGCATATAAGCATGTGTCCTGTATGAATATTTTCACTTCTTCAGTGGTTGTTATGGAATGTAGATCGTCACGAGTGGAATCATCTAGTGATATTGTAAGCATTTATAGTATGAAGATGGCAAGAACGGATGAAGATGTAAAAACTGTAATACTGTCAGAAAGGGTGCCTGAAGAGTCTCTAGAAGCAATACATAAACAATATTGTTATTGTGGAAATATTTTTAGTAAAAGTTGACCTGCACTTCGACATGAACATAGTTATTGTTTGTTCAGTACAGCATACAAGTAGTTCCAATGTGATAAGTGTGATGTTGTGTTTACTTGTAATGATATCCTATAGAGTCATAAGAATGAGTGTAAAGGTAATAATTGTTGTTCATCGGGAATCGAATTCAAGTATTGCAGCAAGACAATCGCGACTAGGTCTAACGCCAGACAACATGAAGATAGTAACTGTCCATTTACTATCAGCTACAAGATCTATATATATATATATGGTAACTGTCATTCGATATATACGATTAAGTATAGCTTTACTGCTCACAATAAGGTGTACTATAAAATTAGAGTAAAGCATAACTACTTTTGTTGAATGGAGAATATATTCGAGTGTATGTAAGTAATAATATGTATTTTTGAAATAAGGCTATAGTATATGGAGTCTGTTGTTTATATTCTTTTTATCATTAAATATATATTTCATCCTAACATTAGATATGGGGAAAATAACAGTGGTGTTCTTATTATAATCCGTTTAGTATTATCTGAATTATGTGTATAGAACGACTGACTGAAAGTAGTATTGATTTCCGAACTTCTACAATGTGATGGATATGTAAGCAGTTTACTAGCAAGAGTCTTGTATGATATAATTATATAGTTCTCAAGGTTTTAATATGTTTTCACACGAGTGTTTGATAGGAATGTTTTGATAGTATGAGTGATGGGTATCGTCCAATTAACTAAACTGTACATAATGTGTGATGGTAATGCTAGTCATAATGAATGTTTCGATGATTACTATAACTTGTCTGGTATGTATATTAGTTTCGTTGGTAATGTTTGATGGTATGGGGAATTGCGAATGGATGGTTATAATTTTTTTTCTGTTACAACAGTTGCATCGCTGTTTTAGTGATATTGTTTAAATGAATGAGATTTCATTACGGTTTGTATCTTTGACTATAATATACTTTATGGGTAATAGTATTATTTGAATGTGTGTTTTTTTGCTAATACATGATGAAATGGTTTATCAGAGTACTTCGTCGGAATATTGCTTAGGAATGCTTATATGATTGCCTTGTTTAGGAAGGTATGAAGGGAAGTGTTTGGTATAAGCAATATGATGTCCCTAGTGTTCAAGTAAATTGGGATATTACAAGCTAGAAAACTTTGACTGGAAGAGTATGTAAATATTGATTTTTTGGTCTGTTTATTTAGCAGCGAGTATGATATGGCATCGATATATTGAGTTATTTTTAACAATTTCCGATGGGTAGATATTTGTTTGGGCTATATAGTTGGATGATATGTCTTCAAATTATAAATGGGTGGTAGGAAAAACTGGTCGATATTATATATATATAAACAATTAGAATATAACTTGAAGTCATAAGTGAAATTGATAAGTTAATGGTGTGTAGGAGATGAGATGACTCTAACATAATTATTTCTTATATCGAATGCTCTCTACTAAATGGAATATTTTGGGTGTGTATAGGTATGTCGTGGTAGAATGTTCGAACTTACAACCTTTCGAATACAGGTGTTTGCCTTCGTACGGCATCCGACTAGTATTTAAACATAGTTTATTACTTTTATTTAATATATATATGGAAAAAAAACAGTTTTAAAGAGTTTTATATAAATATTTTTTAAAAAGTAATGCCCTGTAAGGTTTATGATATGTCTAATTAGCCTGGGATGGGTTTTAGATATATTTTATTCCCTTGTATGTTAGTATTTTCACCAAAAATTTAAATGGTTGTTGTGTTTACGTAATCCATAGTGGTATCAACCAGTTAATGTTTAGGTATTTACTTCAGTCTGTTTGTCATTGTGTGTGTTTTGTAGAAAAGCAAGAATAATTTTTAAAGTCAATTTAGGGTCATTAGGGTTACTTTGGGTCATTTTAGGTCGTTTACGGTTATTTTGTGTAATTTAGGATCATTATGGTGATTTTGGGTTAATAAGAGCAAGTCTTGGGTGGAGTAAGTCTGTAAAACTGCAATATTTCGGGTTCTTTGTGTGTGTGTGTGTGTGTGTGTGTGTGTGTGTGTGTGTGTGCGTGTGTGCGTGTGCTGGATGCGATCTAAGTATATTTTGTTGTTGTAATGTGTTAGCTTGGTATATATGTTATTTAGCGAATGGTATAGATGTGAATTGCAAAGGTTGTATGGATACCCTCACGGGTTGTCATAATAGGCGATTGTGATCTGTTCGTTTTTTGGGGAACAAATGTCTTGCGTCGATACGCAACCCCTAGCGACAATGTTGGAAATATTTTCGCTCTCATCTCCTTTGCAAGATGGTCTGTCGTAGGCGCGTCTACCATTCGAGAGATATAGCCTCTCGGGAGATTTGGTAGAGATGTGTGTGCAGTTTTCTTGTTTATATATTATATATAAACTAATCGATATGATTACTTGGGGGTTATTTACATGCCATTAAATTAATATTAACATATATTTAGTAAATCGGTATATGCATAATCACCGTTTTCGGGATTTAAAGCTTAGAATGTAATACTACAAATATAATTACTTAAGTTATGGTTGACGTAGACATATCTCAACGAATATGTTATTTTAACTTTGTCAGTGCGAACAAATCTAATACAAAAACTTGTCGATGGGAGTTGAAGCAAGGTTTAATATCTTAGTTAGCTTCAATGTGAAATTTCTGAACATTCCTGTGTGAATGAAAAATGTATGGAAAATTAGGTTAACTTTAAAAATTACTTATTTGTTTAACATAAATCAATAATGTATTTTTTTTTGGGGGTATAAGGTATGTTTTTAAGGTATAAGATATGTTTTTTGAGGTATAAGATGCGTTTTTTTTTTTTTTTAGGTATAAGCTATGTTCTGTGAGGTATATTTTTCTATGATTTTAGAGTAGTGATTTCATACAAGATTATGATGAATTTGTCTTTTCTAAAGTCTATGAGTTTTTATAACAGTATATTTGATCTGTTATGCAGATTGTGATTGTGTAGCCTTCCTTTGTACAGCACTCACCGACATCTTTTCCGCGAGTTTGCTGATATCCCTTTCAGAGATTATGATAGACGGATGGAGTAATAAGTATGTGTGATTAGGTAGTTATTTTGCTGTCGAGAAGCTGTTATAGCTTGTTAGAGAGACAATGAATGGTATACGGGAGATGTATACAGATCACTTTAGGTTTGGAAATGTATATTGTTTGATTGAGTGTTGTGCAATGCATTACAACATGGTAGGTTATCCATTATGCATAATATCAAATATATGTTTGTCGGAAGTTAACAATGGATATGGTAAGATATGTAGATAGAGTAGAATTAATAATGTCAGTTCATCAATACATAAATACTAGTACTTGTAAGTACTGGAAATGAACGAAGGAGTACGTTCTCGATCCTACAGTGTTATTCCATTCCATTCTCGTTCACTGTGTTTCATTGGCCTGTGGTTAGATGTATTCAGGTCAATATGTGCATAGTAGCTGCAGTTGTTAATTTACTTGATATGCAATTGAAATATATTATCTTATCCTGTATGGTTCTTGAATCGCCACATACATATTACTTGTATGTAAATAGTCTCGCTAAATATTAATTTTTGTTAACCGAAGTGAGGAATAAGGAATGCTTTTCTATGATATGTAGAGTAGTGATTTCATACAGGTTTGTGCTAAATGTTTAAATAGTCTGGCTAGATATACGTTTTTGTTACCTGAAGTGAGATAAGGAATAAGGAATGTTTTTCTATTTTGTGTAGAGTAGTGATTTCATATAGGCTTGTGTTGAATTCGTCATTTCTAAAGTGTACAAATAAAAAAAAAGATTTTAATAATTATACTTTAACTAAATATATATGTTATGCAGATAGTGAATGTGTAGTCTTCCTAGATAAATAACTCATCTGCATCTTTTCCACGAGTCCATTGTTCTCTCTTCCAGAGATGACGATAGACTGATGGAGTTTTGGGTGGGTGGGAGGCAGGTAGTTCTTTGTTGTTCGATGACCTGTGATAGCTTGCTAGAAAGACGATGAACGCGACACAGGAGTTGTAGACAGAATGTTATGGGATTGAAAGATATACGTTTAAGTGAGTGTTGTGTAGTCGGGTTCAAAACATTGTCTGCAGTAGTTCCCAGGTGGTGATGTAAATAGTTTGCATTACAGGTTGTCTGCGAAGTGATGTCGACGGTTTCCAATATTGCAGTGAATATATATTTTTTAATTAATTCCCATCCTTTTATATGTAAAGTCAATCCAAGATGTCGCCGGAGCTCATGCGGCTTATTAGCTAATGGGAAAACAATGGCGTCAAGGGCACATAGAGTTTAATATATGTGGATAGTCTTCAGTCGAGCATTGGGTGTCGTGGAGTGTGGATGTTCTCTCTTGGCAGGTTATGCAAGTGCATACAAGCATAGTTGGTAAGTGTATAGTTGCATACGTGCATATTTATACCTTAATGGCAAAATTATTAGTTGGTTGGTACATATTTGCATATTTGGTAAATGTATATTAACTAGTTCGTTGCACATAATTAGGCAATTGCGAGTGTAGTAATAATTCATTTAGTTAAATATATTTTTTTTAATTTGCAAAACTTTTGTAATCCTTAATGTTAGTCGAATGTTAGTGAGTAAATTTAGTTCAAGTGAGTAATTGACCAATGAGAAACAATCAATCAAAAGAAAGTGAGTAATTGGATCGCACGCGAGTAATTGATTGAACGAAAGTATGAGTGAAACAAATGACTGTAGTGGAGCACCTGCGACTAAATGGTTGAACGTATGTGATGGATATTTTTCGAGTAAACAGTCAATGGGAAAGCATTGGTTGGGACAAATATCCTTTGGTATATGTCGGGAGTTCGTTTTCATATGCTAATGATATGTAATTTGTTGGGATGTTTAAGTATATAAATGAAATGTAACTAACTTGAACAGGAAACTAACACAGTATTTCCAAAAATTATTAAGTATCCTGATCAGTAATCCAAAATTCAAATTTGGTCAGTCCGGGAAACGAAACCTGTAATTACAATATATATATATATATATATATATATATATATATATATATCTCAAGTGCCCTTCCCTGTATTCCAAAATCAAATTTCCCGAAAGAAAATTTTTTTTAAGTGAAAATTTAGTAAAATACTCTGTCTGGGAATGGATCTCTGTAGCATTCCAGTCACCGGTTGTTAGAGCTTCGGCCCTGTCGGCTCTACGTCCTATAACGATCTGATGTCTCTGGTAGTTCCACAGGAGTTTGGTTAAAGTGTGTTTGTGTGTGTGTATTTCCCCTCCACACCAGGTCAGATGTGATGTATCTGATTATGTGTTAACATGTCAGTCTCTCTGCATTTGCCGAAGCACTGACATGTGTGATTGCGCAACAACTCGCTTTTCTCTTAGAACAGTATACATGCGTGATTGTGTAAGTAAATGCAAGCGCATTTCCCGGAATATCCAAAAATTCTCGAAATGAAAAAAAAATTATAAATTTTCCAAACTTCAGTTGGTTCGTGAAATGAAGACGGTAATAATTGCGCAATGCAAGTGCACTTTTCGTTTTTCCTTTGGAAAACGAGCTCTTCACATTAGTTGACCAGCAATTGACGAGTGCATCAGTTAGTTTCCAACACTTGGGCGTTATGGAATGACCGAGCATGAATTTATAAATCATGTTTTGCATAATCGATATTTGTGATATCATAATATACTACAAATCCATCTTGAAAATACGAATTCATATACAAATTAGTCATCATAAACGTTTCTGTAAGTTTTAAAAGTGAAATAAATTATATTACATTCAATACATAACTTTTATTTAATGACCCGGATTCGATCTCCGTACCAATCCACTCGCCATTCGTTAGAGCTCCCATCCTGATGGCTCTCCAAGCCATGACGCACACCAACTGAGAGGATCGGTAACCCTACAGGGTTCAGGGGTATAGGTGAAAGTGTGTATGTGTGTGTATTGCTATTATATGATGAAATGGTTTATCACAGTGATTCGTTGGAATATTCTGTCGGCGGGTGCTTGGGGGGGGGGGGGGGGGGCATGTTGAAGCCGCACCCACGATTGATTTCCTGTTACAGTTCGTAGACCTGACAGGAATAACGCAGGAAATATTTTCGTTTGAAATATCCTATGGACAACTTGTTTACGATAGTGCTTCAGTCGTGAGATATCGTTCCTCGGGAGCGGACTTGTGTCTCTCAATGTATAATGTGCATACGTGGTGTGTATAGTAAATGCTAGCATGGAGCAAGTGTAATAACTTCCACCCAAAATAATAATAGTTACAACTGCATTCCTTCTCCACCTTTCTCGATATTCTACAGTTGACGACATCGAACATGTAACATCTCAGTCGAGCGGGAGACGATGATCAGTTTAGACGAGAGACAGCGAGCGTAAGTGAATACTAAGAATGCATTTCCCACAATTTATTTTTAAATCTTATGTAAGCCACCCAAGAATCGAACACAGCACTCCAATAGTAACATTACATTAATTATCTTTACCAGGAATTCAACTCAAAAAAATCTTTTGTCAAATTCAAAAATAAAATAATATCAAGTGCTCTGACCAAGAATTGAACTCACTAATCAAAAGATAACTTTACATTATTGTTCTAAGGAGACGTACAGTCCAAAAATTGATTTTTGTTAAATTCGAAAATAAATAATATGAATTGGCCTGAACAATAATCGAACCCGGTAATCCAAAAATATCATTACATTAAGTATCCTAAGCAGGTAACCAATTAAAAAATAAATTTTTACTACACTTGAAAATAAAATAATATTAAGTGTTCTGATCGAGAATTTAACTCAGTAATCCAAAAATTTGCCAAGACCAACAATAACATCATTGTACTCACCAGGAATCTAACCGGAAGTGTACTGGAAGTGCATCGCTGGAAGGGGGAGGGGGAAGTAAACGTGCACCTCAAGTGCATTTGGGGTCGTTAGAATTCTAGTGAAAGTATAAACAAGTGCATTTCAAGTCCATTCAAGGTCAAAAGTGCATCTCAACTGCATCTCGCCCTTATGTCACCAGTCTGTAAGGATCAAAGTGATCCAGTATCGCTGCCCTCCCAAGCCCAGAAGTGCATCCCAAGTGCATCTGGGGTCGTCACAGGTGAAGTGAAAGTAGTCAGAAGTGCATCTCAAGTGCATTCCAGGTACAAAGTGCATCTAACCTGCATCTCGCATCATCAGTCCGTCAGGATCAAAGTGGTCCAGTAGCCTGGTGATGCCTCCTCAGACATTAGAAGCGGATTGGGAAGGTTGAACTACTCAGAGTAAATCTCCCTGGGTCTTCGGGCAGTACAATTACGTCAATGGAAAAATAATGAGATGGGGTTAGCAGGCGTAGGGGTGGAGAGAAGGTGAAAGTCATTAATCAAGTGCAAGGGTCAGGCGGAGAATACAACAAAATAAATTAGCTCAAGGGGTGGCCGGAAGGTGTAAGCAATAAATCAAGGGTTTGGCGGGAGAATGCCTCAAAGGAAAGTGTGAAAGCCATTAATCAACAGCACACCTCAGGGGAAGGGGGGGGGTGGAGGGGCTTGTGCCACCCTGTGATCCTCCAAAAAGTGCATCTGAACTGCATGAATTGTCCCGAGGTCAAGGTCAAGGGTCATAAATATCCAGAGGACTCCCCCCCCCTCCTCTTGACTACTACTAGCAATGTAGATTAGGTTGCCGAATACCTTCAATGAAATCCATTATTCTTTGATTTAACTATATTTCCTATCGAATTAACATAATCTTCATTCTTCACTAGTGCCTTTTCTATCTTTTCACACTGGCATTCTACCTATTTAATAATTCTTTTACGTTTAAAACTGACAGAACAGTCGTATCAATTCATGAGCAATATACAGAGAAAATTGGCACAAACAATAACAAGACGCATGTAAACAGTTTCCAGCTTGTTCAGTTTTGCGAACATAAGGATGAAGTTATTTGAGAAATACCACATATCCTGGACATGTGGTATTTCTCAAATGAACCGTTATTTCTACTCATGTTTTCTATGCAGTATGGTGCGAACATGTAGTGTTTTTGTGTGAATGCTGCGTAACTGACAACCAAGAATCAATTCATGTCTATTTTGGCAAAAAGGGAACATGTCGTTTTTCTTAAATGACCTATTTAATTGGAGTCGAAATATACATTAAATATTGCTTTCAAATCAAATTCAGTTCTTTAAGACCTCCGTCCCTAACGAACTCGATACGCCCCTCAAACGTTATGCAACAATCAAAAGTTTTGTACAAGATACTATTAAAAACAGCAAGAAGTTGTAATGATATACATTAGTTGTAGGGCCAAATTGGATTTGTGTCACATACACAACAATTGTGACGGGCAGCGTCACGTCACTGCACGTCTTGGAATAATTATCACCTTGCAACAAATAAAAACACTCTTAAAATTAATGGGGTGGATCACGTCGCACACGCCCTCGAATAATTATGTACTAGCAGGCGGACGTTGTCGACATTCACTCATTCGAAAAAGAAATACTTACTGTGTTTGGTTGTGGTTTGTGCGGCGTACTGTCCGATACGCACGAACACTTTCACACGTTGATTTTGAGGTTTAGAAACCTCCGAGGCGACTTGAAACTCTAATATAACTCACCTGTAATGTTCTAGCCGGCTTCACGTCACTTTAATAAAAAGACTTTGAAAAACCTGGGGATGTCGAGAAAATAACTGTCTATGTACGTGCATATTGTCACGTGCGGCAGCAACCAGACCTGGCAGAGAAGTGTGTAGAAGACTGGTGTTTCAGCGTTTCATCACCGGAGCGCAGCACCGTCGACGGCAAGCGCCGAGAACTGCCTGCCATGGTGCGTGCGCCGCCCAAAACAGTGACGTCTGGTTACGCCGTTTCCGGAAACTTGGTCAAGAGGCCGGAAGTTTGATATTTCAATTATTTAGACCCCCTGAGGGAAATTGATGTCCGCTGCGTCGGTTCACCATATTTGGTAACATCAACTGCCATTGATTGTGATTAGCTTGGTCCCTCCTAGGAGTAATTGAAAGCCCAACGATTTCTTGAAAATGCGGGGGTTTTGAGGGGAAATCAATTTGATTGGTAGCGCAGGAGGGCAGACCTGTGTATTTAATGCCGGTGCACGCTGCCATCGGGCTCAGTTCAGCGGTCTCGAGGGAGGCAAGCTTCTACCAGAGATAAGAAGCATTCTTATTTGATACACACATGTAGGCTCCTGAAGCGAACAGGTCCCTCACGTCACTTTGAAGTTAGGCGAGGGCCATGTAGGCCGGAATTTTTTAAAGAATTTTTAAAGTTTTGCGAAATGCTGGCCTTTTAGCCAAAAATTCGATAATGTTACCTTCTGTAACTAGGGGTTTGTAAACTTATAAGGAGAATGGTGACCATGTCGTATTAGGTGGTTGTAACCACTCGTGACCACTTGTAACCCTTTTGTAATCGAGATCATTTGTAACCAAAGGCAGTAACTATGGTCTTAGCCTTTTGTAACCCAGTAGGCGATATGCGAGACTCTGTGTATTTATGACTAGTGAATGTTATAAGAGAAAACTTTGCGAAGTTTAGGGCTTTTGCAAAAATCACATTTACTAGCGGGAGTTAAGGCTGGCATTGCTTAGAAGTTGCTCCCATCCACTTGGGATCGCGAGTAGTGGGGTTACCAGGATCATTTAGTGATGACCAGGAATGTGTTACCAAAATAGTTTGTTCCTGGTGTAGGAACTAAAATCTTATTTAGTAGTATTCAGAGTAAATGTAGGTGCAACAGAAATAAAGCCACCATTTTGTAATGATGGTATTTTGTGGTCACTTGCCCAATATCATTGGTGAAGGCCTTTTATTTTTACTCCTTAAAATGGCCAGTAAAGAGTATAAACATAACCTGTATGAAAAATTTACTGAATAACAGCGGATGTATTTGGTACTTGAAGTATCTGGTGGCATTTTATACTATATTTTGACAACCTGTCTTTTTATGAAAATGTTTTAGTAAATTTGTTATATATGGGAGAGGAAAATAATGTTCACTTTTCAAAATGTAATGTAAGAATAATATCAAATGGAAGTTTTTTCACCTTTAAGACTATGAAAGAATTGAACAAAATAAAACTATAATCAAAATAAAGTGTGTTACCAAATTTCTTCGTTTCTGTTACAAATCGTTCATAACTATCATGTACCCTTACACTGTACGGGGGGAAAAAAATTTTTCGCACGACTTTTGCCATTTGTTGTGTTCTGATGGTTTTGCTAGGTCTTATGCAAATCCTGCCTTGCCACGCCCTTGGTTTAGGACTCAGCAAGGTCAGAATATAATCAGGACAATTTCATTGAAAGATGATGACTTTTTTGAATTATTACAAACATTTTAATGGGAATGTAGTATCTGAGTTCAGTTTCCATTGAAATGAAAATCAGCAAAAATGTTATTAGCGTTTGTATCCTTTAACTGACATTAAAACTCCAAAAACAACCTTTTTAGCCTGTCACCAAGTTGCTACCTTTGAACAAAGTGGTTCGAAATTACGCGTAGCTTATGGAAGTGCCATTTCATTATGTAGGTTTGTATAGGCTTAGTTTGTAAGCCGTCACCGATAGCTTACTGGTATGCAGATATTGTCAATAAAAGAAAATACAAAAATCTTCCACTTAATAACTAGAACCTTGTTTGAAATAAATGTGTATGCATTGTTAACAGCCGGAATGGCCATGGACTGAAAGGCACAGATGGAGCTAGGAATTTCGGAATAATGAAAATGAGAATAAATGTCTTGAATTTACACATGAAGGATCTCATATCTTAACATTTAATAGGATTTTGTGTTTGGTGAACAAATAATGTGAACTCCTGTGACATAAAAAAAAAAAAAAAACACAAAATCGGTATTAGCAGGAGGTTGGCTCGCCCTTGGATTGATAGCTACTTGTATCCCACATGGGACTGACAAATACAGGTCATACACGAATCTGTTCTGCGTGCAGTTGAGACACAGTGGCTAGATATGGAAACCTAGCAAGCACTTTGACCTCCAGAATACCTCACAAATGTTCATTTATAACATCAGACGACTGAGGAGGCCAGTTAATATGTTGAATAAATTTCATTCTCGCAATCATAGAACTATGTTTGGAAACACCCAGTAGTGTGAATGAAGCTATTGCCATCTTGGTATACACGACATTCGCCAAAGGACAGTCTAGAACATAGGATGAAAATGATGGCCCAAAAGTCGCAGTTATCAAATATGCTGAATGAAAATGAGTACATACGAATGATAAGATATCCACATCAGGCTAATTGATTAAATTATCTTGGATACTTTTACAAAATTGGAAACTAGGATAGTACAGTCAGTGCGTAGTGAGTCATTCGTTTATTTAATATACAGAATTATCCCGAACTTTGTAAGATAGTTCGTTGTGTAAAATTTTAAATCTACAGTCTGTAAACATTTGGCCCGGCGATTAAAATCTATGAAAAACCACAAGTATAGGCTGTTCACGTTAAAATGAGCACTTTCGAAAGCCCTGTGTAAGATCTACTTGTTTGCACGTTGTATATTTTCCGCCTTATGTTTAATTAACATTGTCATGAGCCCAGCCACTTTATTCAAGCTTCGGTCTTTTGAAACATTGAAATTTTTAGAAAAGTAAATAATTTACAAATCTGCTAATTTTTACTCTTCGGTGCATAAAAAAAAAAAAAAACAAGAAAATGAACGAAATAATTTAAGTTATCACAAATGGTAACCAAATAATTTTTATTCGACATAATGATATGGAACTATTTTCCCTCCCTCGTTACCAACTTTACTAGGAGCATGTCACTCAATGCGCCCGATAAAACATATACAGGTAGGAGTGGGACTTTTTTCTAAGGTTGATTTCAAAAGTGTTTATTTTATCGTGAACAGCCTTTAACAGACTTTTGTAGCTTAATAACACGGTATCTTCTAATTTCCAAAGGACGGGCGATGTTATCACCTTTAAATGGCGATGGCAGATATGAAATCAGTCTAACGCCAATAACAGTTTCATTGTTTTGTCTGATGTAGTTCCTGGCATTTTACAATTTTCTACCCGATTTGCCATGACGAAAAATCCCACAACGTCTGTACCTGCTGTCTCCACGTTTTTTCGCAGCTACTTCCGGCAGATAAAATATTTATATGGAAAAGTAAAACCTATTATTTGTTAACTTTTTCATGGCAAGTGCGTTTATAACACTTCATGATCAGAAAAAAAGTCAGTTCGTATAATTATTCCTAAAAAGAAGAAAGGAAAAATTAAACAGCATACTTGCAAAGAGAACCAGCGGAATAACTGTTTAGCGACCTTACCTTGACCAGCAGTAACAGCTACTGTATTTCCCATACCGATGTTCGTCTTCTGCACATATCCTCAGTACTGACTCGTCCATTGCCAATGGAACTTTCAAAGTTACATGGCCGACAGTGATGAACGTCTTTGTTTACATCTGAACGTTCAACAGATCCGCCCTTTTACATATATGAAAAAGAAAATACTTCGACCAACTTGAATATATCCTAGTGTCATTGGAACTTGGTAAGAGGAAGTGTAAGAACGTTTCAGAGCATTTAATTCTGCAAACAGTGATCTATCCTCAAACGTTATCCACAGTGTGTTTAATGCGCAACTTGCACACGCACTCTATCCCATTTTCAATTCGCGCTGTTTCCTTGCCACCGCAGGGCGAGCGGAAGGCCACAGCGACGCGACGTCGAGAACGCAGCGCAGTGTCGCCACCCTACACGCCCACTTATCGGGCTGCCGAGTGGTGGCGAGCCGCCCACGGCCAACCGCTGCCGAGTGGCTGTCCTGTTCGCTGCGCGAGTATAGGGTTACTCGCCCGCCGCAGAGAATCTGCTCACTATCTTGTCCGCATGTGCGTGTGTGTGTATGAATATGTATGTACTGATGGCAGCGACCTCGTTATATATATATATATATATATATATATATATATATATATATATATCTCTGTGTGTGTTTTTTTTTTGCACGAAAGCTGTATTTACAAAATTTTTGTCACAAATTCTTTTCCAGAGGTTTTTTTTTTTTTTAATTTGGGCTCGTTAAGACATCAATTATAATTGTGATAACCTTCTTACTCTTTTAGATATTCACTGCCTTTATTATTCTCAGAGCAATAATGGAAAATATTAAAGAATGCCTTATTTGTTACATTCCAGCAGTGCTCTGAGAGTAAGAAAGGCAGTGAATATTTGACAACGTTAAAAGGTGTTGACTATTGTTATTTACGTATTGCCGCTCCAAAAAATTTCATAAGCCCTCTGGAAAACAACTTACGGCGTAAATCGGGTTAAATATACTGCTTTCGTGCTCAATCCCCTCAGAACCCTTTGCAATACTAAGATTTGTGTGTGTGTATGTGTGTGTGTGTATATATATATATATATATATATATATATATATATATATATATATATATATATATATATATATATATATATATGACCATCGATGCCATGGTTTGAATTTCGACATGTAATTTAAAAAGCACTTTACACACACACACACACACACACACGCTCGCTCGCACGCACGCACGCACACACACACACACACACACACGCGCAGCTAGTGGTTGCTTGTTAGTACACGTGTGTCAAATTTCATGTACATTGGGAGATTAGCAATTGAGTTGTAAAGGCTGCTAAAGGCTGTTCATGATAAAGTGAGCACTTTCGAAATTAACCTGAGAAAAAGTCACTGTTTCTACCTGCATACATTTTAACGGGCGCCCTGAGTGACATGCTCACAGTTAAGATGTTAATGATGGATGGAAAATAGTTCCATATCTTAACGTCGAATAAAAAGTGATAGGTAACCATTTGTGATAACTTAAAATTATTTCTTTCGCTTTCTGTTTTTTTAATGCATCGAAGTGTGAAAATGAGCAGATTTTTTAAGTATTTACTTTCTTAATAACTTCGCAGTTTGATTTGACCGACGCTTGAATAAAGTGACGAGGCCCATGGTAATGTTAATTTGACAAAAGGCGGAGGAATACACAGCGTGTATACAAGTTGATCTTAGGCAGTGCTTTCAAAAGTGCTCATTTAACCGTGAATAGTATATAGAAGTGATTGCATTTAACTTACAACAGACAAACAGCGGTATTGGCGATGTAGGGTTTGCCCATATTCTCATGGTCGCCTATGTATAGGCTGTTCAAGGTAAAGTGAGCACTTTCGAGGCCCTGGTTACTTTTTTCTATCAGCCAATTTTTATCTTTCCACCTCTTTCTTAAATATATTTTCCACGTAAGTAATACACAAAGTTAATATATTGCACCGGACTCGAAAGTTACGATCTACGGATAAAATAATATATATTTACTAGCTGTAATTCAGAATGAGAGGGTTTCAAAAAGTGCTCACTTTACCGTGAATAGCCTGTACATGCGGTCGTCGAATGACGCGCCAGTTCCGTTCGCCTTCGTGATATGCAGCTTGTTTGATGTTTCAGCAAAACTCCAACAAACTAAGGAACGTTATTCCTTCTTAAGGGCACCGCCCACCTGGTGCTGTTTTGCGCGACTGAAGCACGGCAGTGGTAAGGGTGACATTGACACGCGCGCCTAGTGCCCCATCACTCCTATCGCCCGTGTTCTCGTCTTACTGTGTGTACCTATGGGACTGTAAGTAGTGACCCTGTCAATTTAAAGGTGAGAAGACTGCAGCGAAATTCAGTGCCGGCCCTTCTAATAGTTTTGCATGTTTTCGGCCAGTACATTCTCAAATATAGCGGTGCGAAAAAGTCGTTTTAAGCAACGTTGGAGGGCTCTGAAATAGGGTTTCTAATGTGCGTGATGTCTTAACAGTGTTTCTCGCCCCTCGTCTGAATTATTTTCTCTCCGTATAGCGGAGGCCGCGGTGGTGCAGTGGCCAGACTACTCTTCTCCCAGATAGGCAAACCGGGTTCGACCCCCGCTCACGGATTTTCGCATGTGGGGATCGTGTCGAACGATGCCGCTGGTCGGGGGGTTTTGTAGGGGAGTTTCCGTTTCCCCCGCGCTTGCATTCCGACATTGCTCCATACTCATCTCGTTTCACCGTCATCGGCTCTCAAGCCCTCGATGTTAGATCCGCACAAATTTCTGTACTCAACGTTTTATATATCGGTATAATAGGAGCACAATAGGTGGTATAAAAATGCTGATTTCAAACACTTCGACGCGCAATTAAAGTGACAGGTAGGCGGCGCCATAAGTGATTACTAAGGAAAATATGCATCCTCAAAAATCGATTTTCAAAATAATTTTAGTTAGAAATATTATAAAGTTCTTGCGGTTAGTTACCAAACGGTTAATAGTGATTTGTATACATCTGAAAACGTGGTTGGTAATATAATCTCCTGTAATTTAGTAAATGAGGGCTGCGACCCTAGGTGTGCATGTAACTTTGTAACATTTAGCTGTACACATTTTTAAAGACAAATTAAGAATCAGCAGGTCAAAGTTAAAAGAAAAGGTCGTCTTGTCGGAACACTCTAAGTTTAAGCAATTCCTAGAAATCCATGTGATTTTCCAAAACAGGTTGTGAGTGGCCTGACAGGCAACACACAATTCACAGGCGTTGCGACTATTAGGCTGTCACTAGCATATCGTGCAGTCAAATGCTAAGTGTTGTAGCACTTTCCCGTGGCAACCACCAGTTATTTCATGAAAAGGGGTGAGATTACGATACACGTTTTCAGATGTTCCGGATCATCGTCATACAAATCACTATTCACAGATTTATTTCTTAACCTCAAGTTCATTCTGATATTTTTTATTCAAAGCACTACAAATAGGCGATTTTTGGACGCGCATAGCTCCCCCAATAATCTCTTAACGAAAATGTTGTGCATGTAATTTCTTCTTAAATTCGTAAGGAATAACCTGCCGGATTTTCTGGTGTTGTTCAAAACATTCTGTATGCGTACGCACATACATATGCATATAATAATTTCCCGGCATTGAAAATAATATAATAAATTTGAAGGTTGATTTTAAAAGTGTTTACTCCACTGGGAACTCTGAAATAAAATCATTAGCAGTTCATTGTATATTCGTTACCAAGCACACTGGCCTGTAGGCTTTCAATTAAGTGCCCTCGTAACCCACCATTTTGGAAATTTTTATTGATTTATTCCTGATTCATATCGAGGAAGATTTATTGAAAACGTTACAATAGAAGCTTAGCGAATTACCTTGTCCATCATTCTGGGCATAGTATATGAACTACTAACGCATAATTATGCAACAGTTAACTTATTGCAAAATTTAATTCATTTTCATTGTTTAATGACAACCAGGTACATATACTAACAGTCAGGTACAAAACATTCTTAGTAATAACCCTGACACTTCTATTATTACACTAAAACAAATAATTTGTGTATGATGCAGCCTCATATGTTGGTAGCAGAAGAAGTAAAATAGTAATGATATTTGACATTTTATAGTGAGTGTAATGTTTAAATTTGTAGCATATAAAGTTGGTGTTTTTTCTTTTACACATTAGAGTATAAATTGGCATATAAATAAGAATTTTCTTTACACACGTTATACAGTACGAAGTGGCCTATTAGTAACACATTTAGGTTCGTAACAATTCCATATTTTCACTTGACTAATGTATAAACAAGTCATGAAGCTCATGCTAGTGTTGATTGGACGATACAAGACGAGATGAAAACTAGATATTTAGCAGGGTTTTCAAAAGTCTTCAGTTAAGCACGAAAGTCCTATAGTTGGTTTTGTCATGTCTGAAATATAACTGTAAATTTCTAAGTCATTCACTACCTTAAAACATAAACAACTCGTGCCATGCTGCATATCTATTACCGTCCTCCAAAGTCCTAACCCACCTACATATCCCTTTACTATAATACCTCCAGCCATAACGATACAACTTTTCAATTTAGATGGTAATACAGACGCGGCAAACTCCTTCCCAACTAGCACATTTCTACAGTTATGGCTAGTAAGCAGGCGCATGTGTACACTCAGGAGCTCTAGAAAATACTGCGCGTTTATTTATATACAAACGCCTCCTTAGTGCGCCAGTTGCCTACTTCAGTTTCTTAGAAAATGCATTGCAAACTCGGTGCGGTAATTTTGACGCTAAACTTGACACGAACCTGGAGTGACATTGTTCTGTGCGCTTTTTACCCAAAAGCAGTACCTTCGGACGAGTTCGAGCAAGAATACGTTGTGTTTATTCCAGGACTTCGCACTCGCTGAAGAGGGGGGTTCGATGACGCCGTCGTGTATGTTTCCCAGGTGCTACTCTGTAGAAGGCGGCGACGCGTAGTAAACATATATCGCTGTCACTTTTGTGACAGCGGCGATCATTCAGCGGTACCGAGTATCCACCAAAGCAAACACAGTAAGCCTCTGTTGTATATTCCTCAAAGTAGAGTTCCTGTGAAAACGCGGTTTTCTCGATTATTCAAGCTGGGTATGAAACTACAGGTACTGTCTAAGAACTCGCTAATTTTAACAGAGGGATCGCTCACCGCGTATCATGTGAAATACTTGTTTGCGTGAATACGCGTATCTCGGCAAATAAATGTTCTGCAAATACAACTTTTTGTCAAAAATAAATAAAATAACAAATTATCTATGCATCTATTTTTTTTTTTTACTTCAATCATATTAAAAGTATTCTTGGAGAAAAAAAAATCCTGAAAATAGTCAAATATCGCATATTTAAAGCTTGCCTATGCAGTTTCCTTAAGCGGGAAGAGAAAAGTACAAAGGTACGGGCTTAGTTTAATATGTGGGCAACCATCGCGTGTAATAAAACCCCAATGTTGCAGATCTAATTTACACAGTGGAGTGTCACGACGGAAACACTGCATGCCTTGCGCGTAGGAGCGATATGTGTTAGTGTCGCCCGTATCGCTCCCTCGCTTCTTGACCTGGGTCCCTGAAGGGGGGAGGAGTGGAGGTGGTGGCATCCCTCCTTTAAGTGTGGTTAGGAAGCTAGCTGGCTTTATTTACTACAAATAGGCAAAACGTCAAAGCCTTCTTAAAATTTGTTCAAGAAAATGTTATCTTATATAGGTCGGAATGCCATTGACAACATATATGTGACACATTCTCAAAAAGATAAAATAATTAAATATCTCATTCTATTATTGTGCCTTAACACAAGTAATTGCACACAACACTTCAAGTTCTAGCTGTTTAATTATAACAAAGTTTCACAATTCAGCTAAGTTGATATATCAACCGTATACATTTAAGAGCATTTAAACGAAGACAATTATTTACGCGCAGCACAAGACCATTATTTATGGGACACACTAAAAGTTTCAAAAAGATTTCTGCGCAATATAAAAGAAAATGTTCAAACAATTATAATAACTATTACAAAGTCTCGCGAAACTTCCGTAGCGAATGTTACTTACACGCATACCAAATCAAATTTCATCATTTATTAATTACTTCAACAACATTGCTGCGTAATATAAAATATAATTTTCAAACCATTATTATAGAGAAACAAAATCTCATAAAACAACCATTAAAAAATATTACATACAGCATACACCATATAGGCCGTTCACGGTAAAGTGAGCACTTTCTGAAGCTGTTTCATCAGACATAATAACCAATAAATACATTTCATTGTGGCCTCTGACTTTTGGTTTTGGGTATGGCAGATGTATACACTAAGTTTATTACTCACGAGGCAGGGTTTACATTAACAAGTGGTGGAAGGATATAAATTGGTTGAAAGAAAAAAGTAACTAGGGCTTCAAAAGTGCTCACTTTCCCCTGAACGGCCTATACCAACATTCATCGGTTGGACGCTATTGGCGGGGCCTATGTCACACTCATTAAAATTCATACAGGTGTGACGACGTCGCTCCAGTAAGTCGTCAACAACCTCAATCGAATAGTGCTCATCAGAATGTAAGTTGACTTGGACCCGAGTGACAAAGGCACTAATGTCAAAGAAGTCACTGCAAATACTCAACTGTAAATAACTGGCAAAATAAACTCTTACAACCAACTCACTGCCAGAATAAAACGATTCCTTTACAATTAAGAATCTGGTCATAGGACGTTAACATAACGGGGCCGATAATCTCAACGACACATATTATTTATATGAGCACCTTGAGCACGAAGTATTTCTAAAATGATAGGCAATAAAATTAATTTAAGTAGAAAAATAATATCTCAAAAATGACTGGAGTAGTTAACACAAACAGGATTATGACACAGCCCCATAGGGGTGGCACTCTTTACCCTATCACTGCCCCTGACGAATAAAACAACACGTTAAAACCTTGAATAAAACTGAATTAAAATTATTGAATTGCCAACGGAGGCAGCCTAAACCCCTACCAAGTCTCTTTTGAATTAAAAACAATGACTTGGTACATGATTAAAAATACGAAATACCTAGCACCACACAATAAAACACGGCAGTAGCAAGGGCTCAATTAACTTGCCCCACTCTGGGCTGCAATATCAGCTGATACCAAACACAGTACAAGGACAAAGCAGCAGTTCAGTATTACGTTGATCGAGACGGCATTTCTAACGGCAGACCAAAACTAAATTTAGAAAACACAAAAACTACGCCTAGGCCAACCCAGTTCCTTGCTACACCAAATTCAACACTCATTCTAAAACGCTTCATTTACCATTATTAAAAAAAAAAAAAAACTTTCCGTGACTCACCATTTATTTGCTCGTGCATTGGCGAACAAGTACTACCGCACATTTTCAATTTAGGGCAATAAGTACACTAACTAAAATGAGTATCATCATTCCATGCCTCTCCTCGTCGAATACTCCTACAAGTTACACAGCTAGCAGGCGACGTTTCGTATGACAGCGATCGCAAGAGAAGTGAAACAGCAGACATGGCGTTAAAGACAAGAATGGTTTAACATGAAATGGCTTGTCACAGGTCAGGAGAAGGAGACAGGTAGGGTACTGAGGTTATGAAAAGGAAGAGAAGTTGAGTGAGCTCGAGCGATGGCCACGGAACCACGGCGAACGGCCAGAGAGTAGTAGGGGGACGGCGACACCGTTGCATTATAGAAGAAATAGTTTCTTTAAATTATAAATTTGTTCAATGAAATGTACAGGCAGTTAGATGTGGTCGTTTTCGTAACACGCGCATACGTATACCGTACTGAGTTTTGTAATGGAATAAACATGCTTGCATCATGCAATATAGTCTCTGTCTACAACACATTGCTGCCAATGACTCTCAAGAGGTTCTCAGTCACATCACTGAAGAAATGTGGCTCAGTGGAGGAAAAATAATTCTGGGAGACTCTTTCTGAAATATGATTTTTTTGGGATATAATTTACTCCAGGCAGTACCAGATGCATACATATGTGATATATCGTGATACATCTGGGAAGTATGGAGGGTGATGGGTTACTTCATACCTCAGGTTACTTAGCTTCCGTATCATAGTGTTTGCCATGTTAGATTTGGTTTAGTCTGTCAAGTGCAGAGGACTCCCTCCTATTGACCAACTATGGCTGCTGGTGCATTACATAAACTTCTGCATAGTACGAGACAGCAGTAATGGGTTCACCAGGAGGAGATAATTCGTAATGGACAACACCCAGTACTGTCTATCACACTAACAGCCGAACATTTTTTGGCATGGTGCTGGAGAGTGTCGTACAGCCACTGCCCACTTCACTTGCAATTATAGTACAAGATCCCCTTTTCATCACCTCTCGTGATACGATTCAAGCAGGGCCCATGGTTTACATAAACAAACAGTTAAATTGTAGAAGTTGTCCTGTAGATGTGTTGCCAGAGGTGCGATGGTGCGACGCAAGCACTGTCGCATTAATGTTTTTTTTTTCCGCCATCTATTTCTGCGCAGTGGTGTACTCTTTGTTTGGCTCGGATCCCCTCCCTTTTCCTTTCCATGCTCGCTCCTTGCTTTCCCCTTCCCCCTTCGTACATCAAAAGTTTTGATTGTCCAGGATAGATTACTAAGTCCTTGCTCGCCCAAGGCTCTGCCTATTCTGCTCTGTTTTACACCCGTGCGAAGTCTGCTACATTTCACCTCAACTTACGCCGCAAGATCCTCGCTAATACCTGTTGGCCTAACCACTTTCACCTTCGCCCAGCAGTAAGCAACGCCGACATTATGTTACCGAGCTGACGCAGAATACCAGTTTAGCTACTGCGTCATGAGGCAGTAAAATGGTGAGTCGTGGAGAATGCTCACCTTGCGGTTGGGTTTTTAATGTTTCTTGTAATTTGTGTTGCATACTTGTGCTGTGTCTTGGGTGTGCATTATTGCTAGGCCGTTTCAAAAGTCTGGTTTTGGCCGCCCTTCAAAAATACATTCTGGCTTAATCGTGGTGTCGCGTTGCAGTGTCTCTCTTGTGTTAACGTGTCGTGTTTGTCCTTGTTAGCCGCACAAGTATTTATGAGTATCCATATTTTACTGTCTCCACGGCTATAACTTTGGGCGTGAAATTTTTGATATGTAACTTGTCTGTAATTTAATGTTTGGAGCAGTACTGGGTGTTACGTTACTGCCTCCTGCCGTATTTTTTTTTGCATAACTTTTAATTTTTTTTAAAGTATTTAATTGATTGGAGTCTTTATTGGGCAAGTCAATTGCTGCCCTCCTTTCTACGAGTATTTAGAGTAAAATGGGTGCTGTGTTATAATAAAATAAAATTGTAATGTTTCTAATCAATTGTTAAATAAATTGAATTATGAATTCGTATTTTTAAATATTTGTTGTTCTGGAGCTAAGATTATATTTCTAATGTCGTATTTTTCTCTTTTTGGTGTTCCATGGCAAATACAAAGAACTGTAATCACTGAATCAAATTACTAACAACTGCGATAAGTATTACTGTGGTATATATTTTATTAGTCATTCTAAATGTTGTTTGCCAATTCAAATTGTATTTATATACAATAAAGAGTTTTGAACATGTTTTCTACTCTACAATTTTTTTGTGGATTGTCACAAATAATTACCGCACAAACTCTGCTTTACGTCTTTTCTCACGTATTTTTTGTTGTTTGTTGCATGAGATGGCTGAGGTCGGGTTCATGTAAACAGTTAAGAATGAATAATTGCTGGCTTTGTTGGGGACCTTGGGTTTGATGCTAACAAGTCTACGATGGTGGTCGAGCTGGGTCGGGCTGTGGTGGACTTGTGGCATCAGCGAGGTGCAATGGCGCAACCCTCTCAGCATATGGTCCCGGTGAGTGTCGCCAACTCTCCAACCAAAGTCGATAAAATGGTTTTTATCCGCCATACAAAACATAACTCCTTTAACATCCTTGGAGCCTATCAGTATCTTGCATTTTTTATTGCAGTGAGTAAAGTAGCAAGCCTATGTCTGTGTTATGAAGATACTGTCTTAAAAGGAATTGCCATAAAGTGTTACGGTTTTATATCACAACTACTCAGTGACGAAATCCTGTCACTCGAAGGAGATATCTCTGTAAGTGTAGGGTACTAGAGGCCTTGTTTCCCCTCACATTAAGCATAACTGTGAATATATTTTCATATAAAGATATCAAAGACCGGGTGAACCGATGTATGAATTCATGGATCCAATATGTGCCTACCACGAGGCCCTGTGTTAGCAAATAAGCGAACGTGAACTGTTTGACGTAATTCTTTGTAATTTGGCTCTGCATATTCGTGCACACTGTATTTTGGTTTCCGTTCCTCATAATTTTCTTGACCTACATCAACTATCTGTTCAAGTGCATGGTTGTTTGGTCGCCTCTAGTGAATACTGTGCGTGTTTACCTCGTACAATGCAAGCATGTCGTGACAATAACTCTGCATCGTATAGACAACTTGCTGCTATACAGGTGTTGCGAAGCATAGCAATGTGGCGCTAAGTAGTAATTGTGACAGTTAGAAAGTGTACTGTGTTAATCTCTTGTGGTGAGAACAATTTTCTGGCTTTGTATGACACACAGGCCACTCACTGTATCATGAATATTCATTTCTTAAAAGGGCTTTTGGAATTGAAGATTGTGTCTGAAGCATGTATCAAGTGCGTGGCCGAGTAGCGGTTTTGTATGGTAAATGGCAACTTTATAAAGTGCAATTTAGTCGTGCCCTTGCACTTTAAGGTCGGCAGGTTTTCCTGTACCTTTCTGTTTTGGGTATTCGCAGGTCTCAATAGTGATGTCATTTTAGGTCTCGAGTTTTTAGGGAAAATAAGGGCGTCGGTCAATCTTTACAAATATTACATATATTTTGGTTTTGCCCGAAACATCAGGCTTGCCCTCCAGGTAGATGCCTCCCCGGAAATATTTTCATCTTTGTATGAAGGCACGAATGATTCATCTGAAAGTTTCCAGAGTCAGATCAGTTGAGGAAGGAGTTTAGTGATATCATCGGTCCGAAAATAAGGAAGTGTGGTGTACTTCCATACAAGTTTTCCTTTACGGACGACATTCCGGTGCATGATCAATATTTTTAATGTCCGCCCCCTAAGCTGCAGGCATTTAGGGAAATTGATAAGTTGTTGGAAGCCGGCATTATTGTCCCATCGACGTCGGATTATTGTTCACCTGGTTTTCTGGTGTGCAAGAGGGAAAGCCAAAAGTACCGATTGGTTGTCAATTCAATTGAAAATTCATAAAGATACCTATCCTTTGCCGACTATTGACTGTGCTCTTTAGCACCTGGGTAAAGCCCATGAATTTTCTGTTTTAGATTTGAACAATAGTTTTTATCAGTCTTTGATAGACACCTTTTGCTGAAAATATACTGCCTTTAGTACACCATGTCACCAATTTGGGTTTACATGTATTCCTATGGGCTCGAATTTTGGTAGTTAAGCCTTGTCTCGGGTATTAGATTTCGTGTTGTCAGAATTTAAATTCAAATTTTTGGTCAACTCTATCCATGAAATTATTGGGTAACTACAACGATGATATTATTGTGTACAAAGGTGATCTGGAATCCCATCTGTCTCATCTGCAGCAGGTGTTTCTTAAGATGTGTGACGTAGGGTTGACTGTCAATCCAGGTAGGGTTACCTTGGGATCCATTAAGGTTAAAATTTTAAGTTACTTGCTCTTTGAAGGTCAATTAATGATCTACCCTGCTTGTGTTATCACCATTTTAATTTCCCTTGCCTGAAAACTCTGAAGGGAGTTCAAAAGTTTTAATGTCTCTTAGGCCACTACTCATATTTTATTGAATGCTTCTCATAATTGGCAGTGCCTTTAAAGTTATTGAAAAAAAAAATAGTAGAGTTCAAGTGGGGTTAGGCGCACTAGTCTAGTTCTGTGATGAAACAGAAATTGTGTTCCCCTCTGGTATTACACCTACTGGATTTTGCACGCAGGTTTGTGGTACAGGTCGATGCATCGTAGCTGGCTTTAGGCACTTTTATGAGTCAGTAGACTGAATGGGGTGTGGCCCCCATAGCCTTTGCCAGTCATGCTCTTACCTAGTCGGAATGCAAATAGGGCATTTTTAAAAAGGAAAACTTGGCTTGAATTTATGGGCTAGAGAAGTTTGCATTCTACATTGAGCACGAGGAGTGCGATTCGTGTATGGATAACGAAGCACTTATTTGGGGTTCTGAACCACCCCCAACAGTTGGGTAAGTTAAGAAGATGGGTTCTGCATTTGTCGCATTTCCGTTTTAAAGTGCATTGCGTTCGCAGTTCTGAAAATCCAGTGACGGACGCCCTTTCTAGGATGTACGATCCTGCAGACTTTTTATGCGGAAAATGTTCTTGACACCGAGGCTTCTCTGAACTTCATACACGGATTTCTGGAATTTTTCATTAATTTGCGCCAGGCTCAGGGTAGTGACCCCATTTTCAACCAGGGTAAAGTGGATTTGAGTGTTAAAACAGTGCTTCCATATGAAGAAGAAAGTGATACATTGTACTTCACCAGGAAGAATGGACGTACACACAAGATTGTAGTTCTGGAATTGTTAAGGCCTATGGTCATTTCCTACTTTCATGATTCGTTGTTTGGTGGGCATTTGGGTGTCAGTAAGACATTAAAAAAGATTGCTGTTCAAATTGCTTGGCGTATGTTGAAGAGCGACATTTCGTATTTTAAGCGACCATGTGATGTGTCAGAAATGCAAACAACTGCGACACACCAATGTTGGGTAGGTTGTTATGCAGATACCTCAAGCTCCCTGGGGTGTTGTACACCATGATAATATTTGAACCCTTCGTAAGATCTAAAAAATGCAATGTGTGTATTCTGAACATATCGGACACTTTCACAAATGTTGTTACTTTTTTTGCTGCTGCATAACATGAAGGCTTCTTCAATAGTTAAGGTGCTTACCGATCAGGTTTAGAAAGTCTATAGTGGTTCAGTTGAATTCGTTACTGATAATGCCAAGTATATTATTCTAACATTTTCAAGAATATGTGTTTACATTGGGAGATTTAACAATTCTCTTCTAGCCCCTACTATCCGAAGGTTAACCAGGTAAAGAGATTTAACAAAAATTTGAAGGCTTTTTTTAAAACCAGTCTTACAATCAGGACAATACTAAGTAGGATCAGGTCATAGATTTCATTAATGTAGGCTTTAATAGTTCACTCTATGATTCCATGGGACTTCCACCTTCTCTCTTATTCCTTGGTTGTCATTTCAGTCATCCTTTATCAACATCTGGAACATTTCCCCTTTCCCTCTCCCCTTGGTGATGCTGACCATGGTCGCCTGCTGGAGGAGGTCCATCGTAAGCCCGAGGCAGCAAAGCTGCAGGTCGTTGCCAAAATGTAGCAGGGTAGATTGCCGGTTAATTTCAAGGTACCAGACCTGGTCCTTTGCAAGAATTTCATGTTAGCAGATTTGGAAAAAGACCTAATGGAGAAACTGATACCCAAATTTTGTGGCCCATTTAAGGTTCATAAGATTTTAGGGCCAAATACTCTTAGTTTAATTTCGCCCAGCTCTCATCACTCCTTCAGAGAATCTCATGTTTTCCAGGTAAAGGTCTGTGTGTTTCGAAATTGAGTATCTATTGTCCATTATGTATATCTATTTGCAGCTCAGCTGTTATTTGTATGAATTTTGTAAGCCCACATTTGTATTCTTACCCTTATTCCCATATTATTTATGTTATTAATCTCCCTTTTTTCAATCCTTTATTATTGTTTATTCCCATCCACCGACCGAGCCATGCAGAGTCCGCCTGGCCAAGTCGGCATAAACGGTTTGGAAGATGTACCAGTCCTCAGTTTGAAGAGGTTGAGCGTCTGTTGGTTACATCTATCACAACTCCGCTGGCGCCTGCTTGTTGATGTTCTTCTGTGCCCGAGTAGAGGCAAGCTCTCTTGGCGCTGAGATAGCTTTTGTCTCTTGGCTGCCTGCCATTTTTGGAGACCGTATTTAAGATGAAGTTGATCACTCCTTGTATCGAAAATATAGAATATGTAATGGACCTACAAGTTTCTGTATTAACTATCAATCTATAAACTTATTCTCTTGTGTCTATGCTATTGTTTCTGCTCTACTATATCTAAGAGTTTTTATTAACTACTTGATCTGTGAACTGAGTGTTATGTACCAACAAACTTGAGACTTTGAGAGACTAGTCCCCAGGGCACAGGATTTGGGGTGGGGGTTGCGATACTAGCATTGTCGCATGATGTTTTTACCATCATCTACTTCTGCATGGTGGTATATTCTTTGCTCGGCTCGAATCTCCTCCCTTATACCCCATCCAAAGTCTGCTACATAGCTCCACAACTTACGCTACAAGATCCTCGCTTGTACCTGATGGCTTAACCTTCTTCATCTTCGTTGAACATTGGGCAAAACCGAAATTAGATTACTGAACTGACCCAGTATACCAGTTTAGCTACTGAGCGATGGGGCAGTAAAATGGTTAAGTCGTGGAGAATGCTAACATTGTGGTTGGGTTTTAAATGTTTTTTTGTAATTTGTGTGGCATAGTTGTGTTGTATTTTGGGTGTGCAGTAAGACTAGGCCATTTAAAAATTTTGGTTTAGGTAGCCCTTCAAAATTACGTACCGGCTTAACTATGGTGTCACGTTGCTGTGTCTCTCTTGTTTTAACATATCGTGTTTGTCATTGTTAGACTCCTAAGTATTTTTGTGTCTATTTTTTTTTTATGTTTCCATGCCTATATCGTTGGGTCGTAAATGTTTTAGTATGTTGTTTGTTTTCTGAAATTTTTATCGGTTAGAGCCATATTGGGTCTTACGCGACTGCCTCTCTCCGTAATTATTTTGCTTGCCTTTTAATTGTTTTTAAAGTACTTTATGGGATGGAGGCTTTACTGGGCAAGTCAATTGCTGCCCTCCTTTCTAAGAGTTTTTAGAGTTAAATGGATGCTGTGTTCTATTCGAATAAAATTGTAACTTTTTTAATCAGTTGTTAAATAAATTAAATTTTGTGTTTGTATTTTTTTCAAGGTTTGTTGTTTTGGAGCTACGATTATATTTTTTAAGTTGTATTTTTCTATTTTTGGTGCCCAAGGCAAGTACTGCATTTCAAAGAAGTGTAATCAAAGTGTAAAATAAAGGGTATTAAAACATGTTCTCTACTGTACATTAGTTGTGAATTGTCACAATGGGTATCACCAACTTCTTCATCGAACCTCTACATGGTATACAGAGAGGATAGTCCAACTTGGTACGCTGTTATTCGTGAAGCAACTGAGAGATGTTATATTCCAAAATAACAATTGCCACAATCGCATACTCCATTATGTTCACCAAAACCTCATGGCCAGCATGATCATCATATATTTTTCTCACTTAGGATGTGTAGAAATAGACTGGATGTGACCTAATCTAATCTTCGACACTAGAAAGAACCTTTGTCCAACCGTGCCACCAGGTAGTATGTGTATGTAATTATTACGCAAGATGAAATTCGTCACCTCTACAATATTTTTAATTAAAATTGGAGCCTGCATTACTGTCAGAGTACGTAACACAGTATACTTAAACTGTCTTTAGATACGCTCTGCAGACTGCAGCTAATAGTGTGTTTTCGTTTACAGTATACCAGCTATAGTGTGGATGAAAGTAATTTCTATCTCCTGGCACAAGGGCTACTTGGTGTTCTCTTTTAACTCTCGGCATAACCTAAGAAAGAGTCCAATTAATTATTAAGAGGACCAATATGTCAAAAATATAAGAGGGAACATGAAATAAATCCTTGCTGAAATTGCAGCCACCTAGGTGGCGGGCTTTTGAGGTCTGACCTGTATGTGTGTGCCCTTTATCAAGTGTGACATGAAATTAAGTTCTATAATGAAGCAGTGATAGAATGCATTACTGAGAGAAAATAGAGGATCCCGAGTGGGCCAATTTTTAACCATTAATGACCACCATGTTTCCTACATTTAGAGATTCAAAGGAGAATCCATTGAGAATCGAAACTGGATCACCGCGTTGATAAACGTGTGCGCTTACGCACAGCCCCCGATGCACCAATAGAAGATACAAGCAAAGAATTAAAATCTTATAATATGCCTTTGTTCTTTGTTCCTATGGTCAGTAAACATGAATAATTGTAGACTTATTTGAATCGGGGAATACTGCCCTACGCGAGCAGTGAATCTGTCGTTTCGGCCAGCCTGAGGAATGGATGAGGTGAGGGATGATATGGTGTTGAATCAGCGGTGGAATGAATATTGACGAAGAAAAGGGTGTGTCCCGAGTAAAAAACACATAACAGCAGTGTCCTCGGCACTCCCCAATGTCAGAATCCTCATGCGAATAATTCCTGCCAGGGCCTGAGTTCGGACTGGGGAGCCCGAATTGGGAAGCCAAAGTCTTAACCACTGAGCCAGCTGTGGGTCCGATGAACACATAAATAAAACTTAAACAAAATATGACATGATTAATGTTTGTTATTCACATCTCCTAACTGGATGTGTGGTAGTTTTCCTATTCTCTCTTTCAAATATTTTGGTATTTGGACTTGAAAATGTTTACATTATATGTTATCTCATGAACTGTGTATCTGTGCTACGTTTATATGATCGATTAATGCAGGATACATGTAAGTCGGAAGGACGAAAAATACAAATAATTTTTTAACTGCTGAAAATATTAAAAACTGGCAACAAAAATACTATGAAAAAAAAGTCATCTTTCAAATTGATTTTTTTTTTTTTTTTGTATTTCCAAATTACTATCGGTTTATTACAGGTCTATACTTAAATCAAGAGGGAAATCGTACCATTTAATTAACGTAAAAATTAAGTTTTTCATACTTTATATAGTTGAGACTATACACACAAAATATAAAAAGTTTAAAATATAAAATAGTGTATAGACATAAGTAAACATCTTGAGGGCCAAATTTAATAACATATTCAATATCGGAATTCACTGACAATGCCAAATATTTATTATCTTGTTAAGGAATCACTTTTGAGGAATATGCATTAAATACATCGATTCGTAACCTTTAGACCTGTCCTCTATTTCGTTAAAATCTGGCCTGTATCCTCGGCTTGCAAATGAGAACTTGTATACTTTGATGAAGACGCTTGCACTGGCACGTCAACTTCTTGGCACAGCTAAGCCTACGGCGCACAATGATCGATGCTGTTGACACAGTTCGCTCCAGCCGTGACGCCACACTCGAAACCAGGTACAGAAAGCTCAGTGGAGTGTCCACGAGTGTACTTGATGTTTCGTCGAGGTCGAGGCAGCCGCCAAATGACTTGCCCGTGAAGTGATGCATAGTGGCACCTGACACCGACGAATGACGTACGTGCAGCAAGGAGCTCGTTGTTATTTTTAGCGACTACCATTGACCTATCCGGCCCGCAATACATCTGCATTAATTTGTACTGGCACTGGGAAACCATCAGCGCATACACTCATTTAATGTTAACTTAATTAATTAAACATCCCGTGCAATTATTGACTAAAATATAAGTTACCAGTACTGCAGTCATGTCTTATAGATTTCGAGAATAATACTTACTTGGTTAGTTATATTTTAATCACTTGTTTGAATATTATGATTACTAATACAAATAGAGGTTGCTTTCTTGTATCTATCATGTATCCCATTGCGTACTGAAATGATATTTCTTGTTACATATTACCGAAGTATATAAAGTAAATGTTTATACTTAGATTTTTATCATTATTTAACTGCAAATGACTTAAAAATTCCGAAGCATTTACGTATGCCTTCTGAGACTTCACTTCATACGTTCTTTTTTAACAAAGAGATATTTATCGTGATGATTGTTATATAATTTAATTATTATTTAGATTATTTTTAATGTAAATATTACAGTTTAGTAAATTATTGTCTTCAAAATAATAATTGCGCAGATTTACACGTTGGTACACTGCCGAACTCGAAAAAAAAGTTTTTAAATTCCAGCGATAAGGAATGAAAGTATTTTAAAAAATTCGAAAGCTAAATAAGCATTTTCAGTCTACCACATACAGTGTCTATAAAAAAATATGGCCACTGGCTTGCGGAAACAGACGTAAAGTATACACTTGCATGTTTAGTAGTCGTAACTGCTAGACCACCTTCGGTACGTCCTGCAATCCCGAGCGGAGCCGAAGAAAACGAGCAACCTGGCCACACAGCCCCATTAAAAATACACTGGAACTAATATACGTAGTCATACTATTGTCCATAATGTAGACATTTATGAAATATTTAAAAACTGAATCAAGAATACAAATCCTATACTTTCCAACGTACATTCAAAAATCTCATCCAAGCTTTGTCGGGATTTGAAGAAACGTCCCCTTGTTGGCGATGAAACCAATTAGCATTTGTCATCCAATTTTTTTTCATCCACTGAAATTAAATACATACATTTGCATGCATACGGTATGCGTTTCCCACTAATGTCAAAGTATTATGTGAATCTTAATAAAATTTTCTTTTTGATGTAAATTTCACACATTTTGACAGTCGCGTCTGGAAGAGAATAAACCCCAAAGTTAAATATTATTCTCTACAGTTACAGCTGGTAGCTGCATGTTAAACAGACTCTTTGTCGATCGGTCGAATAAAACACGACTTTACTACCGTAATGTCTGTTCTTGGAAATACTCTTCCTGAAACTTTGCAAATTACAGCCAATAGCGTAATGATCATTTGAAGGCAAAGGACAATTGAACTGACGGCCTTACTACTCACAATATACCATTCCATTACTTTAATTAACAATATGATCTGTTAATAAGACTTAACATCTTATGTAACCTCATAATATTCCTCTCTTTGTAAGAAGCATGCCACTATAGCTTATGAAATCGAGACTTTGAGATACAAAAGAATAATTTCCGGATTGCACATTAACGATGGCTTGATACAATTTAAAAATTATAAATTTTAAGCACTTAATATTGCGTAAACAATTTAAGTTGCATAATTATTTTCCATTTTATCTTAAATATTGTGTCTTTTTCCTTATACGTCTCAGGTGAAAGAAGTGTGCCTAGTAATGTGCATCACCCATTTTCGCCCTTATGCACGGTTGTGATGCGGCGTGGCATGGACTCCACAAGGTATCGGAAGTGGCCGGGAGCCATACTGATCCAAGGCCGTTGCACAGCCTCTCACAACGCACAGAGATTGATTGGAGCAGGATCCACGGCTCACACATCCCTCTCGACAGCACCCCAGATGTGTTCGCTGGATTGAGGTCGGGTGACCTCGGGGCCAGGCAAGCAATCTTAAGTCGGTCCGTGGAGTGTTCGTCCAAGCACTCGGTGACAATTCGGAAGAGGTGGGCTGGTGAATTGTCTTGCTGTAGGTACAGGTCACCTTCAGGGTGCTGCAGGCACAGAAATGGGTGCACGCATAGGAGTTGACAGAGTTGGCCAGTTTTCTAATAATAACAGGACCAATTCTAAGGACCTGGAAGACAACTCCTTAAATTAACGTGCAATGTGGTTAAGGTAAACATAGACGTATGTTCAGTGTTTCCTTCGAGGATGTTATATTAAACCTTACAGTACTAACAAACGTATAATGAAAAATGAATAAAGGGTTAAATACCGTGTGTATTATTGTATTTACCTTGTGCTTTATAAAGATGAAAATCACACGGGAGATTATTATTGCATTTCAACATCTTCCTAATGGGTGGTCCGGTTTATACTCGTACAATCCCATGGTCATGCCTATGGGTGCACATACTCTGCTAGCATGTCCCCGTTTCGTTTGTAGGTGAAGAACGATGGCACGTGTACTAGGGAATCTATTTCATCCCATATCTAGTCCCCGTACGAGGATACCACTACCGGCCTGAACTGTATTGTACTGACGTGAGGGATCTATCACTTCATGTGCTTGGTGATGGACTCGTATCTTGCCCTCGGCTTGTACCAACACGAACCTCGACTCATTCGTCCAGGCGACCTTTTCCCATGTGTCAAGAGTCCAACGGCGGTGTTCCTGCGCCCACGTCTATCATTGTGACGTGTATTGCAGTGAAGTGAAGAGATTTGGACGGCTCTTAAGGTTGAAGTAAGGCAACTGCCTATGGAGCACTGCACCCGACTATAAAACGTTAAGAATTCATATAAAAGTAATACAGACACCATAAAAAATTGTGAGAAAATTGCGATTTATCCTGTATATGGAAGAAGAATGTATACATTTTCCAATATTATAAAATATTTTACTAAAATACACTTTTCAATGTAAAAAAATAATCGAATGAATAATCTCTATTTTCAACAAAACTTAAGCGCATTTCCATTCTAGATGCTTCGGAAAGCAGAATTTGCAAGAAAATCTTCTTTAAGAAAGCTCGTTATAATATTTACTGTGATCATGTGTAATAAAATCATAGTAATAATGTATCATATCAATTTTATAATTAATTTTATTTACGTCAGTTTCAGCCATAAATGTTTGTCACAAATGGACGCACGTAAAAATAATTACAAAAATTATTTCCTACATGATTATTAAAATTTTCTTACACAAAACCATAGTAAACATTTTGATGATATTCCATGACGAAGATTTTCTTGCAAATTCTACTTTCTGAAGCACCCAGAAGGGAAATGCGCTTAAATTTTGTTAAGAATACCTACAATTTTATCGATTCTTTTAGTTTTAAAAAGTGTATTTTAGTAAAATATGTTATAGTATTGCAAAATATATACATTCTCCTTTCTTATACAGCATAAATCACAATTTTGCTGACAATTTGTGTGCTGTCTGTACTACTTTTTTTATGAATTGTTCACATTGTTTAGTCGGATGCAGTGCTCTATAGGCAGTTACTTTACTTCGACCTTACCATCGAGGTATTGAGAGCCAATGAGGGTGAACGAGGTGAGAATGGAGCAGCAACGGAATGAAAGGGTGGGGGAATCGGGAGATTCCCGATAAAACACGCAGACCACCGCATCGTCTGGTACGATTCCCACATGCATTTCAAAAAAAGCCGGATAGGATATTTATGCCTACAAACCATTCGAGATAATGAATAATTAGGATCGTATAACAATTAGACTTCAGTAGAGGAGACCTGTAATGAATCTGAGAAAACTTGTCGCTATACCCTTTGCACAATTTCAGTACAAATTAAAAAATTAAATACATTTTTAAAATAAAAAAAATTATTCGACATACCCTACGCCTATGAAAGTATTATGGTAACCAGAAGCAAATTCAGGAGGGGGGGCAAGGTCAACATTAGCTGGTATATAAGTAGCTGGATTCATTTTTTAGTTTTTCTGTAGTAATATATTTTAATAAATTTTTAAAATTAAATAACAAATACAGATTTTTTTATTTCTTACTAAACCTATATCTTAGGGTAACCAGTCTGTTGTAAACAGATCTCGTTAAAAACATTACTATGAAGCAAATATTATTTTAAGCTATTCACTGCGTTATAAATGTCTTAAACAATTAAATTCTTGGAGCCAGAAATGATACATTCAAACTGAAATTCATTGGTTTGGTTTTAATAGTTCACAAATTATATTTCCATGTGACAATAAATATTCGAATTGCGAAAATATGTGGTGTGCTGTATAATAATTTTTAATGAATATATATAAACAATCCATGTGGATATATGCACATAATGTGATTTAATATTCAGACCCTGACTGCAAATGTAACATGATTTTATAATTCAGTACATCGCTTGCATTTCAATAAATTATGAAAAAACAACTTCAAAATATTAGTATTCATAAGCCATACATAAACTTATTAAAATGAAGTAATACAAAATGTTTAATACATTAACGAAATTTTTCCAGAGGAATGCATCTTCTTTGGTTGGACATTTGTATATAACGTTTAATCTTTAATTTCAGCAAAAGCTTGGTGGCAGAGTGCTAAGTGTGCCCGATTGCTAGTCGTGAAGTCTCGGGTTCGAATATTGCCACTGTAAGAGAACTTTTTCTTTTTTAAAAAGTTTCCAGCTCTTATGACAAAGTGTGAAATTTACTTAATTTAAATTCTTTAAACCGATTGTATATTAAAAATGCATTTTCAATATATTTAACTGTATTTTTAAAAGAACTTTAGACATTTTTTCAAATGATAAATAAAATAGGTTTTAATTATTCTAACTACCTATGAATACATCGATTCCTAGATGCCTGATTGCTTTGACAAGGCTGATGTGCGATTGCAATCGTTGGCCCTTATTCCTTTCCCTGCGCGGTGTCTACCAACGGACGTCGCCAGCCTCTTGGCCAGTCACAACACGTGCGTCTGCCTCGCATACCTGCCGGTGCGTGCGTGCGTGCGTGCGTTTGTCGTTACAAGGCTAGACGACTTAATTTCCCACAACATTAAAAATGAATTGAATAAAGTAAATATTAAAAAATATCGAGCTAATTTATTTTTTTTTAATGAAGTAAGGGAATTCGAATCTTTTTTTTATAAAGTCCTACCTCGAATGTACTTTACAATAATTTTATATACCTTCACGGGTATGGAAAATTGCATCTTTAAATACATAAATAAATATACACACTGGAGGTTCGCGCACTCTAGCAAGCGATGACGTAACTAGGTAGACGGCTGTATCGAACGAACGTGAGAGACAAGAGAGAAAGAGATGGAATGAGAGAGAAATACAAGATGGAATGAAAGAGAGAGAGAACAAAAGAAAAAATGGGAGGACTTGAAGAAAACCTATGGAATAGTAGAGAGACAAGAGAGAAAGGAAAGTAATGGAATTAGAGAGACACAGGAGTTAAAGAGAGAAAGAGAAATAAGGAGATGAATAGTGAAAGAGAAAGTAAAGAGAGAATGGGATGGAATGAGAGAAAGATAGAGAAAGAGAGAAAGAGATGGAATGAGAGACAACATGGAATGACATAGCATAAAAAACAACACAATGATGGTATGACATCAAGGTCGTATGCGATTTGAAAATACGAGTCCGATGATATAAAACACTTAATACTTATGACTTTAAATATTTTAATTATAAAGATATACCTAAATTTAAAAAATAATTATTAATACAATTGTATTTTATCTGCTTCTCAGATACTCATGGTTTGTTCTAGAAGCAATAACGAGCCCCGAAAATCACCTGAATTTGCTCGTTTGTACAAAAAAGGGGCTCAAGAGTGATTCGGTGTTCTTGAGATGAAAACAGGAAATTTTTAGGGAAGAAAGGGAATTCTTGAGTGTTTTAAATGTGAAAATGGACGATTTTTGGGTTAAAACAAGCTATTTTGAGAGAAAACGTGAAGTCCAAGACAGCAGCTGGCCGAGTCACCGAACCACTCGCTGATTCCCTTGTCCCAGCTTGCCCATTTGCCCACTACTCTTATAATCAATAATAGTTCCAACATAGGTACACAAAAATATTCTTTTCTGAGTGAAGAATTAAGGAATAGAATACTTGATTTTGTGAGTTACGTCTATGAACAGTAGGAACATGATAAACTGTTTGATGGAAGGAAGATATTACCTTACTAAAGCCTTATTCCCTGCCAACTCGTCAATGAGTGCGTTTATAGAAACATTTCATTCCGGATTGAACTTGGAGTGGACT
This sequence comes from Dryococelus australis, assembly GCA_029891345.1. Taxonomy (NCBI): domain Eukaryota; kingdom Metazoa; phylum Arthropoda; class Insecta; order Phasmatodea; family Phasmatidae; genus Dryococelus; species Dryococelus australis. Next base: position 266,696,328 of record CM056993.1, read on the forward strand.
GAGGAATCCAGATTGAAATGTTAGTATAAACACATCCGTACTGGACTGAAGTAGAAGTGGAGTGTGATAATCCAGTCCAGTTGTCGAGGTGGACTGGAATGTAGAATCCGGATTGAAAAGTTTACTTTAAACACTCATAGGACTGAAATTAGAACAAAGAAGAAGTGTCCGCCATTTTGGCTCGTTAGTTTGATTATGTAAGAGGTTAGAATCATTCTGAGACTAGCAAAATTAGTGTTTTTTGAAGTGAAGAGAAAAATAAATGGCTATGAAGGAAATGAGAAATATTTGGTAGGGAGAAATATATGGGATTCTTATTTTATATTATGTTGGAAAAATAAATTTTACGTTTACTGGACTTTCGTAATTCGTATGTTTTATAGTTCTGCCTGTCGCCAATAGAGTGCTTCAATCGTTTCAATCCTCATTCGGTCTTGTTTACATTTTAGTCCACATTTGAAACTTTACCTTAAACGTTTATTTTCGATACGAGTTCACTCCGAGTTCGCTACGAGTTGATTCCAATCCGAGTTCGGTCCAGTCCAAAATTCTACTTTAAAAGCACTAAATGTGTGTGTATGATTTCCTGGTAGTTCCACTGCCACATTGGGGTGGAGAGCTTCCTTCTTGCCGAAGTCCCCCAGCAAGTTATACTGAGTGTCGTCATTATGTTTTAATTGCTCCATCACCAGGGCAGCCTCTGGGGAACCTGAATACCACAGCAGCTATCTGCATAACGAAGAGCGCGTTTCGGGACCTAAGAGGCCGGCGTGTTCAACTACGCCCTGAGAATATAGTTCCTTTTGATGACCCGAGAGAATAATCACCATTATCACCATCGAATAATCAACGCTCTGGGAATATTCGGAATCCCATTCCAATTTTTTACTACGAAAGCATAATTCTCACAATCTCTAACATTGCATTAAACTTTCTAATTTTCAGTTCTGAGACCCCAACTGTATAAGGGCTGTGAGCCTTATTTATAATGGGAAAAACATATCGGACCTATCTACTTTTGGGCCTGTGAGATTAAGACAGTTTCGTTGAAAAATGAATATTGTTTGTTGAAACTTGGGCCTTGAATTACAAATTGAAAGAACCGTATTCGAAGATGTTTCGTTTTTCGGTTCTGTATACAAGTTTCATTAAACGTGTACTAAATTGACTTAAGACACCTCATTTCAATAAAATATTTGACTTAAATTACTTCACCTGAACTAATTTACAGGTAGACTCGAATTTGAGAATTTTATAGCATAATGTCAACTAAACACAAAATGTGGGTAACTTTGATTTACAAACACTAACACTTTGCTTTGGATAAAGTCTCATTTTATAATGACACGTAAATTATGCCTCACGTTAAAAAGTTTTCTCTTTCGTTTTTAAAAAATCGGCGATGTGTTAATACACACAAGTAGGTACGTCATTTTAGTGAGATGCATTATTTTAACACTTCCTTTCCATCGTTTAGCGTATACGTGTTTTGAAAATTTTGAGAATTAGAATTAAGCGATCGTAATCAATTGACAAACAGTAGCTCATTCATTACATGTCATCTAAATGTAGTAGTGTACCATGACGTGGAAAGTATCCTATTTAAAGTAACTTAACTTGAAGAACAATGACCATATAAAATTGGTTTGCTACTAACGCTTTCATAATATATTTCCGTTTTCCGATTTTGTAGTACCTGTTTGATAATGCTATTTTAATTTAGTGAACAACTGGACCAAATTCTGGCATACTGAAATATTTTAACTGTCTCTAACCGGAAATTTTTATGAAATGTGAAATTTGAACATTTAGCAATAATTTATTGAAACGTGTGAAATTGTGTAAAACTTAATAAAAAATACTAGCACTAAACACACTTCATAGGGGAATACAATATTTATTGACGTATTATTGGAGACAGGTGTTTTTCGCTAAAATATTTATGGCCATGTTAGACTTCAAAATCCTACACCCACAAACAAAAACAACTTCCTTTGGTTATTGACCACATGTCTACATGAGAAGACATGTTCTTATTTGACTCGGCCAATCGTAATAAAGGTGGTGGTAGATGAGTGGACTTTGCGTCTCGTCGACAGCGAGGTTATTAGAGACGGAAATCGTAATAAAGTATTCCGATACTGAACGTCCATGATTCGCGGACAGACACTTGGCGCATGTGACATTTAAAATCGTCCAACCACGAAAGTGCATATGATCTAAAGTGTTTTGGAGTGCAACAGGATTTGAGATTTATTCGCGAGAAACACCTGTCCCTCCGTATCACGTATGAACTTACGTACACCGAGCCAACCGCCGTATTCTGTAAGTCATCGACACCATAACATTTCGTATTTGAAGGTTACAATGAGGGAGAAAACAGACTAATTAGTTTAAACAATACTTTGTTGTTCCTGCCGGCAGCATATTAACGGTGTTGTAACCAAGTTGACACAGAATGGTTTACCACTCTCGTGTTCTGCAGGCATGTGAGTCTTAACTATAATAAAAAGTCCTATTCCAGCAATATGCTTACGGACGTTTCTTACTATATTCGCAGTTTCTTCTCACTTTCTGAATCAAACCTTTGAAAAATTATATCTTATATGACGTGTTTGGTTGTTTCCTAAATATGCCGTGTATCATTAGTGTTTTATACTTGTGTTAACAATAAAGTAAGCTAACTTTTATTAAATTTAACATCTATTTATATTTTATATATAAATATTTTATTTATAACAGATATAAATAAATAAAAACACTGAGGAGATGGGTGTGTTGGTAATGCCCAGTAAGTAATAGTTTTTTTGAGTGCGCACGAGTGCGGTGCGTTGTCCCTCTGGTGTAGTTTTCTAGATTTAGTTGCATTTTGTTTGCTTGAGGCGGGGGAGTATCCTGAAAGTAGAACTTCAGCGGGACTTCAGAAAAATTTGAAGTAACCATGAGTTGACTATACGTAGTTAAAAATAGCGTAATCATGCCACTTTTTTTAAAGGCCTGAAGACACTAATGAAACCCTAATTTGGTAACACGTACATTTATCACAAAGATATTTAACAGGTAAATAGAGGTGTTTAATTAAATTGGAATGTCTGAAATTAGCATTTATTGTTTAAATAACTTTATCAAGGACGTTCTGTAAATGCGCTGCCTTAATATTTTCTGATTTTCAACAGGCTTTTTCCCATCTCCAGGCACAACATTAGGGAGATGACTATCGTTATTGAAATTGTTACAGAAAACATAAAGTGACCTACGACCCAACATGAATACTAAGGGAGAGACGCATATATGAAAACTGGAAATTAAAAGTAATTATATATATATATATATTCAAAAACCACGTAAGATGGAAAAAAATATCCGTGCATTGTGTTTGTCTGATTCGATATCTGTCATCTACAAAAATTTGGTGGGTGATAACATCGCCCGCCATTAGGAAATTAGGGGATGGCATGTTACATTGACCAACAAATGTGTGTTGTCTGTGGATGCTTATCGATTGTTATGATTTAATAGGCACGTGTGCATAAAGGATGATTCTCAATTAGACCGACAAACTTCGGGAGGTGATTTTTCATGAAAAAGTAAAAGGAGAACATATGTGACTCTATATCTAAACCGAAAATTAAGGGAGGCATGAGCCCTTTAAAAAAAAACGAGATTTTAAGCCGTATTCGTGCAAAATACTGGCTCTTATGTTGAAGGTCCCGATAGCATACAATAACGTTCCGAGAGTTGTCATTGTATTTTACTTCGTTACTGATATTTTGCACAAATACGGTTTAAAAAAAACTCGTTTCTTAAGGGCTCATACCTCCCTTAATATTCGGTTTAGGTATAAAGTGTCACTTATGTTTTCCTTTTACTTTTTCAAGAAGAATCACCTCCCGAAGTTTGTTGGTCTAGTTGCGAATCACTCTGTATCTTAAAGAAACAAAATAAAACTTTGCTTTGTTATAACACCCTTACTCCAAAGGTTCTCAATAGAACACGAAACGTTTGGAGGGTGCAGTGGACTGCCAGGCAGTTGTATGAAAATATGTACTTGTATTGCCACACTGGCCACTACAACCGCTCGCTGGCTCACTGAAGTTCAGGTGGTCGCACTCTGAACTGTGCCTGTGAGTCAAGACTAGTGGCTATTGGTAATGCCTGTGAATAACACACACACTGGTGTTTCACACGAAAACCTCGTTTCTACGACATCTCCCGTTCCCAGTCAAGTGGAAAGGTGGTGGGGTTCCGCTTACAATTGTTTTCCACTTTAATTCGTTTTGCTACGCCCCTCATTGCAGTTCACCGTGCATGCCGTCCTGTGGATATTACATACCTTCATCAACAGTAGCTAACAGGCGTTTTATTTCCTTTCACAATATAACAGGTAGTAGAATCCCGGGTGAAGATTTCAATCTAGTAGGACGAAATATATTAAATAAAAATATATACTAAAGTAGAAGTAACAAATATTTCAGCCGCAAGAGGAAAACCTGTAACTGGATGTACTAACGAAGATTTAAATTCGAATTGCTTTGTTTAGAGATCATTGAAAGGAACCTTATATTTGCGTTTTAGCAGTGCCCATTATTTCAGCAATTTGACTCATATTTTATCTCCGTTATTACTTTGTTAAAATTTGCGTATATTTCAACATTTTTTATGTATGGAATTCTAAAGCAATATTTGTAACTAATTATACCCAAATAACGTTAGTTACCTACCGTTTATAGCTGAAAAAAACTGTTTTTTTTTTTTTTTAAGAATATTCAGTAAATTTTCTTGAAAAATTACAGATCATTCCGATAGTTTACACTGAACTAATTTACTTTAAAAAATGTCAATGATTTCCAATTTTCATAAATAATGGTAAAGTAAATACTGGACATTATATTGTAACACTACGAGGTGCCATACTTGAGTAAATTTTACCTGCCGTACTTCATAATATCGTTAATCTGTTGCAGAACATTCGCACAGGTTAAATATAGTCTGTATCCAGAAAGTGAGGTAAAGTGAATTATGTAATAAGAATACGTGCCATATTTTGACAAAGACGCTTTACATAGGATTATTGAGATGTGATGGTGTAAATGTAAGGATGTGCACACTGTAAGACGTAAGAAAATTCTCAGCTGTGAGAGTTTACTGTGAAAAAACGAATGCAGTCGAGAGGGGCCTGGAGTTGAAGCAAAGTACGATGATTGGTTGGATTACCTCAGACGGAATAGTTAACAAGTTGTTTGTGAGAGGAGTTGAAAGGAACGGTTCTGCAGCAACAAAGAGTATGCGCACTAGCGCTGTAGCGGTGCTGGAGCTAACTACAAGTATGCCACAAACAGAAAGTGCCCGAGGATCTAGTTGTGCACAGATTATTACAAGCATGAAGGCCGAACCAAAGGTCACCCCAGCACCTAATACACACATGCATCCCCAATCACTGTTGCAAACCAGAAAGTGTAGTTTATAAATTTAAGTATTGTGGGAAAATAAGGTCATGGTAGTAATTAATCTATATAAAATACTAGAGACTAAACTCGGGTGACAACAGCCTTTTTTATTATTAATTAAAATCTATTTTTATGAATAATATCCTCTTTTATAATAGAATTTCAATAGCAATAACAATTAATTATAGGTTAATATCAGTTTATAAGGCATTTGCTCCTTATTTTTACTCTTTCTCCCTTTTGTTAAGAAACTTCCAATTTAAGTGGGATCCCTACTAAACAAATATATATATTTTTTTTTTTACTCGACTTGTGACTTGAACACAATCTCCTTTTATCATACATTTGAAGCATTACATATTACATGGTGGTTTTCCAGATAAAATTCTGACTGCGACAAAACAATAAGGCATGATTATAATACACATGTCACATCATTACCTTCACAATTATAAAAAAAAAAAAAAAATTAACAGTTCCCTGTAGAGAATAGTGACTTTCTCAAAAGGTCCGAACTCTTCGGAATAGAACAATATAAAAAAACATGATGCAATCCAAAGGCTGTTAAGTTAAACTCAATAAAAATTTGCTGTAGGGTTCGGCAGTGATAAATGAGTGAAATTGCAAGACATGTTAATATAAGAAAAATGTATGGCCTGAAGTTGTACGATGCTAGACGTAGTCCATCTTGGGACATTCCATTCGGCAACGCCGACAGGAACTAAATTAGGAAGAAATATTGAGGCGGCATCCAGTAGGGAAGTACCACACCTCGGCCACAAAGGCCATGCAAAGGATGTCAGGCACGCATCATAATGCTGGGTACAGCCGACCGCAGATGCGGCGAAAAAGAAGTTATTACTCCATAATTAGATAAAAGGCGAAGCCTAACATTTAAGCTGATATCACGACATGAATGCTAGGTAAAGAAGACTGAAGCGGTACTGGTGATTTCAGAAAGTCACTAATACTATTAATAAAGTGTTACTTTATATTTATACCTCCTATATGCTTATTAAAATATTATTATTTCTTAAGATCAACACGATACTAAACAAATAGCATAAAAGAAAAATCAAATTTAAACATCAAAATCACAAATATATCATACTAACATTTTATATTTACTTTCACGCTTGACATATCGACTGGCAAAAAAAATTACAAAACCATTTCTAACTTAAGTAACATAATAGTTTAAACCACTTCGAAATAAAAGTAACCAATAGATTTTAAACTATCTAAATAGGTAGCGAAATTACAAAATATACAAAATTTACTAAAAACATAAATAAAAGAATTACATTAACAGTGACCAAAAATTTTAACAGTGACCCAAGCTTTATTTTACTTTAATTTACATTAAACAAGTGTTAAAAATTTTGGCGCTGGAACAGAACATAAAGGGTTTTGCAAAAAAAATATGTATTCCCAGAAAGGGAATTCCAAATTACAAAAATACAGTTTAAATATTAGCGAGTGCCAATAAGTGGCACAGCACTTCTTCTTTATTGAAGTTAAAGACAATTCACGTCTCAAAGGACATTAGCATTTCGCCTATAGGGTACAAACCGGTAAGCTTATATCACCTCTGATAACGAAACGTTGTTAGATGAGCAGAATTATTTCCAGGATTTACGCCTGGTTGAATTGCCTTACAGAACCGTTTTATGAGCCAGGGTAGTGTTTGGCGAATTTCACACGAACAGGGTTTACTCGTGATTGTACTTTTAACAGTCATAATACTTTCAACATGGTGTAAAGTATACTCAAACGCAATTCACGAGTCACGACATCAGCACTGTTTCTCATCTTACGTATGGATTAGACGTACCAAGATTGTGTGTATAATGAGACCACGAATTCTTCTAAGGTAATTAAGTAGACCCATGTCTTTCTGTCTCTGCTGCTTGATATTCCAGACCTCCTTGTTGATCTTCTCTTTCAGCAAGCTAAGTGCCTGTGGTTTATGCATGACGGTGCCCTGCAACAATTTTCTATGGTTGTGAGACGCATTTATCTCGAAGATCGTAGACGAAGGATGTTCGAGGCAGGCTTCTACCTTGACCTCAGTTGACAGCTTGCAAATTCAGAGTAAATTTGCGTATTTTGTGTCTTATATTAACCAAATTTGAGAATTACAACACTGGATTGAAGATCCCTTACACTTGTTAGGAAGTGCACATTGAGTGTTATAAGAATTCGAATTGCGTACAAAAGCAGAGGCAGAATTTTGTACATCTTGTTTAACACTTTGTTTATATATGTATGTTGTATTGCTATTTATATTTATGGAGTGTTCGGATATTAAACGCCCAAACTGCGGGAGGTGACTCCTTATGAAAAATAAAGTCGGAAATATGTGCGACACCATACACCAAAACAGAATATTAAAGGAGACACGAGCCTATGAAAATTGTGTTTTCAAAACGTATTTCCACTGAATGCCTTGTACGTTCTGCCAGCGGTAGGGATGGCTGCGATTTAACCACAGTACGTCCCACACAGGTGAAAAGGACATGCCCATTCGGCGCGTTATGTAGCATTTGCTAGTGGAGGGCATGTCGTTGATGTGCTGACGTATCTCTTCCTCAAGCCGAACAGTGCGCACAGACCGAGGACAAACATAAGAAGCATAAGTCACCTTTTTTGCTGCTGACTTTGTAGGTGTGTGTCCTCTGCATTTTTGACTGTATTTTTCATAAGAAATCACCTCCCATAGGTGTACAGAATGAATGTAATGTTTTTATTAGTTCTTGCTAATAACTGTATGGCATCTAGTGCTCACGTGTGCAAGCCAATAGAACATTAAAATATAACACTAGGAAGTGCTGTTTTGCAGATAGTTATTTTCCGCGCCCATATTTACTTAGACGTTTTGCTTGTACTATAGTACGTTCTGGCCATATATTCTGTCACTTTTGTTTCTGTACCTTCCTGAACAATAACTTAATTACGGTGAAATGTTCCATCAATCGTTTGATAGGAAATACACCAGTATGTAGAGTAATAGTTTCTGTCTTAAAAATAACATTTATTTTGTTTTACTATGACACATACTAACAAAGATATTGTTGCAGTTATGGTTGTGTGCAAACTATCAGAATGTAAGCGTAGGAATTTGTTGCGTGTGTTGCAGGTTCTTGAATAACAAGTTCGAGGACTCGTACACGCCCACCATAGAGGACTTCCACCGCAAGCTGTACCGCATTCGAGGAGAGGTCCATCAGTTGGACATACTGGACACTTCCGGAAATCACCCTTTCCCTGCTATGCGGCGGCTCTCGTTCCTCACAGGTATGTGTCCACAGATTGCCACAGACTGTTTACTAGTTGATGAACTTAGTGGTTATAGGCTGTTCACGGTTAAGTGAACACTTTGATGAAGATCGACGTTTGAAAAATGTCATTGCCCCTAACTGCGTATGTTTTAACGGAATACTGACAAGCATTCGTCCTGTAAAGTTGGCAACGACGCGACGGAGGGAAAGTAGTCTCGGAGGCAAAGTAGTCCCGTGTTTAAACGTTAAACTAAAAGCGTTAGGTAAATATTCGTGAATGCGTGAATTATTTATTTTGTTTTCTGTAATTATTTTTTAATGCATTTAAGTATAAGAATTAGAAACGTTGGAAAATATTTAGTTTTCTAATAATTCCACAGTTTAATCTGACCGTCCGATGAATAAATTGACTGGACCCACGTCAGTGTTAATTTTCCATGAGATGGAGGAATACGCAATGCGCATATAAAGAGATCTTGAGCAGGACTTTCAAAAGAGATCAGTTTACCGTGAACAGCTTATAGCAAAAGTGTATGTGGGTATATTTTGCAAAATTTTTGCGTTACAAGTAGAGGTGTACATATGATCTATGCAAGTCAATGGTGTAATAATTGTTATGTTTCAAATAAAATACAAAATACAGACACCTTGTTCCTATTAACAACTTAGTAATTTGGTGTGGTTCAATCGGAACTTTGTTGATAGTAACATTTTTACCGAGATGGTGCTATCAGTCGAGCCAAAGTTCTAGTCTTCACTGCGTAACATACACTGGCATGAAAGTTCCACGAAAGTATCAATATAAATAATCAAAAAGTGTGTGTTTACTATCTTTTTGGTTACGTTTCCATTCAAATGTATTAAATTTCACAACGTGTCATTGGAATAAATTTCATGCATACATTAATTTTATTACTGACACGTTTATTCAATTACATGAATTCATAAAAAAAAGATAAACATATGTGTAATATGAAACAGTGTACGCAGTTTTCTCGATCCCCTCAGCTGCGAAATTTTTTTGTAGTGATTTGGGATTTGGTTTGATAAGTGTTTAGAAAGTTCTTCGATAACCTCACTATTTGAAACAAGGGAAGTCGTTTTGGCGACTCTCATTTATCTTAAGTACGTCATATCGTACAAAATTGTTTAATAACATTTCTGTAAGCTGTGTTTGATATTCGCGTTGAAATTTTAAACATAAATTTGTTTGAAAAACAAAATATAAAAAAAAAAGGGATGTGTCAACGAAACTTGAAATTATGTGGTTATGAAATAAATAAAAAATGCGTCACAAATTATGCTAAAATACGTTTCTAGTAACAATTCACGATAGCTTTAGTCGTACAGAACATATAATCATTAGTTTTTGTATTGTTATTCTTAACTTTGTAGGAAATCTGAGGGCAAATGATTGAAATGATTTTATTTACGTTTACGAAGGTATGCATTATTTAAAATTAACCTACTGTCTGTCGGAAAATTACGTCTGCTTCTCTATACACGAGTTTGGTAGCAACGACATAGTACCTGGGTTTTACGCTTTACCACTGGCAGTGTCAGCGAAAGCGTATTCGCTCGTCATTGTCGTGACGCTACACTTGGCTATTGAAGATAAGAGCAAGAGAGAGCCATCGTTAGCAGCTGGCATATCTTCCCTCAGGCACTTTATTACACTAGTGAGTATGCTGTGCTCTAGTCCAATCAGTAATAACGAGGACCAAACCGCTGTCGGTCGAATGCAAATGCGCAAAGGGAATTGTTTCATCGTTAGTGCGCAGCGTGCTTAGTGTACGCGTTGCGTTTATTGACTTCCGACTCGATTCTCCTTCATCAGCAAGAACCTCGCATGGTTCAACTCCGTCACAGACTCTAGCCCATAGAAACCTAACTCACTGCTTTCCAGTTCTTTTATACACTCTCCCATCAGCAAATTCGTCCAATAGGACATGTCTCTGAATTGTATGTAAGATTACAGTCTAAATAACAAAAGTGCAGTATGAGAAATTAAAGCAGGATAATATCAATTATTATTACCAGAAACGGTTTATTTGTAAAGTTATTTGTTAAACATGATATGTGTATTATCAATAAATATTCCTACAAGCATATTTAAGTAACATATTTTTATGTAAGTACCTGCGTGTTTTCTTCTGAGGCGAACGAGTATTTGGGTTTTCCCAAAGTGCTCTTATACCGCAAAGATGAATTACGAATACGAAGGCCTGCCTTTGACCTCGACTAACACGGAGCCGCAATCTATATCATCGCGACCTGATTGCCGTCAGTGTCGATTCTGCGATCGAATTTTCACCTACGGTCAAAATGTCCGTCGGCATGAGAGAACAGCCTGTACGAAGAGTCCTTTTCGCGCGATGAAGCATTACGACATTGGTCCCTCGCAGTTCGTGCAAGGTGATAAAGTGAAGGAACACATCGAGAACTGCAAGTGTTCATCTACTGGGAGCCAGCAAGTGTTGACGTTAATACCTCCTGCTACATCGATGGTTACTGTTTCTGCAGACGATTATGACGAGACAGTTAATGCTAAAGATGGTATGAGTGCAGTACAGTCGATATGTGCGGAACGTACACTTGCAAGACGTTCGCGTGAAGTCGACGAACTTCAGAATAAACGACCATCAGCTGTAAATAATGATTAGCATACGAATCCTGCTACAAAGAAGAGTAAACATCGTATTTATGACGAAGAAGGGGGTGAATACGTCCATGAAGATAGTATTGATGATGACTATGACGACAGTGTTGACAGTAAAGACGATGATGATTCCCTCGATGTTCCCACACATTTTACCAACGAGTTTCCTTCGACAAGTGGCGTGAAGACAGTAGAAGACGTCGAGTACACTGGCTACGTATTTACCAAAGACCCGAATGAACTTGTTGATATACTCAAGTTGACAGAAGAGGAGAGGCACTCTGAATCATAAACAGCAAATTCGCAAGGCAGAATGGAACGAAGCAGGTGTGTTTCTAACTTATATCGGATTTTTGGAACTATTTCCCTTGTATCCCTCCACAGATAATCTGTACCGACTGATTCCTACAGACTGACACCTTCTCCTCCTCATACTCCTCCTCTCCATCTACCCTCTGTCGCTGGGTCGTATGTACATATGTAGGGGAAAGTAGGGTAAAACCGGGTGGGCGGGTCAAACCGGGTACCCCCTGTTCTCAGCAACTAGTGCTGCGATCTGTGTGTGGTGACGTGAACTACGTCCTGGGCGGTCAGTGAGCATTGTGCTTTGAGCAGCAGTCGTGTAAAGTGGCATCCATTTTATGTGTCAATGGGAAGAAAATCGCTGTAAAATGGTCCACTTGTATATACTTTGTTGTTTCATTTTTTTAATTTCCGCAACGAGATAAGATATCGGTAAGTGCAGTAGTGTTTTTGTCATCTTTCAGACGTTATTTGTACGCCACGTTTTAGTTTGTAGGTAGTGTGGTCGAGATGTGTTGCCATTTTTATTTTTAGTTGCTTATTGGGACAAAACCGGGTACCCATTGGTGGAGAAAAATCGGGTAGTACCCGGTTTTACCCATCCTTAGTGTTTTAATGCATTGTTGGGCGGAAGATATATAAATATATATAAGAATAAATAAATAAGTATTTCAGCAAAAAAAAATGTATATATATATATATATAAGAGAATAAGTAAATATTCCAGCATATATTGAATATATATAAATATATATAAGAATAAATAAATATTTCAGCATATATATACATACATACACACGTAGTGAATAGAGTTTCGAATATGATCATTATCTGAATTAAATGTCGAATAAACTGTTTGAATAATTAATTGAAATAATTTTAATGGTTTACAGGCTGCCATTATGCCTCGCATTACCAGAGAAAGTCTTCAAGGCAGCGTTGGTCCAGAAGAGAGAATGGCAGAAGCCATAAGAGAAGTCTTAGATGGCACAATGGGGTACAAAAGGGCTTCTAAGGCATATAATGTGCCTCAGTCTACATTGGAAGATAAGGTAAGAAAAGCTTGCAACGAGAGTCTTTCTCCAAACACAGCAGCGAAACAAAAAATTAAGACGTTTTACATCAGTGACCAAGAAAAAGAACTTGTAGCATATGCCCTTTTCCTCGAAGAGAGATTATTTGGGCTCACTGTAACATATTTACGGGTACTAGCCTTTGATTCAGCTGAAACAAACGGAATAACCCATAACTTTAGTAAGGAAAAAAAAAAAAAAGAAGGAAAGGACTGGCTGTACAGCTTTCTTGAAAGACATCCTAATCTATCTCTTAGAAATTCAAAGAAAATATCCATCGTCCGTGCAAAAGGGTTAACCGGATGGCTGTTCGAGCGTTTTATGATTTATATGAGTCCGTTTTGGAGGAACACTCATTTTCGCCAAACAATATATACAATGTAGATGAAAATAGGATAATGACCGTGCCAAACAAACCCTCTAAAATATTAGCTCTTTGAGGGGAAAACAATATGGGGCAATATCATCTTCTGAGAAGGGCACATTAGTTACAGTAGAAACGTGCATGAATGATGCGGGAAATTATATGGTTCCCATGTTCATATTTCCTCGCAAGAAGACCAACCCCATGCTAATGGATGATGCTCCCCCAGGCTTATTTGCTGTATATCATGAAAGTGGTTTGATTAATAAAGACAGTTTCCTTTTTTGGTTTGAAAAATTTATTGAGTTTTCAAACCTTCACCTGAGAAAGCAGTCTTTCTTCTTCTGGCTTATCATGTTAGCGAGGACAAGAAATACCATCATTTTTCGTTTTCCGTCCCATTGCACACACAGACTTCAACCCCTTGATGTGTCATTCATGGCTCTCCTCGGCACATATTATGAGCAAGAGGTCAGAAAATGGTTAGGTGCTCAACCAGGGAAACATGTGAATGTCTATCAAGTTGCCAATCTGTCTGGCAATGCATTCACGAAAGCTGCTGTAATGGGAACTGCAATAAGCGGTTTTAAAAATACAGGAATATTTCCTTTTAACAGAGATGCTATTCCTGTTCATTTGTTTGCTCCAGGGGAAGTGATTGAGAGGCTTCTAACCGCACTTGTCCAGCCACAAGACATTTCGCTGCAAAGTGAAGTAGGTCTAACCTTTCCAGCTGATTCAAGGGAGGTCTTACCCAAATCTGAACCCTTGGATTCGGACGTTGACAGTAATTTGCAGTCACAAACAGGAGAACCTCAGAGTACACCAGCTCAGCCTTGCACACCAAAGGGATACAGAGCCATCCCATCAACATCAAACATTGATGATGCCATACCATCTACATCAAAGGGTGACGCAATCAGTCCTGCATCTGCATTTAAGATTTCGCCCATGATGATTATGCGACCTCGAAAAGAGAGAGAGCGATGCCAAAAACCGCCGAGCAAAAGGAGAGGAAAAACAGCCAACCTTACGTCTTCACCCTACAAAAACCAATTAGAAGATGGAGAACGAAACAAGCAAAATACATCATCAAAACGAAAACGTTGTGAAAAGTCACAGCAGAAAACACGAAAGAAACCTAAGAACACTCGTGTCATGGAAAATAACAGTTCCTCAGAACAGTAAAGTTCCTCAGTTGTTGCATGCATATTTTGTAATGGTCTCTACCGTGAGTCTGCTGCTTGTGAAGACTGGATTCAGTGCTCCATGTACCAGCAATGGGCCCATGAAGAATGCACTGGCCATGAAGAAGAAGACAATTTCGTCTGTGATTTTTGCTCTATCTAGGCCTGATGTGACCACAAACATTGATCATATTATTTTGGGCATAGCGTACTGAGACGAATTTTTGCATTTATATTTAAATTCATATTTTTTTAAATTTTCTCCCTTTCAAGTTAACTAAATTTTTTTTATGGATTTAAAAACAGAAACGTACTCGTATAGCATGTAAATTTAATTATTATATTAAAAAATTTGGCGTTCACTCATTGCCCATATGATCAACATGTGCACACGGTTTTACCCCAAGCGGTTGGGTAAAACCGGGTGCTTGGCATTTTTGAAAAAAAAAAAATGTGTATATTTAATTTACTAATAAACAAATAGCAGTATTGTAGCCTTGGCATAAAGAATAATAAATGCAGAGTAGGTACAGCAGTGTTCATAAAATTTGCTATGAAATCTTGGCTTTGGAAAGCCACCAAATCTTTGGTACCCGGTCTTATCCTACTCTTTTCTCTATGCATTTCGCCTTGGAAACATTTGTGTAAATGGCGTTCCTGGTCACACTACCAGTTTTTAAATGTGTTATCAGTATCGCCTGAAAATTGGAATATTTCGGACTCTGTGTGTGCAGGGTATATGTAGGCATGTGTAGACGTGCCTGAAAATTGGAATATTTCGGACTCTGTGTGTGCAGGGTATATGTAGGCATGTGTAGGCGTGTCTGTAGGTGTGCATACATGTGTGTATTTGGTGTGTGAGGAAGTGGAGAATGTACCTTTTTTTTTTAGTTTTTGTTTTCAAGGTCATTCAAGGTAATGGGGTAAATGTTGAGGTAATCTGCATCTAATGTGGTATTAGTAGTTAAAGGCTGTTCACAATAACCTGAGCACTGTAGTAATCAACCTAAAAAAAAAGCCACTTCTCCTACCTGCATATATATTTTACGGGCGCATTGAGTGACGTGCGCCCAGTAGAGTTGATAACGATGGGAGGGAAAGTAGAGTCATATCTTAATGTCAAATAATAAGTGTTAAGTAACCATTAGTGATGGTTTAAATTATTTCTTTTGCTTTATGCTAGTTTATAATGCATCGAAGTGCAAAAATGAGCAGATCTGAACAATATTTACTTTTCTAATAAGTCCACAGTTTCACTTGACTGACGCATGAATAAAGTTATGAGGCCCATGACAATGTCAATCTTGCATACGGCGGAAGAGTACACAACGTGCATACAAGCAGATCTTAAGCAAGACTTTCAGAAGTGCTCGTTTTACTATGAACAGCCTATAGTAATGTAATACTATTGTTGAGTTTAATGTATTTTTGATCGAGTTTTTGCTTTCAATGTCATTCAAAGTCATGGGGTCAATATCAAGGTAGTCTGTATCTAATATGGTGACAGTAGTCTGTAATGTATTCTGCTTGCTGACTTTTGTGTATTTTTTCTCAGGTTTCTGTTTTCAAGGTCATTCAAGGTCATGGGGTCAAGGTCGCGATAGTAGGCATCTAATATGATGGCAGTAGTTAGTAATGTATTATGCCTGTTGTCTTTTATGAATTTTTCTCGAGTTTTTGTTTTCAAGAGCATTCAAGGTCATGGGGTCAAGCTTAAGGTTATATGCATCTATTGTGGCAGTGGTAGACTGTAATGTATTATGCTTGTTGACTTTTATGGATTTTTCTCAAATTTTTGTTTTCAAGGTTATGAGGTCAAGTTCAAGGTAGTCTGCATCTAATATGGGTGTGGTAGTCGGTAACGTCATATGATTGTTGACTGTTATGTATTTTTTCTCGAGTTTTGTTTTCAAGGTCATTCAAGGACATGAGGTAAATGTCATGCGTCAGGGGTCAAGGGCCAAAGGTTAAAGTTCAGTTGGTAATGGGCACTGGCTTCCAAGATGGTGGACAGATGATGTCTACCAAGATGGTGGTCGCCCATCAATATGGCGGCCGCCTACCAAGTTGGCGGCCTCGAGTAACGCATATAAGTTTATAATAATTTTTTCATACTTTTTTAAAATAAATTTTTAGTAACAACTTCTTTAATTAGTTAAATAATTTAAATACATTTTTAATGATAAATTTTGTAATCGGTTTTTAAACAATTTGTAGTTAAATTTTTTAAATAGAAATTCTTATCATAGTACATTTTTTACAATATTTAAATTTTTTTTGGGGTTTTTTGGATTTTGGGACCTGAGATCACCGGGGTCAAGGCCAAGGTCAAGGGTTAAATTCAAGGTCAAGGTCATATGGGTCCAAGATTGTGGTCTGGTGACATCACAACAATGCGGCCGGTCGGCTCCGACTTCGATGCCAAGTGCCGTTGTGCCCAACTTCCCATAATCCTACTACTAACTACTCACTTTTACAGTAAAAAAAAAAGATTAATACGTTTATGTGCTGTGTGTTCTATGAGTCAAAAGTATATAGTATATTCACGGTAAAATGAGTTTTTTTTTTTTAAAGCCCTGCTTTAGATATACTTGTATGCACGTTGTGTATTCTTCCGCCTTATGTAAGATTAACATTGTCATTGGCCTTATCACTTTATTCATGCGTCGGTCAAGTGAAACTGTGAAATTATTTTAAAAGTAATTGTTTTACCAATCTGCGCATTTTTACACTTCGATGCATTTATAAAACCAGAAAGAGAAAGAAATAATTTAAATGTTCAGTAATTCTTACGTAACACTTTTTATTCCACGTTAAGTTACGGAACTACTTCCCATCCATCGTTACCAACTTTACTGGGCGCATGTCACTCACGGCGCCCGTTAAAATATATACAGGTAGGGGCAGTGACTTTTTTTAAGGTTTATTTAAAAAGTGCTCACTTTATCGTGAACAGCCTTTAGTAGCATTACTATTGGAAACTTTCGTAATTTTTTCATGACCGGGAATGTGTAAGCCAGACTGATGTTTTTAGGATGCAAGTATCAAATTTGTTCTTTGCAAGTGCTGTCACCTATATAAGACGAACATACGAGTAGCGCATATTTTCTACACTCTAACTGTGTGCGGATATCGATATATCTGTTCTGCCGAACCCCTGTATGCCCTAATAACTGTTCTGCCAAACGCCTGTTCTAACAAATGCCTGTCTTCCCATACGCCTGTTCTGCCGAATGCCTGTTCAGCCAAACGCCTATTCAGCCAAACGTCTGTCTGTGTATTGAGAGAGAAATTTTCGGCCAAACGCCTTTCGGCTAAATGACTTTTCGGCCGAATGCCGCGCTCCCATTATAACAAACACAGCCAGTATAATTTATATATTCGTCACGTGTACACGCCAAGTGGATTTTTTTTTTACCATGGTTAACAAACTTCCGAAAAATTTATTACATAATGCCTGGTTCACATGTACGTCGATCACGCTGAACAGACAGAACGGAAAACTACGCGCGGAAACCGTGGACGGTTTCTGATTGGCTGTTCTAGTTTTCCACTCTCTCTCTTTCAGCGTGATCGGCGTACATGTGAACCAGGCATTACACATGAAACAAACATGTTTTTGTCGCACACATAATTATTTTAATCACAAATGTGCGATAAAACAAATTAAAATTATTCAAAATACCAGTGAAGAATTAAAAAAATAAACTAACGTAAAATTTTATTTCGTCTGGGTGACTGCTATAAATAAAATGGCAATTTTATCTATGTTATGTTGATACTGGTATTATAGAGCTACGTATTTGGCTACTTCATAAGGTAAAGCTTGCATTATACAAGTAATACTTGTATAAGAATTACTTCGTCAAGAAGCTGCTTATGAAGTCGTTGTTCAAATGAAGTATTACTTCATGAAGTATGGCTTATTTTCCAAACAAGCTTACGACTACGACTATGAAATCCAAGCTTAATGTTTTGCCTGCTAGTTGTGTCACGTAAATCAAATGGCATTTCACATTCACTTCCTTCTAGGCGTCATTTCGGTTTTTTTCCTGTAGTGCAGTGATTCTCATACTTCCCTGTACCAAGGACCACTAGGTGTAGAATATTATCCTAAAACGGACCATATAACTCGATACTGTTCCCATTTCAGTAACATAATGTACGAATAGTAATTTAATAATTCAATGAAATAAATTATATTCGTAAAAATTAATAATCATAAAATTTGCTGTGTACAAGTTAAAAATAAATAAATAAAAAGTACTTTTATTTCAGAAAATTTTAATACGGCACATCATTTAATATAACCGTAAACGTACTGAAAAAAACATCACTACTGAGATTTATGATTGGATATTTTAAATCAAAGTACTCAAGGCCACATTTAGAAAGTTTCGTGCATGAAAGCAGCACGTTTACCCGATTGTCGTCATAACTTGATTTTCAGAGATTTTATCAAAATTTTTGGGACTTCAAGGTATAAATAATAGTTTTTATCACCCCCTTACATAGTTGGATATTCACCTCGAAAAATAGGAATTTAATTTTGTTTTCTTTCCAAATATCTCAAACTATGTGAGATTAAACAAACATTTTCTGACTTGAACTAAGCAGATATGATATCTGTCATAAGTGTACAATGGGCGGTATGAAACATCGCCCGTCATTACGATATAAAAAGTGTTGCATGTTATTAACCAACAAAAGTGTATTATAGGCAGTTCACGGTAAAGTGAGCACTTTTGAGGCCCTAATTACATTTTTTCCTATCAGTCCATTTTTATTCTTCCACCCCTTTTCAAAATGAGTACTACCATTTAAGTAATAAACACTGCGTATATATTTCACCGGACTTGAAAGTTAACGTCTGAGGCTACAATCAAATGTATTTATTGACTACTAGCAAGCCAGTGCTACTTCGTTAGCATGATATTTAGGACTTTGAATCGATCTAGCCACTTCTCTCGGGAAGGGAAAGAGGACAGCCTATAGACAAAAATAAAGGAGATATGACGCAACTTTTTTTTTTTTTTTGCTTTTTATGCAGTAATATAAATCCTAATAAAAGTTTAATCCAGTACCTTTGTACATTCCTGATCATCATTTTTTCCGGAATCGTTTGAGATATCTCGATGAAACAAAAACTAAGTTGGTCTGGGGTTATTATCTATATACTGTGCAAATTTGATGTCAGTACGTTCAGTGATTTTCGAGTTAAATTCGGTGGGACAGGCAGACAGACAAACAGACAGACAGACATGAAAAAAATTAACATAATATAGCTTAGTTATCAATTATACTATATGATAAAATATTTGAAAGTTGAAAATTCTAAAATCACAGACAGACACTTGTATTTTATTTAGTAGTATAGATATAGAGTATTTCAAATGAGAGGGCTTCAAAACGTGCTCACTTTACTATGAATAGCCTATACCTGTGGGTTTTTTTTATCGATTGTATTGTCTATCGTCAGTTACGTCACGTAGAGGTTGTATAAGCTATGCACGGTAAAATTAGCATTTTTGAAAACCCTGCGTAAAATCTACTCGTGTGCACGTAGTGTATTCTTCCGCCTTATGTAAGTATAACATTATCATGGGCGTCATCGCTTTATTCATACGCCGGTCGAGTGAAACCGTGAAATTATTAGAAAAGTAAATATTTTACAAAACTTCTCATTTTTACACTTTGGAGGATTTAAAAAAACCGAGATCGAAAGAAATAATTTAAGTTAACAGAAGTGGTTTTCTAACACTTTTTATTTGACGTTAAGAGAAGGAACTACTTTCCCATCCATCGTTACCAACTTTACTGGGCGCATGCCACTCAGGGCGCCCATTAAAATATATGCAGATGGGAGGAGTGACTTTTTTCTAATGTTGATTTCGAAAGTGCTCACTTTATCGTGAACATACTTTAAGGCCTTGTAGACTCGGTGGTAACTGTACTGTTGGATGGAGCACCTGGGTGGTGGGGGGACGGGGCCGTACGTAACAATATTGTTGGTAGAGACGCTGAGCTCTCCGTCTACTTTTACAGACTTCCCTTCATAATAAGCAGCATCTACATGTATTACTCACGTGTATAGTAATAGGTTATTCACGGTAAAGTGAGCACTTCTGAAAGCACTCTCATTTGGAATAACAGTAAATAAAAATATTTTATTTTAGCCCTGGACGTTAACTTCGGAGTGCGGTGGAATATACACGCTGCGTTTAATACTTTCATGGCGATATTTATTTTAAAAGGTGGTTAAAGCATAAAAAATGGCTGGCTGGGAAAAGTAACTTGAGCCTCAAAAGTGCTCACCTTACCTTGAACAGCCTATAGCTGCCATCCTACCACCGCACTTGTTTGCCGCTGGTTGCAGTTTACAGGTCACTGGACCACCGATTCAGCGAATACTTGTGCCGAGGCTTGGTTTAAGGGGAAGATCTAGCTGAATCATTTTACCTTGATGACAAATGATTTACCTTGCTGTTCAAAACATCGGCAGGGAAAGACGTTGGACTTGGTCCGCAGTGTCTCTTTTCCGTTTGAACTAAACGCCTCACAGAAAGTTTGAAATATTGTGAGATCAGGCAGTCGGGTGGTAGGAGTTAATGCAGTTCTTGCGTGATCAACGTGTTGAACATGCCTGGGACAAGTTTAAAACAGCAGTTTGTAATCGTCCAGAACCTCCAGACACACTTCCAGATCTGATAAGAGCAGCCCACGTGGAATTGGACCTTCGTCCGGGAGATGACATCAACACATTGGTTACAAGCATGCCACGGCGTGTTAGGGACCTGTACGATGCACAAGACGACCATACATTGTACCAAGCTGCAGCGGGAAGAAAGAACCCCTCCCTAGTCAGAGACATCATTTAGTCAGGTTTGTTGTTCTTTCGTGTTTATTTGTCTGTGATATTAGAAGATAATTTTGTTAGGAATACTTTGAATTTCACGTTTAGTATCTGTACCGTTGGTAACTTCTAATTGCTATGCTTTTTTTATGTACTCATATTCCATACTTTTTTGGCATTCTGTGTGTATATTCCAAACTTTTTGTAATGTGTTAATGTTTGGCTTACCGTGTGCAGTTGATAGTTACGTCGCATTACGTTGGATTCGACGTAGCCGCCTTTACCAATCACGTACTGCGTACGGCAATTAATACCTAGACCACTCTCGTAACGACCGTGCGTTTGTGAATATCACAGCGTCCTACTCTATTTACTATAAATAATCATCTCACAAAGTATGCACCTGGAGTTCAGGATCATTTTGTAAATCAGTCATAATTTTTACGTCCACGGAAAAATCGTCTCTTTCAAATTTTTCTGTTGCTCCTTCTTCTATTCTCTGCTGAAGACTGAAGTAAAAAACGCAATGGCTGCCATAAGCGAAATCCATTTTGATACGGACCCACTTTGAATTCCCCCCGTGGCAATGCTTGTGAGCCGCAACAATGGGAACAAGGCGCACACGCCAGCGAACAAAACGGCGGAGAGTTGTTAATGTATACTTTTCCTCCTTATTTTTTTCTTCTTCTTTCTTCTCGGTGAACAGAGTGCGCGCGGAAGAGTAACTAGCGCGAAAGAAAACATATTTAAGTAGAAACCGGCTCTGCGTTGAAAGGGAATTGTGCTCTCGGGACGTGCAGTTCCTAGCCAGTTAGTGAAAAACTGGCAACAGGGCACCAGCAACTACTCCGGCCACGGTTGTAGAATACACGTCTGGACACTCGCCTATCTAACAATGTTAACGAATTGACCCCCTTATTTTCTGATTTAGTTCTTGCATTAGCCGCAGATCGCTGCAAGCAAACCAATTCTGTTAGCGTTGCTGGTATAGGGACAACACCATAGAAATATAAACGTCATTTTCTCATTTTAAGGAAAAAATTGCAATTACCGTCTCTATGCTAGCCACGTCAAACAGCACTAGTTCGGTAGCAGCGCTCTGTGGCTTGGTTCATGAACTAAATGGGTCAATAAGGGCGTCAACTTCTCACGCTAGTGTCCGTGCCTGTCATCTACGGCCGTGACTCCGGGTATACGCGTGTGGGCGCAAACGTACAAGCTGTATAAATTGTCCTCATCCACGAGGCACCCACTGCAGTTGCGTCGCTATGGAGACAAATAAATAGTCTCCTCGACATGGTGATTCCTCTTTTGAGAAGCTCTTTCCTACCCTCGGGAACGAGCGCGTTCAACCTTGTCTCGTACTATATAACTTTTAGTTTGATAATAGTAAAAAAGTAATATTTCTCGTTTGATGTTAGCATAACCCTATCCGGAAAATTTAATACTGTACAGCTAAACTTCGAGCTCGAAAAAGAGCTCTTAAGGATACATCTCATCCGCCATGTTAAATTTTCCATTTATGTGCTGTAACTTATATTACGATGAAATAACTTAATATTTGAGCACATTTACATTATACAAATGTCTTCAAATGTAGTTGTCAAATTTTATCCATTCGTTACCTGAAAATCGTGAAATAGCAAGTATCTATTAATAATTGAAGAATGACAGTGCACGAATTACGTTGTAATTACTTGACTGAAGCTCAGAATGTTTGTTCTACAGCGTGAT
Source organism: Dryococelus australis (assembly GCA_029891345.1). NCBI lineage: Eukaryota > Metazoa > Arthropoda > Insecta > Phasmatodea > Phasmatidae > Dryococelus > Dryococelus australis. The sequence continues at coordinate 266,719,229 of CM056993.1, forward strand.
TTGTATTGCCAGAGATGTATAGATGTAATTTCAAAACAAGTGTCCCTACTACTAACTGTAATAAGCTAGAAACAAGTAATTCAACACGGCGTGAGACCGGCACTATGATAGGATGAACGCACGAGCCGGGACAGATCCGAAAGAAATTTAAATAATTGTTTTGGCGGTTTCAAATTAATAACTTACAAATGATAGATTTTCGCGTCACAGAAAATATATCCCAGTGTAAGACCTAGTGCAGCAGCATTATCATACATTTGGCTTACATCTTTTATCACAGATGCATATAAATATAGCATAACAGAAATAAATATTAAAACAAGTTTTTATAGATGGTAACTGTGTTAATTTGGTTGTAATGAATTGGAATTTTGGGAAAAATATTGATTCATGGCTGTTATAGTTTTTAATGGGTATGTCTTGACAACCTAGTGGTCTGAAAATAATTTCTTGCTCAACTTAGCTAACAGTAACGGCACGCTGAAAGACTTCCTCAAAATCCATGTAGTATGTAAATTTGGTTGACGAATGCGGAAGGACGGAATTGATGCAGTAATATAATAAAATATGCCTCTAATTCAGTGAGTGCAGTAGTATTAACAATCATACTGAAACTTCAGTACTCCACTCACCAACTGACCAACTCTTGATAGTAAAGAAAACAATAAGTGTACACAAAACACAGCAAGGCAGTTTTCATCAACTGGTCAGAAAACTCGAGCAGTATAAAATAGAGAGCGTAGGCGCAATGTATTTTAAATTGGTCACAGAGGGCAAGGGGCGCTAGGACTGGCACTGACACCGACCGTCCGCCATTTTGTGACGTCACCAGACCACCATATTGGGTCCGAGTGACCTTAACCTTGGTCTCATGCCCGTGACCTTCGATAACCTTGAGACCAAAAAATTAAAGAAAAATATTTTTAAATATAAGAAATTAAAATAACAAAAAATAATAAAAACATAATTAAAGACACATGCAGGAAGTCCGGGGCTCGATGGCAGGTGGAGTGACGAAGCTCCCAATACGAAGACAAGGATTTGACTGACACTTGTCAATTTTTATTGTTTGTTAGTCGGCACTCTTATTCGTTCGACCCCCACCAATATTTTTTTTCATTGGCTATATAGTCGGCCAATCTGCCGACCACCTGTACCAATTCCCTCCACACACTCCAATCAATTGCATCCCCCATTGACCACTTGCGTGTGCCTTCAACCCATGTTTCCACAGGGTATGCTGTGCTAATTGAGATTCTTGCAGTGCTAAATGCAGTCCTTGCAGTGCATGCAGTGCTATTGTTATGAATGTGGTGCTAATTGTGGTGCATGCGGTGCTAACTTCTGTGCATGCAGAATCTGTGTTAATTGAAGTATGTGCTGTGCTTATTACGTTGCATGCTGTGTTAACTCTCTTTAAAATATCATTCCAAGTAAACTGACAGCGACAAGGTTATGTGTAGTCCCACGCATACATAAAATTTAGGTACTCATACTGCCAATTAAAAATCATTTATTAAGTTTCTGTAGCTTAAGACAGTGTTTTATTTACTGTACAGAGGGCCATCTCTCATATCATTACATAAATATGGCGACCAGGATTCCCACTAAACTCCTATATTTAATACAATATTATCCAACCATACGGCCAGATATTTCGAGCAATTATGTAATATCCACTGCCGTAACATAACCTCTGTCAAGAAACAAACCAAGTTGCTATCCCTACAAAATATTCAGATAAAATATTCTATCACATGAAATGTCGACTACATGAACCGATTATAACATCAGTCGTTGCTCACAGTCTATGTGATTAGAAGATAACCAGCAATACAACAAATGTAAATCACGAAACGCAAAACGCGAAACGCGAATAATTTAGATGAATTACTTGATTTTACCATCATTTCGACACAAACGCGAAATTCACGAATTTTCGCTCAAAAGTACGTTTTAGGCAGTGAATTCTACTTGTTTACAATATCGCGATCGTAAACGAAAAGAGAAGAAAACGGGTGAAATATTTTAGGCGAATGCAAAGGCAATGCCTTCGTTTCGAAACATTTATAACATTCAGTAATTTTAGCACGAAAGTACATCTAACCGGGAATTCTGTTTACACTATAGCGCATGCGATTGTAAACGAGAAAAAACCATACATATTGATACATTGAATATGTCAACAGTCGATACATGCATTGCAAAATCCCAACAAAAATAAGAATAATTTCATGAGATGAGTAGGTATGAGAAATATTGCAATCCAGGTGAATAGTGATATTCAATTGTGTAATTTCGATAATTTTATTCTAGTTCAATTTATATATAGCTAGCCACTTTTTATTACATACATGATTTGGCATTCATTTATAGTTGCATTTTTTTTTTGTGAAATGAGACACATCCATAAACACAGCTTTCTGAATTTGTATATGCCGCTTTGAGGTTTTTTACTCCGCCGATGACATCATCTATTCACCATTTTTTTTTGGATCTGTATGGGTCATATTATCAAGTCATATTAGCCATCACCGATGAACCAACCATGCCGAAATATTGTATCAATAGATCATGCCATCAGACCAGCAAATAAAATGTTCAGGCCAAAACAATCTAATTATCAATGCTCACAGACCATATCAAGCCGCACGACCCAATTGGACAGACCATACCATCCATGTGCAAAGAGCTTATCTACATACAATACCAGCAAACCTGCTATACAGATACGCCCTACCAACCATCGAATTAAAATATTACAACCAATCATACCAACCAACAGTTCTGGCAAGCCATACTGTCAGAACGTACCAATTATCCATTGCCACGAAAATATTCAAAACCAAATACTTACCAACCTTATCATCATATCAAATTGGTTGCTTAGATAGACCATACAAATAATACACAATGATGTCGCGAGACCATTTCTACCAATAGTACTGAATTCCTACCACCCTTCATATCTACCAAAAATATTCCAATTGTACCATCCAGACAATAAAACACTACATTTACAAGGCCTTTAAAACATATTCAAATTATTGCTTCTAGTACATTTGCTCTTTACACGTCAGTTATTATTAGAAGTTTGGTTATTATAGCAACACTGTATTTTGCAACTAATAATAGAATAATCGATGAAGCTATGTGTATAGACATATTCTCCGCACTCAATTTCACACAATCAGTGGCTGGCTTCGTCTTCAAGCATACACGAATTCACACACTTTACTCCTGCCGGGGCTGACTCCTGCCGATTCACTCCTGCCGACTGACTATTGTCGACTGACTTCTGCAGATTAACTCCTGCCGTGATTGACTCTTGCCGAGATTGACTCCTGCCGAGATTGATTCCTGCCGGGATGTTACCTATTTGCTGGTGGTATAACAACTAACCTTTATCACTAATATATTCATTGATATATGTAGACAATTCATCACATTCATAAAATGTCAAAGTGGGTACAACCGCTTGTCATATGGCGCATGGCGGATGTTGTTTGACAAGCTATTGCACGACAGATTCTCGAGCTAAACGAACAGACACAGGATACTCACCATTGATACCGCACACTCGCGAGCATGCCCATGACTGTCGATGTAGCTCCATCTGATCGGGACTCGAACGGGCGACACACTCTCCAATATCTTCGATGCCCAAATGCATGTCTCCTCGTTTGCGAAGCATTTTGCAAAACTTTTCACAACCCATTGTACAAACTTGACCTTTTGAATCTCTTCACGAAACACGTGAACGATCCATCTAACTGGAGGAACTTTTTTGGTACTGCTCTTTTAAGGAACCCGGCTTATCCTCACAGATGGCCTTCTGCGATACAATTTAAATGTAAAAAATATATGATCATTTTGAGAAAATCCACATATTACCCATTCGCCCCAGAAGAAAACACGTAGATACCTTCATAACGATATTATTTTAATATGCTTGTAGGTGTGTATGTGTGTGTGTGAATATATATATATATATATATATATATATATATATATATATATATATATATATATATATATATATATACATATATATATACACACACACATAAAAAGATAAATCCATTTGATATATAATTATGTATATTCCTATTTATGTTCAAATATGCTCCTGTCTATTAATATGTAATTATATATGTATTCTATGTTTATTTCTGGATATATATATATGAGCTGAAATACGCATTTGTTGTAAATATTACAAAAAGTATTTGAAATGAAACAATGGCATCGGGGGGAGGGGGATTTAGGCGGCTCTTAACATCCCAAGTCTTGAGAGCCGATTAGGGTAAAGCGAGGTGAGCATGGAACAGCACCGGCAAGAAATGGTAGGGGAAGTGGGAGACTACTTTCAATAAATTAAAAAAAATATTGTAAAATGTAATCTAGTGAACTCCTTTGTATTAATACGTAAGTTTTGAGAGAATTGATTCTCAAATTTTTGGGCGAGGTATTTATAGGTTTAGCAGTATCCAAGAGTAAAATTTCTGCCAAGAGTTAAGTGAAAAAATTGGAAACAAGAATGTCGTAGAATTACATGCGGAAATAGCCATAATGTACAAACTAATTCTGAGCAAAATTTTTCTTATAAAAATGTTTTGTCTCATCGCCTATAAATGGCTATTTAGTGCTAGTAATTAAAGCAATAAACACAATACAATTTGTGGTGGTGACTTATACACAATTTAAGTAATCCTATATGTATAAAAATATTTTTTTGTAATGTCTATTTAATATTTTATATTATTTTTTACAATTTTTCATACAATTTACAGATTCGTGATTTTAGACCCACTGACACTTTTTTAAAAGTAAGCGATTGAAATTGAATTGATATATAATATCATGTTCTAGTATAATTTAAAAATTAGTAGGTCCGCTGTAAATAATGCTAGAAAAGCTGAAATACGAAAAAGGAAAGGAACATTTAAATATACTTTCGTCCAACATAACTAAAAAGTTAAATTTAATATACGTGGACCTAGTGTTAAAGTTGGCGGTGTCCCCTGACTATATGTCTCAGAGCGAGACAACCCGTGCAAAATTTACATGTAAGCTTTAGTTAGAAGATTCTGTCATCTATATACAGCTCTGTCAGTTTGAGCACGGCTCTCAAGTGACCCATGCTTGTTCAGAGAAAGCACCGCAGCAAGCCTGTGAATCCAAGGACAACACGGTGTTTATAGAAAGTTGAATTTACGTTTGTTAAAGAAATCTGTAGATGCAATATTTTAGAAGACTTCTGTGGCACGGTTAAAAATATATTTTTGCTGCACCGTCATGGCATGACTTAACGTGTTTCTGCTGCAACTTTATAATGGCTGTTTTTCGTCGTTTAAAGACGTACGGCTTATAGACGGGTCGATCAGGAAAAAAGTTAATCAACTTTGCTGTTTAAAACACAGAACTCGTTAAAATCTTGCCAGCTACAAGTATTTACGGCGATCGCTTAGGAAGTTATGTTGCAAGAGTAACGAAGGTGCGTCACTGTTTCCAGACTTATCTCACATAAAATATTGCTTCCAAATGATTAAAGCTGTAAAGTATATTCGCCGTCGACCTGCATAAGAATATCTCCAACGTACATACAGATTAGGAATAAACCTAAGAAAGTTCCTGACGTGAACACAAAATATGCGTGACGAGTAATCTATTCTTGCTTTCTGAAGTATGTAGAACAATGATTACATACTTACATTGATTTCACATGAAAAATTTGAGATGAGCTTATAAAATTAGAAACAAAAATCCTCGAAACGATATAAAGAAGCAATAATAGTACCTAAACAAAGTTTAATCCTAATAATATTATAAATGCGAAAATTCGTATGCTTGTTTGTTACTCAATCACGTCGTAAAGGCTAGACGGATTTGGATGAAATTTAATACAGAGGTAGATTATGATCTGGATTAGCACATTTCATCCCTGGAAAACGATCAGTTTCTTAGGAAATATATAAAATATGCCACCAACCACTAAGATAGAGCACTTGGTCATTATAATTAAGGTTTGATTTTTTTTTCACGCGGATGAAGCTGCAGGTAACAGCTAGTATTTTAAATAAAACTACCTAGTATTTTCAGTACGATAGCCGGAAGGTATAATTAGACGAATACTACAGTTTGTTTTAATGTGTGCAGCTTCCAAAGTAATTGCTGTGTCAGTTTGGTTGTCAAGGCACAGCAGGTAGGAAATAATCTACTTTAAATTTGTGTGTAACCAAAGCATGATACTTAGAATTTTGGTCAAGTTAGTAGGAAAGTGCATAGATAGCAGGTAGGTCACTAAACCCTATGTGGTGCCCCCTCTCATCATTGATAACGTGTTTTCCCATCCGCTGATATTTAAGTATTTACACGGTCAGTACTTGTTATTTCACACAAGCGTATCGCTCAGACAGTGTTTAGTGAGTGTATAGAAAAGCAGTAGGGGCATCTATTTTCAATATACGAGGATATTCTGACATCCAACATCCATCTCGTTGCCCTTTTTTGAAATATTTTCAAAGTTTAGCACCCTAGAATGTAAAAGCACGAAAACTTGTTCATACGAGATGTAAGACAGGAAAAGCACACGAACTTCACGCTGTTGCCGTAAATCTACGTATTAGCTCTTCTGACTGCGAGAGGTAGCGGACCAATCAACGCAACGCAGTTGGGATATATGATATTAATAGGATTCGCCCTTTTCATGTGTAGCGTTACCATTAACAACATGGACATGACTTTTAAAATCGAGATGATTTCTGTCAGTGGGCATGAAAAGAGAATTTGGTGGTATGCTGATCAATCAGCATTTACTATTCAGAGAGTACTGAATCTATACAACATGCTTCACTGAGGAGTGGCAACTATCAGCAGAGAATCTCTTGACCGAATGTTTGACGGACCGTACATTGTACGTGACAGACGCGAAAATTTGCCAGCTTGGCTTTCAGATATTTGAATTACTTTGTGTGGGGCAAGTTAAACAACGTCTTTGGCTGTGTGCTTACAACAACTGAGGACATGAAATATCGCACTATAGCTGCTCCGAACAAGATTTGCACAGCTTGTTACGCCTTGTTTACCAATAATTGCGACATCAATTCGCAAGGAATAGACATGACATTAAATACACATTTTCAGCTTTGTGCTGAACTCTAAACGAACTTATTGAACGTTTATATTTCAGTGAAGACATTTCTAGACGATAATAGGTTGGTGTTTCACTATTAATTCTTGGATCAGTGACAGTTATCAGTCCCGTATTTTTAGAATAGCCATAGAATAGCCATATATTGTTTACGTACTTGAAAGTATATAGAAGCTCTTCACAAATACCGTTGAAAGAATTTTTTTTATTAATTTCGTTACATTGCCTATAATTATTATAATTGTATCATTAACCTCCAGTTAATTAAACACATGAACTGCAACTTTAACAAATGCTTATCAAGGCAGTTTCCCTTCAGTAAGCTTAATCATGTGAGTTTAAGAGGAAAAATATACCTTTTCTTGGGTCCAACTCCCTTCAGATCCCGTTATATATGCCGCCTCGCACCAGAAGGGCATTAAAATTAATTTATCAGTCCGTGGCCCATGATAAAATAATTTATCAGCCCATGGCCCATGATAAAATAATTTATCAGTCCATGGGCCATGATAAAATAGCAATGCGGAACAGTTCCAAATGTGATCGTCTTATAGCGCTGCAGCTGAAGTCATACCGTAGAGAAGGAAAAAAGTAATAATATCCATTCTTGGAAGAATTGGTCTTGGCAGCAAGTTTTATGAAAGCTTCGTAAAGTAATTTTATTTTTCACAGGAAACATGATCGACTACCACATCGAGACGGTTTTTTACTGTCGCAGCTTACGCAGCGTATTCAAACATGCATTTTTGAAAACTTGTGAGCATGTTCCGGTCTCATAGGCACGGGAGCTGAAAGCTACATCTAGACAAGTTATTGTAATACTTTTATTTTTATATTTTGCCGTGTAATTAACGAGTAAATAGCAGGAATAATACCATGTAACTTAGATGTAAACTATGGAGCTCGTTGTGCACGATGGGTTGTTATCCAGTGTGAAACTTTATTTTGTCTTGAGGTGAGTGGCAGTTGTTGCGCTAAAATACACATAAATAATATGTTTGATGACTTGAGGCCAGGTTAAAGTGTAGAAAATAAAATTAGAATGTGAAACGTTCATGGATTGTGTTACAATTGACAATATCCTGAAAATAAGTTTCATTCAAGCGATATGCTTAGTGAGTTATCAGACGCGTTGAACAGATGAGCAAATAGTTACGCCGTCCGACTCATAACTTGTGGATGAAAAAAATATATGTATATATTTTTTAATTTTGAGTAACATTTTTAGAAACGTATTTATTTCTTGTATAGATGTCCCATGAATTAGGTTAAAAATTACGCGAACTATTCTTCCCACAAATTTTTACGAAGTTTCATTGCACGATACTCCCAGAAAGTGAGATTCCAGAATATAATCTTGAGTTTAGATGCATTCATCAGTCAAATACTGGGAAGCAATCAGATTAATCCGAACTGGATCGTGAAATGTAGAATCGTCACAAGGTGTGTCCATATTTTAAAAGCGGCGTTGTCCACCAACTTCTGTAAAACAGAAACAAGGCTCAACCCCTCGAGTTATAACTGGCTGAAACCGAGGTAAACGGAAACTTTGATACTGGCGTCCATACATCTACTTGCAAAATACCCAAAGAATTTAGTTAGTAATTAATAACTTTGGCTGGAATTCGAACTCTTGTTGTACCTGCAATAAGCTCGTTGGCCTTTATTCGTTTAAGGTCTTCAGTTGGAAGAATAGTCTGCAGAGCTACGTTCGTTGTCGTCTGCTGACGGACTACCTTTGAGGCAAAAAAAAGAATGACGGCAAATTACATTCATTATGCTTGTCATTTTAAATGCCTCTTATTCATCATTTACTTGTGTATCGTGTACGGGCCTCGGGCTCTGCGTTAAAGATGTTATCTGCCTCGTACGAGGTAGAAATGTGTATCTACACTCTAAGAAATTGTTTGTAAATTTACCATATCAGTGTACACGTACAGTGACAAAGCGCGAATGGTAAATTATTTCCCCATACATGCATGGCAACGTTCCTACAGTTGCTCGGGAAACAGTCAAATGCGTAGGGATGTTCCCAACTTTGCATGCTAAACATTCCCGTATTTTCAGCCCGACGTGTAGTATTATTTCCATATACTGTATAGGTTAAAAACTTCCATTACAGTTTAGGAAGTTTACAAGAAATTTTTTACTGTGTGCTAGTCAACAGTTTCGTTGCGCGGATAATTGTGGTGATAGGAATTATGCTCTAGGGTTGTCTTCTCTACTTACAGATGCGTGTAGAACTGCTATGGCTCCTTTCACACAAAGCCCTTATGGTGACGACACCAACAAATTCGGTGGCGCAACCATGGTGTGTGTTGTCATTTTATTAGAGCACCCGGGCCCGCCACCAACAATGGGCCAGTACTCAGAATGGAGTTGGAAGAGGTAGTCGTGTTTATGTTCTTTTCCTTACCTGTTTACGCAAAGGCCATAAACAAACGTAGCTAACACGATGACCGTCTTCGTTATATGGAGTAAAATAACCTCCGGTTGAGCACGTCATCGCTTGTTTATTCATCGCGAAACAGCAACTTTACACACACACACACACACACTCACGTACACACATTATATATATATATATGTAGAGAGAGAGAGAGAGAGAGAGAGAGAGAGAGAGAGAGAGAGAGAGAGAGAGAGAGAGAGAGAGAGATGGACATATTGTCAATGGTTACTTAATCCTTATAAAAATAGGTGTCATTCAATGCTTCTGAAGTTTGGAATGTCTTTTCTTTGTTGTTTTCATTCAATTTTAAAATGCTAAAGCTGGGTTTCCAACAGTAAAAATTAAAGGTTATATTATGAGCAGTGTGTTATCTTATGAATTTATTTCCAATGGTACTTGGCAGATCCTGTGCGTGATTGGGAGTTCCTTACGCGTAAAAAAAAAATTGTTTTATCATTTATATCTTAAGTGAAACTTATATGAGGCTACGACCAATCAGAACAGAGCAGTTGGTATTGTTGGCGGGGAAACTGGTATTTACATAAATGTAAGTAAGTATAAAATATATTTTATTAAAAGTGTGTGTGCATGTGTTTACGGTTATATTTGTTCACAGATATAATCTTCTCTGATAGAAAATGTATACTTCGAAGCGTGACCTGCTTAAATATGGTCGTGATATACGAAGTTAGGTTAGGAACAAAAGTAAACATGGCAGTTTTTCGCCTGTTTCCATTGACTGGAGTTAAGAATGAAATATTAATTTGAAACTGCTAATGCAGAAGGCCCATTTCTGTATGCTAGATCAGCGCTTACTGAATAATTCTTAATACATAATTTTTTATTGTAAACCCAGCTCAAAAAGTGTTTTGTGTTTCTGACTATCACTATTGCTGTCATCATCCTTTCAATTATTTATTTACTACACAGAAAAGAAAATTCACAAATCAAAATACTAATAAAATAACTGCAAATTGGATCCTTGTAATAGCCTAATCGTACTAACTTAAAATTAAATCTTACCCTCGGTTTGTTTATAGATTTTTGATCATTTATCGTAATTTGTTGGAAAAAAAAATTCGGTAGAAATAAAATTATTTCAGTATTTCGGTAGACAACGATTGGCTTCGGTAGATCTACCAAGAAATCGGTAGGGTTATCAACACTGATGCAGCTCCAGCAGCTCCGATAGGTTCTGCCCTCTCGGAACTGTTGTGTGAGCTGCTCACTACAGGAACAGTGGAGCAGGAATTACTGTGGAGCTGTTCCGGCCAGTCGCAGTCACTGCTCCGGATGTGGAACAGTGCCAAAGTAGAAGTGCTGCTTTTTTCGGCACACCCCTTTCTGCCTGCCACCTAGTGATGTGTCCAACCAATTCATTCCAAAGAGCTAGCTCACTCGCTCTCGTTCTTGGTGGAGAGTCGTTCATAAGAGGCTTTCAAAAGAGTCACCTCGTTCGTGAGTCAGTCGGGTTTCAAACAATCAAGAGTATAACTGTGGTCGCATACTACATGGCATTTTCTACACAGTTTAAGGTGTTGTAATTATTTTCGCAGTGAACGATATTTACGTAATATTCCCAAACTATTTTGATGTCGCAATATTGGAAAAATAACTAATGAAAATATTTTGAAAACCTCGTGCTTATTATACTAGGATACTTTGGTCTATGCTTAGAAATACATGCCCACATTCATGGTAATTCCTACCTTCGGTTTTACATCTTGCGCGCTCGTGAAAAGAAGAGATACGCCCTTTGAACGCGATTGTTAAATCCTACAATGGCAGTTTTGTTATCTCTCCCGAGCCGACGAGGTGTCACCTTTGTTCTGACTCCTGACTGAGCGGAGCGAATCGCCGAGACGTAGCTCTCATCATTCACGAATAATTCGACTCTCTAAACAAGAGAAACTCGCGAGTCGCTCTCGACAGCGAGTCGTTCGTTTTGAACGACTCGTTCGCACACGACCCATCACTGCTGCCACCACATTTCTGTCGACACGCGACCAGAGCCGCCACCAACGTCTAGTGTGAAAGGCCCCATTAAAACATAATGTATGCATGGGTTGGCGTGGTGTCGCTACCATGGTGGTTCCGTGTAAAAGGGGTCTTAGACGTATTGTTCAATGTGAGTCGATGCCAACGTCGAGGTTTCCTTTGAAGCTGCACTTGCCCGCAGCTATTATTCGCAAAATTTAATAACCCATACAAGAGATAGTTTCTCGCCCACGCAATGCAATATCCACGGAGGCAACTTGTTTCGCATGCCTTCGGCTCAGAGGACAGACCAGAACTGTCTCTGACAATTAATCCAGGGACCCTGGAAAGGGTAGAAGTGCCTGGAAAGCAATCACCAGGAGATAATTCGCTCCTTATATACTCACTGGGCGGTACACAAGTATCCACCCAGAACCGTGGCCTGCGACTTCCAACATACAAGCCGAATCCTCTATTTGTACGTTAGTGAACACTGCATAGCGGGCAATGGCCGTATCACATTTATTTATTTCTTGTAGTACCTACGCAGTAATTTCTTTATATTACTGGTTGGAATTTAAAATCCCAATGCCCAAAGTACTGGCGTTTTGCGTGTACCGGATTTTTTCATTTTCATACTAAAAAAAATGGATATATGGAATTTTCTTAAAATAAATACACATATTTAAAAAAATGTTTTGATTTTTATATTATAATATAAACTTCGTTCTTCGGGATTTGTGTTTAAATGTTAATGGGAGTACTTTAACTCATGTTTAGTTGTTTTTAAACGTTATGTTCGAAATTAGTGAAAAAGGAAACTGTTATTTTTCTCTGGTTGGTAAGCTCAATGTTAATAGTTTGGCAAATACATATTTTCGCCTCCAGCTAGCACTGATGTCCATGTGTGCCAAATTTTCTCTTTAGTACGTTAACAAATGGGATAACTGCAATTTCATTAAATAAAGTACTACATTATATATAATATATTTATATATATTATATATATAAGGTGGGGCTGAATTTGACCGACAAACTCCGTGAGGTGATTCCTTATGTCCTTGTGTTGAATCAAGTGGCAAATATATAGGACACTTTGTACCAAAACTCAATATTAAGTGCGTAATATGTCCCCTAAAATGGCGGTTTTGGAGGTTTTTTATTTTTTTACAAAATATCGGAAATCAGGTGAAATGAAAGTACAATTCGCGGAACATTGTTTTATGTTATCGGGATTTTCAACCTAAGGGCTAATTCACAATGATAACACTCCCCGTTACGAAAATAATAGGGGTGGTCACCCTCTTATTGTCGGCAACTTCGTTACCGTCGGGAATTATGAACGTTTGATCCTGGTTTATTGATCAGTATGACATACGAAACAAAAATGGCCCCCTTGTTTTAACTGTCTAGGACCCACCCTTTCCGTTTAAAACGCACACAAATATTCTGCTAGATTCCGCTGCCGCGATACAGTGCCTCGTACGTAGGCAATCAATACGCCTACACGCGTGTATGGTGAGCTGCTGTTCCCGCTGAACAAACAATGGCGGAGGACATTTATTGCCTACTGTAAACAACCAATTCCGTGCATTAAGAAGCCTACGATACGGCATCCGACAATGTACTCCAGGCACCAATCAGTGTGAGAATCCCTACATGAAGAATTGGTTTTACCCACGTGCCTGGAAACGTATTGCTGTAACTGCTGTGTACTGTATTGCTTATGCGCCTGGACATGTATCGCTGCAGCCGAAGCTTTATGTATGTGCTTTTTGAATGAAAGTGGTGTTCCTAGCTAGTTGCGGCTAGAGGCCCTGTGTGTTACCTAGGCCATAGTGTTAAACAAGAATCAAATATGAATACGAGTCTTGACTTTTCGTATAAACATCTCCCATCATTAATAAATCAGGGACCGAGCGAAGTAAGGCAACAGTAACATGCTGGGCCCGCATTCGGGAGGACGTAGATTCGAATCCTGGTCAGGCCAACAGAATTCTGTTTATCGTGGTTTCCCAAAGCTGTTGCAGGTTCATAGATGTAGATGTCGGGGCCTAAGGAAAAGGAAGCGACGGCGGGGTATTTGCGAACTCAAACTTGTCCAGACATTTATAGAACGGTGCACGTAATGTGAATTAGGGGAAATATTTTCCTTGCTATGACATCACTTTACCTCACGTAATCATAGGGTATGAAGTGGACGTAACCTTTCAATCCTTATCTGATACGCCTTATCCTGCAAGGAGCTTAATGTTAAAAGAAGAAATTTACAATAAACATTTGACAACAGCAAGACAGCGTGTGACACCAGCACTATGATAGGATGAACGCACGAGCCGGGACAGTTAGATGTTATCTCGCAAAAGAATTGCCTTCAAGTGCCTAGTTGTATGTTCCTGTATCTAATGACCTCGTTTGTGACGAGACATTAAACGCACAAACTAAACACGTACAGGTAACCGTACTGTATTATTAGCGCGTAAATAAGTGACACTTTTGACCAACGACAAGGTGGCCAGTACTGATTTACTGGTGTTCGAGTTGCCATATGAAAATATGTTTTTTTTTTATTTCGCTGAAAGGTCCGTTTCGAGCTGAGCTGATCGGAGCGGAACATGTACGCACTGCTCTCCTTCATGTCAATACTGTCCTCCCTACAATTCTTATGGTTCTGTCCACTAAATTTTTATATAGATACACTTACCGGTTGGGGGCAACTCATCTGAATCTCCCTCGTTAGTATTGACATTCCAGTTTAAGTTTCGGGAAATCTACCTTTTGGATCAAGTACTATATCATTACCAGCATATGTGCTGACGTTATTGAACATGAAACATACCTCCCTGGAAGGCTATACTATATGTACGTGTGTGTATATACATATATATGTATATACATACACACATACACACACCGGGTCATTCACCTAAACCATTGGATTGAGAAGTGATGCAATCCCGCCGTGCTACAGCCCACGGCGCAAACACTGGACCCCGACAGCGCCGCTCGGTCCGGATTCGATTCCCGGCGGTAACAGTGGGATGTTTTACAATAATTACTAGTGCTTAAACATGTATATAAATGACAATGATGATGCGTGTGTGATTGTTTATACATACCAACTGCAGTTCATGTATAATTCAGACTGTAATGATTGATCTACCTTGGTTGGTATTCTTACCATTAAGGTATTTTACATTGAATTTTACGGTACAGTTTTTTAAGACCTTTAAAAAGGTTTCTGATTTTTGAAAATTAGTTTTATTTAAATGTAACCAGAAAAATACGAGTGCAAGATGAAGCAAAACGAAACATTACAGCCTCGTGCTTAAACCAGTATGAAAGGAGGTTTTTATTTCTTTTAGTTTTTTTTTCTGCCTTTCTGGTTGCTGACTCCTCGATCCGATATTATTACCACCCGGGGTGTCGCGTCACCATGTATTACCATGAGTCAGACGACTTGGGGTGCATTTCCCACTTGCGTGTTACGGAAGTTTAGACAAGTCAGCGTAATTTTCTGTTAATTTACGAATTGTTTTTACTGACTTACTGGAGTTGATTAGAATAAATTCAACGCTCAGCCTACTTTTCTTGAGAAAATAAATTACACCACATGACAAAAATGGTTTCTATTTTTCATGATTATACTGCATATTCGCACGCATTATATATCCTCTTCTATAGGTGTAAAGTTATTAAACTACCGTTGCGAATCATAGAAAAGTATGGATATATGTAAATATACTGAATATCGAACCTTACACATCCCTCTACAAAATTAAGGTAGCCAAGTTCTTTAGGGAGTTATTTATAGATCTACAAAGAGCGTAATTCCTCGTATTTTCTCATCTATCCGCCATTAAGTACATATAAAATAAGCGCATAACTCCACCGAATACTAGAGTAGTAACCATAATAAAGCGAATTATTGACAGTTATTAATTACTACAGTGTTCTGGCATAATTTTCTAATGAAAATTTTAGTTTGATATGTTTGTAAGTAATATTAAAGTAACAAATAACAGGAGTCAAGAGTAATTTACTCCCGTCCTACTTGTGGTGTCTCAGCATCAAATTTGAAATGTGAATCGTCATGAAGTTGAATTGATTTTTGTCTACCGATAATAGCTTCCCTGCTACATATTGTCAAATTCGAAAACTGGTTCGGCTGAACTGAAACGCGAACTGATTATTCAGTCTTCTGTATTGTGATCAGGTATGTTCGGTCATGCTGTAGCTTACCTTACTCGCATTTGAAAAGTTGCGGGTTCAAAACGTGCCGGCTAAACTTGGAATGGTTTTCATAACTGGTTTTCAAGCCACATTATAAGTCAAAGCCATGCAGTCTCTTAAAATGAATCTTTCGAGTTCCTTTCGCTTATACTTAAAGATATATATTTATTAAGATTACAGTGAATCTGTTCTGTATTCCGTCTTGAACACAAACAGCAATACGTTCTGGGTCCTCGTTCGTTGTGGGTTTTAGAGATTAGCGCTCACTGAAGAAGCATGAACACTTGATGATTGGGAACAACCACACTGCAAAACTTGACATTTAAGCACTTTATTTTTTTATTAAAATAGTCTTATACAGTAGGAAGTAAAAGTTGTGATAGGTAGGTACACGTTTCAAGAAATGCAAAAAGATTTAAAACAGACTATATTTAATGATAATTTATAGAAATAAGTACTTGGTGTGATTTATTCTTGAATTGTAAATATAAAGGGTTTTTAACGTCCCCCGGTATTATGCTAGAAGGCTTGGCAGGGGACGGCTTTCAGACTAACTTATAACCTAACTCTAATTGAAGCCCATGCCTTGCCCGGGATTCGAACCGAGAGCCTCCCGCACCCCAGATCGGTGGCGCACAAACCAACTTCTCCACGGCAGGTCGGCTTTATTCTTGAGATATTTCGAACATAGCTAGTGATGTTATAATTAATGCTTGTACTGAGGTAAGTTACGAATGTTTTAAATAACCAATTTTAGAATGTAGCAAAATTATCATAGAACATTTTTACTTCACATAACCTCTTTAACAAAAAAATTCGAAACCTGGCAATGGGATAAATGAAATATTACAATAAAATATTTACTCACTGGGAAATATTCTCCTGTGTAACCTTCACGAATTTTTATGACAAAACCGCATATTTTTTTGTAGCCTACGTTAAGCAAAATTCAATTTTGTAGACAAAATATTGTTAAAAACCTATCATGAAAATGTTAATAAATATAGAAGCAACACAAAAATATTAATCAAATTTAAAAAAAAATATTTGTACAATAATATGTGAAATACATAATGTCATTCAACTCGAAAAATATTTCAGGTGATTAAAATGTTCCAAAAATAATTCAGAAAAATAACTCGCTAGTAGAACAGATTTTTTTATGAGAGTATGCTTATTTCACAAGTTATTATAATTTAAATGTAATAGATTCAGATAATACCTAATGCGATTATTATCTATCATCATTCAAGTATTATTTTTTCTTTGATATTATATATTTAAAACTTATGATTTAAAATTTCAGGAGCGTCTCTTTAACGTGCATAGTAAAATACTGGCTTGTTTTAAAATAGTTTTCCTCGGAAAAAAATTCAAAAACCTCCCAGAAATACACCGCAAATCAAAACATACAAAAAAACGTTAAGTAACTGCATAATAACCATGCAACTATTTAAAAAAAAATTTTGTATGTTTTGATTTGCGGTGTATTTCTGGACGATATTTTAACTTGTTGCCGAGAAAAACTATCTTAAAACAAGTCAGTATTTTACCATGCACGTTAAAGAAATACTCCTGAAAATTGAAATCATAAGTTTTCATTATATAATACGAAAGAAAAAAGAACACTTGAGTGGTGATAGATAACAATCGTATTAGGTATTATCTGAATCGATTACATTTAAATAATATGAATTTGTGAAATAAGCATCCAATCATGAAACATCCTTAGACTTAAGTAATGTGATTGTATGTGTGACCAAATATTGATGAAAATTCGAAGACATCGACTGTAAGTACATGTCTCAAAATTCGTGCCTACGACCTAGGTAGACAACGTGAATCTTTAATGAAAATGAGTCAAACCTTTCTGACAAAGGCCCGTCATACTTTTTGTTTTACTCTCACAGGCTGGATATAATATTTCCTTAACATATATGAACTCTATAGCAATTTATCTTTTAATCTTAGCTCAGATTATAATTTTATTCAGTGACCATTCAAAGTTCATTACTTTTTGTAAAAATGTTACTATCGTCTCTTTGATTCTAAAAGTATTTTCTATGTAGTTTTGAAAATAATAATAATTTACTTATTAGTTTGACTTACATTCTGAGCTGTAGTATCGCATAACAGCAAGATAAGTAATATTGGTATAAACTGTGTCACAACAGTGTTGCCAGTATGGAATTCTGACACTTTATTGTACCTTTTACATAATTCATATTTCAGGAGTGCGATATAAAAGCCATCCTATGTATGATGTATAATTTGACATAATTTCAACAAAATTCTAGTAAAGGATAGAAAACCATGTGCATACACACAGTTATTGGCTGTTCACGGTAAAGTGAACGCTTTTGAAAGGCCTGTTTAAGATCTACTTGTATTCACCATGTGTAGTCTTCCGCCATACGTGAAATTAACCTTGCTTTTGTCCTGATCACTTTATTCGTGTATAGATCAAAGACTACTGTGAAATTATTATGAAAGGAACTATTTTACACATTTCCTTATTCTTACGTTTATACGCACTAGTAAAACAGAAAGTAAAAGAAAATTTTGGAGAATTCACAGATGTTTACTTAACAATTTTAGTTTAACGTTGAGACGTAGAACTACTTTTCCTCCATAGTTGCAAACTTTACTGAGCGCCCAGTGACAGTAAGTGTTCCCGTTAAAATATATGCAGGTAGGGACAGTGACTTTTTTCAATTGCTGGTTTCAAATTTTCTCACTCTACCGTGATCAGCCTTTAGGTACTTAGATACATAAATATCCATAATTGTATTGCTTCACCTGTATATCTGTTGTGTCCTTGCCAAACTTCTGTAATTGTTTTTGTGTGCACCAAGGGACAAGAACAGGAATATATTAATTCGCGTTTAACGAAGAGAGAGAGAGAGAGAGAGAGAGAGAGAGAGAGAGAGAGAGAGAGAGAGAGAGAGAGAGAGAGAGAGAGAGAGAGAGAGAGATATATATAGATATATATATATATATATATTAGTAGGACGTATAACAGATAAGTGTGTTTATAATGAGCATCATACAAACACCTGGTGCAAGAACTTGGATGAATATATTCCGTATACGTAGTCTCTCGACGAGGTGGACAGAAAACGATACCGTCGCCATGTAACCGTACTTTTTTTGCTTTACTGTTTGTCTCTGTCTGTGCTGCAATACATGCCACCAGCGACCCGTTTCTTTGTCCTTCGGGAGAGAGCATTTCTGCCAGTGGCACATTTAGGACAAATAAATTTCTCCGACATCCTGTTTATAGCCACCCTTGCTTTAAATTCGAAATGCACAAAGTTTTTAAAATAGCAGCTTGTTGACGTCTGCTTTTCAGTAACTAGCAAAGGGTTTCAAGGGAAACTTATACGAACTTAAATCTGTCAAGCTAAATTGTAATAAATAATATAACTTTTATACAGTAAGTATTTATACTACGGCAGTATATTATACTAACCCTCAATTTTTGTCTGAATAAGATTTTTTTTTTCTAGTTTTGCTGATACATTTTTCCCACAACTTAAGTGTTTGCTTTCCTTACATTCTACACCAAATTGTACAATTTTGTTCTAACGATAAATCGTATTGTAAAACATCGATATTGTGATTACCATGATATGGTGAAAAAAAAAAAAAAAACGTGATTTTATTCAATCAGATGCTATTTCAAAGCTAATGTAGTAAATTTTTGCTGTTCATGGGGCATTTATATATTTCCGTAAATTCTCAATTGAATTCCCGTTTGTTAAATGAATTTAAAAGTGCTTATACAATTTTCTGATACGTTTTGAACAGTATATTACTATAAAATTAATATTTTCTTGAGAAAATATGTTTGTATTATATGTATTTTAAGAAGTATAGATGAAGTTAGACACGTACAAACGTGTTTGAATATTGATCAATATGGTGTACCCTGCACCATTTCTTTATAACGTACCGTAAAGGACTACGTGAAAACTTTCTACCCGTGTGCTTTTGATGTGCACGATTTGTCGTGGAGGCCTCTAGTGAAATTAAAATAACTTTTCTGTTGTTGAAATATTTAACCATTTACTGTAATTTTACCTTCGTGCAATCGTGTAATATAATATTTTTTCGTTGTTTTTAGTAATGTTTTATACAGGACAACTGTCGTACCAGTGATGAACGCAGTGAGTAAAAATTTTTTTTTTATATTTTACTTCATGTTGCTTTGACGGTTTTAAATGAACTTGTCGTCGTCGGAAACTGCGGGACGACGACTGTGCGAAATGCGTCTGACTCTGTGTAAATGCTGACGTGTGTAACTGCTTGCTGACATCATTTTTATGTTATGTATATTTGTTAAACCCTTGTTACCTGGTGCAGAGACACGTGTCACGCGAGACATTTACAACTGAACAACGCTGACGTTCTGGTATCGCGAATTCGCCTTCAGACTCCGGATTTCCTCATTTCGAGCTGTTATAAATATTTAATAAAATACTTCCTAGCTTTGATTAAATTTACACTTAAATGAGTGGTGTAACCATTGGATCAATACAGCTGTATTCAGCAAATTAAAATAAAGGTAATATCATTTATTTCACATTTAGTTATTATTCAATAACGTTTATGGGTTTACAGTTATTACGAACTCTTGCAATAATTTCGGAGGAGAAAATGTTACGTTATTACAAACCACGTTTTATTGTTTATTTTTAGAGCAATATTCACCAGCTTGCACGTTGCCGAAGGCTGGTAACTTAGGTAGACTATGGGGGCCCGTAAGTCAACGTATTTGGGCCCTCCTCTGGAACATCTTCATTGTTCGGCGTCGCGACGATAACATACGCCACTCGAGCTGCCACCCTGGCTTGGCGGGTGGTTTCACGCACCTTCTGCCTCTGGGAGTAGGAGACGTCTCCTCAGAGCAGCAGGGCCAGCCTGTAATAGGTGTAAGGCTCTGCCTGGTGGGGCTGTGTTGATTACTGCGGATATTACACGATACCTGCTGCCGTAATTGGTTCTTGTACAAGCTTCTGCAATGCCTGGTACAGGATCCGGTATACCAGGTGCTATGCAGGCTGGTATGGAATAGTTATATCACAAGACAACCGTTGGCGTTCTGGAACAGAGCACAGTCGATGCGCGCGCAAATTTAGTAGGTGGTAAACAGTAAATATGATTCCACTCAGCGAAAGTTGTTGTTAGGTGCTGCAGTTTGTCGCTTGTGACGATGGTCGTGGTGTTCTAAGTAGTGGAGTGGAGTGGAGAGATATTAGGCTGCTCTTAACATCGAGTTTTGAATTGAAGAGACATGGGTGTTTACTGTAATCTTCACATAAAGTGATGATATCTTCGGTTGAGCACCATTTCATCGCCATTTCTAAACACAAGAAATATTTACTGCAGTGTGGTTTCACGGAGTGTCGCGTGGAGCGCTGTACACCTTTAAACTGCAATGTGATTGATCAGGGAGGAAAGCCGGTATGAAATTTGCCATGGAAAATAGGACAGGTCCAGTTACCAAACCTGGGATGAAATCTGGTCGCGCCAGGCGAAAGATGCCATGACGGGGGCCGTACAGGCCGGTGTAACGACAGCTATGGCAGACCTTGCACGAGCTTTTACGAAATCTGGTACCTAGTAATATTGCCATAAGGGAATCACAACTCCTGCTCGTCCAGCTTACTGTCGATGGATATGTCACTTTCGCGCCTGGTTGGAATGAGGTTGACAATTTGGAAGCCTCTCCCCAATCCAGACTTGCTCCCGGCGACTCCATCGGGATGCTGGAGTATCCATACATATTAGAAAAACGATTCACTAATGGACTCCAAAATTTGCATACGACGACGGAATTAATGTTTGTGTATGCAGTCAACTATCCGTGCATTTTTATACTGAAGTCTTTAGTATCATTCTATATGCAGATCTTTACGTTTAAAGGCGCGTGTTTTCTTCCGAGGCTGAGTATATGGGCTTTATTCATATTACTCCCATATGTTTTCAGATATAAATTTTACTGTGGAATTTGTTTTGTGAACACGAGCTAGAATCTTTACTGCTGAAAGAACCACATTTATATAGAAAATTATCGTTAACGATCTGACACCTTGAGGTGAGCATCGATTTGGAAGCGCTCTCTCGTCATACCACGAAGATGAATAGTGAAAACGAAGGTCTGTATTTGACTTCAACTAACATGGAGCCGCGACCTGCATTATCGCTACCTGGTTGTCGACAGATTCTGCGATCGAATTTACACCTATGGTCAAAATGCTCGTCGGCCTGTACGAAAAGGCTTTTTAGTGTGATAAAGCATTACGACATTGACCACATGCAGTTTGTGCAAGGTGATACAATTTAAGAAAAAAACCGAGATCTGCAAGGGTTTTGTCTACTGTGAGCCAGCAAGTGATGACGTCAATACAATACCTCCTGCTATATCGATGGGTACTGTTTCCGCAGACAATTATGACGAGACAGTTAATGATAAAGATGGAATGAGTACAGTAGAGTCGAGTTGGTCTGCGCAGAATATACATTGGCAAGATGTTCACGTGAAGTCGACGAACTTCAAAATAAACAGTTGTCAGCTCTAAATACTGATTAACAGACAAATCCTGCTGCAAAGAAAAGCAAACTTGATACTGAAGATGAAGCAGGAAGTGAAGACGAACATGAAAACAGAATTGATGATGACAATGACGACAGTGGTAGTGTTAAAGAAGATGATGATTCCCTCGGTATTCCCACACATTCCCCAACGAGTTTTCTTCGACAAGTGATGTTAAGAAAGCAGAAGATGACAAGTATACTGATTACCTATTTCCCGAGGATCCGAATGAATTTGTAGACAGACTCGGATATTTGCTTGAGCTTCATAAATGCGGGAATTATTCGAACATGAAAGAGATGGTTTCGATCATTAGAGAACTTAAGGATTGGGGTTATATCAGATGATGTGATGAAGTATTATCTTCTGAAATTATAATTACAAAATAATAATAAATTATTATAAAATAATTGTTTTTTTTTTTTTAATTTGTGTGCCGTATCCTGTTATCCCTTACAAATTTAAAGTGGTGCTTTGAGCATGCGCCTATAAACGTAAAGATATGCATATAGAATGATACTAAATACTTAAGTATAAAATTGCGCGTATAGCAGACTACAAACACAAGTATTAATTTGTCGTGGTGTACAAATTTTGTTGACCATTGGAGAATCGTTTTTTCTAGTATGTATGTATAGAGGCAGACAACAAACCCATGGATTGCTAAAGATTGATTGAAAGATTGCGATTGAGGTGGATGATTGCTAAAGACTGAGGTGGAGGATTGCTAAAGATTGATGGAAAGATTGCGATTGAGGTGGAGGATAGCTTAAAATTGAGGTTGAGGATTGCGATTGAGATGGAGGACTGCTGAAAATTGAGGTGGAGAATTCCTAAATATTGTGCTTGAGGTGGAGTATTGCTAAATATTGATGGAAACCATTGATAAAAAAAATCTTTCATTCATTTTTTAAATATTTTTTTGGAAATTTTTGGGTTTAAGATTAAATGTCACCAGGTTACAGTTGAAGATCAAGGTCACATGGCTCCAAGAGGTTGTTAGAAGACAGTAATGCAATAAGCTTGCTCACTTTTATGGATATTTCTCAAGTTTTGTTTTCAGGGTCATTCAAGGTCATGGGGTCAAGGTAAAGGTCACCTGCATACAATTTGGTGGTAGTAGTCTGTAACATCATATGGTTGTTGACTTTGATGTAATTTTCTCAATTTTTCGTTTTCGAGGTCATTCAACGTCATGGGGTTTAAGTCGAGGTCACCTGCATGCAATATGGCGAATGGGTGACATCTACCGAGATTGTGGTTGCCTACCAATATGGTGGAACGGGTAGGGCGGAGGAGTGACCTCCGCAAATTTTAATATATTTTAATAATGTTTTTTATATTTTATAAACAATTCTTAAATAATTTAAATAATTTTTTTTTAAATATAATTTTAAACTAGAGTATGAATGCGCTCGTTAATTGTTTAACTTGTTGAAAAACTCAGGATAGTTCAAAATAAAAAAATAATTACAACAGGACGATAACATTATATACATTAAGCCAAGAGGTTATAAACATTACAAATCAAAACAACTGTATTATTTCGGGGACTACTTCGTGTTGTATATTACCTTACACTCGCGTCATGTATCTGTCACGACTAAGCCATGCTTCGTAACATAGCCAAGGGCTGCGCTGAAAAGCTTGGTACGGCAGTCTGCACGTCAATTCCCTTGTTCTCTTTGGGTACATCGTGTCAGGTTGCCAATACGGCGAGAATAAATTCGTTCAGGATGTTACAATACCGTAAATTAAAAGCGCTCCGCGCAATTTATATCCTGACTGTCAGTCGACGGAGGGTAGCATTGTTGCTCTCTT
Source organism: Dryococelus australis (assembly GCA_029891345.1). Lineage (NCBI taxonomy): Eukaryota > Metazoa > Arthropoda > Insecta > Phasmatodea > Phasmatidae > Dryococelus > Dryococelus australis. The sequence goes on from CM056993.1 coordinate 266,743,460, forward strand.
CTCTGTTCTGACTCATTCAAGCAGACTCTTCAATTAAAGCCTGTCAACGCCAATATGATAATGTGCGGTCTAAATATATATATATATATATCTTTAGTTCCTCATATATACTGGGACCATTGCGAAATGCCATAATATCGTTTTGAGCGATCTCACTTGGAATCATTCGTTTGGTTATAGTATTTCACTCCAGTTTATCGGTACCTTAAATATTCCCGGGAGGAGCATTGCCAGAAATTTTGATACCTATGAAATCATAACTCATTAAGAAGGGTGGCTTCAACATTACGATGTATCAAGGCGTTTGTTCATCGCTGCTGGAGCCTACATAAACAAAATACCTGGGAGAAGAAAAATAGACAGTCGTGACATAGTGACGTTGCCTCAATGTTTAGCGAAGTCGACTTCAAACGACATTCAGTCGGCTGAAAAAGTGGTTCCACGAATCATGGTTAGAGGGAAGACAACCAACACACCCCATGCATTTTTCAGGAAGTGTATTAAAGCATGCATAACAGTTCCATTGATTGTAACAAATTCAGCGTGTCCTTTTGACCATCTCCTGCGTCAAAAATTTTGCAATGGTAAACAATGTAAAGACGAAGTCTTTCCTTACACGATTTTTCATTGAAATTTTGTATACTTTGGCCTACCAAGAAGTCATTTAAGCATGGAATACGACGTCATTTTGGTCTTATTATCAAGATGGAGGAACTAGTTACCGACAAACGAAGAAGAAGCATAGAATTAACGACTTCAATATCCGTATCGCTTATCTTAAGAAGAGAATTTTGCAGAGAAAACACCAAATAGTGGATAACTTTGATGACCTCTAGTCTTTTCGGTGATCTTTCTTCGTATGTGGTTATGTAAGGCTAAATAATACACCCAGCTTGGCGAATAGCGGTGGTTCCTTTGTACAGGCTCTCCCGTTTTTGTACGCAATAACTTACTTTTAATTAGAATAAATATGCTAGTAGGCTATGCGGAAGTATGGGTGATTTGTACAACTCGCGGCTGAGAACTACGGCCCAATGCCACATCAAGGTGACTGAAACCGTGGCACTACCAAGGCTTTCAAGGCAGGATGAGATCACTGTGGTGTGCCATTATCATCTGGTAAATGAGGTGAGCATGTTGCAAAGTTCGGCGCCGAGGATCGAGCCCGTATCTCTCAGGGGGAGAGGCAATACCTGTACGCATGAAACAAAGGAAGATGCAATGTTTAAGTTATATGCGGAGTGTTGAAAAGAACACCGACTACATTACAGTGAATTAACATTTTACTAAATGGACCCCATGTCCAGAAATGCGTGCTTTGGCCACTAAGGGGCGACAAAGTTTACGACAGTCAGTGAGCGTTCCGTGTTAACCTTTTAACTGGGAAAATTGGTGACAATTTAATTGGCCCGTGTCTACTGTCAAACAGACTAAACGAGCCGCGATACCGCGTATTCCTAAGGGATTCCTTGCCTACACTACTGGACGAGGTGTCACTGTAGGTTCAACAGGCGATATCGCTGCAACATGAAGGAGGTTCATTACACATTTGACATTTTTGTCTGGAGTTCAACAAAGGATATTGTGTACGAGACTCAAGTATCATCTAGGGAATATATTACAGCACGGATCCATGCCGTGGCTGAAATACTTGCACACAACCAGACGCCCTTGACCGTATGCACCGATATGTGCATTGCCGATGCGCGCTTTATAATTGAGTTGTAGGTCGACAATTCGAACCCTTTTTGTAATCCATATCGTCATACTCTTGTTGGGTTGATGGAGGTGTCTTAGTGATCAAATTTGTAGCTAACCACACGTCCTATGAACGAATCGCGGCCAAACTATATGTATATATGAACATGGGTTCCTTCTCGTGAAATGTTTAGTTAGTTTTCCTGTGTCACATATTGCGTATTGTCAGTATTTGTTTAAAACGTTCTGTATACCATCTTCCCCATGACTCTGTAAATTTTGCCTTCATGTCACATGCCAATTTGCTGTCATTTCATTCTAAGAAGGGAACTCAAACAAACTGGAATCTCCGACATGTATCACGAAACCGCGAACGTTTGTATTCCTCCCTACTCCACCAGTGGATCCTTCCTCTAGTGTTGGCAGCACGAACCATCCATTGTATTGTAACTCAGCCGACGCGAAGATCGAGGCTTTGAAACAATAAGGGCTTCCGAAGCACTGAACAAGCGAGGAAGTACAGCGGTTCAGCGTTTTAATATACCCCATCGAGGCATTAATTCTCACGCCAAATAAACCGTCGCGGTTTCATCTCCTTCGAAGAAGTCTTCCCTTCCGTGAGAAAGGTTTGGAGATTAATTTTTCGTTTACTACAAGATTACCACTATTTGTTTACTGTGTATCTTAGCACGGAGATTCCCGTGTGGATATACTGGCATAATATACCTTGATTTGACATCTCTAGAGATGCTTCTTTTCCCTAACCTACCACTCGTCTTTACTTCACAATTTCTTCCACCTCATATGCTTTCAGTTAGTCTTCATGTTGGCCAAAAACGGCAGGTTTGGCCTCAAACTTAATGCTTATTTGATGTCGTTCATATCGGCCTTGCCTCGGACTCTACTGAGGTGTTAAGTTGCCAGTTTCATTGACGGGAAGCCCTAACAAGGCTTGAGGCTTATTTTTATTTTATCTTTTCGCCTCTTCTTTCTTGCTTTTCAAACAAAACATGGTGTAAAGAAAACGAGATCCAGGGGTAAGTCGTTACCGTAGGTTCAAGAGACGCCGACGTGAATATAAAAAGTGTGAGAACCACAAATGCGATTCTGATGGGAGTCCCTGTAAGCTGGACAAATTTCTAAGCCACAGGGAAGCGGGAATTCTCGTCTCTTCTCCCCCATCCCAAACCCTGGCCAGTTTTTTTACCCGTCCGCACACAACCCCGATGCTACCCGCGCCAAAAGGGTTTGCCGGGAAGGGGGGGGGGATAGGCGTGTATGTGTAACGTCTAATCACGCGACTGCAGCCCCGCAAGCCACTCCCGCAGCTTTTCATATCGACTGGCGTCGGGGCTACTTGCTGACGTCACTCGCAGCACGTGGGGAGAGAAAAAAAAACCTCTTGTCCGCACCGCCACAATGCAACGTGGGGGAGTGAATAATTGATGAAGGTGGATTTGACGAAAGGGACCGCAGCTCTGTGTCAATAAATAAAGGTAGGACGATGCCAGGCTACGCGCGCAGGAGGTCTCTCATTAGTTTCTCGTAGCAGCCGAAATCACTAAGGCGCGCAACCTGCAGGTATTAGAGTGCCAGCGTGCGGAAAGGTGTGAGATGGTCTTTGGGAACTTGTACGCTGATTTAATCTTCAAATGCGAGTTTTCCAGTAGCCACTGTAGATCATTCTGTGCTAAAAATGTTGAAATAGAGCAGCGAGTAAAAATTCTGGAGAAAACGTGTTTGGAAAAAAAAAAACTTAATGTAGATGTTTACACTGTTTGAACGTTTTAGAAAGTTTTACAAAAAGTGTATTCTACACATTGACCCTAAGCAAAATTACATAGTCTATCGGATCCTGTGGTATCTTTATTTATTTACGTTACCTAAAATGTTTTACGACCATGCTGAACTCGTCAAGTAAACGTGGGATAGGTCATTATCTTTATAATTTTCGGTTAAGCAAAAGCAACTGTAGTTGTACATAATATTTTTAATGAGTAACATTAGACCCAGTTTGAGAATAAGTTAAATAATTCATTTCAGAAAAAACATGGAAAATAATTTTATCCAGTTATCTTGTAATATAAAAGCCTCCCAAATGGGATACATCTTTAGAGCAGTATTTCAACACACAAAAATAATTATTTTAAAGTACGGAGCTCGTAATTTTATGATTGGATAAATTTAGCATTACCTGCGAAAATAATTTACGTAATATTATTTCGATTGATATGAAGTGCTCATCAAATTGCACATACTAAAAATTGTAATAAAAGGAACATCGGTGTTTTCGCAAGTGCAAAATGACGATTGCACATTACCTTGCAGACACAGCTGTCGCAGATTTCCCGTCACTTTGTACTTACCGCATACATACAACTTCTGTCGCTAGAGAGAGATTTAACGAAACAGATAATTTTGTTTTCCGGACAGACAATTATTGAAAGGTCAAAAAGATCTGCCATTACCAGTCGGTTTCAGGTGTTTATGATTAGTGAGTGGTTACGCACATTGGTTAACGCGTGCACGTGTTTAATGTGCCTGTGTTCGGCTTTCGCCTCCGTTTTATAGTACAGTTTCCATTAACATGATATTTCTGAATGTCTCTACAAATCAATTTGAATTTCGCAAAGACAAACTGTCAATACTCACCAAAAAAATGTTTGGAAACGTCCGAGAATCTTGAGTAGTTACATGTGATTTCAAATCCTGTGAAAAGAAAACACATCCGCTAAGTTATTTTAATTTAATAGTTAACATTTAAATGTTATTTTATATGTTTACACCCTGCTAATTGAAATCACTTCATTTCCCAAGTTTACTTTCGGTGTATGCTATTACAGCATAAAATATTATATACAATATACCAAAATCTTCTTAGTCTCACCCCTTTAGTTGAAATAATAATAAAATTCGAATAATAATAAGAACAATAATAAACGGAATTATAGTCCAAGGATTTTGGTTCTTCAATTTTAACAACATAACTTCCTGTAAACCTATTTTTGTACATCTAAAGATGTAATAGCAATATTACAATTATTTGGATGAAAAGTTCGTCGGGCAATATTAAGATTCCCCAAGTATTCAGTCACAATAGGACTTTTACTTAAATTAGCTTCGCTATATGGTTACATCAAAATATGTTTCGCAAAAAATCAAGACTCCATAAGAATCGTATAGTAACTGATAACCATTTTAGCGTGTATTTTATGCATGTATATTAGTTACACAGATTTTCATTGCCTTCCTGGTGAACATAATGCTTCGTATGTATTTTAATTCAGCGCAGTCAAACTTCTTACCTAATTTTAAATATTACATCGGTGGCCGAATTAGGGAGACTCGTTCTTTCTGTCAGCTTTCGTAGTGTTAAGTCCGTCAACTCTCAAACCTGCCAAATCCATTGAGTTACATTTTCTCTAATGTTATGTTTAGTATCTTCAAGTTTAAAAGAAAGAATAAAATTACAAATGGGAGAATATATGGAATTTTTATCTTCTTACTGCAATAACCTGAAATCTTGAATGGAATGATTTATATGCTAGGAATTGCGGTCTCGCCGAACACTATCTGTTGCTATAACAGATCTCTTAAAAAAAAAAAAAAAAAAAATTTTAATTGTTATGTTTACAGTTACTCGATTATTTTCTTTACTCGATATCTTAGTATCACTAAGGGACGACTTGAGTCGTAACTTAAGGGCATTCGTGTTATTTTGTACATTCTTAGAGTATGGCATATTTTGTTCTAGTGGTATGAAATAAAGGCCTGGAAGAAGTATGACAATAGCGGAGAATTGCTTTTTATAAACGTATAAGAAGTAAAAGAGGAAATTAAATTACTATACTTCTACAAATTTCAAAACTGAACAAAGTTTATACGGTAGACTATAGCTCACAATAAATATTTGTGCCATCAGAATCCACGAAGAATAATTTATTGAAAATTGGTTTTGTGATTTGCCGGTATTTCGATTTTAACTTTTTATATAAAACTAGCTGATCCCGGCGAACGTTGTTCCGCCTTTTTCTTGTTCTATTGTGCCTTCTCAATGCGTCCTCTCTATTACGTCTTGTACGTCGACCTATGTTTCACCGTGGTATCGCTGACATTTTTCTCTTCTAGATCAACAAACATTTCCTGCAAGTATGAGCAAAATCGGCCCATAAATATAGAAGTTAGGCTCCAGCGCCACCGATCGAACCTTAGATACAATTAAAAGCACAATAAAACACTTTATTATATATAAACAAACATTTCCTGCAATTACTAGCAAAACGCGCCCATAAATATAGAAGTTAGACTCCAGTCCCACCTATCGGAATGAAAAATAACTAAAAACCTTACTCGCCACCACAATAACATATAGTGTGAATATGGTCTCAATATATCAACAAACATTTCCTGCAAATATCAGCCAAAAGGGCCCATAAATATAGAAGTTAGACTCCAGCGCCACCTATCGGAACCTAACCTACCGAATGCAAAACACAATAAAACAATTCCTCTTAGATTAACAAAGATTTCCTGCAAGTATGAGCAAAATACGCTCATAAACATAGAGGTTAGACTCCAGCGCCACCTATCGGAATGAAACACAACTAAAAACCCTACTCGTCACCTCAATAGCATATGGTGTGGATATGCTCTCAATTGGGCCAGTTGATTGTCAGTGATGATGCGGTTTTGTCACGCACAGATTTTATATATAAAGAAAGATTAAGGTCAAAATATTTGGAAGTTAATACCTTACTGCGGATGAACGAAGCGCCATATTTCAACGAAATCGCAATATTTTCTCCTGGAATTTCAAGAAACGCTTAGCTGAAACAAAACTTCGTGTTAGTTTTTTCTTTTTTTTTTTTTTAATCAAGATTTTAAGTTGAAAGGATGGATATATTTCGGTTTTAAATATTATAAATGTTTATTTTAAAAGTTATTGGGTATTTTTGTCCATTTCCCATTTACGTTATGTCACGAAACCGTTAAATATCTTAAAATTGTAGAAAAAAGTTTTTGCTCTAATCGCCAAAACAACAAAGTTGCAAAATTATGTACAGTATTATAGCATTTTCTGGGAACGCTTCTGAAAATTCGTGACCAAACTAAGGATATAACTAGCGCTATCGCGTAGGTATCCGGGGGAAAAAAAAAAAAAGAGGAAATTGTAATACATTCGAAGTATTGGTAGTGGAGTGGAGATATTTGGGTGGCTTTTGATATCGAATTCTTGAGAGCTGATGAGGGTGAAGTAAGGTGAGTATGGAGCAACACCGGAGTTAAAAAGGGAGGGAAACAGGAGATACCTGAGAAAACCCGCCGACTAGCTGTATCGTCCGGCACGATTTTCACGTGCGAAAATCCGGGAGGGAACCTGCTGGGAGTCGAACCCGGTTTGCCTAAGTGAGAGGCGAGTAGTATAGCCACTAAACCACCGCGGCACCAAGGATTGACAGGATGTGTCTGAAACGATTAACGTTCTTCACGTCAGAAACACGACCGAATGTTCACTTAATGTAAGTTATGGATACGAGCCAAAATTCTTGGTACTGCATCAGACTAGTGACATATGCTTTCTGCCAAGCACCATAACCATAAGACTGAAATTGAGACAGACTGATTTTCAACTTCTGCGCATGTCCCTGACATTGGTTCACTCATCGCCAAAACAAATGCCAAAAACACGTGTTACAACAGGGGCGTACACTTTGTTGACGTTTTGTTTTGTTTTGCAATAATCCTCGCTTTCAGAAAGATAGGCAGGTCTCGTCGACAGCAAGGTCATTAGAGAAGATGCAAATTGCTCATAGATGCAGGAACGCGGAAGGAATCGGCCACTGCATATAGTAATGAACTTTTCCGTCATGCGGCTGAAGTTATTTCGGGAAACCATAAACAATCCAAGTTAGGACACCCGGACTGGGATTCGAACCCAGGTCCTTCCTGATGTGAGGCCGAAGATGTAGGTACCACTGTGCCACCGCTCTTGGTACGTTTGGAGAGAAAGTCAATATTATGCGTACCTTTATCCCACCGTATTCGCATTACAACATGGCCACAATAAGTTCAGCGACATATTAAAGTGCATAGTAAGTTAACATTGTGCTAGCTTTGGTCGAAGCAGGAACCGGGACGCTGTTGCACAAACCCCTTGTTATTGGAAACAGCAAGAATCCCTTCCACCAGACTGAGAACCAGGCCACAGTGGCGTAGCGAAGGGGGTGGTCCAGAGCCCCCCCCCAAAAAAAAAGGTAAAAAAAAAATGAATTTCAGCGCGGTCATCAAAGCTATAACCCTGTAATAGTTGCAATGTATAATAAAACTCCTGGAGCAGATGGAACACGGAAGGTCGGCCAAACTAAGCTGTGATTCACCCAGACAGAGGGCAAGAACTTCACTCCCCTTACATTGACCGAGTGATCTCAAGGTTGAGTACTCAGGCTGGGAAAACCCGTTACCCATAAACCACCTCGCGCATCCGACCAGGGCGACACCCCATGGCCCTTGCAACAATGCAACAGTCACGTTCTAGGATTCTGTTCGGCAAATCAGTTCAAACCTGTGTAGTGTGTACAGTTCCATTTTAAGACTTATTCGATGCGTCTTGTCAAGAATTTGGAAGGTGAGAGTTGTGAGTTCGTGATCGATTGAGAAGCGCGGAAGTTGGACAAATTTTTGGCAAAAAAAGCCAAAACTTTCAACTCCTTTGGTAGTGAGTTTTTATAAGTATAGGCCTACTGTTTGTGTGTAGTTGATATGTTTATTATTTGCTCATGTATAGAGATGGTGAAAAATCGCGAAATTTTTTTTAACAAATGTAATATACTATCTTTCTCCTCTAATGACTGGATGATGCAATTTCATACACGCCTTGACTGTTTGTAGTGACGAATCAAACACTTTGTATTAAACCAGCGGAATTATCATTGGCCCAGTGAAATAGGTAAATAGCTTCTTACAGTAGCTATAGCCAATAACCTAATGAAAACTTCAGTTATGTAAACAGTACTTTGAAGGCTTGAAGCCTAGCAAACATTCAACTTTTTCCGCGATAAACGACCATCATCAAGTGGCAGATATCAAATTTCCAAAACTTATATCAAAAAATTTTTATTATTAAGAATTTATTTGTGGGTTACGTACAGTTCAGGCCATTCTGAGTTATAATAATACATAATATCATAGGCGTACAGTGCGCAGACATTAAGTTAAGGTAGGGCCCAGATATGCTACTGGGCCAGTGGCGGATCGAAAAGCTTTGGGGGGGGGGGGGGGGGGAACATAAAGGCGGCCGGTGTGTGAAACGAGCCCCGTGCTGTGAATCACATATTTCCCTTTTAGTGGTAGTGAATTAGGGAAAGAAATTTTAAGTTCTTACTTCGTACTAGGCGTACAGTGTTGAAACTGCGAAAGGATTACACCAGTGAACGGTTATTACTGTTTCGCAAGACACGTGAGTGAGTAAAGAGATTTGGGCGGCTCCTAACATCTATGGCCTTGAGAGCCAATTGAGGGCGAATGATGTGTGTATGGAGCAGCGTCGGAATGCAAGGTCGGAGGAACGGGAGATCCCCGCGAAAACCCGCCGGCCTACAGCATCGTCCCGACGTCCCGGCACGAAAATCCGGGTGATCCCGCCCGGCGGTAAGGTAAAAGTACCGGGAGCCGATATGTTAAGGAAATGTCGCACTAAAAATTTTCCGTAAGCGATACAAATGGTTAGTTTCAATAAGTGAAGATGTTAGATGCAACTACTAACCTTTTTATATATACGTAAGTATTACAAAGTTCCCAAATGCATGCTGACATTTCATAACTATTTTTTTTAAAAGAACGTGTTTCTGTACGAGCCGACACCTATGATGCGCGTTTACCTCGGGCCGACATCCGATGTACGGCGAGCCGACACTGCAGCAAAATTATGTAAACCCAACTTGTATATTAATTTAATCGTCACAAAAACACTTTACTTTTTAGTAAATGTTTAAGAGACACTTTAATATAGTTTTAAAAATTACCAGAAAGTATAACATTACAATAATTAACTTTAAAAAAATCTTTACAGAACATTTGTCTGGTTCTCGCCGCGCCACATATCGTTTCTTTAATTTACCACGGCAAAATACGACATTATATAACAGGATATTAATTTATTTCGATTGTTTAATATGTCCTGAGGAAATTGACACCGAATTATGCTTAATGCGACCACTGATTCAATTCATATATGAGAATAAATGGGCCACATAATCGCAAATTTTTGAGCCTTAATTACTGAGCAATATTAATTATATAATTACCATATATTTTCCGATCCCGTCCAGTTCCCCTGGGGAATAATATAATTTAAACAATTCTATAGTAACGCACACAAAAACATATTTAAAGAGTTATAATTTATCCTTATAGTAAAAAAAAAAAAATCGCAAAATTCGTGTCGGCTCGTGGTACAATGTTATTTCTGTGTACAACGAGCCGACACCTACTTTAAAACAACCTTAAAATAATAATTCATGGCAAATTTACTATCACATTTATAATAAACTTTCGTTTAACTTGTTTAACAAGCAGCAGGTCATCTCATACACAACCTCTATTTTACATTTTAAATAATATTTACTGTACCCTACTTACTTTTGGGTTTCCTCAAAATTCGTTGATTTCCCGCCGAATTAACATTTCCAGAGTTAATTTTTTTTTTTTCCTTTTCTGTAACATAGCACAAGAGATACCAACAACCGCACTTGAAAGCACAATAGTCTAAGATAATTCTACTATAATGAAAATATTGATACTATAGTAAATCAATTTTTATTAATAGTTTTTTATTTGGTGTCGGCTCCCGGGGCAGTGTCAGCTCCCAGTGCTTTCACCTTAATCGAACCCGGATCGCCTTGGTAGGAGGTGAGCGCTCTAGCTACACAACCGCCGCGGCCCCTTCTGCCTTTAGTGTGACATGCAGTTCACCACTGTGACGTATGATGCTACGAAACCTGTCTGTAGGGTGATTACCAAAAACATTTATGATAAAATTATTCGAAAGTGAATTATATCTTGCTGTTTCTTAGGAATCTCATATCCAGTCTCCGAATGCTGAAAATAGAAGTGCCGAGACAAGGGATTCTGTCCTGGATCTGGATCCTACTCCCGGTATGGTAGGTAGTTCCGATGACACTCTCCTGCCAACTCTGCCTTCTTATACTTAATGTGCATGCATATGATACTCTGAAAAGCTTAGCGGTGCATTCTGTAAATCCTGTGTTATATTTTGCTCTTGTGATGTTGGTAACGGCTCTCATGAGGCTCCCTCAAGTCTGGTGAGTAAACCCTTTAATAGGGGGAAGGATGCTCTCCAAACTTTTGAAAAACACGCAAGAACCAAGTACCACGGAAATTCACAAACATCAGCCGAAAATTTCTTGAAAATGTGTGACTGCAAGCAAGCTGATGTCAGTGAAATACTACCACAGAAAATCAAAACTGATGCAGAACGAAACAGGAAAATTATAGCTGCCATTTTTAGAAACTCTTCTATTTTGCAGGAGGCAAGAAATATCTCTACGTGGTCATCGGGATTCTGGGCGGCTAAATGTTGAAGAACCTACCAAAAATGATGGGAATTTCCGAGCACTACTTCGCCTTCGAGCTAGAGCAGGAGATTCACTTCTGAATGAACACCTAAACAGTGAGCGAGGAAATGCTATGTACATCAGCCCAACAGTTCAAAATGGACTGCTTAGTTTGATTGGGAAGCAAATTCAGGAAACAGTTGCAGAAAGAATTAAGGAGGCTAAGTTTTTCACCATACTGGGAGATGAAAATACAGATATCAGCCGTGTTGAACAGTTTTCTCTTTGTGTCAAGTGTCTCGAAATGGATATTTTTGATATGAGAGGATTTTCTGACATTCGTTCCGGTGTATGATGTCACTGGGGATGGAATAGCATCTAAAATCAAAACGGAACTACAAAAGCTGGTTTTAGATATGACAAATCTACATGGCCAAGGGTACGATGGTGCTGGAGCCATGAGTGGGCACCTCAATGGAGTCCAAGCTATAATTCGGAAAAATTACCCGAAGGCTCTTTACACTCATTGTTCGTCCCATGTCCTTAACTTGTGTCTAAGTTACGCTGCAAAATCAAATGATATTCGCAACTGTTTATTCACAATATCAGAAGTGGTCACATTTTTCAGAATTTCGTCACAGCGAACTAAGATATTGAAGGATGGGCTGGAAGCTGCAGGGATACCTAATTGTGCTGTTCACAACTATAATGATACTCGATGGGTCGAAAGGCACGACTGTGTTGCTGTATTTTCTGAGTCTTTTCTCTCTATTGTTCAAGCCTTGGAGCTGTTGATAGAAAGAGGGCTAGGTGACTTGACAGCAAGAACAAAATCATCGGGCTTACACTCAAATTTGTGCTCTTTTTAATTCATTGTCACACTTCTAGTCATGTCAAAAATGTTATCGATAACATACCACTTATCACAGTTCTTACAAAGAGACAACTTGGATCTTTTTTCAGCCATTGCCAAAATTGAACACGTGGAAAGAATGATCTCAGAAATAAGGGAGAATTGTGAAAAAGAATTCGCAGTGGTTTACCGCAATGCCCAAGACAAGGCTCCCAAAGTTGGTGTTTTGGCATCATTCCACGAAGGGTTGGAACTCAGCGATTCCGAAATAATGTGGAAGAAAGCACACCCTAGGAGTATTATAGGCGAGTAGTTTTTGTACCATATCTTGATGAAGTATTGATGCATTTGAAAGACAAGTTTTCAAAGCACAAAAATTTTTTACTGGGCCTGAAGTGTCTTTTACCACAAAATGCAGTGAGAAAACAGTTCATTGATATCGAGAAAGCTATTGAATTCTACAAAGATGATCTTCAATATACGAACAGATCTATTTTGGAAGCAGAATGGAGATTGTGGAAGATGAGCTCCAGGACACCAGAACGCCAAACACAAGCAACGAAAGTCATGACTGTCTGTGAAGTGCTAAAAATAATCGACAAGGATTCCTTTCCTAACATGGCAGTCCTTCTGAAGATTTTGGCTGTTATTCCATTGACAACAGCTTCTGTAGAGAGGAGTTTTTCCACTCTCAAGAGACTCAAAACTTGTCTACGAAACAAAACTGGCGAAGAAAGACTTACCGCGCTAACGTTAATGACAGTTCATAGAGATGTAAAAGTACATGTAGAAGATATTGTTAAACAATATGGACAGATTTCTAGAAGATTATCATTATCTTGAGGTTCTCTCTTGTATAAAAGTTGTAATTTTTATTATTTAAAAGTGAAAAAATTATGTACATATTATATCTGGTATGGTAGTTAAGGCATACATCTTATTTTGTGAACTGAATTTTGCTATTTGTTTTTTTTTTTAACTTTGTGTAATGGATCAAGACCTAGTGGTAATTAATTTTAAATTGTTTGTTACTTTGTTTGTAAGCCCATAGGCCCCCATGTATTTGCCATTTAATTCAAAATCGTATGGTTCTGTAATATTCAACCAGTTATGTTTTCGTTGTTTTTTAATCGTAGAATTCAAATTAAGTGATAGGTGTTATCGTGTTATGTGCAACATGAAATATTTTATTCCAGCCATTCAAATTATGACTGCGGTTTCTCACAAATTATTTGATAGTTCTAGAAGGAAAGAGGCATGTCCGCTTTCTAGTGATTTTCATTCTTTTATAAAAACTCGTAACTCCTATATACTGATATTTGAAGTTTAAGAAATTGTTATGTTTGTTTATTACTTTTGAGATAATAAACACTTTTCTAGGATTCGTCAACAAAGTTGAGGATCAAGTGAAGTATGTATACATATTTTGCCCCTTCTCATGTAATGAGATTCATTTCTGAACTTAATCGAAATCTAAAAGAATTTTTGATAAATTTGCTTCAGCCCTAACTAAGTTTTTCTAAATACCGAACGAAAAGTTCCAGAAACAATTTCAATAGTCTCGTGTCTTTTCAGGTTTTCAGGCTTAAAAAACACGCCGGGCAGGCTGACTTTACAAAAAATGCTTGGGTACCCATGCATAACCATTTACTCGAAAAATACCACAGCAGGACCTTTTCCTTGAAATACGTCGATCTTTGTTAAATTCTTACCTCCATAAAAGTTTATATTTAAAAGCTTTTTTAATATTTCGGCCTGGAAAACTACTAAAATAGCCTCATTTTACACCTTGAAATACAGATTTTCCCTGGGGACGGCTCCCGGACCACCCGCTTCAATAGGGGGGATTGGTGAATGTTGTCCCCCCCCCCCCAACTGAAATACTGGCTACGCTACTGAGAACCAGGCCACGATTTCGCGATACCCCGGCAATACATAGGACATCGTAATGCCACGTGTGCTATTTTTTCTCTCCTCTACCGACGTCATCCGAGTAAGACTGATCAAGAAACCACCATAATTCAATTATTCTTTGTCGCCCCTCCACACAATTTTTGAGATGTGATTCTTTTCTCTAGTATAGAATCTATGTGGTTCAGTTACATACCATCCAAGCAACTTCACTCATTCACGCCCTCAGTCACTGCACACCTAGCATACGCACTCTGCCCCGTAGTCATTCTACTGTTTTTCTTTCCTAGTTTTCCATCACCAAACAGAGAAATCTGGTCCTGATTTGTCTCGACCATCAGAAAAAATAAAAGTGTTAATTTTTATGCCAGCCATACATGAAATTACTGAGGAGATCCCCCCCCCCCCCCCAAATCAACCTTTTTTTAAAATACCTCCAGATGTTGAGCCTGAAACTACCACACATCGCTACTAATCAAGGACCGGTGACGAAGAATGTTTCATTCATTCAAGTAAAAAAAGGAAGTAATTTAATTTGAGAATTTAGCGTTCCGAGAGGCTGAGTGAATTTAACTGGAGAATTTTCAGTTTGCCCTCATTTGAAAAAAAAATCATACATTTAATTAAAAACTAGATAAGTTGTAATCAGTGAATATGGGATATACAAATACTAACTATTACAGTTAATCTCGCCATGGAGGGAGGAAATGTCAGATATTATTATGAGCTACACTTATTAGAAGGTAAATACATATATTCAGGAAGGCCAAAATTGTATTGTGACACCGAAGGCAGACTAAATTCTCGCGTAGACGTTTGGCATGCCTGGCTGTACAGATGTTTTATCGATTGATTGTATCACAATTTAAACAGGCTGATATCATTGCAGTGCATAAGTAAGAAATAACGAAAAATAGCATAAAAATTTAAGAATGAAAAAAGTAACGATATCATCAAATGATACAAATAGTTAGGTTATTTCTAAAACCTCACAGGCCCAACTCCTTTTGAGGAAATTATAACAAAGCAAAATTATTTCACGGAAAAAAATAATATGACAAACTTATCACGATAAAACATCGCGTATCATGTCTGAAGGTAATACATTTCCCACCGGTTTTAAAGGCTGTGCTTTGTAGCGTCTTCATTACGCAATGTTGATTTTAAATTCCTCGCCACTTGGAGGGGAGAATCGTTGACATCTCCACGTAGTCTTCGTTGCGAAACGTGTTTATAAAATGTTTCGCTTCGTGGTTATGGCGTCTTTATTTGGTTTGCATTTCAAAGGGTTGCCAGTGACTCGTGAAAATTTGAAAGTAATTACACATGCGCGGGCCCGTATATCTGTGTGTGTGTGTATGAGGTGAATTTTCCCGCGTCAATTTTCTATTCAAAGGAGAACGGAGTATTTGCCAACGACGTCCCGTCATAACCACATTCCCCAATTTCAGGAGACTGTTTCTGGTTGCGCTGTTGGAGCTAATGGGTTTTTGCGGTGACACATTCTCTTATGTGGTAGGTATGCAATGTAAGTGCAAGTTATGACATTAGTAGTTCAGGTGTAAGTTACCAGTGTAGCTTTTGTATTGTATCCGAAGTTACAAATCATTACCGTGCTAAACTGTGTTCAATTTCTTCCGTTCTGAAGACATCCAGCATCACCGAGAATGAAAATGTCTGAATTTATACATATACACACATAAACTGCTCGAAAAATGTTTTGCATCAGAGATTTATTGTACCAGAAAAAAAACATAACATTTCCTCCTTAATACAAATATGTTGCAAATGCATGTTTTACAAAACAGCACAAATATTCCAAAATGTTTCATTTTGTATCAAACAATAAACAATGTGCACTAGCTGTCTGATTGTTTGGGAAACACCGTTGTTCTCTTCTCTTTTATTGTCACTCCCCCGCTTTAACTTAACTATTGTAGAGACATGTTTTTATTTGTTTTATATAAATAAGTTTGAATTAACCCAATATTTACTTTCAGTTGCTCCTAACCAAAACCTGTTCGCTTTAATAACATAAAACACCACATGTTATTAAGACGTAACACCGTGTGTTACTTAGAGAACTCACAAAATCCTTGACGCGCTCTTGTGGCAGGTTGTCCCATTCTGTCTGCGCGGCCAACATCAGCTCCCGTACATTGTTTGGTTGTTGTTGGTGTAGCGCGTATACGCTACACGTTGGCACCAAATAAAATCATGTAGCATACACTTACCACACCATTATAAAATATGCGATGTTAAATTTTCGTTTGGCTCGACTAGCTCCTACTGAACTATCAGTCGAATCTTATTCCTCTTAATATTCCTAATACATCCAATATTTTCTAATCACTAACAGAGTTAATCAACACCAACTAATGGAAATTTGGAAAACCACATATAACATTACACAAGACATTACAACTGCTAACTACATTATAAATACCAAAGTAGAACGGTGGCAGCACAGTTTAAGCATAAGTTTAACGAAGAATAAGTAGAAAATTATATTATGAATTACGTTAAGTTTTGAAGGTTTACAACATTAATAACCAAAACTCGGAAAATAGAGAACAAACTAGTGACCGATGAAATTAATCATTTTAGAGTCATTGTGTACGCCGACACCAGCTAGTCATTTAACATTGATTCTCTTATTTTACTTTTATGGTAATTCAGTAATGATAAGAGCTACACGCTGTTAGAAATATGCTTAGACTTATCTGATATCAGTTAAACAACAACGCCAGTGAAGACTACTCCTCGAAGTCGAACTTGGATAAATCTCTGCAGAAGTAGAAAATGCCTTTATGTTACTGCTCTTTCCGCACTTAAAGCGCACGGGCATTATATGTACTTCTATAGTCCTTGCATACGTTAACGCTCCATATACGCAGTGGAAAGTTCTAACTATCATAACTAATGACGGAGTAGACCGACCAAGGCCTCTTCTACTGTTGACAATACCGTATCCGTCTTCTTGCTTCATTCCAGCCTAAGGGTTGCTGATATCACTGGAACCAGATACAAACTACATGGGTCACATCTTTTGGACGGGCAAAGCACATTTTACCTGCGAAGGAGTTAATAATACGGCACAACCACCACAATTAGTATCACTGTAATCAGCACGCAATACGAGTTAGAGGACTTCAGGTCCGATTGAGCATAAACGTGTGGTGCGTTATCCTGGACACCAAGTTAATGGGACCGTATTTGTTGCCAGACACCCTCCTCCGACACATGTATGCGGAGTATCTCCATGAGATTATGCAAGATATCTGGAAGACGTTCCACCTCATTACAGCTGGGAAGCTCGCCGGAAACATGATAATATCTGTCCATGGCGGTGATCGAAAGGAAACGACCTGTATCCAGGCCACCGAGGTCACCGGACCGCAATCCCATGGACATTTTCTTGTGAGGATAACTGAAGGAACGAGTGTACAGTGAATCTGTGGACAGCGTCCAGACCTTCATTGCTAGATTGCATGATGCAGTAGAGCACTCACTGCTAGATTGCATGATGCTGTAGTACATGTAACCAATAATTACTTGCGCACATACAGGCGGCCTTTCCATAGGATGTGCACACCTCCATTGGGATGGAGGGTGGTGAATTTGAACATCTGTTGCTATGAGACGATTAATGTGAATAGTATGCATGTGCTATTATTTTAATAACATGTCCCTGCGAAATGAGTGTACACACTGCAGAACGTAAATAAACCAAGTGTTACACTATGCAAATCTACTGAGACGTGCCAAACGACGTATCAGCGATAAAGAAATGTTTAGTACTTGCCCTATGGGACGTAGGATATGAAATGGGTGTCATACGTGGCGGTTAGTGTCTCTCTGGCCGCATGTGCTGCGATGCAAATGTGAAAGTGTTATCTGTAGAAGTGGAGATGGCACTCACACTTGGGAGCTTTTATCACAGAAACTATTATCCTGAGCGAATGTATACAAGACCACATTTCCTCTTAATTATTACATGCTGATCACTAATTCATCTGGAAAAGTTTTTATTTTATTGCCTCCTAACATGTTCCCGAGCTCCTCGAGATAAGGGGTGGTTCCTATGTTCATTGTTCTTATTTTGGGTCTGGCTAACATGCACCACGAGCTGATCCGCAATCTCCAATTCCTCAACATTGAAAAAGGAAGTCAAAGAAATACGTAGGTCTTATTTCGATGTACATCGAAACAACTTGTTGGAGGAATAAGTGCCCTAAAACAACCGTAAAACTTTATATAAGGAATAAGTAGATTTGTTTGCACCTACTGCGCACGCGTACAATTAACTCAGCAAATTGCCATCAGAAATATAACACAGTTACTTGGAAAGTTGCAAACAAACCCTTTCTTTCATAGAAAAAAATTTGTACTTCAATAAATTTTCTAGTTAACTTTAGGACATATATGCATTTGAAATCAGTCACGGTGTCTCGTACATGAAATATTACACAATGAAGTTAGTTACTAAATTGCATTTTACACTGTAGATGTCCCTCATGTGTGGGGGACAACATTTGTTGAAGTTATATTTCGTAGTCTCATAAAAAAATGCTGGAAACTAAATCAAGAATAACTACAGTTTTATTGTTCCATATGCATCACAGAGCGTTGTACAAGTGCAGTTACAAATATAAATATGTTTGCTAAAACGCATACAGATATATTTTTATCAATTACTAAAAGCGTTGAAGCAGGTGTTTATGTAATCAATGTTCTAACCATGAGTTCATACCCTTAGTTCCGGCAATTATAATGGCGAAAAAACGCAGTTCATTACTGGGATTTTGCGTATGTGGCACGCAAGCTCTACCGTATATAACGTATTATCCTTATGGTCAAAGCAATAGGCAAAGTTACATACGGAAACGAATCCAAATATTTACGGATGGCTTAAGGTCCATTCCTAATCGATGTGCCATTGACATAGTACGTAGTACGAGAAGTGACTACCTGAGATTTAAATGTCAACATATACAACTAGCTTACGGTATGGCATAAACGCCGTAACTTGGCGCTGCTTCCTGTAAAGATGGTCGACTTTCATATCCTTATGGAAATACTCTAACGTCCAGGAATTTCTGTCGTCCAAATAAGTTCTAATAGCTTAAAATAGATTATGAATTGACTGCAGCTGTAGTTCGAATGTCTTTTCCCGCCATCACCAGATTTTTGCTTGTAGTCAGGTAATAACTTCGGTATGGAGATACGAGAGCAGATACAAAAATTCCATGTCATTCGTTATTTTAAAACATTTTCGTTGCGCTTCGTGTAGACTGTATAAATGAAAACTCAAAACACTGAAATCAATATACCCAATCCAAAGACGTCAAAATTTTCATTTCTGGAAAAATTGTTTGTTATCTATCAACTTTACTCTGATTGGTCAGACAAAACTACTCTCATTTATATCAACGCTGGTTGTGGACGACCGACCTAATTGATATGTTGCTAATGTTACATTATTTCAAGCGACGTCAATAATAGACGAGCTTTTCGGCAGGTGGTCTGTAGAAACGATATATGGGGATAATCCTAGATGTGAGAGAATTTAGGGGAGGAGTGGGGTAAGCATACACTCATGGGGTAACAAAGATAGCTGCAGATAAAAATGCGAGTGTTTTCAAAAAGTTAAGGAAAAAATTTAAGTATTTTCAGCAACTGTCAACGAAGCCTGTTATTCTAAAATATTTTGAGGCATCCATAGTGAATTTTGTGTCAATAATTCTCTAAGAAATTGTTTTAAGAAGAAGGATACGAGTACTACTTTATTTACTTCCATTACAGAAAAAACTGTTTTGGAATTCTGGAAACACCTTAAACAGTAAGTAAATGTGCTGATGTATGCTAAAGAATCATAATATTAGATATAATATTTCATGAGTTAAGACTGCGTTTAGCATAGAATGCAATTCAGACAAGACATTACTGATAACTAATAAGCGTACTTTCATCTACATGGGTGCAAATAAAGTTAAGTGAAGTTCTCGAAAGCTTAAATGGTAGGTAGTTGTCGATATCTCATTGACAGCAAGATTATTAGAAATGAAACCAGACACATGTGAAATAGTACAAAGACAATTATAATACACGAGTGACTAACCCGGGATTTAATTCAGAAGAACTCAAGCTAGCATGCATTCACCTGCACGCCATTCAGAAAATAAGATACTTGCATAACTAACATTAAGAATAATATAGCCAACTACAGTACAACGTCTTCGTCAAATTTGAAGGGAATCCATTGTTTCCGGAGCTATGGCATATAAACTTTATTAACTCATATGAGGGATATCTACAAAATGGCGGAGGAATGAGTATTTTCATTGGCAATTTTGATGGATATAACTGATACTGTCAGCATACAAATTTAAGCTGAAATTTGTAACTAAAATGTTTATATGGCCACCATTTTGAAATTGTGTATCTGACCTCAAAACATATCAATTTACATTCCCTACCTCAGTACTACTTGTTTGCCATATTTGGTAGGAATCGGCCAATTTTTTCCCGAGATATGACATAACATTTTATTTATTAGTTTGGCACTATCTTTCAAAATGGAGGACAAAAAGGCTCCGAATAGTCACATTTCATGTTTGTTTTATGTACTCTCAGCATACAAAATTAAGTTGGAATCGACTAAATGTTTTCGAATATATGGCATACTATGCTAAAAGACCAAGATGGTCACTGTTTGAAAGTAAGTGTCTGACATACTCGAAACATATTTGTTCATATCAATTGCGGCAGTACGACTGACTGCCAAATTTGGTAGGAATGTGTGAATTACTCTCCGAGAAATTACACAAAACTTGATGAATTCATGTAATAAAATTTTACAAAATGGCTGGCAAAAGTGGATGTTTCATGTCTTTTGATTCTTGTAATAGATACTGTCAATTTACAAAATTTGGTTGAAATTGGTTAAATGGTATGGTATTTTCTCCAAATAAACCTAAAATATTTATAGGGCTTTCATTTTAAAAATAAGTGCCTAATAAAATTTAATTACTCGTTCTTACCTGGCCTATCATAGTATTTCTTGCATGCCAAATTTTGAGAAAATTGGCTGAGTAGTTTATAATATAAAAGATTTATTTTTACGTGCAGAGTTATTTTTCAAAATGGACTACAAAAGTAATTATGGTTTAGCTTATATGATGCTTGTAATAAATACCACCAGTGTACGAAATTTTGTTGAAATTGGCTAAATGATTTGAAAGTTAAATCAGATAAACATAAAATATATGTATGTCCACCATTTTAAAAAGAAGTACCTAATAAAGTGCATTTACTTACACTTACTTGACCTCTCATAGTAATACATACTTGCGAAATTTTAAGAAAATTGGTTGAGTAATTTTCGAGATATAAAATAAAAACTTCATTTTTCTCTGTGGCGCTCTCTTTCAAAATGGTGGACAAAGTGGCTTTTGTGTGTCTCATATGATGCTTGTTATACATACTATTAGCGTACAAAATTTGATTGAAATTGGTTTAAACAGTCTAGTAGTAATACAAAAAAAAAAAACAAAATTTTATATGGCCGCCATTTTGAAGGAAGAGTGTCATATTAAATTAATTACTTACGTTTACCTGGCCAATCATAGTATTACTTACGTGCGAAATTTGGCGTACAAAGGTTGGGTAGTTTTCGAAATATAACGTAATATCTTTAGTTTTTCACGTGGTGCTATCTTCCAAAATGGTGAAACAACCACATACACTTGAATTTAATTTTTGCAACTTGCGCTGTCAGCATACAAAATTTGGTTAAAATCGGTTTGAATGGTTTCTGATGTATAACGGATGACAGATCACCCTAAATTTTAAAATAGCCGCCATTTTGAAAGTAGGTTACTGGCGTGGTTAAAAACTATAACAGTCAAATGTCATTACTTAGTATTATATGTGTACTAAGTTTGGTGAAATTCGTTTCTCGTATTCAAAAATTGAAAAAAAAAGGGGGGGGGGGGGCGCACACACACACACACAGAGGTAAGTGATCGTATAAGCCTTTCATTTATTATAAGTAGGCTAAAAAATCTCAGTAATGATGCGAATCCGAAACATGTTGTAGAAAGAATGAGTAAGTTTAATTCTTTAATGGATACGCGGTCGCGACTAAGTGCAGAAGCAGACCACCTATTTTGGACCCTTGTTATGGCATTACATTACAGCTGTTGACAAACTTTCTGTCATTTCTGTACCTGGCAACAAATACGAGTATTTTAGTAACATAATCAATTTAATTGACATGACGGCGATTTTTTAAATAGTTACTTTGAGAATAAGCTCTTTCAACTGAATTTTTAGCTGTACCTCGTTTTGAAGGAAACACACTGTACCGAAGGCGTGAACAACTCAGTTTTACGTTTATTTGCAGAAAAAATATTTCAATGGCCAAATTAGGAAAACAAATCAATATTTAACACAAGTCACCGAACAATATTTTCAGGTAAAAGCAATTTGTATGATTCAAATGCCACAATTCTGAATCTCGATGAATTTAACTTGGGGTTGAATTTAACAGAGACATTTGCGACGTATGTTTTTCATCAAAATTTGTAGAAAAAAAAAATCAACGCTTACATACTTACATACATACACATTCATGCTCACCTAAACATATACAGAGTTATTCTGAACGGCAAGATCTGCTGCAGTTAGTTGTGAATGTGGAAGGGCAGACTGTGAATAACATTTCATAAAAAAAAAAAAAAAAAAACTTTCCGTTCTTTAAAAGAGAAGAGAACTGACCAATATTTGGGGAGTTATCCTAGCATTCGCCTGGAGTGATTTCGGAAAACCCTGGAAAACAGAAACAAGTAAAGTCGGACGGGGAATTGAATCCGAATCTTTCTGAATGCGAGCAGAGGTATTTTCTACCCCGCTACCTCGCTAGGTGTGATGAATTGATTGTGTTGATTTTACTGATTTTACTTTTGTCGGCTATTTTGAAAAAATTATGCCCCATTTAAAAATAAATCTTTTATATCGTAACTCGAGAACTACTCAACCAATTTCCCCCAAATTTGGCACCCAAGAAATACTATTATAGGCCAGTTGAAAACGAGTAATTAAACTTTATTAGGTAATTATTTTCAAAATTACAGCCCTATAAATATTTTTGGTTTATTTGGTATAACTACCATACCATTTGACCAATTTCAACCATATTTTGTACATTAACAGTAACTATATGAATCATGAAATATAAAAAAAAAAAAACAGCCACCTTTGCCAACCATTCTGTAAAATTGTACTATATAAATTCATCAAGCTTTTGTATAATTTCTCGGGAAGTAATTTACATATTCCTACCAAATTTGGCAGTCAAGTAGTACTGCCGCAGTTTATATGTACAAATATGTTTCAAGTATGACAGGCACTTTTTTCCAAACAATGACCATCTCGCTCTTTTAGCATAGTATGCTATATCTTCGAAAACATTTAGTCGATTCCGACTTAACTTTGTATGCTGGGAGTACATAAAACAAACATAAAATGTGACTATTTGAAGCCTCTTTTGTCCTCCATTTTGTAAGATAGTGCCACACGAATAAAAAACAAATTTATGTTATATCTCGGGAAACAATTAGCCAATTCCTACCAAATATGACAAACAAGTAGTACTGCGGTAGGAAATGTTAACTGATATTTTTTAGGCATGTGAGGCACTAATTTTCAAAATGGCAGCTATAAAGTTATTTTAGTTTTGTATGTTGTGTCGTCGAAATCATATAATTAATTCCAACGAAACTTTGTATGATGGCTGTATATATTACAACATTCGAATGTGTACACAAAATCACTTTGTCCGCCATTTTATAAAATATTGTCACTTGACAATATTAAATTATGTGATCTTCGAAAAAAACTAAGTCATGTGCACCAAATATGGCCTATTCTCCTAATATGGCCTAGTGTCGGTAAACTGTACTTAGTTCAGCAAAATTCGATAGATGTCACCACGGTACAGTAGATACAGCAAAGTGGTTCACACGAAAGGCGATGGATAGCACCACCAATACAAGCGCTCGCCCCAGAATGGTTTCAAAGTGTTTCGTGAAGCCGTCAGATGAAGCAATCTAGTTTTGTGACCTGACGAAAATATTAATTATCCCACACACGTGAGTCAGATTATATTCAGTTATACCATTTTATTTATAGAATTTAATGCTCTTTCAAATCATATAATGAATGTTGGTGTTATATTACCTTTTTTTTAGGCCGCTAATGTCATACACTGCAATGTATCCTATTATAGCCTATCTAGGCCATATTAGGATCACATAGCCCATATTAAGAACAAACATCCAGTGTTACAATTCTTTGCAATACATTTATTTGTATGGATTCCTGTATGTTGCAGACGGTGGGTCCCCTTCTAAAGCGTGGCCAATGGACACAACAAAACCTAAAAGAAGCTGTGGAAGCCGTCAAATCGAAAACACATTCTGCTTACGCCGCAGCAGAAAGATTTAGCGTTCCACGTCGGATTTTACATCGCCATATCAAGGAAGGTAAAACATTGAAATCAAAACTTGGTAGGAAAAGCATTCTTACCCCTGTACAAGAGCAGGATTTGTGTGTTCGCATAATTAAATTGGCAGACACAAACTACAATACTTTGTGTTTTCCGATATTGTGTATCGAAGAATACCAAACACACATTTTCTCTTCGAAAAATTCTTGCTGAGCGGAAGTGGCTGAAGGGATTCCTGGTAATAAATAAAGACATTTCTAAGCGTACCGCTCAGAACCTCAACCCAGCAAGAACACAGAAATTCAACAGGTTCATTGTGACTGACTATTTCAATAAACTGAATGATCTGCTACTCTCTAAAGTGTTGACTAAAAGGGATATCGTTTAAGCCTGCACAAGCAACCTTCAATGTATGCCAAAACCGGAACCAAACGGGTGCACATTGTTGCTAAAGAGCATGGAGAAAATGCTTCCATTGTTTCTCGTGGCAATGTATTGGGATATGATGTGCGCGCCATGATCTTATTTAAAGGTGTTCGCATGAAGCCAGAATATGTAGACATTTTACCTCCTATCTCTGTCTGCCAGATGACGCCGCGAGGTAGTATTACAACGAAAATATTCGTGAGCTGGATCCATCACTTCAGTAGATTTAAAACACCTCGGCCATGCATTATGATATTCGATGGAGCCAAAAGCCAGTCTACAGGAGCACACGAAACGCAAGGGAAATTTTTTAAAATAACGAATGACGTGGAATTTTTTTATTTGCTCTCGTATCTCCATACTGAATGTCTTGCTTGACTTCAAGCAAACATCTGGTTATTGCGGGAAAAGACATTCATACTACAAGATGCTGTCAATTCAATTTTTTTTTCATATATTAGAACATTTTTGGACGACAGAACTTCCTATATCTTTACTCGTTCTGTGTGGTGGACGTTAGAGCATTTCCAAAAGGAGATGAAAGTCGACCATCTTTACAGGAAGAAACGCCAAGTTACGCCAATTATGCCATACCACAAGCTAGTTGTATACGTTGACATTCAAATCGCAAGTAGTCACTCCCTTGTAAGACGCACTTTGTTAATGCCACATATATTATGAACGGACCTCAAGATATGGGTAAATCTTTGGATTCGTTTCCGTAGGGAACATAAAATGATTTCGTCTCTGGCTTTGACCATAAGGATAATACTTTATACGTGGTAGAGTTTGCATGCCACATGTATAAAGTTTCACCACTGAACTGCATTTTTTGCCAGTATAACTGTCGGAACTAAGGTTATTGAACTCATGGTTAAAATATTGATTACATAAACACCTACTACAACCCCTTCAGTAACAAATGAAAATAAAACTCTATGCGTTGTAGAAAATATATTTATATTTTGAACTGCACTTGTACAACGATCTGATACACATGGAACAACAAAACTGACTAATCATTCTGGATTTATTTGCCAGCAATTGTTTATAAGACTATGCAATATAATTTCGACGAGTGTTGTCCCCCACACATGAGGGATATCTACTGTGTAAAATGCAATTCAGTAACCCATTTAATGAGTAATATTCCATGTACTGGACACGGTAACAAATTTTAAATGCAAATGACATGTCCTAAAGTTAACTAGAATATTTTATTGAAGTACAAATTTTTTTCCTATGAAAGAAAGGGTTTGTTTGCAACTTTCCAAGTAACTGTGTTATATTTCTGATGGCAATTTGCTGAGTTAATATTTTGTACGCGTTCGCAGTAGGTGCAAACAAATCGACTTATTCCTTATATATCGTTTTACGGTTGTTTTAGGGCACTTATTCCTCCAACAAGTTGTTTCGATGTACATCGAAATAAGACCTACGTATTTCTATGACTTCCTTTTTCAATGTCGAGGAATTGGAGATTGCGGATCAGCTCGTGGTGCATGTTAGCCAGACCCAAAATCAGAACAATGAACATAGGAACCACCCCTTATCTCAAGGAGCTCAGGAACATGTTAGGAGGCAATAAAATAAAAACTTTTCCACATGAAATATTTATCTTCTGGATTCCGTTTGCCGGTATGGAGACGCTTGTAGTGAAGCAATTGTGACTACTATCCAATCCCATCATTGAAAAACTAAGGCTTGCTGCCCTTACGATGCATGTAATTTTGTAACTGTAGGCCGCAGGAGACCTTTCTAGGCAAATTAGTTATCAGCATGTAATAATTAAGAGGAAATGTGGTCTTGTATACATTCACTCAGGATAATAGTTTCTGTGATAACAGCTCCCAAGTGTGAGTGCCATCTCCACGTCTACAGATAACACTTACACATTTGCATCGCAGCACATGCGGCCAGGGAGACACTAAACGTAATGTATGACACGCATTTCATATCCTACGTCCCATAGGGCAAGTATTAAATATTGCTTTATAGCTGATACGTCGTTTGGCACGTCTCAGTAGATTTACATAGTGTACTCGTGGTTTATTTACGTTCTGCCGTTGGTACATTTGTACATACATTTCGCAGGGACATGTTATTTAAATGGAAACACATGCATACTATTTACTTTGATCGTCTCATAGCAACATATGTTAAAAGTGACCACCCTCCATCTCAATGGAGGTGTTCACATACCATGGAAAGGCCGCCTGTATGTGCGCAAGTAATTATTTGTTACGTATGTTACAGCATCATGCAATGTAGCAACGAGGGTACTACAGCATCATGCAATCTAGCAATGAATGTCTCGACGCTGTCCACAGATTCACTGTACACTAGTTCCTTCAGGAGTCCTCACAAGAAAAAGTCCATGGGATTGTGGTCCAGTGGCCTCGGTGGCCAGGATAAATGACCTACTCTACCGATCCACCTCCATGGACAGATGTTATCATGTTTCCGGCGAGCTTCTCGGCTGTAATGAGGAGTAACGTCTTCCAGATATCTGGCATAATCTGATGGAGATACTCCGCATACATGTGTCCGTGGAGGGTGTCTGGCAACAGATACGGTCCCACTAACTTGGTGTCCAGGATAACGCACCACACATTTAGGCTTAATCGGACCTTAAGTCCTCTAACTCGTATTGCGTGCTGATTACAGTGATGCTAATTGTGGTTGTTGTGCTTTATTATAAACTCCTTCGCAGGTAAAATGGGCTTTGTCAGGGAGAGGGATGTGACACACGTAGTCTAGATCTTGTTTCAGTGATGTCAGCATACCTTAGTGCTCAAGGTGCCGAGACTGATCCCCTTCCATTCAATTATGTACGGTACTGTAGTGATAGGGATAGAGTCCATCATCGTGCAAGATGTTCAGTACATGGGAATGGTTAATACTTATGTGCCATCCGGCAGTGCGCGAGCTCAAGTTGTAATTCCTTACGGACATATGAAAACCCATTTCTTTACCCGCGGCGTGTGTTGTTAAAAGCTGTTCACGATAAAATGAACACTTTTGAAATCAACTCTAGAAAAAAGTCACTGCTCCCAATCTCATATATTTTTACGGGCGCACTGAGTGAAATATTACCAGTAAAGTTGGTAACGATGGATGGAAAGTGTAGTTTCATATCTTTACGTCGAATAAAAAGTGTTAGGTAACCATTTGTGATAGTTGAAATATTTATTTCGCTTTCTGTTTTTTTGATGCATCGAAGTATAAAAATTATCAGATTTGTTAAATAATTTCTTTTTAAATAATTTCACAGTTTCTCCTGACCAACGCATGAATAAAGTGATGAGGCCCATGGTAATGTAAATTTTACGTAAGGCGGAAAAATACACAACGTGCACGCAAGTAGATCTTAAGCAGGGCTTTCAAAAGTGCTAATTTACCGTTAATGGCCTATATGGCTGCCTCCCACAAGTGACATTCCGCCCAGGAATTATTTACCCTGCTTCTCGTACCCGTTTATCCAGCTTTCTGATGACATTCACTGTGGGGTGACGACAACCACGGTACCTCTGGACAATCACGCTGCGGCATTCGCACTACCACGACACTCGCCAAGTGTGCGATACATGCGGCAGTATTCCTTTATGCTGTATTCTGCGCGGCTGCCTGCACCTTTGCGATATTTGACTGTTGTGAATGCACAGTGAGTCGTCCGCCCTACTCCACTGAGTGCATCCGCTTCCTCCACAACCACACGTTGTCATGTATGTCACATACCACTACGTCTGTACACCACTGCTGTGTGTGTGTGGAGTTCTGATATCCGTGTGTTCAACGGGTTGACTGTCTGTAGGCGTGGGAACTGCGCTCACATTGTATCCTGCTGTCACAGAAAGAGTTATCCTGAGCGAGTTGGGTTAAGAGCACTTTTTCTCTTAATTACGATATGCCGATTATTAATTCGCCGTGACAGGTTTCTAAAAACCTACAGTTACAGAATCGCATATATAAAAATTGAAGCAATCCTTAGTTACCAAATGACGGCGTTGGATGGCAGTCGCAATTTGTTTCTTCACCTGTGCATCTCCATGCACGTGAAATGAACCCAGAAGATGAATGTCCCATCTGGAATAGTTTTTGCTTTATTGTCACTTAACATCGTCTATAGCTCCACTTTCATGAGTGGTTGCTATTGTTATTGTTCTCGTATTGTATTGTATAGGGCTTTGTAACGTCCCCTTGTTTTATGCTGGTAAGCTCAGCAGGGGAAGGCTTACAGACTAACTTATAACAAAACTTAAATTAACAACCATGCCTTCCCCGAGATTCGAACCCAGAGCCTCCCGCATTCCAGATCGGTGGCGCACCAACGAACTGCGTCACAGGAAGTCAGCATTATTGGTCTTGTTTTATGCCTGGCTACCAAAGGGCCGCGATTGGATTCACCCTTTTTAATCCACTCTGAATAGCATTGTGAACCCTTATTTAAGTTAAATATTAAAAATGTAAGTAACACATTTGTCATCGTAGACGTAGAAGAGCAGTCTTTTTCTTATGGAACTCCAACAGACAAAATTTTCATTCATAAAAAAATTAAAATGAAAATTATATTTGTAGATTTGATAATAACAGTAATATTATTCCTAATCTTCATGACGTTACATTATTCAGTTATATGAATATTAAGTATTATTATATATCTTATCTCTAGTTCTTACCTTCAATTTCAGTACAGATTCTTTGTGTTGTTGATATTAATAGATTATTTCTGAAAGTATGATTGGACTGTGCCCATGGCCGACCATGAGACTAGATAAAAATCGCACACACACAGAACTCACCAAGCCGAAAAACGAAAATACCTTTTACAACTCCACAAACAGATAATTTTAAAAAGCGGTTTCCTTGTCAATAGAGAACAAATGTGTTTATAATTAAAACGACACAAAGACGGATGAACAACTTATTATTACAAAACAGGACAGACAACGTAAGCAAACGAAAAAAAAAAAAGACAACACGATGAAGATAACGAAAACATCACAAAAGTGAACAAAATAGTACAAAAACAATATTACTTGAATATGAATACCGGGCTCATACCGGGCATTGATTTTATCTCTCAAGTTTAATGGCTAGTGGAATTAAACTTCAGAGATAAAATTATTAATGATCTTTTGACTTTAATCATCGCGTGCCAAGAATAAACTACGTCATTAAATATTCCTAGCATAAGTAATTTGTCAACTTGAAGGTAAACGTTCGCCAGCGCGTATGGTACTTTTGACTTCAAGATCACTGGCTTATTCCAATAATCCAATCCCATTAAGAAGCTATGACAAGCATGGTACACACAGAGTAAAACAAAACATGTCACGTGCCCTGATCCATAACGCTACGGACCAGGTTTTCAATTATGTCGCAGGCGCTATCAGAATTTTAATTTTGGTCGATTACTTTTTTTTCGTCCAATTAAGAGTGTGCTGCAGTATATGGATTCTTAATAGAGATATATCTATATAGGCGAGAGTTAATGCAGTTAGCGGTGATGTCCGTTTCACGTTTCCACTCGCTGAACCAGTGATTACCTCCCTGATGAGCGATCTGACGGCAACTTATTGCTCGTGATACGTTAACTGCGATGTGGTATTGCAGATATCACGAATCTCTCTTTGCGGAATTGCTCTGAACGTTCCCGGCGCCGTTTACTAATCCTGCTGGTGAGATACGTAAACACAAATATTCCACGAGTAACACAGAAATAACTTGCGCGCAAATGTTTCAAATTCGTGAGAATTTAACGTGAACTACAGTATATAATAATGCTAAACCAAGGTATACCAACATTTTAATCCATGCCTGAATAAGTATGCAATACTACATTAAGTATGCAATAACATATCTTCGCAAAATATTGCCAGCTGTGGATAAATTACTGAGTGAATGCCTTTCTGAAAGAGAAAAGAATATTATTTAGCAAATGATCAAAATACTACGAATAACCAACATAATACCAATGTTAGTTAGTAGCTGGATTTCTGTCATATTAGATTCGTGATCTGTAATTTACACACAATAAATCAACAAACAGCATTTAAGTTTTTTGATTTATATGTCATATGTTTGAAAGGAAGATAATTTAGGAAAGCATGTAGAAAACCATAAATTTTCATTGGTCCATTAATGTATGCTGAGCATCAAATTTCAGTTGGCAGCCAACGCAAAAATACATGTTGGACCAACGTTGCCCTGAGTGGCATTTTCAAGTTGGGCCAACTTAAGTTTTCCAATGTTCGAACACCAGAGCCAGATGTTAAGCCAATGTTCGGTCAAAAGAAAAAGTATCTGTATGTTTACCAAATAGTTGCCTACAATCAGACAACCATGGCCATCAAAATATTTTTTTTTAAATATGATTAGTTTATATATTAATAAACCAAATGTTTGAGCAAACATGAAATTTTACGTTTTTTTTTTTTTCATCCCAAACTTTCTATGGAGCATTGTTGAAACTATGTTGGTTACACAACACTGGCCCAACTAACGAAAAATTACCAAACACCAACCACTTGGTTCCCAAAATTGTTGCAACATAAAACCAGCTGAACATATCAGTAGTATGGCCGGGTCGGTCCTAGACACAAAAGGATGCCGCCTTTTTGGATTGACCTAATTAATTTGATACAAAATTGATATCAAAGGATTATTTAAATTGACTGAAAGGGTTAATAAAAGGGCTATTGAAATTGAAAGGGTAAAATTTAATTAAAGTGTAAAATTTATTGAAAGACTTAAAAGTACTGAAAGGGTTAATTTTTTCTTGATTTTGTTGTTGTTGTTCTTTCTTTCTTTCTTTCTTTTTGGGAGGGGGCTACCAGGAGTTCTGTACGATTTTAAATCTGTGGTGTCTGGAGTCGACTGACCAAAGTGGTAGTTTACAATGCGTTACATAGGTGTTGAGTTGTGTGCAAGAGTATGCTAAGGATCATTTTTCTTTTTTTTTTTTCATTCTGATGTGCTTGTAGGGATATTGGTGGTAGATAGGCGATTTTTACGAATATACTTAACACGCTTGAGAATTTCAGAGTGTTTAAACAGGTTCTACATGTGAATAAATTACACACATCGAATCGCAAATTTCAAATTATCACAACTACATGAATAATAATAAGTGCAATTGCGTGACTCTCCAGTATGGAATTTAATGTTATGTGATTTTACTACCACGAGCTGAGAAATATAATTTACACGAGAGAGAATTTTAATTATGTGAATAATATCTGGTGTCAACAAGTGCAAACTCATTAAACAATGACAATTACATGAGTGTGGAATTAACGATCTACAACAAAATGTCCCTATAAATTAAACAAACACAATAACAAGATATATATGACGCCTCTCGCACATACCTTACACGTCCATTTGCCCGTGAAATCGGCGAGGAGGAACTTAAGAAACGTAATCCACATGTGAAAAGAAATTAATTAATTAACATGCGTAATCACATCTGTCCAGCTGCGAGTTTGCTGAAGGAATTACATTAGTATATGATTTGCGGAGACCTATAAGCACGATTAAATACATGGAGAGCAGCCCACATCCGTCCACCTCAGAGGTCACTCGATGAATGAGTGGATGTTATGACATGCACCTGCTTATATTCGTGTAGCATGGCTGGCATCTTAAAAGGCAACTAAATAGAAATTTACAACTGATAGAACCTATTTCCCTACCAAGCTACTATTAATGACTTGGTTCATCCTACAAGTACGTGAATGTATAAAAGTAAATTATTTAAAGTAACCTACATACTACAAATGTTTTCCGCAAAGTCAGTGAAATTCACGGCACTTGTTAACACAAACACGAGTTAAAAATGGAACTAAGTTTCGTCGACCAAGCTCAGACACGTACTTGAGATGATTATAAAAATAACGAATGCATTATCACACGAAAACTTACATTTTCCGATCAATTAAAAAATATTTCACACTATAGTTTACGAATACTGTGAACGAGATATGAACCCCTGAGCATATAATATCGCTTAACAAAAATCCCGGCTTCCACATTCCAAAGTCCAGTGTATATGAAGAAGGTATATATTCATCTAATCCAAGCTTCTATGAACCACTGAAGATGGTGGCAGACAGCGGGAAACCTCTGTGTCGATGCCACCCAAGGGTAACCACCCCCTCCCCATACACCACCCAAGAGGTTATTCATCCCTCTGCCCACAATTGTCAATTTTTCGCCAATGAGGCAAGTTGGTGATGACAGGCTAGAGAGCTTCACAATGCCCCCACTCGCCTGTAGGCATCCCCTACCCTCCGCCCCTTGTTCAGAAGATTACTTTATCCGAAAAAATAGTTCTTGTCCAAGGTCATGGAACAACAACCCAGAGCTCGTGTTCTGCTGGCTGGAGGACTGCTCTGTCCAAGGTCATAAAGTCCAGTATCGATCCTGTTTAGCGACAAACACCCCCTCCACCTACACAAGCAAAGAGTTCATTTTTCGGGTGTCTGCTCTGTCCACACAGCCCTGGACGCCCCGCCCTTCACCCCAGAGCTCTGCCTTGACTATGAATGGAGGTTGCTTCAAGGCCAAAGCGACGGTTTCCCTAGGGAGGCAGCAGCGGATGTTGAACTGACCTGGGCTATTTACCCTCTCCCCTACCAACTGTTATTTTCGCTTGGCCACTGAAGCTTCCTCCTATATTTCGGAAGGCAACAGCCTGGCACATTCCCAGATAAATAAAATTTCACAAATACCGCCGATAAAACTTTATTTTCCTCAACACTAATAAATATGTTCAAAATGTCTTCAACACACAATAAATTCAATTTAAAATATAAACCATTTCCCAGCAAACTTTATTCTCGTTTTTCAACAAACTTACAAGTCATTTGAAGCTTTATTCCCATTTTCCAGCAAACTTATTTAACTAATCAATTATTAATTCTCATAATTACACAAGTATGATAGATATTTTTCACTCTTTAAAATTGTATTAAATTATGAAAAACATGCATCTTTATTCAAGTTTTAACTATTATGATGTAAGCAATACTCAAGTTAAACATTTTTTTTCAAACATTAAAAAGATATGTGAAACAAACTTGTTCGAAAAATAGTTTTAGTTTCAATCTGTTTATCTAAAATTATTTATTCCTCTAGCAGACAAAAATACATATTTCACGTATAGTTTTCCTAGCCCAGAATTTTTAGACAATACTTTCATATAGAAAAATATAACTTAATCTCACTAACGTTTATTATTCTATGTTAAGTAATTATTACTTCCAAATTTACTGTAAACAAATAAGTTATGTGTTTAAAAAGCAGTGCACTCGCATATTTTTCAACAGCAAGGCGAGTTTTTACGAAATATATGGGGACGAGACATTCCAAAGTCTCATGTACAAAGCCAGTTAGCAGACGGTCGAGAATTGAGTATGTGGTAAGCGAGTGAAACTAAGGTCCCGAGAGCCAATGAGGGTGACCCACACGCAGAGTTGGAGCAGAATATGCCGCGAACGAGATTTTAGAGTGCTGGGAGTTTGGGGTGTGCATGGGCAGGAGTTGTGTATGGTGCAGAGCAGGTGAGAGAATAATAGAATTGTTAAAATAAGAACCCCAGCCCACACCGTGCGCCTTTATCGATACCCGCCCACTTCCATCCGCCTGACAACCTTCCCTTCACACACAGAACCTGGTGGTCACCTTTGTGCATGCACGACAGTAGAAGGGAGACCTGACAATTCCCCTCGTACCCACCCCCACAAACTTCACTCCAAGGCATGGGTTCCCAGCCTACAGTTTGTCTCCACTTTACACAAAGATTTTGCTTGGATTGACTCGCCTAGTCTGTCTTTCACAAGTTTTAAAGCAAGCAGACTGCACTTACAACATTACATTGAATTTTAATCCCAATTTAAATGTAATTTTTCTGAGAAAAAAGAATTTACATCTTAAATATGCTTTTTTGAAATAATGCGAATTACTCGACACCATCAAAGTACTGTACACCACTAAAACTAAAATACACCATTAAAATCATTTACACCATAAAATCATTTACACCATAAAATCATTATACCATAAAAAATTAATAACGTTTTTTGTATAAAATGTTATTAGCATAGGGAATAGTATTTGGCACTCTTAAAATTAACCAATTTCCAAAAACTGCATCGATACAAACAAATAAGCATAATCTAACACAAACAATTGTGGAACCCAGAAATGTATTCTGATAAACTAATCATCGATCTAACATTAGTGAATTAAAAATGATCAATTACATCACAATTAAATAAAATATACGAAATTCCATAGAAATCTAATCCAAGAAATGAGTCCTGGGAAACAATATCCAAATTCCAAGAAATATACCATGTTACAAATACATTCTAAATAACATTAAAATTGAATCACATCCCAAATGTCTTTAAGTTGAAGAATTCCACAAAAAATTTTCAATTACAGGAAATTACAACAAAGAATGAAACAAATCACATCTTAAATAGCTTTAAGCTCTAAAATCCTACGAAATTTTATCATCTAAATGCGAATTTCCAATTAAACGAATCTATGACAGTTACATATTGAATTGCATATCAAATGTAACAGATTATCAACTAAATGTGAATGATGTCGCAATTAAAATGATTTAACCACACTGGATTTTTGCTCCAATGTTAATCCAATGAAACAGTGATATAATCAACAAGGGATTGATTGCACAATAAATTGTACATCCAATCCCTATCCATAGGTTTATTAAATAAAATAACACAAAACATTATTTCAAAAAATCTTTTATTTAGTATTATAATTTTACATTGTATTACAGTCTTTTAAGATCCCGATTCTTAATCCAGGAGTCGTGTGCTTTTGAGAAACCCCCCCAACAGACCAAGGACAATCTTTCTTCCTTTTAATGATTTTATCAATCAAAATCTATTTGGAGAACTGACTTTTTGCAGTTCATGTTCGTAAAATCGCCTTTTATTGGTTCTCCATCATAAGTTTCTAGGCAATACACTCTGGGATGTGTTTGTCTAATTGATATAATTTTAAATATTTCAAAAGACCAATTCACCATAAATTTCTTCTCGAAGATTCCTTTCTGCTTCGAGATAAGTATAAATTCCCCAACTTCGAACTTTCGTTTTCTTACATCGATGACTTTAACATTATTATAAATAGTTTTTATTAAACTACTATTCATAACTTCTTTGGGAGCCATCTTGATAGTTCTAAGATATCTGGAATTATAAAATTTAACTATTTCAGGCAAAATGCCAACCCATTTGTAAATCCCCCTCGATGGGAAATGTTTGCATATTAACTGCTTAATCAATTTTTTGTAATGTTCCACAATGCTGGCTTTAAGCTCTGAATAGGTTGCATAGTGATTAATACCATATTCGGTTTTTAGTTTCCTGAATGGTGTAGAAAAAAATTCGGTCCCTCTGTCGGTTTGGAGCAAATTTGGTATTCTCTCTTTCAAAATGGTCTTCATCGCATTACTAACCTGTTTCTCAGTTTTGTTTTTCAAAGATATAACCCAGCCACATTTCGAATAAACGTCTATTACTGTTAAACTATATTTGTATCCCTATTGTTCGTCGAAAGCAAAGTCATTTTAAACAAATCGGTTTGAAAAGATAATTTAAACCATAAGTTATAACTCTTCTTCTAGGATATCTTATTCTTGCAGAAGCATGAAGATCTCGAACAATTTTACTAAACTACATTGGAAATATAACTGCCTTCTTTCAACTCTTCAATAATATAAACAATTTCATTTGTATGGGAATTATTCCGAGACTCTCTCGAAGCGATGAGAAGTTTTAATGTATCAACCAATTCATTAGGATTATTCCAATATACAGGTGAAAAAACAGTTGTCAATTTCATCTTTACATATTCCACTTCTGACAATATCAGCTTTAAATGTATTTTGGGTGGTTTTCATCTCCTGAATGAATGGTAGCATTCGTTCGATGAATAAGTTCTTTATATTTCTGTAAATAGGTGTCGGAATATCAATTTGGAAAACTTTTAAACAATAATTCAAACAATCCTTGACTCACGCTAGTTATGTAATCACCTATTTTAATTTTATTGTCAGGCAAAAATTTAATTACTGAATCTCCCAAGAACCTGATGTTTTCATTTCGAAAAACACCAACTGTCGTGTCGCTCAGAAGTGAAGAATGTTGTAAAGATAAATAACATTGTGTTAAATGAGAAAGAGTTTGCTTTTTCTTTGTTAAAGGTTCTCCTTCCATTTTAATTTTCAAACCTGTTTCTTTAGGTTTATTCAACACAGAATGCAATGTATCCATTCTACTTGTAACAGGTTTAATTATTCATTTGTTTAAAACATCCTGTTCTATACGAGCTCGTTTGACTGGTAAATATTTATCTTTCACAGATTATATAACATTTTGTAATTCCGAAGCAGAGGCAGACATGTTTTGATTAAGTTACATTAAATTCAATCTGTTTATATATGAATTAAGTCTTTGCTTTTCTAACCATTGCAGTAGGTCAATTAGTTTGTGCTTTTTCAATCTTATCCACTTTATTTAAAATTGTGTCTAATTTACTTACAGGTTTGGATTTCAAATCATTAATAAAATACTTCATTTGTGTTTCCAAACCATTATTATGTTTTTATCAAATCTGTTTGCGTAACTAAACCAAATCTTTTATTAATCAATTCATCTCTTATATATTTTATTTGTTCAATTCGTGTTTCAAGTTGTTTTGTAATATTAGTGCTTACCACTTCATTAATTACAACTCTTAAATATTCTTGCATTTCTGTAAGTTGTGCTGTAAAAACTATGTTTCTCATATCATTAAAATCCTTATTAATTCAATTTAAATATTTTCTATTCTAAATTCATTACTCTGCAAATCAGTGATAATATTGCTTAAAATGTTTGCAATTACAGTCGTGTTTTATAAAAATTATCATTCAAATCTACTAACTTTATTAATTTCTCTTGAATATTGTTTGATTGTGATTTAAATACTTTTAGCATAATAGTGTTTAAGTATTCCACGGAACATTTATTTACCATATCACTATATTTCCCAGCCATACACATATTACGTAATATATGTCCATTCAAATCACAATTGATATAGCTATTTTTGGTTAAACAGCTATTGTAATGATTGTGTTTTATACCGCCATGTAAAAACTTTTAAATCTCCATTTTTTTCGCCTAGAAGTAGAAAACTGTCAAAACCAGACTTATCTCTGCATTTATATAGGGGAAGTGTTGGTATAAATACCAATATATATATATATTTTTTTTTTTCCTTTCCAATAGTAAAAACACATATCTTTAAACTTTGTAACCGTCATATCGCCCAAAACATGTTCACTGCAAATATGTTGCAGATTCATATTATACATTTTAAACACAATTACCATATTAGCATTATCGTGTAAATTATGTTTTGGTATACATGCATAACTTTGCGATAGATAAAAACAATCAACATTTGAATGTCGACCAAAATTAAAGTATTACTGTATCTCGCCATGCAGTTCACATCAAGCATCGTCAAAAATAAATATGGAATTGGGCAAATGCTTCATTCGGAGTCACTATATATTCTTTATTTGTAAAATGGAAATATTACATTTTTTCAATTAACACCAAAATGGTCACTAATTGTTGATATTTTCTTGTTTTATTGTTTTAGATAACACATATACGTTTTAAAATTTAAGTCCATTCGGATGCTCCAACAGCGACATAATAAAACATGTTTTTCCACGTGAAGAAGGACAGCGTATAAACAATGTATATGTTATGGGAAAAGATTACAATGTTTCTGTTAAACTATGTTTTCTTTCATAATTACAATTACCGACAGATGCACCTGTTGTTTTATCATTCTCATTTCTACACAAATAAAACAGTATAAAGTATTGTAACATACTAATGTAATGTTAGTAACATTTTGTAACATACCAATGTGTTGCACCATAAA
The DNA here is from genome assembly GCA_029891345.1 of Dryococelus australis. Lineage (NCBI taxonomy): Eukaryota > Metazoa > Arthropoda > Insecta > Phasmatodea > Phasmatidae > Dryococelus > Dryococelus australis. Next base: position 266,782,419 of record CM056993.1, read on the forward strand.
ATACTAACATAGCCTATTGTAACATAATATATTGCACTAACATAGCATATTGTAATGTAATATAGTGGCTTAATGTAATGTATTGTAATGTAATATAATGTACTAACATAAAGTATTTTTATGTAATAATGTAACATAATAATGTACTGTATTTTAATGTAGTAACATATTGTATAATAACATAATGTAATGTATCCTAACTTAATGTAATGTACTAATATAATGTATCATAATGTAATGTAACATATTGCAATGTAGTAAGATAACATATTGTAACATAAAGGAACATACTAATATAATGAATCATAATGAACTGCAACATAGTAATGTAATGTATTGTAGTATAATGTAATGTATTGCAGCATATTGACATAATGTAGTAATGTAAAACTAACATAACATACTAACATAAAACTATAAATGTAGATATATATATAGGTTCACATTCAGTTGAAAATAATGGCTTGCACTAAACATATCAAAAAAAGACATGGTGTATTGAATACATTGATAAATAAATTACCATTTTAATTGCATTTACCAAAATACAGTTATTGTGAACCAGGTACTAAACTTGCTAAACATTTAGCATGGAACGATCAAGGAATAAACTCTCTGTATAACATTTGTAAAGAATGCTATATAGTTTACGATCGAACAAACAATTTGACAGAAAGACAAATAGCAGATACGATTCTAGCCGATAAAGCAGCAAATATAAGGAAGAATACATCTACATCTTCAGGTGAAAATCTAAGTCCTTGGGTTGTTGATAAAGTTATGTGCACAAAGGTGAAGAAAGGCATGGGCCTAAAACGTAAAACCAAATGAAAAACAAATAAAGGAGGAATCAATCCATTCCTATTTCCAGCATTAACAGCTCTTGGATCAATACTCTGAGGAGTTTCGGCAATCAGTAGAGCAGTTAAATCAAAAGTTAAAGGAATGTTTTTAAAACCCTATAAAGTTGGACAAGGACAAAGAACTCCAAACGTGGAAAAAATATGCAGAAAGTACTGAATAGTCCTCCAAAATGTGCATTAACAAATAAAGATATTAATATATTTGTAATGAAACTGGTATTCCCTATTTCCGAGGTGTTTATATGAGTGATGATTTACCAAAGAAACCAAATCTTCGTAAATGTATTATTGTTAATTTAGATTCGAAACCAAATGAAGGAATGCATTGGGTTGAATTAATAAAAAATGCAAATCAATCATTACATTATGACAGTCCTGGCGATTTACGCCCTACAATTGAATTACATAATTATTTAAAAAACACACAACTAAGGTACAATTACAAAATGGAAAAATTGCCAAATACAATCAATTGCGGGTATTTATGTTTACATTGTTTGACTATAAATAGGGTATGAAAGTAAGTGTTATTGTAAAACATATTAGTAATATGTCAATTTCATTGATATTCGTGGAAATACATCGCAATTGTGTGCTGCATTGGAGTTAGATGGAGAATGGCAAATAAGTTTCATCGAATTTGTTACTTACAACAGCATGCCAAACATTGATATGCATAACCAATCATTTACAGCTAATATTGGTGGAAAAAACCTACAAGATTGTGATACTGGTAGGATCTTATGAGTTGGATGACCTTGAAACATTCATTAAAGCAGCATTACCTGAAGCAGTGCATTTCTGATTACATGGAAATCCAAATACATTAACTAGTGCAATGTATAGTTACATTGATATCGATTTCTCGGAAGGCAATTCAATTGCAAATATGATAGGTTATGAATGGAGAGTATACCCTGCTAATGAATTGCACAAATCATCAAAACAGGTTAATATATTGTCTGTAAATGTATGTTGTATAAATGTTAATATTCTAGATGGTTCATATTTGAATGGAAAACCAACAAAGAAAAGACATGAATTCACGTGTGCTGTAACTCTAGTACATAAAATATTTGAAAAACCTAAGATATTGATATATTTTCCAGTAATAGTGAATCGTGTTGATGAAATAGTTGTTACAATTGTCGATCAAGACAGTAAGCTGATTAATTTTAGAAATGAAGAAATTACTGTTTGTTTGCATTTAAAAAAGCTATATAAATAATTGCATTCCGTTGCACATTACAATTATAATGGGTATTGTGTAAATAGTAAATTCGCATGTAAAGTAGGTGGTTCTTTTAAGAAATATGTTATTAAGGAACATATTTCGAAGAAAGAAAGTATAAAAAGATATAAACGCAAGCATAAAATGTTCACTTCAAATAAGTAACCCATGAAGTTGTCACGAGGCAATGAATTGTATTTAAAAGATATAGGATATACTGTTAATAGAAATGGAAGACATACTTAATGTTGAAAAACCATTCAGCTATGAAAATGCAATCAATAATCTGGAAATACATGTGTATGAACCATTTCGAGCAGGACAATACACATTTCCATCGGAAATAAGTATTTCTATACAAAATTACAATATTTACATGATGCTGTCGAAAACAAGGTTTAGAAGAACAATGAAAAAGACAACAGATGCAAGTAATCCAGCAACTACAAAAAATAGTAAGAAATGGAATACTTATTTTAATCGACAGAATTGCATATCTGCTAAATGGTGTGGATGTTGATCAAACACGAGATGTGGGAATTACTTCCACCATAAAGAACTATGTCTGTAAACAATCTTTATACAGTGCTTATGGCTGGATAGAGCAATGCTAGTGATTACTCACTACAAATAAACCCAGGTGGAAAATACAAATTTGTTATACCGTTAAGTATGGTTTTGGGAATTGCTGAAGACTACAAACGTGCCATATTAAATGCTAAACAGAAATTAGTTATTCTAATTGGCATTATCCAATTCAATACTACATAAAATTCTGCTAATTATGAAGAGGGGGTAACATTTGAATTAAGCAGCATGGAATGGTTGATGCCACATATTGAAATTAACACTGGTGAACGTGTAAAATTTTTAAAATATATCGAAAAAGGGAAGAATCTAGATAGTGCCTTTAGATCGTGGTCTTTAGAGATTTTTCCAATACTGCCAACATAACTAAAAGTCATATGGAATGTGAAATCAAGTTTTTCATAGGAAAAACTGAGATGTTGTTATTTGTTTTCAAACAGACAAAAAATTTAAAAGCAGATCAATCATTATTCGATAATTGTAATATGAAAAATATTAAACTATATCTAAACAGTCAAGCTTACCCCATATATGCATTTAGATATGAATTTTGAAAATGGGGAATTCCTTATTTGCTACAATATGTAATAAAAGTCTCAGGAAATGTATTATAACAATTTCAGTTCACCGATCCTAAATCCCAAATCATTTAAAACCAGAGGAACATTATTTGTATTCGATGTAAGCAAACAAGGTGACACAATTATTTATACCGTGATTGATACACAAATTGAAATTGTTGCAAATACACCAATTCCAGCAAATATGCAAGTTTATGCTCTGATAATTCACGATAGATTAGCAAGGTACAGGGTAAGAGATAAGCTGGTGAAAATAATGAATTGAGTCAGTAGGTGACGAACCATGGCTATGACGAGATATTTTGCAGTGTGCAAGGATTTCTTTCGGCAGAGAAAATTTATCATTAAAGATTTAGCTACCACTGATACAGAAGACCAAACAACTGTAGTCAGCTTCAAATCATCATTTGACTGGAAATATCTAACTGCCAAATACAAGAAAACAAATAGATGGGTTACTAACCATCACCACTATTTAAAATGGGTGAGTGGGTGTATAGAGTATGAGAACATTGAAGATATTTGCAAACATTAGCTAAATAATTGTGAAATATATGTAGGTGGAGTTGAGCAAAACACATTTTCGAAAGTGTGTATAACGGGAAAGTAATAGATATTCAAAAATTATAAAAGTGCCCGTCGTTCAAATAATTACGTAAAACATATGGATCTAATTCAACATTTTTCTCTGCAGAGGAAAACTCAAAATGAATGCTAACTTGGACAATGATGACTGACTGGGATGAAACAGACTATGATGATTCTCCTCCTGAATCACCTCTGGATATTATTAGATAGATATGGCATTATTTGGGATGAGAGAAGTAATAAGTGTAATTTAGTATAAAACGTATTTGGTAGTATGTAATCCACTACAACGTAAAGATGGATCAGAAAGACAAGAACTAAGTTACATGCTCATGCATACAGAAATTCAAATGTGAATTGAATATTATCAAGTTATTAGCATGTTGGAGCAAACCATTTCGACTTTGTGTTGGAAATAAATAGTTTTAGTATATTTGTAACATTCCTAATGTAAACATTTCTTTCTTCCACCTAACTTATATCTATGTCTCTGTCACCCCTGGAAACTCAAGTGTGAATTACTCTTATTTGTTTTACGGAATAATACATCATTTCTGAGAGATATGTGATGGGCTGTTTCATTTTAAAATATCCAATGTCCCTTAGAGGGTGAAAAAAGTAATGTTTTAATAACTTGGCCATATCTGAAAAAAAATGTCTCATATACCATATGTGTCCAAATACAAGTCTTCCAGCGAGCATCGAAGAAGTGATTTTGTACTTTTATGAAACTTTTCCTGATTTACCAGAATGTAAAATATTACATGCACCCAAATATGCGAAAAAATTATAACAATCAAACAGATGAAAATATTATAAAGAATGTCAAGGAGAAAATGGAAAAGTTCGATGTAAAACATGTTTTGTTTTGTAAACACACAGTGGTGAGAAAATGTATTCTGTAAACAAATATATAGAAATAAATGGTTTGAAACTATTTTTCTGTTTTACTTACTTTATGAATGCACGAATTGTAATATTCCCATATTCTAACAATCAAGTGTTACATAAACTTTGCATGCATTTAAAAATTTGAAAGTGATTAATACATATAACTATGTAAACGTACATTTTAGGATTCGAACATCTTATGTTTAAAAAATGTACATTTAACACCTTCTGCAATTCAGATCTAGTGTGTATCAAATGAATACTGTAATATAATTGCTTCCTGTATTTGTCTATAACTAAATATAAAAGGTGTAAGCTTTGTAGTTTCCTTCTAATCTTTGAATAGTACAGAAGAAATTATGTCTTTGCTGTGTCACTTCTGCAGTAAAGAATTTACAGTTCTGTGTAACTTACAATGACATGAAAGAACGAGCTGTGGGTTGAAATTAAAAAAAAATCAGTTTCAGTGAGAATTCTGCCAGAAACAATTTTCTCCAAGTGATAATTTTATGAGACATTGTAAAACTTGCAAGACTGATTCTATGCAAAAAGCACCACCTCCTCAGACATTTCCTCAGTTAGCTCCACAATTTGCTCCACAATCTGCTCCACAATCTGCTCCTCAGACAGCTCCTCAGTTAGCTCCTCAGACAGCTCATCAGTTAGTTCCTCAGTTACCTCCTCAGACAGCTCCTCAGTTAGCTCCTCAGACAGCTCCTCAGTTAGATCCTCAGTTAGCTCCACAATCTGTGCCACATCCTAAGACAGCACCACAGTTACTCCGCAGTTAACATTGTCAGCTCCACCCACTGAATTACCTCAAAATATTTGATATGTTAATTCAAGGATAACAATTAATTTGATTTTCAAGTTTCCAGCTTAAGTGAAAAGTTCATCATCCTATCTCAGATACGAGATACGTTCGCGGGAAAACTAAATTACGCCTGGATAATTAACAATTGGCTTGACAGTCATGCAGACTTTTCTCGAGAGGTGTAAGGTCCCTTTATTAAGCTTAATAATGGCATCAACCTGACCAGTTAGAATTAGCATAACAGTAATGTGTAAGTACTTGAAATCCCTCATGGCGGAGGAAGATGTTATGCAAACCTTTTATTTTCAAAGTAATTCCCTCCCTGTCCTACACTCATCTGATGTTGGTGAACTTAATTACAATAACATATTACCTTACTTAATAACCAGACTTGAAGAATTTAGTGCTCGTGGAAGCGGGTGGACTTTACAATTGATATCAAAAATGGATGTGCATATCTCCCAATACCGGCCGTTCACTGCTGGTGGTAAATGATCCAAGTTATTAGCGATAAGAAGGCTTGTAATCTGACGCTGCTTCATTACTCGCCTTGCTTCACCCTCATCGGTTCTCAAAACCCCTGTTTCGAGAGCCATTAGAATCTCTTCACATGCTCTAATGAATGGATAAAAAAATTTTACTACGAGGTTTTAATACAATTAGAAATCTGTAAATATTTCCTGTTCCACAAAACCCAAAATATGTGAAGAGCCTCTGAACAGTGAGCCTTGCCTCATGTCAGTACGATGTGAATGTCAAATTTCCTCCGCAAACTTTACAGTTCTTCTGTTTCAGCACTTCATTCAGTTGTCTGGTGTATCCCTATTTGATATCATAGAAATCATGTCTACATTTTTTTCACAATATTCCACTGAATACCATAATAAATTCAGCTCTGCCATATGCAATACTGCCAATGGAGTATTTAAATGACATAGTAGCATCTATGAGTAAATTAAACTGCCAGCCGTATCAAGAGTGAACCAATCGACTTAAAATAACTAATCTGAAATTCTAACAACCAACGCCTCATCTAGAATCCGCTGTGAATAAAAATTTCTCACAGATTTGAGAGCAATGAGTTCGTCTTCCTGCAACATCAACCAAATGTTAGCAACCTCATTCCCAAAAAAAAAGAGGTGTGTTTTTTCCGTATATTAAGAAATATTTTAAGAAGATTGTGTTGTTGCATATGTAAATAAATATTTTAAGAAGAATGTGAATTTTGTATATGTAAATAAATATTGTGTTTGTTGGGAAGATGGAATATATTAAAAATGTATTTCAAAGTGAATGAGTGTTTCGTTTATCTCCAAACTGTAGACCTGGAAATTTTTAAAACATATATCTTAGAGAAATGAGTCCGTGAATTAATGATTTCGCAAAAATAAAATATGTTTTACTTTATCCACCAGGGTTCTAGCTTGGTTTGTATGAAGGACATTTATTTATTCGTGGGTGTGACCTTATATATATATATATATATATATATATATATATATATATATATATATATATATATATATATATATATATATGAAATGCTTATAAACATAACAAAAAAAATCCTGGTTAATTGATATGTTTTCGGTGAGCAGAAATATTTGTATGTGAACTGAATACGTACTTCTTCTTTCAGTCTGTTTAACGAGTGTGTGTTTGTTAGCAACAATTGGCGAATCACTTTGTCAGGGCGCTTTCCATAACAGTGAACAAACTCTCTTGCTTTGAAATCAGTTTGCGTAAATATCACCTAAAAATAGCGAAATTGTTCATATATAGCTCAGTAAAAACTATGCAGATTCGCAATGAGTAAACAATTTTGTATCTTAAAAGAAAAGAAGACAAAATAAATAATTTACTTATAGTAAACAAGTTTTAAAGACAAATGTAAAATGCAGTTAATGGGTATTAACATACACTGGCGGTTTCCACGGGATATTTAAAACACCTAGAAATTTTATTTACGCTATGTCTGCCTTTATTGTGTAGATCACTTAATTTAGTGTTTATTCAGAAAGTAAATGTGTATGATACTTCGCGTGAAGCTTGTAGGATTCATATAGCTGGAATGTGTTCAGGAGATCTATAAAACTAAAGCATTGCTAGCAGCCCTTGTCCTGAGCGAGACAGGCTGTTTGCTTGGAGACAGTTCATCAGGGTGTTGCATCCCCCATTGATAAAGGAAGGAAATCGTCCCTCATCGTGTAGTGCTCTGTTACAGGATAGAAAAAAGACGGAAAAAGTTGCAGCAGCCTATAGTGGTGAACTATCCTGTTTACGAACTCGCAATGACCCCATGCTTCGCCTAGCTGCTCGACAACTCACAAGCTCGTTAGATGATATCATAATCTAACTACTCGGAGTTCACACCTCGCTCACAGTCCTCATAGCACTATTTTTCGAAATAATTCTGTTTTTCACTTCATAACATAAAATACAATTGGATTTAGAATATTTTTATGAACGTTAATAAATCTATTTCTTTTTTAATAATCATTGATTAACATTTGAATTCAGTTTCTCTGGTAGTGTTAATTACATGAGTCGCTAAGATTTTATTTCTATAGCTTATAGTGTAGAAATATTTTCCGTTAATTTAAAGTTTGCGCTCATCTATAATTTTTTAAAAATAATCTGTGCATTATTCTGCTAGGATTCATAAATGTGGATCTCCGAAGATATTCTACATGTGTTTGCTATGAGATTATTTTTTTTTAACTTTCTCTGTAATATATTTTCGACTGGGTTTTTGTTAAAATTATTTCGGATCGATAAACTGTGTTTGTGTTAAGTAACTTAATATTGATTTCAACGTTTTTCTTCCACAAAGATGCAGGGACTCGTATCTTTCCTAGATTTATTCATTTTGTGACAAATTAATTTGGATTATTCGTACGAGTCGTTCGTCTAGATCGTGATTAGGTAGTATTTTCACATTTTCTCACAAATTATGTGCAATAATTAAATAGTGGAAGTTGTTAAAATATATTCATTTGCAGCAAATGTTCAAACACTTCGGAGTCTGAACGCGAGAATTTTTCAACATCACTTGCGCACATAGGTTTGCAGGCTGTTGACCAGCTCCAGGTATGGCGACTTAGGGGAAGAGGCTGTCGGGGGAATAAGTCGTAAAACTGGACAAGGCAGATTTTCGGGAGAGTCCACAATTCATGGCTAAAGCATAGTTTTGTAAACACGTCACATCTTTGGAAGAGTCCAACTTGGTGTCTTGAGGGGTGTCTGACAGTTGGAGACACGCTGAAGTTTTTGTCGGACAAAATACGTGTTCTGGGCTGACGGTGAAGGGAGGGAGGCCGGGGGTGCGTGTTTTTGGATCGTCAGCGTGGGTGTGTGACCTTGGATAGAGCATCCCTCTGAAGACGGATTCTGCATTGGTGGGGAAGGGGGCTGGGGCTGAGTGGAGTGGTCATTTCTCCGGAAACACATTCTAGGTTGATGCTGAAGGGACGGGGTCGGGGTGCTTGGTCTTGGATTGACCGCGAAGGTGTGTGGCCTTGGAAAAGAACTCTCTTTCCACATAAAGTCATCTTCAGGACAAGAGGTGGAGGGTAGAGGATGCCTACAGGCAAGCAGGGGCGATGTAAAGCTCTCTAGCCAGTCGTTGCCATCTTGCCTCAGTGGCGAAAAATTGACAATCGGGGAAGACAGGTGAATGACCCCAGGACATGTCGCTCTGGCGAGGGGTGGTGGTGGGAGGTGGGAATGGGTGTGCAGGTACTGCGGGAGTGATGTGTTAGTATCTGGTCAGTCGTCGCCATCGAGGGCAGTTACAGTAGACCTCTCGGTCATGTATTTTGTATTTTTACGCAGCTCTCTTAGCCTTAGGTCCTTACTACGCTTCGGCCTCCCAATAGGTGAAGAAGAGGAATCACGTCCTCTCCATGCAATAAGGCCAAGATTATTGTGACTGGTGGCCAGACCCAAAGCCCAAGCCTGGCATGTCCTCACATCCTTGACCCCTCTACCACAGAGGGATGAGTAACCTCTTGGATGGTGTAAAGGGGAGGGGGTGGTTGGCCTTGGGCAGGAGCGACGCGGAGGTTTCCCGCTGTCTGCCGCCATCTTCAGTTGCTCATAGAAGCTTTTACTAGTCAGATGTGTACCTACTTCGTATACAATGGGCTTTGGAGTGTGGTAGCCACGATTTTCGTTAAGAGATATTATATGCTCAGGGGTTCAGAGCTCGATCACAGTATTCATAAACTTAAGTGTGAAATATTATAGGTTTTTTAATTTATCAGAAAATATACGTTTTTGTGTTAAAGGCCAATATAGTGCTTTCGTTATTTTTATAATTGTCTCAAGTACGTTTCTGAGCTTGGTCGACTAAACTTCGTACCATTTTCAACTCACATTTTTGTTACCAAGTGCCGTGAATTTCACAAACTTTACGGAAATTCGTAGTACATCCGTATTTTTTAAAAATAATTTTCCCTTCGAGGATATTTCTGCATTTTTTCTGTTAAAGTGATGTGGGATTAAGCTCTATGCTTCAATGCAAGTTGATTATTTTGAAACAAATCATTTGGGGTAAGATTTTCTATCATTGATTACATTCTTGTAGATCGTTATATATTTTACTTATCAGAATAGACGTACGCTATTGTGTCTGCTTTAAATCGTAGGCCGTATTCAGAGTTTTGCTGTAGTTACAACTCAGTTGCCTTTAAGACGCCGGCCGCACTACACATATATAAGCAGGCACCCCTCATACGATCCACTCATTCATCAAGTGACCTCCGAGGAGGACGGATGTGTTGTCAGGGAGCTCCTGCTGCCATTTTATTGCGTGTTTTTCTATTGTGGTTGTTTAAAATTCAACTAGTCTAATTTATACATTAGTGTGTGCATCGTAGCATAATTTTTATCCATTTGTCATGTAAATCGTATTCACATCTATTTCCGAGTAGCTATAACCTTAGTCGCTTGTCAGCCTCTAAACACGCTCCACCTATATATTGTAAGGCTCTCGATGTAAGATCGACTCAGGGTTTCATTGAGCTCGCAACTGGACAGACGTGTTTTGGGAGTGGTGCAATTTCACTACGCATGTTAATCAATTAATTTCTTTTTATGTGAGGATTACGTTTCTAAAGGTACTCCTCGCCTGTCTCACAGGCAGACGGACATGTAAGGTATGTGCGAGAGGCTTCATATATATCTTGTTATTGTGTTAATTTAATTTATGGGGATATTTTGCTGTAGATCGTTAGTTCCACACTCATGTAATTGACATCCTTTAGTGAGTTTGCACTTGTCGGCATCAGATGTTATTCACATAGTTAAAATTCTCTCTCATGTAAATTATATTTCTAAGCTTGGGGTAGTAAAATCACATTACGTTAAATTTCATACTGGAGAGTCACATAATTGCACTTATTATTCATGTAATCGTTTGAAATTTGCTATTTAATGCATGTAATTTATTAATGTGTAGAAATCGTTTAAAGAATCTGAATTTCTCATGTGTGTTAAATATATTCGTAAAAATCACCTATCTACCACCAACATCCCTACAAACACATCATAATTAGAAAATATTAGAAATATGACCCTTAGCACACTCTTGTGCTCAACTCATATACAACACGTTGCACCCCACCACTCTGGTCATCGCCTCCAGCACACCACAGCATCAAAATAGTACAGAGCTCCTCCCCACAAAAGGAAATATGGAAACGTACTAAAATCAGAATAAAATCCGATTACAAATTAACCCTTTCATCCCTAAACCCATATCAAAAATAAATTAAAAACACTGTTCAAATAATTGTAACCTTTCAATTTTATCGACTAACCCCTTCAATTTTTGACTTAACCCCCCCTTAAATTTTTAATCGTATTAAGGATTAACCCCTTCAATTGAATCTATAATCCATCAATTGATCCCAATTAATCCCAGGTTAAATGAAACTCCCCGGCCCTACTACTCATATCTAATAGAAAAATGGTCATTAAAGTAAACAACATTTACATCTCATACAACACAGGATAGGCATTGTTTTCATTAAGAATAACTATTCCCTAACTTCTACATTAAAGTGATGGTTGTACAATGTTGGCCCAACATAAAAATTATACCAACTACCAACTGTATATCTACCATATTGTTGCAACATTCATCATACCTCAACCACCAAATTAAATTTGAAACAAAAATTTTATTTATTTAGAAAACCTGCATATTATGTAAACATTAAAAGTTATTGCATTTTTTTTCATTCCAAAAATATTATTGAGCATTGTTGGAAATATGTTAGTCCCAAAAAAAAAAAAAAAAATCGCTAACTGTTTGGTTTCGAACATTGTCCCAACATAAAACCTACTACACATATTTCAAAGAAAAATTGGCAGTATCGTAAAAAACATTTGTATTTCATACCGTGCAGAAAAGGAACATTGCATTATTTAATAATATTTCTTCTCTAACTTTGCCATTAAATTTGGGTTTTACAACATTGGCGCAACATAAATATAGATACACATGACCAACAGTATGTCTAGCAACTTGTTACCAACATTTAGCCAGCCTTTTTGAAGTTTTTATAAATTTCTCTTGAAACTTGTCATATTTTATATCGTGAGGTGTTGATGTATGTTTTTCTAAGGTATTGCATTAAAATTTTCGAGTAAAAATAGTTGGTTGACATATTATGTTGGACTAACAATGTATTCATGTATGTTTTCCAATCCAACATATTGCCAACCTTTCCAACCAAATGCCAACCATTGGACCAACATATGTTGCTACTTGAGTCAGTAAGGTGCTTTCGTACCGTAAATTAGCCTTGGAGTAAACCGATTTTCTCTACTCATGTTCCCAACCTTAACTATTATATAATTACTGGAACTGCCGAAAACTTATGGCCAAGAATTGTGAATGTAATATTTTATTTTCGAATTCTACACAGACCCACACTTGTATAAAAATGACCAAAATCAATTCCAAAGTTCGAACATGTAAAAGTGGTTAATGTGCATTTGACATTCGCTCTCTAGACATGTTCGCACTTACTCATCTCATAACGAGGTTACACGTTCAAATCGTGGTTATATAATGCATTAACTTATTGTTTATACATGTAAGTTTAGGTTTGTATATTAGTGTTATAATGGTATGGGCAGAAGTAGTGAGAGCGACTGCTTTCTGGCATGCTAACGAGCATCAACAGCTCTAGTGCCATTTAATTAACCTGTAAATAGGCTCTGGAGAGAGGGACACCATTTGCCGGCACTATTTAACCTGGGAAACTGTTCTTCCATCCCTACCACTTGGCGGTGTATGTGGTTAGCTGACAGGATTCCCTACCGCTTCCGAGGTGCAAGATGGTTCAGGAGTCGGTAAGTCCTGGGTTCGAAACCCGTCAAACGGAATTAAATATTTTAGGGATAATTAGGATTAATTGAAATGTAATGAGCAATTGCATAATAAACAATTACGACTACCGAGATAAGTATCTTTACCGAAAGTAATTAATATAGCGAAACTAAGTACATATACCGAGAGAGTAAATACACACTAAGTACACATCCTTGCCCGATCAATGCTCACTCGCAACTGAGGTGACCATCACCAATGTGTTTGTGTTATACATCCGCCATCTTGGATTCCCGCCATTAAACTAATATTTATACCAGCTAGAGCGTAACATCAAGGTACTAGGGCCAAGAATGCCATAAGACATTTTATAAGCACAATTGACCGCCATTCCCAAGTGGTTTCAAATTCAGAAGCAAAATTCACAACATACACATCACCCCCGACAACAAACAGAACCGTAGGGTCAAACACACCCTAAGCCCTTTTATAAGCATAGTTTGCCGCCATTCAGTATCCACCGAAGTTGCAGACACCGAATTCATAACACAGACATAACCCCCAACAACAAATAGAGCTGCAGTCTCAAAAATCTTAAGCCTTCTTATAAGCATACTTTCCCGCCATTTCCAAACTGTTTAAAACACACACCAAATTCATAACATAGACATCACTCCGACAACAAACAAGACCGTATGGCCAAACACACATAAAGCCCTCTTACAAGGATAGTTGACCACTATTTCCCATCCATTCTTCCTTCAATGATAGTAGTGTAACAGTTGCTTACAACTCGACATGCGAAAAAGCGGGCATACTATGATTTGAGATACAGAACCAACTGGAAAAAAAAATACAAGCTCTATGGTAAATCGCTTACCTTTAAATGTACTGCAATTGCAAACAACGATAAATTTAGTATGACTTTTTATAAACAAAGAATCCTATTCGGAATAGTTCTTGATGTCGTGATTGAGGGTATACACTAAACCAATAATACAATGGTTGCAAGATAATAAATATATATAGTGAGCATAATACACAAAAATAAAATTAAATATTGGTATGAGGAAATGTGCTATGTTCGGTTTTTATGACTGGGCGGTAGGGTGAGCGAGGTTGTGACATTACAGGATCCTCAATTTTTATAATTTTGTGGGCCTGGGTGGTAAGGGATTGGGAGAGGTTTTTTGGGTGTTGGTTGCGGTGGTTGTTGGAGGGAGAGAGAGTGACGTGACGGAGCGAGGAGGAGGGGTGTAACAGGGAAGGGTTTCGCGGGTGGGGGAGGGTGTGGGTGTGGTGTGGGGGTTCGGTGGGGGAGTGTGGTTGATGGAGCAAGGAGAAAGGGGGGAATTTGGACTTTTGTGCATAGTTTGCGGGTGGTGGATAGTTACGGGTATGTTGAGGAGGATGGTGGTTGGCGGATGGGTAGAATGAAGGGGGAGTGGTTGTTGAGTGGTTGGTCGGTGAGGGGGAAGGATTGTTTTCGGTGAGGAGAAGGATTTTGGTATGTGGTGAGGTGATGGGTGTTGATGTGTAGTGAGGGGATGTGTGTGGTGGTGTGTGTAAAGGGATCGGGGGTGGTGTGTGGTGAGGGGATGGGTGGTGGTGGGTGTTAATTTTTATAAATTTGAATAAATTAATATTTTTATTATAATATTTTTAGAAAAAATCTGTTTTTAAAATCATTTATATGAAACTAATCTCTAGGTATGACGTGGGGCGGGGGGGGGGGGGAGGATAGCAAACTGGCATGCATCCCTGGCTGTGATGCAAACTAATATGGCGACTGCGCCGACAAACATTGCCACCAGTCGCACCTACCAATATGGCGGACGAATCCTGAATTCTACTCATGAAGTCCTGCACCATAGGCCCCATATATACATTAATGCTGTGTTACATTATATTATGAATATTTCTGGAGTATTGTGCTTTAAGTATTTTTTTATTTTCGTTTAAGCGTACTGTGTTATGCTTATAAATAATGTAACTGCTTTATGAATTGTATGTGTATTTGTTAGAAGATTGCATTAAATTCCAGTATCTATGGACTTGTGGCATGAGTACACTTTGGCACGCGTGATTCCGCTTCTGTATTTCTCGTGTGTAAGCAGTAACACAAGTTAGGGCACGAAATTTATGCGGGTGCACAGCTGTGCAACCGCATCAACTACGAAACTCAATGAACTGGGAAGAAATAAAACACTTAGGTTTTCAGAGAACTGGAACTTAAATTTAATTTTATATATCATGTGGTTGGGGGTGTTACTGTTCGATAAAATGTAGGCCCTAGTCGAATGGGCAGGGTCTTAGAAAGGTGGAAGCATCTTATCCACGTCTCCTACCCACATTGTACTACTGCGTACCCAGTCCGTCTAACGTCCACATCTAATTTTCTAACGTCCTTATAGGCTGCTCACGGCCAATCAAGCACATTTTAATGCCCTGCTTAAAAGTTCCTTTAAGTTTATTTGTAGCCTATTGTTAGTACTAAAATTGCCTTGTCACTAATAAACACAGTTCATTCTGCTAACGCCTGGGGGTACAATCAAATATAAGCCCGTTGGTAGGGCTTTAAAATGTGCTCATTTCAGAATTGAAAACCCAGACTTGGAGTACACACCGAAACAACATGTAGAACCTGCTCAGAGGGGCCACGGTGGTGTAGCGGCCAGACTACTCCCATCACACCTAAGGGAACCAGGCTCGATTACCGGCGGGTCACTCCTGGAATTTCGTATGTGGGAATCGTGCCGTTCAATGCCACTGGTTGGCGGGTTTTCTCGGGAATCTCCCGTATCCCCCGCCCTTGCATTCAAGCGCTGTTCCATACCCACCTCGGTTCATTCTCGTCGGCTCTCAATAGAGCCACCCAAATCTCTCCACTTCCCCTGCTTAAACGATTTTGCATTTTAAAACTAAATATTTGTATTTCTCAGGAGAGAAACTCACGGTTGACTAAGTAAAATATCCATACCTTCCAGCAAACCATTTAAAAACAGTACGCTTACGCTACGTGGCTGGATTCTGCACAGCGCATGTTAAAAGTGTGTTGTCCCTCATAATCATGCCAGTTGAGATCGCTTTAATAGTTTTTGTGTGCGTTCTTCAGCTGGCACCGTTTCAGTACTAAGTGCATTTTATTTTTATAAGATATAAGCTTTTCCCATTAAATTTTTGTTCAAGTGCAAGAATATTCCTCTTGAAAAACGATACATTAACATCTGATAAATTAAACTAATATTTATACTCTACCAGCTTAATTCCGTAGAATGGCGCCCACAAAAATAACTGGATACTAGCTGTTAATAATATTATGCTTTATTTTGGAGATAAAGATATGAGAATCATTCAGTCAATAAATTTTCAAATTAACTTAACCAACGCAGAATAATTCAGATTGTATGGCGCACTAAAAATGTCTACATGTAAAAAAAAATACCTATACTTCAGATAAAAATGTGACTTAAACTCAAGCGATTTGTCGAGTAATATCTTACGATTTTTGTTTTCTAGGTATTACCAATTATACCCCCATTCTGGACGAGGACTTATAGACACTGCAAACAATTAACAAATATGTACAAATTATTGTAATAGCAAATTATTAGCAGCAGACCCGTATTCAAACTCTTCGGCAAAAAACACATATACTCATCTGATACAGAATGTTCTAGTTTACGTAATTGTTTCCTATCACGAACGTAATTTTTAGTGTATCAGAAGTCACCCTCAAAAATTACACATGCCTCTTACCATAGTCCAGTTTTCAATCCTCTATTTCCAGTCATCTTATAATACTGTAAACCAACTACCTGTATTGAGATGAAGTATTTCGAGTCTGACCATAAACCCATTCCATCGGTCCCCAGATATCTACTGACGAATCGGGAAGCAACAGTATTTCTGTAGCATCAGTAATTGTAAATTGTTATATTAATGTAACCCGGCGGTGTTGTTTCCCCAATTAAAACATGTGTGAAAACATTTGAAACGTTCTTCTGGAAACAAATTTTATTTTTTAAAGTGACATCTCGTCCAAATAAGCAACTTGAATCGGCCTGTGCGTGCAGTCCAACATCGCAAACGGACAATTTTATTCCACGTTTCTTGCCATGGTATATTCGCAATATATCCACACTTTTGAATCAAACCTAAAAGCTATACTTTGTAGGACGAGTTTGGTTGTTTTATTAAATACGTCATCACAAGCGTGATTATATATTTGTGTTACCATAAAGGTATCTTAATTTTGCTTAAATTTAACTTTTACTAATAAGTTATATTGTCTTTATAAATTATAGTATTCCATTCGTTATTAATATAAAAAACAGGGAGAAAATGTATGTTGTTGGTAAAACCTAGCAAGATATAGTTCTCACACAAAACATTTTAAAGTGAGTGCGCAGGAATATGGTGCATTGTCTCTTTGGTGTAATTTTCTTTTTTTCTTTTTTTCATTTTTAAAGGTTTGATTCATAACGTGTGAATAAATAACGAATATACTATAAGATCTACTTGTATACACGGTGTGTGTTCTTCCGCCTTATGTAAAACTAACTTTGCCCCGGGCCTCATCACCTTATTCATGTGTCGGTGAAGTGAAACCGTGAAATTATTATAAAAGTAAATATTGTACAAATCTGCTCATTATAACACTTCGATATATGAAGAAATAACAGAAAACGAGAGAAATAATTTAAATTATCACAAATGGTTACCTAACACTTTTTATTCGACGCTAATATATGGAACTATTTTCCCCTTCATCGTTACCAATTTTACTGGGCACATGTCACTCAGTGCGCCCGTTAAAATATACTTTCTACCAAAAATTAATTGGGCACCTGTCCACAATGCTTGCTCGGTGGTTGTCATCCCGTTAGAATCTCGTAGGGCCACCTCTTGCGGCTATAACCTGTCTGGCATGCTCTCTACGAGTGTTTGCAGGACATCCACGGGGATTCGTCGCCATTCCTCTTGCAACCATTCCATGAGTTGAGCAATGGACTTTGGCCACGCCTGACAAGCCCTCACCCGGCGATCCAATTCGTCCCGAAGATGTTCTATAGGGTTGAGGTCGGGGCTCTGGGCGGGCCAGTCCAATCGGCGAGCATTGTTGTCGGCGTACCATTGCATAGTAGCCCTTGAAACACGGCACCTGGCATTGTCATACCGGAAGTAACACGCGTCCATTCCGCAAAAACGCTGCAATGTTGGGAGCATTTCATTATCCAGACTGTTACAATAGGCCTCTGTGTTCATGCTACCACGGACAAACACCAGCGGTCCTACGCCGAAGGCCGTGAAACGCAAGTCAATTGACGTACTGAATCACCTATCTTCACGGGTGACCAATTAATTTTTGGTGGATAGTGTATATGCAGGTAGGAGCAGTGACTTTTTTCCAAGGTTGATTTCAAAAGTGATCATTTTATCGAGAACAGCCTTTAGAGGTGATACTTGTCCTCGCAGCGACCACAGAGGCGACGGCACGTCTAAGCGCCACTTTCGTCTTGGTGGTGTCAGCGGCGCTGCATCCCTCCTGTCAGCAGCGGGGAAAGCTGTTGTCAGCGCCAGGTAGCGGATACTTGAACTGGGGTGGTAGCGGGGAGTCCGCTGCCTGCGTGCCGGCCACCGTGGAGACAGCGGGATAGTTTCGAGCCAACACGGCGGAAATTTGAAACAACGAACTTAACTCGTACCAACAGTTTGTTAGAGGCTGTTCACTATAAAGTGAGCACTTTTTAAATCAACCTTAGTAAAAAAGTCACTGTCTTCGCATGCATATATTTTAATGGGCAAACTGAGTAATATTCGCCCAGTAAAGTTGGTAACGATGGATGGAAATTAGTTCCATATCCTAACGTGGAATAAAATGTGTTAGGTAACAATTTATGATAACTTGAAATTATTTATTTTGCTTTCTGTTTTTGTTAATGTATCGAAGAGTTAATGTTAATGTTAATTTCACATAAGGCGGTAAGATACACAACATGCATACAAGTAGATCTCAAGCAGGGAAAACGGAAGATCCCAGAGAAAACCCGCTGACTCCAGTGACATCGCCCGGCACAATTCCCACATGCGAAGATCCGGGAGCAACCACGCTGTGAATAGGATCCGGTTCGCCTAGATGAGAGGCTAGTATTCTAACCGCTACACCACCGCGACCTCTTCGATACCGGAATCGGCCTAAGCTTGTTCCGCGATATGTGCTCGATGCACTATATTTGTAGTGTATTCGCAGCACCATCGCACTTTTTGTACCAAATCTTTGAAAAATCACCCCATGTATGACGTGCGCGCTTGTTCCTCAAATATATAATTTACCACAAGAGTTTTGTACTTATGTTAACATTAACGTATCTAATTTGTGATTATATTCTGCTTATATTTTATCTGTAAATTATAATAGTTAAAATATAATTAATACAAATATAACAAAGAGGAAATGGGTGTGTTAGTAATGCCTAGTAAGAAATAGTCATCGTGAAAAATATTAGAACGTTAGCCTACGGCCCGTTGTCCTTTGGTGTAATTTTCTAGACTTGCTTAGTTTTGTTTGCATGAGGCAGAGGAATATACTGAAAGTAGAACTTCAGCTAGTCTTCCAGAAAAGTTGTAAGTAAAGACAACTGAACTATAATACATATAACACTTTAACATAGTTTACACTGACTGGTACAATACTTTAACATAGTTTACACTGACTGGTACAATACTTTAAAAGTGCGTTGCGTAGTTTGTGTGTGACACTCTTTTGCCATTTGTTACTGTTTAGTCAGTATGTACTTCACTTAGTCTAGAAGTTTTAAAGCGAAGGTAAACAAAGGAGCATGTCGAAAGTTACACATCTGGAGTGGACACTGTATACGGCTGCCTGCTGTGCGGAGTAAATCTATTTTTCAGACTTTTTCTCAGGCTCGACTAAAAGAAAACGAACACAGTTAATCCTAGCCTCGCGGAGTTGAAAAACTTCCACTCTGGCGAGCAGAAACTTTCCTTTTAATGGACGTGTGGTATAAGCGAATCTAATGAGGACGGAGCGTCAACATTAATTCTTTAATTTTACCTCTTAAAACATTCATGCTAGAGTTTTTTCTGAGAGTATTTTGAATTTGAGACTAATTTCAGCCATCCAGAGCACCGGCAATGGCAAATTTCCCTCCTGTTGTCCTCCAGTAACATGTATAAACAAATGACGGACGAAAAAACAAACATGGCAGTCGAACAAAGTGAGAGAGACAGTAACATGTATAAACGAATGACGAACGAAAAAAAACAAACTAATATGGTCGCCTCCAGTAACATATAAATAAATGATGTAAGAAAAAACAAATATGGTGGCATACGATAGAATGAGTATTGGTTGGGGGGGGGGGGTGATGGAGTCAGTCGTCTGTTGGACGTGGTGCTGGGAGGATCTCCGGAGATGTATTTTTTTAAAATAACTTTTTACAAATAAGTGTGTACAATAAACATCATCATTGGGTTATTACGTCCAAGCTTCACAAACAACGAAGCGACTGACGAAGGGTTTTATTTTTCATGGTAAAACAGTTTCTCTCCTCGGTCAGCCGCTGTCGAGAATCAATTATGCCACAGTTGATAGAGCACCTATAAAAACCACGACCAAAAAATCTCTGCCTGTAACTGCGTAAACATTGCCTTTCACAAACGCAGTCAAATTGTAAATGTTGTTAAAAAGAACATCGTTATATAACCTAGCGTTTCATTAAAAGTGTAATTTTAATTTTATTTATATATAGAAATATGTTATTGAAGATGGTGTATTTTTTGTTTCGTACAGATCCAGATATGAATAAAACTTGGCATATTACAAAATATTTTTATTTGGTTATTTTATCTTCAAAAGTTGTTAGACAGTTACAAGCAATCAACTATTAGAAAAACAGGAAGACACAAAGTAGACAATTCTTATTTAGTCACTTGTGAAAAGAATTTACTCAGTATAATGTTAGCAAAATCCATCGTCAATAAGTTTAAAGGCCGTAGAACGGATGGTTCGCCAAAGTAGATGTTATGCTGTTTCTATCGGTGTTAAGTTGCAACTGAAATAATATATCGAATACGATAAAATAGACCGTGTGGCATGTCATCTGTAACCAGATAATAATAACCTAACTACCTGATAGTTTTTACCATCCACGTGACTTCAATGAAGATGATGTTATTTTAACTTTTATTTCCGTTTTAGAATGCTGGCTAATACTTTTACATCTGTACAGTTTTCGTGTGTGATTTTAAGTTTGTTCAGTATATGAGCGGGTCCCTGCCCCTGCCCATTCCGATTTGCCAGTTAACGTAACCAGTGAGCGTTAATTAACATTTATATAGAACATGTCCACTCGCAAACAATTCCTTCTGACTGCGCGAAAACTTTCCGTGAGCATTACCATTAAATCACTTGTACTCAAGTGGAACTGGCTGACAGAACAAAACACAGGCAGACAAAATATTCCCTTAAATCCAGAACACATTTACTATGATACCTACTTGAAAAGATACTCTCATCAAAATTAAAAAGAAATCCTACGTTTATTAACATAAACTCATAACCAGAAAACATCAATTACTGAACCACAATATTTAAACTCAGAAAAATGACAAATACAACTGGATGACCTATGTAAATAATTTTATGCTGCTCTTGTTATAGACCTTTTGAAAAATAGTTATTTTACTTCTCAGCAATGTACCTTTGACGTATCACGGGCATCGAACTAAGCTAAACAAAATAAGTATGTCGGTCATACTGCATACCTTTTCTTTTTTTCTTAAAATTTTCCGCAATACAATAATTGATTAGTCTGCTGAAATACCAAATCCCGACACTCGCAACACTTTCCCTAGATATACAATGTAATTCTCTACTTGACATGTAACCACAGTTACTCCCTACCTAGAGGTTTTTTTCAGTCGTAAAAACCTGAACAAAACCAGCTAACTTGAAAATGACGCCATTCGAAAAACGGCCAATCACATGACAGCTACTTCGTCTAACGAATCAACAATTATGGGTTGTCATAGCAACGGCCTTCTCTCCTAAACGTAAATATAATTTGACTGAAAATTTACATGCACAAATAAACAGAAACATACATATCTAAAATTAGCATTAAACATTGCAAAACAAATTATCCTGAATATATGCAAAACTATATAAATAATCACTGACACATGAGATATCAATAAAAATAATAAATTATCATTTCATAAAATATTACGTTTACTACTAAAATATCTGACGTCTGAATGTAAATTAGGTGGCTATGTCCCTGACGTTACATCGACGTGAAAATAAACGTTTTGTTCCCTCATAAAATTATAAATATTACTTTCCTTGCACTTTTTTACTGTTAGGCATGATTATCTTTTTAGAGGAAACACATTTAGCATTTTAAACTAATTAATGACAAGTAAATACGTTAACAAATGCAGACTGGGTTCATATATAAGCCTACATATGGGTATGCAACTTGCAGAACTGATAAGCTGTCCGTTGATTATGTAGTGTTTTGCGGTTCCTAAGCAAGATATGATGGAATTTTTCCTTGTAGCTTCAAACTTTACAGTAACGACCGAATATTTTTTTTTGTGATGTTTACATTTTCATGAACATTCCTCAAAATACAAATTTTACTCTCATAATTAAATATAACTGTTGTAACAAAATGTAGTCTATTTTGTGGGTAGATTGGTGATACCAACACAATTATACTCTTTGGTATTCACAAGAACATCTCAGTTGTAATTTATGTGATATTTTCTTATCGGTGCACTTAGAGTAAAATCTTTTTTAACATCACGAAAAAAATTATATATTTTTGAGAAGAATAGTAATCATCCTTTCCAGTATAACTACCACAAGCAAATTTTGTCGAAAAGTAAATTTAATTGCTTGGATGTTATAGGTTTAACAGCTGGACTATAGTAAATATGACGTAAAATATGAACATAGGTTCTTAATATTTGAAAAAAAAGGGTTAAACGAGTAGGTATTAGCATAGGCGAATGACATACAATATGTCTTGAACAACTGTCACTAATAATCTAGGCACAGTAGCACTGCTTAACGCAAGTAAGTAATTGCTTCATTGTGACGAACATTGATAACTTGAAGTTAGAAAACATATAATTCGTTTATGTGGCACTTATTTTCTGGCCACGTATAAAGATTGACTGTAATATGATAAACGGTATCTTATATCGCGATAGCACAGATTAAATCGTATTCTACAATTACATGAAGGGATATGCTTACCGTGAAGGGATTGTATACCGTGAACCAGGCAATATATAGGTGACATAAGAGGTTAAAAATAAAGTTTTGTAGTAGATTGTAAGTAAGCATTTCTGCCTGGAAATTGTTGAACTTTTTCAACACTCTGGCATTCACAGTGCACGGATTAAGTACAAATGTTTTGGTTCCATACGTACCATAACCTGGTACGTTTAATAAATGAGCCATCATTAAGTTTTTGAATTTCTAGGACTCTTTGTTCGGCGTGTATACATGGTATCACGCTATTTCAATCAAGTTTCCAATCTCCCCTCCCCTAATTGTCCTGTTTCTTTACGCTAAATTAAACACTTCTCGTAAAAAAAGATGTATCATTTATGTTCCACCCTGTATTCTACACTCACACACACATACACACACACAAACACTTTTTTTTGCAGTAAATTATTTTTCTAGAGAAATTGTTTATGTGCGTGCGTGCACTTATGTGTGTGCACGCGCTTTTAACAGCCGACTAAATGAAACATGATTAGGTGCATATATATATATATATATATATATATATATATATATATATATATATATATATATATATATATATATACATACATACATACATACGCACACGAAGATCTCTCGGTGCCTGTGTTTTGTTTTTTAACGCGGCGCTCTTAGCTGTAAGGACTTACCGCGCCTCGGCCTCCCACTAGGCTGGGAAGAGGGATCACGCCCTCTCATCGCAGGAGACCCTGATTCATGCCTGCGTTGTCCAGCGCCCAAAGCCCAAACATTGATGCGCAGCCACATCAGAAGTCACCCTTCCTCCAGGTTCTGAGACCCTTGCACTCAGTCACCAAGCGGAGGTCTCGCTGGGGATTATCCAACCCCTAGTGCCTCTCCAGGGCACCACGGGACCAGATTGCCTGCTCACCGCCTGGTCGGTCATCGAGAGTGTGAATCTCTCCAGACCTCTCCCAGCATACGGGGTTAACCCTTGCCAGTACGAGTCCAACCTCAAAGATCGGCCACAGAAGAGAACCTCCGGTGTGGCCAACCGATCGTTGCGTACTTCCACTTAATTTCCATGGCACTTGTGGGTTGTCAGCAAACGCCCCTCCCCTCCCCCCTCCAATGACCAGATTCAAGCGAGCTAGAAAGATCCCACTGCTTTTCCCCACGGTTGAGGGATTATCCACCGGGCATAATACTTACACCCGTGACAGGCCGGTTGCTCGCCTGATCCGGCTCTGCCCACCGATACAAGTAAATGAGGATGAGTTACAGCAGCCTGGCGCGGCATGCTTCTCCCTGACCGGGAGAGACCCCCCCCCCCCCCAGGTAGTAAGCAAGCCCTCGCTCTGGTTTGGAAGCAACAAGACAAATGCTTTCAGTCATTATTCTCCGACTGAGCAGATGCTTCCTTATTTCATCACTGCCTCCAAGCTGTTAC
The DNA here is from genome assembly GCA_029891345.1 of Dryococelus australis. NCBI lineage: Eukaryota > Metazoa > Arthropoda > Insecta > Phasmatodea > Phasmatidae > Dryococelus > Dryococelus australis. The sequence goes on from CM056993.1 coordinate 266,807,037, forward strand.
CATCGCCACCACATTGTCACCTGCCGGTGCACAGTAGGAGCGGATCTAAATCCGCCCACTGAACCATTGCCATACAGTTGAACATCCTAAATGGAAGTTTCAGTATTGGGCCCCAACAGCCTGAATGCCAAGTGGTCCAACACCCCGCCGTATGGTCGGGCCTAGGTACCATCTATCGGCCCAAGCCATCACAGCAGAGACCCCTGTGCCTGACGCAAGGAAGAGTGAAGAGATTTGGATGGCTCTTAACACAGAGGTATTGATAGCCGATTAGGGTGATTGATGAGTATGGAGCAGCGCCGGAATGAATGGCGGGGGAAACAGGAGATCCCGGAGAAAACCCGCCTATCAATGGCATCGTCCGACACGATTCTCACATGCGAAAATCCGGAGTGACCCGGCCGGGGATTGAATTCGGATCGCCTTGGTGGGAGGCGAGCAGGCTAACTGCTCAGCTATCGTGACCCCCCGACGCAATGAGTCAGGTTCCCATAGGACCCGGGTGACGGAGCCAAATTTGCGAATCAGGGGTGGCATAAAAATTCTTGGGTCGCCATGAGTGGGAAGAGGCTATAAGAGGTGCGTCCTCCACCTGTCCATTGGGCCACGCGGATGTAACTGGACTCGGCTACTATAGCCTGGTACTGCCACACCACCTCAAACGTCCTGAATCCTTCCTCCCAAACTACATTATCACTAAAAATGATCCTGATCTATACTTCGCAAGGGAGTAGCGCCTCCATCATACCCCCAGGTGCATTTTATTAACATAACATACAGTTATTATTGCTCCAGTCCTCAGCTGATCGCCATCACTGAACTCTATGATAATAATACTTATTGTTTGAGTGTTTGGCTCAGCCTAGTGGAGTCTTAGCGAAGTGTGGTCCACTGTCTGCCTACCAGTCGGCTCTGAATACCCCTATGGTAATCTGTTGTTATAATATTCTCAATTATATGAATTGTGCCATGTCAGAAACATAGGCACGCCGGTGCTATCTTCCAACCACTGCTCGCACGAGTCCTTTCCCACCGTGACCAGTTGCCAAGAAAACTCTTGACATGGCTCGGAGGTCACCCCATGCTACTCCTTACTTTTTATGACACTTGTGGGTTTTCCTGAGGCCCTTTTGTTCGGGAAAGATGCACGCCAAATCCCGTGCGTAAGACCGGCCCACATCCTCTCCGGCTCACCAAGCTTCTTATCCATTTCCATTAAGTCTTTGCGTCCTTCACTAAGACCCAGACTTTTGGGCCCCAATGGTCTGACTGTAAAGGAGTCAACCTGCCCGTCTCCCATGAGAGCCGTCGCTATCTGCCGTGACTGCACTCTTCTGAGAGGTAGAATCCCCTTTTAGCTATAAAGCTTGTTATAGGGAACACCACGGGTAGCCCACGTTTGCTGGCTCTTGAAAGAGTCGCCCAGCGATACCATGATGAGGTGTGGGTCCCAAGGTCAGCAGAGGCTATAGGCTTGTGCATGAATGACTATTGCTGCAACCATGTTTCATACGGGCTCCAATACTAGGGCTTGACAGTAGCCCCGACATTTCATTGCCCATATACTCTCTCCAAAGGGCGGAGTGCTGTTCCACGTCAGTGAAGGGAAGTCCTATCCCTTAGTCTCGGGCGTTCCCACTGGGCCTGAACCCCATACGTGATATATTTCTTTACGCCCTTTAAACGCCGGTTTGCGCTGCGCTAATCCAACATCCGTGCCACCAGAGAAGACTCAGTCATTCCACCTGTCACCTGTCAAGACTAAATCACCGGGCATAGTCACATGGTTGCCTCCTGGCATATCATGGACAGCCTTACACCGATTACAGGCCGGTTTCTCTACCAGACCAAGACCTTCCAGAATCTGGTATGGTGGCCACCGCACCTTCTCCCTTCAGTACCTTCCACCGGAGAGGGAACTCCTACCACCCGAAAGTGATCACAGCCCCCACAGGGTGTTGGGGCACCTTACACCCCCATGGACCTGTCACCCGGTATCCAGGTTCTAGCGTTGGCACCCTTAAGAGAGTCATAGTTACTCCCGCCAGGTGCATTTTATTGCAAGAAACGAGTGTGATTTTTCGCGGAAATATGTACGCATGTTTATTGTTCTGGATATTTTTTAAGTATTACGATTTTTACTCGCCATACCATTTCTGACATAAGTAGTTGATTTCAAGGTATAACTTTTTCAAACTTTAGTTCAAATGAAGTAGATTTATGTTACATGCAGAAATATGTGCATACTAAAACAAATATTACTAACTTGACATAAAACGTAACTGTAAAATAACTTTCCTTATATATCTAAAGAAGAAATTTAGACTTTTTTTTTCTGAAAGACTTTTGGTTTTATAATGCACTATTACAGTCGAAGAAAATATCATTTTTCAAAATATACAGTGAGAAACATAATGAGTTTTATATTTACATTCAAGTCAACAGACGCAAAAATGTTTTATATTAACTTTTTTATTTGGTTTAGAATGATATTCCTGGTGTTACTTTCTTAGAATCTAGGAACTCAGAGTTTGTTGTGTGAAAGAGAGAGCAATTATGTGCTGAGATACTCAAAGTGCAATTAAAAACTTAAACGGCCTACATCGGCGCTCGAGGTAAAACTATTACACGTGATTTTATGAAATGTCCAATGCTATGGATCGGAAAAATAATTGTTGTTTAGAAACTTAACGTGTGTGTATTGATGAAATAAATTGATGTAACTTATGATAATAATACTGTATTATAATGAGAAAATAAAAAGTAAAAATTTCAAACCTGAGACTTGAAAAAAAAACAGAATATATTTAAATTATTTGGTTCAATGGCTTGAAGTGTATCACTTAATCTGTTTACTGCAATCTTCATGATTGTATAACATTTTTTTTCCGTTTGGGCATTATGTTTAATTTGCCAGTTTCTGGAACCTGGTTCTCAGGCAAACTGTTTGTTTGTCTAGGTTTTACTTGAATTATTTAAAACGCTCAGCCAAGTGACAAAATACGAAGTGCAAACGTTATTGCCTGCCGTCCTCAGGGCAGTACTGCAATGAGAGGAAAGTCGGCAGAACAGTTCACTGCCGGTGTCATTCTGAAATGTGACTGTCTCAAGTTTCCTGTGAGGTTAGAGCAGTCTTCCAGTCCAGTCCAGTGCAGTCCAGTTCAGAGCAGTACAGTGCTGATCGAGTTCGCCAACTTTTATTTGGCTTCGGCAGTAGGCCGCACTGTGCTCGCGATAGGCCATCCTAATTAAAGTGCGTTACAAAGAGCACGAAAAAGTCATTTACACGCGCAATACCGAGCGAGGTGGTGCAGTCGTAACGCACTGTACTCGCATTCGGGAGGACCCGGGTTGGATTCCCGGACCGGCCATCCTGATTTCGGTTTTCCATGGTTTCCCGGAATCACTCCACGCGAATGCTGGGATGGGTCCTTAACAAAGGCCATGGCCGATTATTTCCCCACTCCATCTTCCCTGTGCTATTTGCACAGTTTATAATGACCTTTCTGTCGACGAGACGTTCAGCCCAACTACACGCGCAATATGCGCAGACGCAATAAAATGCTGAAAACCACGCTATATTGTATTTAAAGCATAGCATGATTTTGCACAGATAGGCTAAGAACGGCAAGTTCTTTTAAATGCCGATAATAGTAAAACGTAGATAAAACCATATACTGCATCACCTAGTTGTAGGCCTACACTGACAAATAAATATCGAAAGAAATACAAGCACGTATTAACAGGTTAAAACACACAGCACTTTTATAATAAGTTATTTCTGTGCATGTGTTAGTAAACATAAAGAATCATGAATATTATTCTATGGTTAATCAAAGTCATTAACATTAAATAAGAACGGAAGAAAAACACATATCCTGCAAGTTGTAGATAATTATACCAGACTTAGTTACAAAATGTACCTCACATGTCGATTTTTTAAAATTAAATAAACTGTTTACAATCAAAGGGCAACTGCCAAAATGTTCTTATCCGATTCTTTAAACACGATTTTAAATAAAACAACATAAATAACAGCAAACGTATTATTCTGAAAGTTGTGCTAGAAGGATTTGAATTATTTCAGTAACAGTTTTAAACACGTACTTAATTATATGACAAAAATAGACGTATGGCAGGGATTCGTAACAAGCGTTCGCGAGCTGTTAAGTCAAATACTGAATGATTCTAAACTACTGATATAAGAGAGCGGGAACTCTGCTGATTTGATCACTTTTCATTGCATAACGACTTCGTCCTAAACGAATCCTTTATTAAACTGTACTTGTGAAAATTATTACTTTCTATTCCGTGATCAAATAACCCGCTTATAACAAAAAAAGCGTATACCGCTTTCCCATTGATTAAAGTTCGCATAAACTAAGCTCATTAGCCAGGTACTGGCATTCACTGAAGCTTCTTATAACGATACAAAGATCTTCGCTGTCATAATGATTAGCATCAAATCAGTACTCGATCAAGCCACTTTGTAGCAAGGCCGTTAGAAAGTAGAATTTTCAATACTGCTTACCGTGAGTTCGATTCTGGGTCTTACTTTACACGAAAAATATATTTTATTGGACCGTTTCAAGCTAATAGGTTACTTATTGAAATCCAAAGCGTCGTTCTTATACGCAATGTTTCATTTTTCCTTTTAGAATTTTAAACATTTCTAATACAATTACTATTATGGGACGTATGCTTCAGACTCCAGTATTGAGCCTTATTAAGCAGAAGATTTAGCTGTATTTTTATTTTCCTTTTAAGTAAAAAAAATATATAAGCCTGCCTCCAAAAATCAGTGAAAATAATTTCGTCCATAGTAATAATCCTGTTTGAAGCAAATGTGCTTACTGCATCTTCCCTACTGTAATGCTTTTAAGTAATATAATTAATGTAAAACGCATGGTCCTAAAAAATAGGCCATCTTTCTCAATAATTTAAAATTTTACTTTTTATACAAAGATGTAATTAAGGATGAGTTTGAGAGGCAACCATAAATCGTCGTCCGAATTCTGATCGCATCACAAACCTCTGATGCAAATATTAACGATTAATTTTCATGAGTACAGAATAAATAAAAACAAAACTTGTAGACTGGTGTTATAGCGAACTAGGAGATAAATTTTCTCCGTCAACATAATAAAGTTCAAAATAAATATTTAAGATATAAATTTTTCGTGTAAAATTTTGACATCAGTAGACTGATAGATTTACTATTGCACTTCAGATATTGTGAAGCGTATACTGCGTAAAGTTCACAAACAGTTATGCGTACCCACACAATGCTACAGCGTTAGGATAGGCGCTAAATATATGTAAGATACAAAATGTAAAATGTGTGTACATATACAAACTTGAAATGTTTGAAAATTTTGGCATGTTAATTAATTTTTGTAAGGAATTTCGGTTGCCATAAACACATTAATTTGCTGGGTTTTTCCAATAAGTATGAGTACATGCTAAAACATCTAGTTGCCAACTTGCACTCTCAGTAGAGTAGGCTAGCAGACTCTGTAGATAAAGCATTCAATTATTCCTGTCAGCTTCAGTAACTCCAGCCCGAACCAAACTGCCTACGGCACTCACGAACACGTAGGCCTATGTTAGTGTGAGTGTGATACAGAGATGAAATTTACCATATTCTTCAGTCATATGAAAAAAAAAACCTTTCTTATTAACCACAACAAACAAATAAATGTAGAAAAAGGTGCAGCAATTTAAAATGAATGTGTAAATATCACCTAGGCAGCTGCTGATCAAAACCTAGTTCACACCTACGCTGAGCTGAAGACACACTTACCGTACTTCACACCTTCGTTCAGGATCTCACATAGTAGGTACACCATTTCATACCAAGCAACACAGATAATGAAAATGTAAATATCACCTAGGCAGCTGCTGATCAATGCCTAGTTCACACCTACGCTGAGCTGAAGACACACTTACCGTACTTCACACCTTCGTTCAGGATCTCACATAGTAGGTACACCATTTCATACCAAGCAACACAGATAATGAAAATGTAAATATCACCTAGGCAGCTGCTGATCAATGCCTAGTTCACACCTACGCTGAGCTGAAGACACACTTACCGTACTTCACACCTTCGTTCAGGATCTCACATAGTAGGTACACCATTTCATACCAAGCAACACAGATAATGAAAATGATCAACTCAAACGAGAAGTAGGGGACAAGGTATTTCTACGCTACACTGAGGTAGACGATACTGGTGACTATTATATTTTGAAAATAGTACTTTATTCCAATATTTCATTTTATTATGTTTGCAATATTTTATGAGCAAAGTACTTTAAGAATCTGATGGCAATCGGCGAAAGCTAGAAGAGTTTAGCAACAACAATTTATCATTGCTGAAAGTGGTCGTGCCTAGCCTGCCTGCTGCCTATCATAATGTATGCGTAAGCTTGCCAGTGTCTCAATACTGAAACTTCCAAAAAAAATATAGGTGTTACTGTTCAAAAGTAATAAAATTTCGTTGCGAAAAGTTTAAAGCATTTAGTTATGTTGCCTAGCTCAGGGAAACACTCAAATCTCTCTCTGGTTTATCGTAGCAAAACTTAAGCTGGGATGCCATGTACTGAAAATTCAATATGGCATCGGGTAAAACTTCTAGGACTTATGGATGACGCCTACATGCACTTTATGTAGCTCATACTGAAGCATCTTATCTGTGATGATGTACGCAGCTCTCACAGTAGAAAATCAGCTTTATTATGTGAACTGTACTCGTATACTTCTCTCGTAGGATGTAGGGTAGGGCGGGGTACTTAAATACGTGGAGTTAATACTCTTCTGACACGTAGACGACGTAACTATCATTGCTACCACCTGACCAACTAAACCTAGCGAAAGGGGCAAATATTAGCGCACACTTAATCGCTTGCAAGTAGAATCAACCCTAAATGTCGCGTGGGAAGTATCGAACACCCTAAAAATCTAAATACATCCCTTCTCTCTACCCAACATTTGGGCAAGGGTCCTAACCTACGTCCGGTGTTGATGAAGGCTGGTGATCGAGAGAGCGTTAAGCTCAATCGGCTGACACTAGCTTAAGGGGGCCTAACCTGCCAGCCAATCATGAGTCAGGATTTGAACCTGCGGGCCAATGGGGACTCTTAACACTTCAAAAACCCCTCACGATCCACTTTTAACGGCCTAGCCGCTAAAATAACCTAGAGTACAAGGTCCCAAAATGGCGACATACAAAATAGTAAACCCTGAAATATTCACAGAAGGGAGACCAAAAATAAAAATAAAATTATTTACATACAAAGAAATACAAAAATGAAAACTAGCTAACTTAATCCTTTAAACATTGTATTATGGCCATCGTACAGCTAAATTAAAATAACCTAGGTGTGAAAAAAGCACAAATAAAATAAAATATATAAAAAAACCAAAATGTTACATTAGTGACATAAGTGGAAATATTAGCATATGACTGTACATTAAATATTATAACTTATACGGATAAAAAGTGTTAAAAATAATATATGTAAATAATATAGGTGGATGACGTACATTTGAGAGTGTTACTAACTTAAGGTTCGAAACAGCTATAAATACCAAACACCACATTCACTCCTTCAGGTTCGACATAATAATCAAGTCAGAAATAAATACTTGATTATTATAAATACAACAGAAAGAGAGGTGCTAGCTGAAAATTACTACTAATCGAACAATGTGTCTGGAAAAAAATTAAAGTTTTATATTTCTGGCTGGTATTGTGTGGATTTTAGTATCACCAGTAGATAAGGGACTTGAGAACTTGGGATAAGATCTGAAAACCAGCGTAGGAAATTATCAGATTAGTTGCTCCACCTCGATCATTCCGCTTGAACAATGGCCATCTTTAACTTCTATGGTGTCTCTCCTGTCACTGTAATTGTATAGAACCCGTCTATAATTTTACAGCTAATTCTTTGTAATTCTAGGGAGGTAAACGCGAACTTGGGATCTTTTTGTTATACCAACTACGACATCTATTTCGTAGTTATGTTGGTGAAAAAGAAAAGAACTTCGTTGGATGGTGGAAGTTGTGGTCGTATGAGGAAATATGGTTATACAAGACAAAAACAAACTGTGATAGTAATTTTAGGCGATTATCCAACTGTAGTATACTGTAAATTAATGACACTATTGTAGATAGTACGTACAGTTAGGTAGTTTAACTGGTTAACAGCCGGAGAGAAACTAATAACTTAAATAATCAAACTTTTTCATCTAGACAAGTAAACACTGGTCACTTATAATTAATTATCTGAATTTTTTTCAAATTATGATACGAAACTTTACAGAACATAAATTGATTTAATACTGACGCAATTTGTAATTAATATCAAATATAATTTACCACTAGGAAAGAAGTAAATGCCAAAAGTGAGAATAAAATAGGCATACACTCCACAGCCTGGTAATAAATAACGTTAAAAGTTATAAATCATTTTATCAAAATTCAAACCACGAGTTGTATCTCAATAAAAATGATGTAAAATATTAGACCGACAAATATTGCCTGCAGATTAATCACTAAAAAAGGCGAAAACATATATATGACTTCTTTTCTAAAGTGTATCCTAAGACTGGACTCACAACCATCCGTAGCTCCCGTCAGTCATCCGTCCGTCCGGCAATCATCCGTCTGTTTTTTATCCGTCAGTTGAAAGCGCCTCACAGCAATCCGCCCTCCGCCAAACCTTCTGCACGGCAAAATTTCAGTGTGACAACTTAACATCATGACCTTTCTTTAGTTGGAGATTATTTTGGTTGGATATACATTTTGATGGGAAAAATATTTTGGGGGAATAAGTTTTTGCTCTTAATAATAAATTATAATATTTATTTTTACATTTAAAATTCTTGAATTTACCACCAAATATAAATAAACACAACTCCACTGCCGTGCATTTTATTTCAAAGTGCATATTAATGTCCATGGAATGTAGTCAGAAGGCGCTAGCTCATCCGTCCGTCCGTCCGTCAAAAGTTACAGTTTGACAAATATTTGACGGATGGACGGATATGAAAAAAAAAACGTTACCTTGCAATTGGTTGAAGATCACGCAACGTCGGACGGATGGACGGACGACTGACGGAAGCGACGGATGGTTGTGAGTCTAGCTTAAGAGCGGTACATATTTTTTAAGTAGGACCTGAAGGACAAGTTTATTGCAAATATTTGAGATGGATCACTCACAGTCTAGATAATGTGTAGAGTTAATTGTGAGCTGTGGATTAGTAAGTTATCTTTTAAATCCCAAATATACTAAAACGTTTTATGGAGATTAAGTCGAAATAAGGGCAGGTAACCGTAATAATTTCCATTGCTGTGCGTCATTATGAAAGTCATGAACACTAGGTCATAATGGGTTGATTAGATTTTTAGTTTCCCCACAACCCGCGGCCAAAAATCTTCATCAACGGTAATACGAAGAGCTGTGTCTTCGGAAACCAGCTCATTATTGAAACTTAATGAAAAAAAAAATAATAGTCTAGGTTTTTATTTGGTACTACAATAATTAGCGTTCATAAATATTCAGGTTTTAATATTGAAGTCGGCTTATCATTGCGTGTAATCAAATATGTTCAGACTATAATGCAGATTTTGTGCGCAATAAGCACAATAAAAACCGTACTAAATATAAAAAAGAGGGTTGGATAAAAAAATAAAATTGAAACTATCATTAATGTATACAAACTTAATATTTGTTTTCTGAGGCGGACTAAATGCGCATATTATACTTCGAATCTCTTAAATAACGTAAAAGTTCATGGGCATAGATAACATTGATTTTCATAATTTACACTCAGTTATTCTACTTGCGAATAAAATTGTTGTGAAAATCAAACTGATCATCGGCCATGTCGCGGATTCCGTTTAAATATAAACTTGAGTTTGCTGCATTGGCCCCTCTTTTTCGAGAGAAATCCAAGAATCAAAAATATACGAATTAGTTTTGAGAATATTGGTTAAATCGAGGATGTATTTTTTGTTAGAAATCTAAAGCTATATATATATATATATATATATATATATATATATATATATATATATATATATATATATATATATATATATATAATACTAAAATAATAATAAAACTTATATATATATATTACTTGCAAAATGTCACTTACTGCTTGTAAGAATCACAGAGAAGGCTAAAATAAAACAAGACACTATTTTATCATCATGTACAAACGACAGCTTAACCACTCACCGTAAGTGCCACACACGAAATCACTTAATTTTTCACATGTACTTAGGCTACTTATGCTCCAAAACTCCCCAGCTTATGCTTTAGATTCGAATACATTAATAATTTACTCTGAAATTCCTGTCCCAAAACAGAATTCATCTGTCAATTAATACAGTTTCGTTACTTTTGCACTGTTCACATAATCTCCTCTGAGAAAAATGTTTCTCGCAAACTTGCCCCTACGGATAGGCCGCCATACTTTTTTTTATTCTAAATATATATATATTTTTACAAGAAAATTATTTTCATCAAGACTTAATTTTTCTTTGCTATTACATAGAATGCACGTACGTAGAGAACAACAACAGAACCTGCTGATATTCTGGTTATTTAGTTTTTTATCAGCAATGCTTAAAATTATTTTGTAAGGATATTTTGATTAAAATCTTAAACTTATATAAGATTATACACCACGCTGTTAATAATTAAATGGTTGCTTTCGTACTTCATGCTATTACCGCTCTTTGGAATGGGGTAGACTTAACAGCATCGTTCTATATAGTGTTCGTCACAGCGATACGCATTTGACAACAATGCTCTAAACCCGTCACTGAATAAATGCTCCTCCCGTGAGGCAAGTAATTCCTGATAGCTGGTTCTTGCATTAGCCCTGTTTTTTAACACTTTCTTATCGAGCGCGTGTCTTTGTTAGAGGACATTGTCTTATTCTAGTGGGCTGATGAGCTCTAGTTGAGATGAGTTGAGAGATTTGGGTGTCTCTTAACAACGAGGTCTTAAGAGCCGAGATCAGATATAGGATAGCCCGATACTGAAAGTCTGTGATTCGCGGGTAGACATCTACGGAACGCAGCGATTATCTCAAACCGTATCTGCGCTGAGGTGTTGTGAACTACAACTAGTCACGAAAATCGGATGTTCCCAATTATATACGTTCATTGGAACATGAAGGATGCGGGATTACCTAACACATTCACAGTCACAGTGTCCTCTATAGGGAACCGTTCACACACTGTGTATAGTCGATTCGCGGTGTCTCAAAACTTTACGAATAAAACTTTCGAAATATCATCTCATATATGACTCGTTTAGTTGTTTTCTAAATATGTCGTGTATCACAAGGGTTTTATAATTATGTTAACATAAAATTGCCTTATTTTTGGTTAAATATAGGCTAACATTTATTTATGAGTTATAATATGTAATTAACAATTAATATTAATACAAACAGTGATACGAAATAGGTGTGGGTAATGCTAAGTAAGAAATAGTTACTATGCAAAACATCTCTACACTGAGTGCGCACGAATGCGGTGTAGTGTAATTTCCCAGACTCGGTAAATGTTTTTTTACATGAGCGGAAGAATATAATGTTCCCAGAAAGTCAAGATTTATTTAGCTATTAATTAAAACCTTGAACTTAATATATTTATACGTATAAACTTCAAAAAGTTTTTTATCTCTCAAATTTTGGTTTCAGCTAAAGTTTTCTTAATGCGACAGGAGTGTCATGATGGTAGTTTCTTTCAATACTACTATAAGTTTACCTTCGATAATGGTTTTACTTTTAACAAATTTTTCGTTAAAATTTTCCTGATAAGTTAAATTTTAAATACACGTGAACAAAATATAAAATTACTAAGAAAATTGCCATTACATTCTGATGAAACTGTCGGCTTATTTTGAGCTGTAGCCTAATGGAATTATTTTCTTAAGTTTTGAGATTTACATGAAATAAGGTAAAAAGCTATAGATCCTTGTATTAGTTTTATTACATACATATTCTGAAATTCTCATACTTTTCCATACTATTATTTCATGTCACAACGAAATATAAATAACGTGCTAAACACGTATAAAATAATTTTAGAGTTGTGAACACCCTCATTCGTCGTGAATGAAGAGGACTGTTGTTTGAAGGAGTTCTACTGATTCGCAACAGTGAACAACTGCGTACCACAATAGTAACGGTGTAGGCTGTGTGGAATAGCTTAGATTTGAATTACTTCCACCTCCTCTTTAAAACCTGGATCGGGTGCCGTCCGAATATCACATATTCGGCCCATCGTTAAACGATATAGAGTATCGTAGTGCTAGGAGTCTATGTATAAAAGTGGAATGAGCATTTCTTCAGTACCAGTGTGACATACCCTATACCCGCTGTGGGTTGGAGACTTAGGAAACAAACACCCGCGAAATACCAGCAGTTGGCAGCAGAAAGATGATCATTTTATGTTGGTCTCACAAAGGTGCCGTCACATGTTTTCTCAACCCTTTCAAGCGTTATTATTTGCCTGGTGGCGACTGGAAACATTTGTGAAAAATAAAAAAATTAATTATTACAAAACTAGAAATCTTTTTCTTGATTCGTTTTATATAGCTACTTTTATACCGAAAGTTTCATGTAATATTTCATAATTTTTGACGAAAAATATGGCATTAAAATATTTAGATGAAATATTTAGCTAAAATCTAACAAAATTAATACAAAACATATTTATAATGATTTCTAAGATTTCGCAGGATTACCTTACTTAGGCATATTTTCGAAGTATCAGCCCCAAAATGTACATGTTTTAAGTTATTTTTCCTTTTTACAAAAACCTCAATTTAAAAACATTTAAAAACACACTGGCCGAAGCCTAACACTTATTTTTTTTTTTTTTTTACCATCCGTCTACAATAACAACTATATTCAAAATACCTTAAATATTAAAATACATATCTCCATGGCGAACACCTCCAGAGTGTGAGAACTACACACAACAGCTCCAAGAAGCATGCCTATTTATTTAAAAACTTTTTCCTCACACCTAGTCCCTACTCCACATTTAATAAATTTGGCAACGGGGTAGTCAGCATGTAATTCAGAGCATTAAATTTTAACCAATAAGAAAAAAAAAAATTTGAAATCGAAGGGCTCTCAGAACTACACAACAACAGTAATTTATTTTCTGTCGTGAGCATTTTCTCTCTTCAACCTGCAGCCCTTAGCCACACCGCTGACGTCACCAATACGTAGCCAATAGTAGTGAGACGCGTCAGGCTTTCGTTTGGCCGGGCTGGAAGCACGGGCGCATTCGGTAGTTGGATTTCTGACTCTGAGGCGACCACTATTCTGTTCGACACGCTGCTGCTTCGAAGGCCCGCTCGACGACGGGCGACGAATCTGCTACCTATTTTTGACCGGTAGACGAGGCAGCATGCATCGTGGTCTTCCAAAGCTGTCCCAAACTATTCGCCAAAGGTACGGAAAACGTTCACAGCTGAATTTTATAACGGGCAGGCGAAAATACGTAACGAGACGCACTTTGTATAAGGAATTTGAGCTACTGAATACAAGACGAAAACATATTGTCTGAAGTGGAACCTAAGTGTTAGGTGTATGGAAATTACCTTAATGTTTTGATTTATCCTTGTATTTTCGAATTGTGATCGTACCCTTAAAATCTGCATACCTACAGGGAGTTAGCGGGTTTTTTCTTTTCATTTATGCACACTAGTTTGGTAATAGTTTGTCTCATTAAAAATCATAATACGTATAGCCTTTAGCTGCCACGTATTCTGTAATCTATCAACTTAAATAACTTTACCGATTAAAAGCTGCGTTACCTTAGCACCAGCAATAAACAACTTATCATTGCATGTTTACACTCCATCTATCGTGTCACTGAACTAAGTTGCGTGGAGTGGAGAGATTTGGGCGACAAACCAGTTTACTGAATTCGCGTCCCTGCTACCAAACAATTTTCAAGCACACTGTCTCCATATCCAGAAAATAATCTTCAGTAAGTACGTATAACAGATATGACCGCTTCAGCGTTATTTTAAAGTCCATCGAAACGTCACTAATGTGGTTTAAAAATTACCCTCTTTATCCAGTTCATTTGAAAGTTCGTCATTTTCTGTGAGTAGCTTTGTTGTGGAGTGCAAAGTGAAATTGAATGATTTGAGCAGCTCTTAACAGCGAGGTCTTGAGAGCCGATGAGGGTGAAGCGAGGTGAGTTTGGAGCAGTGCCTGAATGCAAGGGTGTGGAAAACGGGAGTTCACTGAGAAAACCCGCCGACCAGCTGCATCGTCCGGCACGATTCCCACATGCGAAAAACCGGGAATGGAACCCGGTTCGCCTTGGTGGGAGAAGAGCACTCTAACCATTACACCACCTCGGCCCCTGCGAGCATATTGTGTCCTACATATTGTCACTAGCAAGCTTCTTCTTCTTCTACACTTCATGGATTAGGCCACTGACTGTTCCGACTTCATACTTCGTTCCATCTTGTTCTTGGTCGACCAATATCCCTCTTGCCTCTAGGATTATAGTGTGTTATCACCTTTGTAAGATTTCTCTCATCCATTCGTGTGGCGTGTTCCTTCCATTCTTGTCTATACTGATCAATTTTATCATTAAGTCTATATATATATATATATATATATATATATATATATATATATATATATATATGCCTTATGTCCTCGTTTTTCAATCGATCCAATCTTGTACAACCTTTAACAACCTCGAAAATTTCATTTCATTGGCTTGTATTTTAGACCTCTCCTTGAGAACGGGGACCCAGTTTTCACAGCCATAAGAAAGAACGGGCACCGCCATTGCTTTGTAGAATTTTAGCATAGTATCTTTCCTTGTCTTATTTTTTAATGTTCTTTGTATTGTCCCGAAAATATATCAAAATTCATGTAATTTGTTGTCGATGTCATGATCTCTATCATAGCCAATGTCACAACCTAAATAGTTGAAATGCGAAATCTGTTCTATGAGTAAATCATCTATACATATTTTTGTTATAACTCTATTTTTTCCTTTGGCTGCAATAACCTTTGCCTTCTTCTTTAAAATTTCCATATTGTAATTCTTACACAACTGATTTAAATGGTGTAAGAGATCTTTGAAGGTCGTTTTCATTATTCTGTATTATAAGTTGATAATCTGCAAACAGTAATGTATTGACGTGTCTATTGCGATTTATCTTAATTTCTAGCAATGTCGGAGTAAAATTTTGCTTTAAATAACTTTTAAAATGTTCTTCAATCGTGCGCTACATGGCTTCAAAAGAGTCCTGCTACTTTTCTAGTGTGGGCCTTCGTACCCAGCGTAGAAATTCGTGTTTACTTAATCTAGAATTGTGATGTTCTAATGGTCACGTCATAATTGATAGACATACAGGTGGCAATAAATGACATTCACGTAAGTAGTTTCTTGGAATGTCTGCGAAAAACACGAAAAACCAGTGACTTTCAAAGTTATCGCTGCAAAATTCTGTACAGCCCCCGTTCCAAAAATAAAAATGGCCTGCATTGAGCTTATCTGACCAACTAAAAATATAAATACACACCATTCGTGGTCAGTGTTGCAGTATATTCTCACAACCAACTGAATCTAGTATTTAATAACATCTTGGCAAGCATCTACAATGTACCGCCATGCCTATTAAAATCACTAATATTGATTATCAGGAAATTACTTAAACATCGTGGTTGTAGTTGAAATTATCGTTTTGCGTCGTTTCTTAATATGTCCATCATTATTATCCAACTAAACACGTTGAAAGATTCTCCCTGCCCATCGCTTAACCTACTGCCAAACGTAAACATTAACAATGATATGAATCTAATTTCTTTCAACCACATGCGTCAAGTAACTACGCAATTAAAAAATCTTAATTATATTAATCACAATTATGATTTGCCATAATGTGTTTAAAGCAAAGATAAACTCATTTCAGGGAAAATCACTAAAGCGATTAAAATACCTTTTCTTATTTTGATTCGTAACATTTTCTTCAGTGACAATTCACGTTATAATTCTTGCAGTACGGGTAGGGAAATGTTTTAAATGTTATTTCTAAAAGAGTGCAATTTAGCTTACACATAATTACTGTGTACAAATTTTAGTGCATTTGAAAGAGAACTATGCAACGCGGGCCGTCCTCATTGCTAAGATCATTTGTCACACTTCTAACACACCCCTTTCCTTTCACGTCTCTGTACACACTGTCTCCCTTGTTATTCAATGCCTGTAGCAGCTCTTGTTACATCGCTGTAACACAAGAGTGCTTTGTCCCGTTTTTAAATGTCACTACAACTATCGCAAGTATACTTATTAATAATTCTCTATAAAACATGTAGGGGCGCATAGTTTCTGAGGGAAAGTCTCGTGCTAATTCGTCATATTCTGCTCAGCTTACTGCAGTGCTGTAGTCACAAAATTTCGACTCTCAAGTCAGGGTACTACAAATACAGGGCAAGTATGCGCATTTGCTTTCGACTGCATCACTGCCAATTACTACACATTAACTTGGGATTCAAGAAATTAAAATGCCCGCATACCGCCATTACACACTCAGGTCACGTAAACAAACTAGCATTTCGATAACTTAGTGTCTCTATTAAATCGAATACACTTTTCATTGGTGACCTGCGATATTTTACTGATACCTCCGGTTGATTAGACTGCCTTCAAATCCGGAGTTTCTGGGTTCAAATCCCGCGTGAGCCATGGATATAAGTAATCTTTTAGACGTAAGTTTAAATTTTAAGTTAATTTATTACGTAAACCGTACGCACATTGCTGTTATCTGTTCTGTAGTCGAACCAGGACAGGCAAGGAAGGGGGAATGTTCGTAACCAGAGGATAAAGTACTCTATCAGATTCACTATACTTTATTACAAATACTATATCTACTTCAAGAAGTATTACAACAATGTTACTCGTCTCATTAAATGACTTTATTTCCAGACCAAGTTACGGCAATTAAACCTTTACAATAACAACAGCTAAAGAGTGCTCTTGGCTGGATGAGCCTTAATTATTTAATACGAGGATCCTAATCCGGCAAGACCTAAGACGGCCTACTGAGATTATAATTACACTTTTAATCTTGTTGGCGTCGTCGTCGTGTCAAGACACTCTCGACAGTGGCAGAGTGAAGAGTCGACGTTGTGACCACGACCCTGTGCTCCACGGCGATGGCGTCTCGCTGGTTCCTCAGGAGCAAGATGGCCGCCTTCCCCACCTTATATACTACCCCGCCTAGCCTCATGATCTTCCTCGGCGGGGAGAGTTTTCTAAACAGTGGGGCTGGCTCGTCGTGGCTGCACCATTACAGGTGCCGAGCGTCGCCTGCCAGACCCAGCTAACATGGCTTGCACCAGTGCCCCCTCTCTCTACGAGATTCGTGCGTCCTCGCCTGAATGTAAGGAGCAACTCCGATGGTAGGAAGGTTATGAGGTGAGGCTAGGCCGGAGCATAAGTGGGACGGCTCGACGGAGGGCGAAGTAGGTCGCTCCGTTAAGTGAAGTGGTCTACCACTGTCAGGTGTCCAATTCTCCGTTGTTCACATTGTAGAGGGTATTTTTAATGAGAGTGTCTTTCGCGCACTATTATAGATTTCCCCTAGAGCGCTGTCAGCCATGCGGTTAGGGTCTCGTTTACAGAAAATGGAAAAACAGAGCACAGTAAAATGAAGTAAGAACTCTTGGCCATACTTGTAGGAATGGTTTAGTTTAACATCAAGAATTAGCTTTATAGCTGTACAAGTGAGAACTATACGTAAGTATTTCCAGAATTTATGTAGTGATGCCTTATGTGTTTGCTTCATAAAAGCAATTTTAAATTATTAACTGTAATTTGTTAAAACATTTACCTTATAAAATGAACATATTGCATACAATAAGTACTTTCCTTTCTTTTTATGTACAACCTTAAACTAAAATATTCGTGATTTACATCAAACGTGATAAAAGTTATTGTTTGTTATTTACATGTTAAACTAAGTCGTGCCGGCACATTACTAATGGAGCCACTATGGTTTTCCGACGTCATGGGTGTAGACGAATTTGCTCTCGGCATCGAAATTAAATAAAGTTACCGCTTAAAAATATAAAAAGCAATATCACCTTTGCTGAATTCTAAGGGAGGGTGGGTTAGGGTACATGCACATTTTGGAATGATGCAGTCCGCCATATGGCTAACTCACTTGTCTTAATTTCATATTCTGTATTCTGCTAGTGACATAATTGATTACATAAAATAAATTTCTTTCTTATATTACAAAATATAACTATTTTATTAGCCACGCAAACTGTTTTGTGGGTGGCATGACATGAGATTTTAATGTTGCATGTGCTAACATGAAGTCCATATTATGCTGTGATACATATTTAAAATTTAAAAAATTAGTATATACATTTGTACACAGGCCTGGAATGTGCATTGCTAAACTACAGATATGAAGTATGGCTGGTAGCCACTGTGCTGCACTAAACTAATTGTATACCTAAGTGACTATGGGCGACACCTATTATGCACAAAGACAATGAGTGCACAAATGTTTAAACCTGCTCTGTGCAGAATGCGCTGTAAGCACAGTTGGACACCTCCGGGCGGCAACTGTGGCCCTGACCGGGTCTTTTAATTTACTGCTACTGCCGTATATGCAAAGCATGGGTAGGAGTACATTGACCACTTATCACCAATCCTTGTTCCTGTAGTTAAACTGCTTTATCTAAAATGATTGATAACTTAATCAGTTTATAGTACAATAGCTGTATGGCTGTAATGAACAGAAGAATTATGGAAGTACTAGCATAATTGAAGGTATCCTGCTACATGATAGAAAACATGTGGTTCTGCCTGAACGTGTTTGTATTAGATACATATTTCACCTCAGGTAAACTAGCATGTAGAATCTTCCAATCATTATTAATTGACCCATTAACTGAGGAAAATGCTATACCTTCATTGAGGGTTAATAGCATCGCTTCAAAACTATTGCACGTAAGCCAATGGTTTGGTAATACAGTTTGCGCTATAGTAATACCGGGGCTTCTGGTGTCGCAAAAATGTGTGGCCTCTATTAGCATAATTTTATCCATTGACACTTTAAACCCACATGGTACCTGAATCTCAATGGAACTTATGCCAGTTTTCTGAATATTTTAACTAGGTGACTGGTTACGACATCTTACCGCCAGAATGCTAGGTGGATTACTTATTAAGTAGTGATGCGGCTGTATGGCTGTGATCTGAGTTTGCCTACTGGATTCACAAGAAAACTTACAATAATTAAACAATTGGCAGAAGTTCGCCATATTAATTGCGGCATGAAAAAATTAATTTAATAAGTTTCCACAGTGTGTTTAGAGATTAAATACATGCCACGGATATGATTGCTTTCTTATGCAGTCTCCCTAGTGACATGAGTCATCTGTCAAAGGCAAACATACCTGTGGGGAGTTTAATTGTACATGATTCGTTCTTATAGAAATAAACAGTTGGAACTGCCGTGTAAAATTGCCAAATTGTGTGAAAATTTTGCAACAGGAGTTGAATTTTAATCATCTTTGTTGGCTAAAACATGTACTCAGTGATACGAGCAGTGTAATAGGTAATACTGTTTTCAGTCGGAATGCTTAAATTCAACTTAATTATGTTTACTTTACCGTCAAGTTTTGCCAATTATCGACAAGAGCTGTTTGCTGACAGTGTGCAGTGGCAACATGTTATTCTGGCAAACCAATATATACGTGATGAGCCTATTATCTGAAAGGACATTATTAATTAAATCGAGCGTTATACCAACCATCATTTGGCTTAAAACTTGGGAATTTGTGATTTCATATTCTTTTGACCTGACATCATGTTGTAAAGAGTTTATTTGAGTGGACATGGAATTTCCTTTAAGTTATACCTGCTCCTTAATTTCACCAACAGCATTCACCGTCAAGTTCAAATCCTTAATTGAAGTTTTACCATTATTTTCCAAGTCAGATATTTGTACAGAAAACATCTCATTTGATAGCAAACCTTTGAAATGGCGTGTTGTGAGAATTTCACAACACCACGTCGCTTCATCAGCTAAACAGTTTAAGGCTCTTTTATTACGAGTGGGAAGGGATATTTCAGACAGGAATTGGTTTACAATATTAACATAAGTAGCATTTCGCAACATTTCCGCATTCTGGTACACCGTTGGGTTGTGGCTTGCACACGCCCTGTGAAACAATTCGTTTACACTGTGGAGAGTCCGTGGTTCCTGCAAGGGCAGCATCAACAACAGTGGCACCGTTTCTTCATAATGAATGTGTAAAGTCAGCTGGCTGAAGTATACACAGTGATGTGTCCTGTACAGCGGCTCTGCGGTCGTTCGTGCTACAATGCCCAGCATGTACATGACGATGCAGCAGGTCACCTGGTCTTAGGTTCGCACTCCTGTAGTGCCTGTAACATAATGGACAGCATTAATGTCTTATATTAACTCATTTAAAATTCCTTGTACTAACCGTTTCGATTTTATCACAGCCCCATCTGTGTATTGAAATTGCGATAGTTGACGGGCCTAGAATCTTAACTATCTTATAAGGCCCCTGATATCGAAATGAAAACACTTTTTCGTGGGCATGTATTTTTAACTATACAAATTGTCCTACTTGTAGGTCGTTTGGTCTGTGTTTAGTATCAAAATTTCGTTTTTGTTAGGACTGGGATGCCATAAGATTGATGTATGCTTGTTCCCGTAGTTCTTTGAGCCTTTCGCACCAATCGTTCGTGCGGGGGAAAAGGCATGACTTATCACATGGGACAGTTGGGTTGCCTGGACCCCGTACATGAGGAAAAATGGCGTAAATTTTGTACTTCGATTTACAGTTGTATTATAATTAAACATAATATTTTTGACATGTTCGTCCCAACCCTTAGGATGATCACTAGCACACGCTGTTTATTTTTAAGTGAGAACCTTATTGAACTTCTCCATCAAACCATTGCAAGCAGTGTTGTAAGCGGTTGTTTGGAGTTTTTTGATTTTGAGTTTGTTCAATAATTCTGTGATCAGTTCATTATTAAATGATGTTCCCCTGTCAGTGAGGATTGACTTGGGGCTTCCGAATAACAAAATAACATCTTTAATGAAGATAGCGCAAGTGGGAGTTCCGATTTCTTTAATGGGATGTGCAATGGCATATCGGGTCGCAAATTCAGTCATGACCAAAACATACTTGTTACCCCATGCAAAAGTTGGCAATGGCCCTTTAGCATCCAGACGTCAGGATTCAAGGAGAGGGGGTGGTATTATTGATGTTATTTGACCTATAGGTTTTTGGTTGGGAGCCTTAGTGTTTTCATGTGGGACAGTTTTTGACATAATCTCCTATGTCCTTATCCATAGAGTCCCAATAGTAGGCAGTTTAAATTTTTCCAAGTGTCTTGAATTGTCCAAAATGCCCGCCGCCTAGCAGGGCGTCATGGTGGGCAGTTATTATCTCCAGGATGTAGTATTTGTGTACAAGAGTCAGTTTGTATTCGCAGTTTGGCATATGGAGTTTCATATATATATTTCGCCGTTGGTGGAAATAGCATAAAGTCTTGCGAGCCAACGGTATTAGGGTGTGGCTTTTTCTGGTTCCATGAGAGCTAATTTTAGCTGTTTGATATGGGGATTGTTGGTATATTCTGCTAAAAACAGCGATGCAGGTTGATCGATCATGGGCAACAACAAAAGATGACTATCATAGTCTACTTTGATGTACTCTTGTTCATGTATATATACCGGCAAATAGAATATTTGTGAATTTCTGTCAACTTTAATGAAAATGTGGCAATTTAAGCATGGGACTATACATGTACTAGCGATCATTAGCGAACTGTTGTCAGGTGTTTTTTCCATATTAACTTTGAAAACTGTAGAAATACTTCTAGCTATGTCATACATGGACAAGTATTCCTCCGCTAAGATTGCTTTCACAACCCTTGCTTTGTCAGGGTTGTGAAAATCAGATTTTATTAGCGGCTTGAGATCAGGCTCGTTGTTGGTTATGTATTTACCAATCGTTATTTTAATTTCAGATGCTTTTTGTGGATCCTGAAATATTACTTTTGCTAGTGCCATCTAGAAGGATGAGCATTGTGTAAAGGTGCATTTCACTAGGTGCTGAGTGCCGTTGATTGAAATAGTAGTTGTGTCAGCTTGTCCTACTGTAGGTATGCGGTTGATCACATCGGCTAAGGTGTTCAGTTTGCAATTCACAATTTTCGCTTCAACGCCATTTTCTGTCAATGTAATAGCTAACTTATGTATAAGTATATTATGTTCTGCCATTGATTTTAGATAATGGAGGCTAGTGTTATCAGTTTCGATTAAAATTTGCAGCCATGAAGGAATTGTTTGAAATATATTACGAAGTATTTTATGACTGGTAATTCCTGTTCTGTCGCCGACCATTTTCGTTCATTGAGGGGTAGCTTTTTCGAAGCGAAAGCTATGATGTGCCTTTCGTTTGTGTCCGGGCTCTCTTAAAAAAATGCAGTGCCAGTGTCAGTCTGTGAGGCATCACAAGCTAGTATCGTTGGTAATTGCTCTTTAAATTTTGCTACTATAGGAGGGTTGCTGAGGTCTGATTTTAATTTCTGAAAGGCTAATTCCTCTTGTGCGCCCCAATGAAACGGTGTAGCTTCTTTAGTAAGTTCCATGCGGGATTCTGTCTTTTTGCATGTAGTTTAAAATGAAATGTAGCAAATATGGCATAAGACCAAGAAATGTATCTATTTGCTTAACGTTTTTAGGCGGCACCAATTGTTGTAGAGTTTGAATTTTTTCCACGTCTGTTTGGATGTCTTTGGGTGTGACATAATGCACAAGAATTTTTATCTCATGGTGGGCGAAATTACCCTTTTTGCTATTAATTTTTACGTTGAATTTACGTAATTGCTCCATGACTTTGCATATACTGGTAAGGTGTTCCGAAAAAGTGTTGCTGATAATGAAGATGTCATCAATGTAAGCGAGTGCAGTATTCCATCTACGTGGACCTAACATTATGTCGAAATATTCTGGCAGTAATTAGGGTTTGTTGCTAACCCCATTAGCATATGAGCATATGCGTAAAGTTCGACACCATCTACACTAAAGGTCAATTTATGTCTATCTTCCTTCCAGATGGGGATGACGTAAAACCCACTAAACATATCCATAAAAGCTATATATTTCAAATTTTGTAGGGTGGTTATTATATCTTCCATCCTTGGGATCGGGTATTGCACTTTGGTTAAGTGTTGATTTAAAAGCCAGAAGTCCAATAGTAACCTAATGTCGCCTTGGAATTTCAGGATTACTTGTGATGGCTTGGTGTACGCAAAGTTGGATGATGTTAAATATCAGAGTCTAACATTTGTTGAATTTGTAAAAGTACATTCGCTCTTAATTTGGGGTTTATCTGATAATGCTGCATATGATTCGATTTATCAGTATTCAAATCTGATTAAATTTTGTATACATTGGTTTCTATTAGTTTGTTTATATAACTGGCGAATCGATCTTCATACTCCCGCAATAGTGATTCTAGCTGGCATGCTTGTTCACTGGGTAATACTGGATTAATGTTTTGTAATGACAAGTTTTATGTATTGCTTTTCGTCATTGTTATGTTATTGATATGAAACAGGACACAGTTACTACTGTTGTATTCTACAGAGTTTGTATTGATGGGAATTGCAATTATTTTGTCATTATTAGATGTGTGTATAAACATAATGTCTTTATTTAGTATTGGTACCACATCGTATTCCTTTATAAAATCTATCCCAAGTATCATTTCTAGCTTTAAGTTATCAATCAATAAAAATTACTGAGTGAAGTTTTGACCATGTATGTTAATAGTGGCTTTAGTTTTATATTGTGGAATGTCAATCTCTTCCGTTGCTCCTACCAGGAAGTCGTTTTCTTTACAGATTAATGTTGTTGCTATGCACGAACAGTAGCATCCTGTATCCAACAGTGCATTGTAGGTCTTTCCCACCAGGCGCACAAGTATGTGCGTGTTGATATTCGAATATATCTTGCATGGCATTCGTCCTTGGTGGTTGCCCCAGATTGCTTGCTCAATGATTTCAGTAACGGTTGGTGGCTCAGGTTATGTTAACCCCTTTCATCATTGCCATGCTCTACTGTGTTGTTGTTTTTACAGGTGCGCCCATTCCAGTGCATGGTAATTTAATATGTGTTTTTCCAATGCCGATGCTGTGTTTGAATTTGCAGAAGTGCACCCCAATGTCAGTATTAAATGGTGGCATCCTATTGAGGCACAATGGACAATCTTCTGCGCGATGTGAAGTGTACAAACAAAGTGTGCAGGTTGATGCTACTTCCGTCCTTGGCCCGACGAGCACTGGCCTTGGCTGTCTGGCATCACAATTGTGCATCGTCGCACATTCCGGATGGGTGACCGGCTGGTTGGGGGCCGATGCTTCCATGTTGATCAGCGTTTCGCGTTTCAGGGTTGTGTGGCGGTGTTTGGAATCTGAATTGTTCCTGACGTTTACCTGCATTTGAGGAGTATCCTGTGTTCCAGGTGATTTGATTTGGTAATTACCTGACTCGTCCTTGTGATTGTAGAAATGTGGTCTGGCCTAGTAAATCTTTTGATCTGACCTAGTAAATGACTTGTGAAAGTTAATATAAGAAGTTAGTTCTTTGGTATTTAAATGTGTCCTTCTGCCCTTGGCTTGCTTGGCTCTGTTTTTCTTGTGGAATGTGGAATTTTTGCCTGTTAGAATTAAACGTCGCGATTTCCACATACGTGCAGTATGGTACCCATTTTGCAAATAACACTTGGTATGCGTTAATAATGCATTGGGCATTTGCGTCGGGTGTGACATGTCTGATTGCAGCGTAGGGGTCCCCTTTTTTTTTCTGAAGGTTGTGAAATTTATGTGTTGATATTAAGGACCCTGCCTGTGTGTTACGTATGTTTTTGTCGCCTTGTTTGGCATTATTTGAAATTGTGAGATTTTTGTTTGTATGTGACTGTATGGGGCCTTACTGTCTTTTATTTTTAACTGCTCTGTGAACCTCCTTATGCTGTTTGTCGTAGGGGATGTTGCCTACTGCCCCCTTGTGAAGTTGTTCTTTGACTGATATTGCTTTTTAGAGGAATTGTCTGTTCTTGGTGGGGTTAGTTTGCTGATGTTGGGTGTGCTAGCCTGGGGAATGGTTACTTACATACTGGTTTTGTGGCTCTGATTCTTACTTTTGTCTATTTTGGTGGTTGGCAAATTATTCTTTTTCCCGTATTGACGTCCTCGTGGGGCGACGTTTACAAATTGGCACAAATTTGGCTGTGCAGGTGATTGGTTATACTTTTGTAGGTAATGATAGTTTAGTATTTGTTTTTGGTGTGCGATTTATTCTTAAAGTTTTGTAATGTCCGTCATAAGCGAATCCATTTCGGACATGGTGTGCTTGCCTGTGACAATCTCATTGTATAGGAAAGGCCGAGTTCTGCTTACTGGACGTTAGTTATCATGTCCTCTAATGTGTCGTTTTTCTGACCTACGATTTTATTTTCCAGAGAAGGGAGTAACGATCGCCATATGTTTATGAAACCACTATCTGTAACACTTGGATTGTACTTCCGACAGTAGTACATCAAGGTTTCGATATGTTTTTGGGCGCTCTAATTCAATTTTTTTGTTAAGTTGTGTACAGTAAATGTTTAAGGTATTCCTCATTTTCTGGCGTTGAAAAGTTAGTTTTCAATTTTTGTGTAATCCCTTGCCATGTGACGTTACCCCCTTGAAAGTGGAGGTATTTGTCATGTGTATACTTTGCAGACTCTTATCAATAGTACTTTATCTTGCTGCATTTTTCCTCGTCTGTCCAATTGTTGTTGTCTGTGGCTTGGTTAAATTGTTCTAAAAAGTCAGTCAATTTTTTTTCCTTCCCCATTAAAATACGGAATATGTAATGGCTGTTGGACAATTATAATCATGGGTGGGCATTTGTCATGTTGTCTGTAATTGATGTGGTTTCGAGAGGTGATGCTAAGGACGAGTTCTCATACAAATTTTCTTTTGTGTTAGAGTAGATGTGTACTGGTGTTAAGTATCCTGATGTTTGTAATGCAATATAATCGTAAGTTTGTGTTGGTGTTGCTGGCAAAAGGCCGCTGATTGTTATCTTGTTGATTAAGCTATGTGTATTACGTGTAGATGTAGTGTTAAATTGTTCGATTAGTTCGGGGTTTTTGGTTAGCAGTTGTTCGGCTGGTTCAATTAAGTTCTGGAATTTTTCGACTGTGTTAGTGTTTCTGGTAGCTAATTTCTTCTGTGTGTCGGACAAATCGATTGTGGCATGTTTGATAATGTTTCTTGCAGTTCTTAGAAAAGATGTATATTGTGAATCCGACGTAAAGTTATATATTGTGAATTCTTATATTCTACCATACATTTACACAATCTGGTGTTATTGTTATTGTTTCCACACTGCACAATCGTATGTGGAAATTGTGCGATAGCGGCAATTCAAAACGGACCAAAAAGTGGCCGTATTTCGACATGCGTTAAATTTAAAAGCTTTTATACATACTCTTACTACACTACAAATGGGTGCCTTGGTTTGTCGCTGTGACTGCAAGTGGGTCGGTCCCAACATGCGCTGAGGCGCCGCTGGAATGTGCTGACTATGCACAACCCACCATGGCTTTGAATGGCAGGGCAATTTAGTTCTACTATACTGTTTACTATGAGAAGTTCTATGTTGATGCTTACCATTGGATTCGGCCTTTACTAACAGCGGTAAAACCCTGGGTGGTGGGGATACTGAGGTGGTTCTGACTTCAATTTTATTTTACTCTCAATACCGTGAATTTAAATGAGTTTATATTTCTCTTTTGCCTCTCTGTCAGTTGCTGTACTGTTAGCAGGTTATACTTCACGATTTTTGGCAGGAAATGCAGCCCTGTGGCTGTTGGAAGTTTTGCACGCGATTTGAGTACTCTAAATGGGAGGTTTGGGAGCTTCGGCAGCCTACACCATTGGCTGTGACCTGTTCTGTAGTCGAACCAGGACAGGCAAGAAAGGGGGAATGTTCATAACCAGAGGATAAAGTACTCTATCAGATTCACTATACTTTATTACAAATACTATATCTACTTCAAGAAGTATTACAACAATGTTACTCGTCTCATTAAATGACTTTATTTCCAGACCAAGTTACGGCAATTAAACCTTTACAATAACAACAGCTAAAGAGTGCTCTTGGCTGGATGAGCCTTAATTATTTAATACGAGGATCCTAATCCGGCAAGACCTAAGACGGCCTACTGAGATTATAATTACACTTTTAATCTTGTTGGCGTCGTCGTCGTGTCAAGACACTCTCGACAGTGGCAGAGTGAAGAGTCGACGTTGTGACCACGACCCTGTGCTCCACGGCGATGGCGTCTCGCTGGTTCCTCAGGAGCAAGATGGCCGCCTTCCCCACCTTATATACTACCCCGCCTAGCCTCATGACCTTCCTCGGCGGGGAGAGTTTTCTAAACAGCGGGGCTGGCTCGTCGTGGCTGCACCATTCCAGGTGCCGAGCGTCGCTTCCCAGTCCCAGCTAACATGGCTTGCCCCAACATGATTATACTCCCTTCTTAAAGCGAAGATATTTAACAGCAATACAAATATTTTGGGTACCTTTCTTTAAGATAAATTAACTTAGTATACGTAGAATATAAACATAAAAATCATATAACTTATTTTAATGAAAGGCTAGATTAAATTACATTATTCTGTGGATCGTTGAGTCCATGGTTTCTGTGATGTGTTTGTAGGACGGGTGTTATCGTAGCGCATGTCTTTTTCCACCAATCATTTTTCAACATAGTACTCCACCTAACCAAATACGTGTGTTTAAAGGCTGTTCACGATACAATGAATACTTTTAAAATCCCTGCATAAGATATTAATTTGTTATCATGTTCTATCCTTACGCCATATATAGAATTTGCATCGTCACGCTTGTAATGATTTTGTTGATGAGTCAATAAAGTGAAAACGTGAAAATTTTAGACCCCTAAATTTGTAATTTTCCATTTCGTACTTTAAGTGCGTATAAAACAAAAGCAATCTTTTTTTGCTATACATTTTAAGATAAAACCTGCAGTTCAACGTCAAGACTTACGACTGTTAAACCTTTATTTTCTGCCAACGTAATTAGCGACCTGCACGTCAGTGAGTAAGCTATGATATGTGTAGTTCATGGGCAGTGACTTTTGTTTTCAAAGGTTAATTTCAAAACTTCTTTCATTACTGTGAACAGCCTATGCAGTTTAAACTAATTTATAGTTTTAGCCGAGTGACTGTTTTCAGCTTGAACTAATCTAGGCTAGTTGGTGAATAAGTGGTTAGTTTTCCAACGTACTTGCGCAGGGTTCACAGGCATGTATGTTAACAGACGCTCCTGTTAAATAACTGATATGAACGTAAAACTTCCAGGATAAAAAGCGAGCTGATGAGACTTAAAAGAGAGGAAGAAATTGATGGGTAGATGACGCATTTGTATACCTCAGATATTAGCTTTTGATCATATACAACCTTTGAAGCTGCGTACAAATTTATCCATCAGATGAATTAAGCTCGAAAATTTGTTGGACATACTCCACTGCCAAAGTTTATTACGAGAAAAGCAGAAAATACAAATAACACGTGCAGTTTTATAAATACAATCCCGAGAAAAATGCGAGAAACAGAATTTAACCAAAAATCGCACAAAATTAATAAACAAAAATAAAAAGTTCAACATTTACACAAAACTTAAGACAAAAATTTTCCTTTTAAAAAAAATTCCAAATAGACAATACTAAACATTTGACAAAGAAGGCCCTCGACAGTGACAGAAAAGGCAACGTAAAACTCAATACGATTAACACATTTATTGATTTATCAAATAAAATATTATAACAACAAGAGTATTGTATTAGACTCGACAACTGCATTATTCATGAAAAGCGTTTTCTATAAGGTGTTGAGACTTCTTTTCGTGTTATGCATAGTGTTAACTAGTTTATTTTTGTCACCAGTTATGCATTTTATTTTTTGAGTATTTATTTCACACGACTTTTGGTTTATTTTGTTTACATTTTTTGCGTGTATATATTGTAATTTTATTATAATTGAACTGCCGTTAGCACGGAATTTCAAAAACATTAAACCTTTACTCTTCAGCCCTTTGCGTTCCTAAGATGAGCTAATTCGACTCCTTCTATTTCTAGAGACCTCTACCAACTACACGGATATATGTTTTCCAAAACAACCATATAGGAATGCGACACAGTTTTAGTAAATTGAGAACCAGGCTTAGCAATGACTGGAACAGAATATATAGACTGCAAACTTAGCTCAAGACAGGAATGCAAAGGGTTGACTGCTGTTCACATTTAATTGAGCACTATTGAAATCAACCTTTCAAAAATGTCACTGCCCCTATCTGCATACACGTATGATGACGTCATCTATTACGACGAAATTCTAGGTTTTTGTGTCATAATTTCTGTTCCAGAGATATTATTGAAAATATTTGATTACAGAAAATTTACAATTTACTAGTTGTTCAATACTGTTGTATCTAATTTTCACTGTGTGTTATTTCCTGCTTGCCAAAAGGAAGAAATATACTGATAGTGTGTTCTTGACGTCTTACAACTAGCAGATAACACCAAAATGAAATTTAAGCACAAAAATATTAAATAACTCGTAAAATTTAAATTTTCTATAGACGTACATTGTCAATAATAACTTTGAATCCGAAATTATGACACGAAAACAAAGAATTTCTGCAATAAATGTGAAGCCTAGCCTTAACGGGAACACAGATTAATTATTGACCCAGTAAATAGGTAACGGCAGAGGAGTAGATAGGTTTGGCATGTCCGAGGACAAATGGCTGTTGGCTGTGGATTGGTGGAGCTTGGCCACCATCTTGGAATCCTGGAATTACTGTTTTATCAAGCCGGTCATGTGACCACCATATTGGTAGCCAGTATATCGCCATCTTCGCCCACCATTCTGGTAGTCATTGTTTTATTTTTCATACTCTATACCATATTGTTTTTTCATGCTCTTTCATTCGAAAGGTTTTCTTAGCGTACTCCAGTTATTTTCTCTCTACCTTTCCTTTCCTCTCCATATTTCACTCTTCTTTCCGCTTTTATTTCTCTCCCATTGGTTTCTCATTTATCTCTCACCTTCGTTCGATGCCATCTTTGTTTACATTGGCTGCTGGAGGGCGCCATATTGTTTTTTTGTCATTTTTTTATACATCTGTCAGATGTGCTCCACTGATTACTCACCTTTGTTCCATCCCATCTTTGTTTACGTTGGCTGTTGCTGGAGGACGCCATCTTGGTTATTCATTTTTAATTTGTTTATTAATCTGTCACTTCTGCTCCCCTGATTACTCACCTTTCTTCGGTGCCGTCTTTGCTGTTGTTAGGAGTGCTGGTGTCGCTCTCATTCCATTACGCACCTTCGTTCGATTAGTCACTCTTCTGCCATCTTGGTTCTAGAGTTGGCCGTTAGGAGCGCCGCCATATTATTTCTGGCATTTGTTGCTAGGGGCACTTCTCTTTTTTAGAACTCAAAATACTAATTGGAATAGTGCAGGATCGAACTGCCGGACCATGGGTAGCCAGACAAACGCCTTAAACCACTCGGCTATCATGTCATGCGGGGAGGGGGGGGACAAGAGTTTATAAGAAATATATAGCTTGTGTATTGGGGGGGGATGTTTATATATTTGATTTATATATATTTATAAAAGAACAATACATATTCCATTGCATAAGCAAAATGATTAAATGTATGTACTCGTAAAAATTAAAATAAATACTTTTACAAATTCCTACTTGTGACTGTAACAATATATATTAAAATTATGCGATTGGTGTTTAAATTAATTGTATTTAACTTGTAAAAAATTTACAGATATAAATGTATCAAGCAATGTGACTTCGAACTCGTATTTTCTAGAAGAATTTGACTATGGGCTCACAACAGTCACATAAGATTTATTACTTAAAAGTAATGTATTTTATTATGTATATATATATAATTTTTAATTTAAAAGTAAGTGTATCGAGTGGCATGTCTAGAGATTAGAATTTTTAGGCATATAACAATATATCATTATAAAATATGATTACAGGACTATGACCACCACCATATTGGATTTTATAAGCATATTAATGTATTAGTAAATATACCACGTGTTGTACATATTTTCGGACTTGTGGTTTCGAGTCGAATGCTAAAGCAACATTATGAACATTGATTAGTCGCCCTTTTTCGGCGCCATATTGAATTAAGTAGGAAAAGGAGCAATCTATTATTTTTATTTGCGTACATTGTTTTTACTATCCCAGGCTTAAGTATTTTATAGGGGCTTGGTTGCTCACTCTGAACTTAGGAAAGAATTTCATACGCCTATGCTAGGACTTATACATTTCTTCCAACACTCATTTAGGATACACCATCCCTTAATCATACATAACAGTTCAGAAAAAAACCAACCTAACTGAACTTATCCATCTTGTAAGACTTGTATGTATACCACCCAGCTATATTGATATCATGCTCCATCATTCCACCTCCCTTTAGTTGTCCACTCATTACTCATTCTGTAACCTTAGCTCCACCCCACCATCTTGAATTTCGTGTACTGCAGGCAGCCATATTGGTTGGACTTGTAAACATTTCATTTAGTCACATTCATTCCACCTCGTATAAAATGTATAATTTTTTAACTTAGTCACGTCAAAATTACCCGAAGTCAGTACTTTGAAAATTTTCTCATTTAGTCTCCTTTGTTCCACCTCATATTTGACTCAACCATTCATGTAAGACTTTGCATATATTATAACCAGACCAACACAAGTAAATAATATATTACTTATCATATAAATTGTGTGTTTGTGTCTTTTCGATCGTTTACAAAGGACTGTTGATTCTGATGCAATTTTAAAAAAACTTTACGACAGGATGTTTATGAATTAAATATTATTTTAAAAGTACTTATTCGTTTCACATTCTATTTGCATATAATTTTTTCTTTTTTCATTATAAGATACATATTTATTGTTTGGTCTTCCATAATTCAGTTTGGAACTGCTCATCCATCCTTCGGTTTGGAACTGGTGATTCATCCTTAGGTGTGGAATTGGTTTCATTTTTAGCATTGCCCTCCCACTTTACCACCCGCATGGCTGCTAAAGCAACCATGCATGCAAGTCTCTGGCTGGGAATGGAGCAATACGGCACACTCTTACAGTACTATAGAGACGTATATTTTAAATATCCATGGTGCTGCAAGAATGAGCTGTATAGGCGGGTTACGATGCCGAAAATTAAACCAACCCAGACAAAAACACCTTGAACAGAAGACACAACAAGAATAAATAATACAGCCGAATGTAAATAGAAAGAAAGAATTGTAGATAGAGATGAAAATAAAGATAAGAAGTAGACAGATAGGATGGGTAAGAACAATACCGCCTTTAGTGGTTACAATGGGTCAAAATGTCGCAACTAAAAATATTTCACTCCCACAACCTTGGCAAGGAAAAAGATTGGGACCCCATGTATCAGCTTTAAACCCTGGTCGGAGAACCAAACAAAATTCGCAGTCCCGATTCCCCGTGCAGTAGTGTACAAACAAAATTGCCAAAGTGAAATACTAGTTGCAACAATCTATAGCCAAAATTGCTTGTGGTGGCAAAATTTCTCTCATGATGACATATATAGTGGTTTGTCAGAACTCAGACATACGTGCGTGCTGTCAGTAGTAGCTACAGCATTTTATAAACATAAATACATAAAACATCATAAGCTTATATTAGATAGAAATATTGATACACTTATCTTTTATTCTTCAGACGGCTTTTCTACATACTCTTTGCTTTCTTGGTAATCTCGCCTCCACATATATAGCTATACATTTTGGAATGCAACCCTACAAACTCGCTCATCAATTCCCCACCACACTTATTTTTAAATTTACCTACCACATTCCTGTTAGCAGGGAAATAAAAGGGATTAATTGGGAGGGGAGGAAATGGTATCCATCTCTTCCATGTGTGGGATCAGCAGCCAGATCTGCATAGTAGTCTTCCGTTTCAATTTCATAGATTAATGAGTCTGTATCTGTATATATTAAACTAATGTTTTCTTCATGTTTATGTTTCATGATGTGATGGAACCTGTACATGGAGAGGCCGAGCACTGAAAAGCCGGAGTAAATAGGTTTGCCAAAGACTATAGTTTCCTTTTCCATTTTCATCAGATATAAATTTTCTGTATATATTGTGTGGCTCTTGAATGATGGGTTTAGCTATTAGTTTCTTCAGTCTTCTCTCGTTATACACCAATTTCATGACTTGTCATTTCCTTTTTTTTCGTCAGTTTACCAAATCTGGCGTTGTTCATGAGTTAAAAAAAATTCTTATCAAAATCATTGCCAGCTGCCTGCCATTTTTTCTGTGTTTAGGTCGATGTAGGATTCGAGCCATGCATCTTGTTCGAATTTCAGCACACAATAATTTTTTTTTTTAACTTTGAGTCCATATCCTACTGCGTTTCAGGATGATGTAACGTACAATGTAGTTCTTCTTGTCTTCTAAAGTAGTCAATAATTTTTTGGTCTTGCCGTCTGGAGGACACTTCTTAATGGGCAATAATGGCAGGTCTTTGTGAGAGTCGTAGAGTTACGCAGGCTATTTTACGTCTACCTCGAGCATGTAACCGAATAGACCATCATCAGGCACCATCGTGATATCGATGTCGGTGCCTACCCATTGAAAGTCACATACGGGGAGAGACAGAGACATTTCCCACCTGTACAAATTGCTGGTGTATACATACTTAAGGTAGACGGCTGGCTTGCTGGCATCATATGTAAACGGGATGTACTTGTTATTCGCCTTTCCATTGCGCTTCACACACTGGACCACACCACCTCTTATACCTTCTTCAATGAATAAATGCTTGTTTTAATCGACCAATAATTCCAGATTGAACATTGTGTGCTTCAACACTGCGTCGAAAGAGAAGATCGGTGCGTTTATGCAATGGACACAGTCCAGGTCGTGTGTTTCCAGACACAGTTTCCTGAAGTTTTCAAACCCATATGGCAACAACAAAACATCAGTCTTCAAATAAATGTTGGAATAATTTTCCAATTTCTCACAGGCGAATTGTTCCATACTTTATGCGCATGAGCATGATCTGCTTTACTAATGGCAGTGTCTATAAACCTGTTGTAAAATTTGTGGTTGGGGGCAGCTGAATCTCTTCCAGTTTCTGCAGGCAGTCTATGTAATCGTAGCGGAACACACCCTTCCTCCCTACTTGGTCCATCTCGCCTGGACTGAAGAATTTCGTAGTATTTATAAGCTGGTCTCTTGGCAGGTTTTCGGCGAGGGTGGCAAGGCTGGCCGACATGAAGCGGAAGGTGTCGATAAATAGGAGTGTGAATCTCTCCCCCAGCGATTTTGAGAACATGATTAATTTCTCCTCTGTATGAGGGATGATGAATATATTATCTTCGTCGTAGCTCAGATGGTTTATTATAAAGTTCTCGTTATATGTCAGGTTATGGAATAACACAGGTAATCTTTTTGGACTGTGGCGAATTTTGTTGCAGTTATAACAGGAGACCCCAATGTAGTATCCGGTGAAGTGGTCGTGGTCCATTACCTTCCATATGTCTTGTGTAATTTTTTCTTCTCAGTAGCATAAAGTATCTGACATGCCATGATTAAGTAATTGCAGGTTGCTGAGCGGCTTCATCGGTTCACTTTTTTCAGAAATTTCCTTCACTTTAGTTCTAACATCTACGATCTCTTCGATAAATTTCTTGGCTGCATCTTCCCCAGTGTAAATTATTGGCTCCATTGGCAGACTTGTAGTTTTGACGGCAGGTATTATGCCTTTATCTATTTGAACAAAGTAACAAAATCTATATGCCTCATTGTTTTTTATATGAGTGCACGATAGATGTCTGGGGGTCGGCCTGGCAAGTCTGGACAGGCAGGAGCAAGGCTTCGAACTCTGAATAGATGATGTTTGGCATTTTACTGCATTATGTAAGTTTGTAAATTTATAGTTGGTCTTCTTCCAATCTTGTAGTGGCTCGGCATCTCGATTATTGCTGGAGCATGAGGACTGCAATACTTCTTGTGCTCTGCCAGCATCTCTTTGCCTGTCTTTCCTGTCAGTCGCAACCTGGGATCATAGTGCGTGAACACCTATTACAAATGCGGATTTTTTTTTCTGTGTTGGCTGTTATTCGAGGTTTCATCAGACGAGAACAATTTTTGGTATATGTGAAGTGTGCATTGTCTTCAGTGGTGAGGAAGAGGATATCGAAATGTACGGGCTTCTCTTCTTTACAGGCTCGTCTTGGTACCACCTTCATTTCATCATTGAGAATAATTACATTTACCGTCACTCCAGGATTTTGTTTTTCAAATTTGGTTATCTGGTGCAGAAGTGTGAGGAACTCGATGCCATCGAAGTTGAACTTGGTTTCCAGGGCTTCGTAGCGGCGATCGACTTGTTCGGGATGTACATTTTTAACGTATCTGGCGAGTATGGCCCACTTGAAGAATTTGTGATCCTCGTTTTTTCGGGTTGATGATGACATCTTTACTCTTGATGGGTTTTGGCAAATATACGTAGCGGGATATGCACACCGGGTCAAATTAATTAATTCGGAGCTGCATTCTCTTTACAGCAGATCCCTTCCCCTGGCACTCCTCCTCTTCTTGGCATATCTTGATCAAGCTGGCCACCACAGTTTTTTCCACATCATACTCGTTATAAACTGGAAGATTTTTGGTCTTGAAGGCGCGCTGGTCTACTTCATTTTCGTGGGAATCAGGTTTTCCAAAGTCGCACTCCAGGAACAAATTAGATTTAATTGTCATATTTTCCATTATTTCTTTCTGCAGCTGTTCAATAATGTTTTTTCTTCAGTCCCTCGATGTATGTGCACATATCCTCGGTCTCTTCGCTCGAATTTTCTGCCACATACGTCTTCAAGTTGCCTCTAAATGAGATCTCGGTATATACGAATCCATGGGCCGTCTCGGCTGTCCGGACCCCGCGATGATTCTCGGTCGAGGTGCTTTTACTGGTGCCATTACTACTGCTGGCTGCCACTGGGTGGAAACATCACGTCTGGCATTCTTCGCAGCAGGGGGCGCTGGGCTGGTGCACATATTAGAGTGGGCCTTTAATGTGTCTGCCCCTGTGAAATATTTGCCGCAGTCCTCATATGTAAACGTCTTCTTCTCTGGGTTAAACTTGCACCTCTTTTCATCCCTTCGAGCATCTGCTATGTTGGCAAAGCCATATTACAGAATTTGCAGTTTCCAGCTGCTTTCTGCTGCACGACTCCATTGTAGTTTCTCAGCTGACGTTCCATACTATCTTTCCGCCAAATCTTCATTCCACATTTGTCACAGATTTACTCTTCTTACCTGTGTGATTATGGATGCGGGTCCTATCATGCCTCGATCCATTATTGCTTACCGAAAAACATTTAGAACAAAAACCACAACCCTTGCGGCGGTGTTGCACGTACCCCAGAGACAGTAGAAGGCGAAGGAAGTAGGAAGCATTCTGAAGTTCCCACGTCGGCAAGGTCGCCCTCCATGCTAAAGACCTCAGCAAAAAAAAATCTGCAACAAACGGGTATGAATAATATTAATAATGTTGACATAGCATTAATGCAAGCTGGAAAAAAGTATAATTAATACACAAATTTATATACCAATAAAACTTATTTTAAAAATGTTTCAACAAAATGAAAACAGTTATTCACTGAACCATACTATAGGCAAGTTATTTATGAATGATAATGATAGTTTTATGAAAAAAAAAAAAAAAAAAAACCCTTGAAACATAACACTTCGAAAAAATTATTTATCAACAAATGTAGTTACTTTTTTGACAAAAAAAAACCTGTAACATATGGTCACGAATAGTGTGAATAATGTGAACATAGCATTAATTCAAAATGGTGATCTGGACAGAAAAAGTTTTAATTAATACGCATATACATCTGACATGAAAGCCTGTGTAACTACTGTCTCCAATTAAAATGTAATACTGAACTGTGTAGCTGAAAAAATATTCTTGTATAATTTTTTTCCCAATTAACCATGCTATTGACAAATTATTTATGTTTGAGAATAATAGTGTTATAAAAAGCAAAAAATTCAGTTCCTAGACACAACACATTGAAAAAAAATATTTTATCAACAAATGCAGTTACGTTTTTAAATAAATAACCTGCAACGTATGGCCACGAATAATATTCATAATGTGGACATAGGATTAATGCAAAATGGTGAATATGGACAAAAATGTTTTAATTAATTTGCAAATTCAAATGACGACAAAACCTGTGCCCCCTGTAAAAGAAAATTCGTAATTTTTACTGAGAAATTGTTTGTAATTTTACAATAATGTATCTTGTAAAACTACTCGTTTGTAAAACTACAAGGGCCATGTTTGTAATAGACCTTAAAAAATGTTTGTACTATACTGACCCCTATCCATGAGCTTGAGCAAAATGGCACACTCAACGTAAAACCATATATACATACCTGTTTTCTGCAAAAACTATGGGTAGGTAAAGTGTGGTTGTGTGCAAAAAGAAAAGTACTACTAGTTTTAATAACGTAAAACATTTCAAACCACTGAAATAATCATAATAAACCTACTATAATTTTAAAAACACGTGACTGTATTTCTCATTATGCCTAAATGTTAATTTTTCCTAGCTACACAGAAATCTTAAAATTAAATAATTGTATTCTTCTTAATCAAATAAAGGGTTTGATATTTTGTTGTTTATTTACTATAAACGTAAGTTCTAAGTCAAGTTGGTCCTGTGGTTAAGGTTCTACTCCCCGGCGGGCTGACGTGTATTTTAATTTTTTTTTCCTTTATTATATTTTGAAATATTTGGCCTAGTTATTCCCTATCATTAATTTATCACTTTCGTTTTCTAGAAGAAAAATTTTATCTACACTTTTCAATTATGTAAGTTGTAATACAAGAAAATCCTTTGTAAAACTACAAAAAAAATTGTTGATTGTAACTAGTCTGCCTCCAAATATATTTATACACTGCGTAGCAAAACTTCTATTAATAGTTTTTCATCGAAATGGAAACATATTTACATTAGGGGGATTTAAACTTTAAAATAAAATATTATAGTTATTTCACTGACCCATACTAAAGGAAAGTTTTTTTATAAATATGAAATTATTTTTTTTAAAGGGACAAAAAATTTTCTACTTGACACAACACTATATTTTTTGACCAGTATAGTTAAAATCCTCACAAACAGTTTAGCACGTAGGCAGCAGAGTTACTTACCAGAAGAATAAAAGGAAGACTGCAATCCCTCTCGTAACAACGACAGGCTGCGTTGCTAGGGACTTCCGTGAAACAGATGATTTGACCTGCAAGGGGACTCTCTGACGTCCGACCGAGTATCTTCATCTGGACAAAAGTTCACCGCATAATGTAAAAAATTATAATCATACACAAGATATTCGTCTCGTAGTCGTAAATACTAACTGCTTGTATTAGCGTGAAGATGATTTGGTTTCATTATGACCGTACAGACTTGACCGCAAGACGACAAATCAGCAACTCCAGGAATTGGCGGGACCTGCGACTACTGACCATGAAGACCTACGAATGATCAATGCGCGTTAAAAAAATAAATAAAACAATCACACAACTTTTAGTTATCTCACTGGAGCTACCACTTACTTTCAAAATAATTTAAAACACACGAGAGCTGACAGTCGGTACTGACTTGCTCCAACGTCGGCTGGCAGATCAAGCACGCACCTTTAGCTAGGGCTGACGTAATGGCTGACAAATACTGCACAAAATAAAATAAACGTCGTTAATAACTTTGCATTGTAACATTTACACGTTATTAATATCATTTTAAAAACGTTTACATAAATATTTCATTTTAAAATAATTAAGAGCTCATTTC
Source organism: Dryococelus australis (assembly GCA_029891345.1). NCBI lineage: Eukaryota > Metazoa > Arthropoda > Insecta > Phasmatodea > Phasmatidae > Dryococelus > Dryococelus australis. The sequence continues at coordinate 266,846,144 of CM056993.1, forward strand.
CCAACAAATAAACAATCAGCCTATTATTTTTAAATTGAAGAGCTCATTTCCAAAATTGTTTGTATAGAAATTACACCTGCCCCTCGCCGCTACGCACGTACGCTACATTGTACACTCTCTACCAAAAAGTAATTGGGCACATGTCCACAATGTTTGCTCGGTGGTTGTCACCCCGTTAGAATCACGTAGGGCCACCTCATGCGGCTATAACAGCAGCCACCCTGTCTGGCGTGCTCTCTACGAGTGTTTGCAGGACATCCACGGGGATTCGTCGCCATTCCTCTTGCAAACATTCCACGAGTTGAGCAATGGATTTTGGCCTCGTCTGACGAGTCCTCACCCGGCGATCCAGTTCGTCCCAAAGATGTTCTGTAGGGTGGAGGTCGGGGCTCTGGGTGGGCCAGTCCAATCGGCGAACATTGTGTTCGGCGTACCACTGCATAGTAACCCTTGAAACATGGCACCTGGCATTGTCATCCTGGAAGTAACACGAGTCCATTCCGTAATATCACCACGATGTTGGGTGCGTTTCATTATCCAGAATGTTACAATAGGCCTCTGTGTTCGTGATACCACGGACAAACACCAGCGTACTGAATTACCTATCTTCCCGGGTGCCAAATTACTTTTCGGTAGATAGTGTTTTTCGCGAGCACAAAAATTATCTGAGTGAGCGCAGATTAAATTTGTACTACATATACCACAACTTTCTAGGAAACGTTATGTTTCTATCAGTTTATATAACACAGCAAAGCTCTCTTTTAACAATTCCCACTATCAGGTAAAAACAAGGCCTCAACCTAAATATTTCACAATATTGAGAAATAAAAAATGGCACACACACACGCCAGTGCATTGATAGTGTCTAGAAACATTTCCGACAAGTTCATAAAATGCAAGGATACAGTTGATTAAAGAAATAATATAAAAACATCTTGGCACCAATCAATATTATAAAACCTTAACACTATGTGTGTGTTTGTGTGTGTGTGTAAGTGTATATATATATATATATATATATATATATATATATATATATATATATATATATATATATATATTCAAAAACAATATAACACACCAAATTTAAGGCGATTGTCTTCTTCAATGCAAACCATTCAAATATTTGGAAATTACGTTACAATGAATGAATTTTCTCTTAACAGAAACTAGAACTAACGACAGGTTACTTGTACCAAAATGATAATAGAATTATCAATGCTTAATTAATAAAATGGTGGTACGTGGTTAACTCAATAGATTTTGTGCTATCTTTCGGTGTATGGCTTTAAAAATTACAAGCCTTGAATGTTTTACTATTTTTACCAAGAGGGCCACGTTAAAAGGCCACACATGTCATTAAAGAAAAGAGATGTTTAGGTCGTTTATTGTGCATTAATTAAAATGCTTATTATCCTTGCAAAACAGTCTACACTGTAACCTTTCATAATTGCAATATAAATAACTCTCGTGTCAGTTAAATCAATAATCTGACTGAGGCACAACCCAGCGCTCATCAAATGCACCAACACACATCACATAAAACTTTAATACTAACTTTGATTTTTACAAAATACTGCTCAGGGAAGTTAATACCCTGAAAATTTAAAAGTACCGATTTTCTGTGCATCAAAAACACGTATAATAAATGTACTACTCCCATCAAGGTGGTTGCTACTCTCAAAGTACTTCATATCAGAGCACGTAGTTTCATAATCCCATCTTAAGGAAAACTCCCGCAAAGAACTACACTAAAATGTTACTGTTGCACATAATTATTTTACATGGAAACTAAGACGACGTGAAGACCGTACAGGGCCCGTTAAGTCACGTCCACATAAAATAATGTTAAAATATTTTCCTTTGAATATCTTACGAATATGTATACGGCTCGGCGACTCAACCATATAAGTTTAAAAAAATATTTGGGGTCCTTACAAAACGAGCTGTAATAAAATGCTTGAAACTCACAAATGTGTAGAACCGCTCGGACAGCAAGTCGTGGCAGCGGCGACGCAAGCAAACAGCTGACCGAGCTAGAGATAAATTCGGCAGTGGCATGAAAACGCTTCAACTCTAAAGTAGTATCCAGACTAAATATCAAACATTCTAATTGATACACTATACCGAAACATAATTTCAAATGTGCCTGACTAAACGTAATTTTAAAAGGCTTAAAAACTACACCGCTACCCACTACTGTTAAGGCACACTCCTAGCATTCACTTCAACACCAGATTGCCCGTGATCAATAAATCACACATAACCACGACTCACCGTGATGCCCTTCTTCCAGTGCTGCTCCAAATAAAATATAACATTAAATGTTATTGATCCATGTAAAACCGTTGAATCCCCTGGTACACTAACACTTCAACCTGAATTCTAAATGTCGGTTGCCATACTGCGAACCAATATCAATATTAATTGAAGGTGTTGACGCTAGCAGGCGGTGCAGAGAAGTGACAGGTCAATGTTAACAAGGGCGGCCGGCCACAGCTCAGCCCCCACCAATTTAAAAGTAATCACTTAATCTGAGCGGAAAAGAGGGGGGAGGGTAGAGAAGGGAGATGGGAAGGGGAATCGAAGCGACTCCAAAGAGGTGACAAAACAGCGCGGCGATCGGCGGACGTTATTGTAACCACAGGAGATAGTGACTACGTCTAAGCCTATTCCCGCATCATTTTATCTAATAACTTTAGAGCCACAAAACATAATTTCAGCAAACATTTTACACTAAGATCACCTTATAAGTACGGCCAACTTTTATAGTTGTAATCATAACCTATAAAAAAAACTCACTTTATTTAAATATTAAGACCATTCAAATATTTTTGGTTATTCCTGCAACGATCCATGTAACCCATTTGAGCCAAAACTGATATATCGCCGAAATCTTTGTGAACAATAATGATACTATTTTACATTGTAATTTATGAAGGATTTTTTCTCAATTATTTATATATATATTTAAAATGCTTCGTTAGTATACTACAGTTACTAACCGTTTGGTCTATTTGATCCAAAAAATGTCATTGTGATATGAAACTACGAGAGCATTAAAGTTTTAATATAAATCTTCATCCACCACTTTGGAAGAGCGTTATAAGAATTTGTAGGACATTAAATTGAATACTGAATAGCTATTGAATCATGACATATATATGAAACAAACTTAGCATTCTAGTTGTAAACTATGCGAGCAATAAATTCATTATTTAAATAACATATACATTTTTGGAAGTGTTTGCTACATGACTTATAGTAATGTTTATATTGTGCTTAATGTTCTGTTCAGCGGATATCTGTCTAATTTGTTTTACAAGTATTACTAGAGGAAGAGTCATAAGAATACAGTTAAAATTAAGATTTAATTTTTCAAAATTGCAAGCATAATTGTTTCTATTGATATATTAGAAACTCCTTGATTCTACCATATACAACTAAATCTGATAACCTTGCAGTAATTAATAAGAGCAGGAAATTATCGTACTGATACATTTTTCCATAAGCAATTTTAGCTATATATTGTCTTTTGAAAAATTGCTATACCGTAGGAGTTACTTGTAAATATTTTCAATTAATCTGACATACTCGTAATGAGGAAGACAATTTACATTCCTGGAATCGTATTATATCACTTAACGTTATTCGAAAGGGCATCTTACAAAAGTTTCAGTAAAATTTGCTATATTTCTGGAACAGTTAAATCTATTGAAACCAGAGTATTATATAGTAACGTCTCATAACAAGAATTTATTTAAAACCTCTTTTATCTTCAAAAATGCAAAATAGTGCCTTCATTGTTTAATTACTATTAGAGTTCATATTTTTTGTTATGGGAAAGTGGGTTAGGACGGACAAGCGGGATGAAACCAGGTAAACCTGTGTGTATTCAGTATGGTAGGAGTTTTTCTCGCATTTTGATTAAAGTAAGAGTGTACACACTTCTAACAGTAGCGAATAGAGCGCTGATGTGTAATAGTTTCCACAATATTTAAATTGAGACATTTAAATGTTCAAAAACAAGAGTTTTATTCCGTAATAAATTCTTGGTGCCAATTTAAACAAATAATTACTTTGATATTATAGTTAAGAACAACAAATAAACAATATGGCTCTCTAGTTTATACAAATGTAGATGCCGAACACTAGGAAAACAATCTGGTTACTGTGTAAAGATATTCAGTGAAAGCGCCCATAACATTACACGAGCCTGCATCGTTTTACCGATGAAGGAAAATTAGTGTTGCAGACATTTTACTGTGAAGAGTGTGGACTACACAGCTCATCACAAGTTGTAAACAACATCAGTGCATCACTAAGAACGGAAATGTGGACTCCAAGACTGCTGTGATAAATGCATATTTTACAGACAATGAATTCACGATATCTGCAAAGCGTAAAAATGTTGCTGAATATAATGACTATTTGTAGTTGGATTCGAACCAGTACTCTACCCCAGAGATATCCCGCAACCTACACATCGCAGAAGAACAATTACGTAGTTCATGGGAGTCGAGGACTCTATGAATTGTTAAGTATGTTGGAGGTATTTCACCTGGTAGGTTTTTTTGGTTGTTAGTGTGATTTATATTAATGCCTGGTATGATATATTAGCTGGTGTCTGATGCTATGACAAACCTGTTGGACTTGCGATTTTTGGTAAGGCCAGTGTGGGCTGAGGTATACTTGGATTCTAGTAAGAGTTATGAGTATATTTCGTCTGGTGTTGGTCGGTAAAGCAGATATTTTGATTCACCTGCAAATGTGTCGGGATAAATCTATTGAATGACATAATATGAGTGTGAGTAGGAATAAAAACACAAATAATTAGAATGTAAATAATAAATTAAAATGTATATATATTTTTCTATATATGCATGTATATCTTCTCTGAAAACCTGATTAATTCAGTGGTATTTTGAGAGTCCGTTTTAAAACCGATAAAAGTGTGGTAATGACTTTGTATTTATCAGCATCTAATAGTTATACTCGTATGAAAGCTTGCAATATTGCTTACTAGTTAACTTTTATTCGCCTAACACTTTTGAGAAAATACCATATACTTGTGCCGCATGGGCAATTCTTCTAAAAATAATGTTTTTACGTACATACATTTATTCACATTTTTACAAAAATTAAAAAATTATGAAATCAGTGAATTTTTGTTTTTTAGTATTTTTTATTCGTACATACATGAAATCGACACATTTATCTGCCACCCTCCGTCACACGGATCATACATCTGTGATCACGCAGAACTCGACAACATATAATTCACGAAGATGGCGAATACAAGGAGTGAATCTAGTTGTGCTTGTTGGTGTTTTGTGACAAATTCATAACGAAATAGGCCGAGACAATCCTAAAGTTAATCATGCAGCAACTATTCAGCCAGTACAACAAAAGAAAACATATTAGGTTCATTATTAAGGGGCAAAAGGGTAGAGATATACCTTCCTGACTATTGTATTGATCAAAAAATTAATATATAAATTATATATCCACAAATAAAACGTAAAATTTCAATTCCAGAACACAATACATTATTTTGGTATTTTCACATCGCAAATAAACAAATAAATATTCTGTTATCTAGTGTTACGTGGCTGAGAAAAGAAATTGTTGGATAGACACACCCGAAAATTTTAGTTCATTTAATTTTAGTCCATCTTATATTAAAATTTAAAAAATAAGGTCGAAAGCTTTCCTGAAATACTAGGTGCGGGCACGAGCAATTTCCATGTCCCTCGGAAAGAGAGGGGCATACTGCTAAATGAGGCTGGAAAACATAGTCAGGAGTAGTATTCAGCTATGTATCATGGCAGGACATTGTGATAGCCCGTCCAGGAAACTTGGACCGCACTAAAGAAAAAATTAAGCACACATAAAGTATGTAGACAAAGAAAAATACTTTAAAAATATCGCCGAGTAAATTAAAAACACTTTAAACTTACCGATGACAGTATTGACTGTTTCTTCACAATATTTAAAGTAAAATTTGAACAGCTATTAAAATTTTAGTCACGTCATATTTTTTGACTTGACAAGAAACGGAAAAAGGTCGTGGTATCACCTCTGAGAGACATACTATATATCGACCCATAGAGTAATGGTATACCAACAATCGATACTCGTGGTTGCAAATACGATCAGATAGTCAGGTGATAAAAATTAATTATTATTTTTAATGTTTGTGTTCGTAACATTTTAGATAGCAAATTTAGCGGCAGCTAATAATTGTGTTAATAATGACATTAATAACATTAACGTTTATCATAAAGAAGATAGCGTGATTTACAAAAAAATTCTCCCATCTTAAGAGCTTAATTTAAACCCAAACATATAAATTAATAAATACACCTAACTGTGAATATTAAATAGAACATAACAGTTAACCACATTAGTTTAACATAATTTTAACATATATAACGTATTATAAACCATTATTTAGTAACATTTATTTCACGAAAAAGGGATAGATTGCCTGCCAGCAGATAATTAACTGCGATGAAAAAGAATTAAGGACAACACAAGACTTTGCCAACAAAAACTTTACCTGAAAGGCAAAGACGAAAGGACAAAAGAAACAAACATAAACAAAATGCTGCTTACGGTGCCACAAAAATTGCACCATAACAGTGTCTATTAAGATGCTAGTTGTAGTGCTAAGTGCGGTGGTGGATTCACTACTAGCATAACTGTTGCTGGAGCACATAAGCTATTGTTCATTAACAAACATATCTGAATTATTTATATAGTCCCATCTGCTTGGTCAGGAGGTTCGATGGTGAAAACTTGACTTCACTAAGTAATATCTGCCTGTAAATAGGACAGAATTGGTTCACGCACACCTTAGTTTGCAGATCGGTCCAGGATGTTTCATCGTGGTTTACAGCACTGTGCAGGCCCTCGGTACACGATTCAGCATACAGTAGTGGCACTTTACTTTGGGTGCTTCTCTAAACAGATCGTAATGTGTCGAGGAACATTTAATTAGTAACCTTGACAGCAAAGGGTTGCATTGTGGATCAACATCAAATATCTTGTTTGCTTCGCTTAAGATTTGAATTTTTATTTCTCGTACTGTGTATGCGAAACTAAGCATATAAGGTCTGCAAAGGCTAACTGCACATTCGCTGCTAATACAGTCTCTCACATATTCAGACTTTATACAGTCTGGCATGGCTACAGTGTCCCATGAGAGGTAAATATGCACATCATTTGCACATTGCTCAACACATTTTACCAGGGGATCGTATACACAATATTCCACACTCTGGAAGCCCGGGTACACAGACCAGTAGTCTTGCTCTAGATTAAACATGGCTGATAATCGGCCGAAGAAAACTGGATGAATACCAATGCTCAGAGAACGAAAGCAGCGCACACATCGCAGGTCAGTGGGGTGCACATAGTCTCCCAAGTTGTTCTGCCATTGTTAGAAATGGTGATGTGACGTTCTCCATCACAGTGCTCTGACCATCAAGTAATCTTGTAGCTGTCTGATCTTGTGAGTACTATACAATTTTGCTATTACCCCAAATTTGACATAGATGTTCTTATTTTTCTTGAATTATCAGCTCGCTGGTAGTGCAGCGTTGCTTTGGGTCTGGCCGGAGGTAGTACACTGGGCAGGTAATAAAGCAGCATGGTACTGGAACCAAGCTGAAAAAAAACACCATCATTCATGCTGACCCAATGTTCAAATCTGTTGCAGGCTAGTACTTGCTCTGGGAGTCTGGCTGGCTTGAAATGCACGTGACGGTAGCCCACTGTAATATCGCATTAAATAGTTGTATCTTCAATTCGGACCTGTACAAACATGATGCGATGAAACTAATTCTATGAGCCTTCTCCTCCAATTTTATATATCAGTTTCTCCCTCTCCACCTCAATTCTGGATGGGTCAGTGTTTTGCTGGTGAAGACTGCTGGCTCATTCTCTTTAGTTAACTCCAGTTACCAGACGCCGAGCAGTTGCATACCTGCTAACATTGCTATGTGCTTATTTAGGCTATATGACACTATGCAGATTGTGAAATTGACATTAAAGCATGTGCAGACTCCAGTTACCAGACACCGTGCAGGTGCAAGCATGTGAAAATGCAGTGTGCTGACTTAGGCTATGTGACTCTATACAGATTGTGAAAACTACGCGAAAGCATGTACGTACTCCAGTTACCAGACACCGTGCAGGTGCAGAAATGCTAACACAACTATTCCCATGCACATGGTCATCCGACATTATTCAGATTGTGAAAAAGGCCAAGAAGCACTTACAGTGCAGGTGAAGACTTGCTAACACTGCTCTTGGCATTGATAAGGCCAGCTGCCTCCAAGCCTCGGATAAAATGAAGAGGGTAATGGCGTAGTGAGTTTAAATATTTGAACGGTTTGTTCAAGATGTCTGACAACTGGGGAACTGAGCTCTATGACTCACTGAGTGAAGAGGAGATTTATAATCTAAACATCGATAAGAATGTCTCTGTTCTACTGCTGCCGACAAAGGAGTACTAGTTAAAACCGATAGGTATGTACGTAAGAGCGTTCCTTCAAAAGGTGACTAAATGAGTTCTCACAAGATGGCTTGGTTAAGATATGTTAGTTTAGGTTAACATATATTCCTAAGTACTGCACAAGGTGACTAATTGAGAAAATTTTCGAAGTCCTGACATGGTGTAAACTGGAAGTGACTAAGTTAAAAATATCCAGGGTCTTATACGAGGTGGAATGAAGGTGACTAAATGACATTTTTACAAGTCCAACAACTATAGCTGCCTGCAGCAGACGAAATTCAAGATGGTAGGGTGGAGTGAAGGTTTCAGAATCAGTAATAAGTTGACAACTAAGGTGAAGTGGAATAATATAGCATGATATCAAGATTGCTGGGTGGTGTGCATACAAGTCGTACATGATGGCCATGTTAAGTTAGGTTGGTTTTTTTTCTGAACTGTTACGTATGATTAAGGGATAGTGTATGCAAATATGAGATTTGGAAAAAATTTCCTAGCATAGGGGTAGCAATTTTTTCCTAGGTTCAGTGTGAGCAACAAAACTCCTATAAAATACTTGAGCCTGGGATAGTAGAAAATAATATTATATGTAAATAAATATAAAGATTGCTCCTTTGCATACTTAATTCAATATGGCGACGAAAAAGTGTGACTAATCAACGTTCGTAATGTTACTTCAGCAGTCGACTTGAAAACACAAGCCAGAATATATATATATATATATATATATATATATATATATATAAACACTTGGTATATTAACTAATACATTTATACACTTATAAAATCCAATATGGGGACAGTCATAGTCATATAATCATATTATCTAACGACATATTTTTATCTATCAAAAAATACGAATCTGTAAACATGCCACTCGATACACTTGTTGTTAAATTTAAATAAAATAATATGTAATGAAGTATACAACTTTTATGTTATAACAATTATGTGGCTGTTGTGATCCCATAATCGAATTTTTCTTGAAAATACGAGTTCGTAGTCACGTCGCTTGATACATTTATATCTGTAAATTTTTTACAAGTTTAATAAAATTAATTAAATTAGCAAATCCATAATTTTAAGGTATTTTGTTATAGTCATAGGTAAGAATTTTTTAAAGTATTCTTTTAATTTTTACCAGTACATGATTTTAATTGTTTTGCTTTATCCAATGGGAGATGTAGGGTTTCTTTTTAAGTATGTATGTATATATATATATATATATATATAAATTAAATATATGAATATTATTTTCTCCCACATACACAAGTTATATACTTCTTATAAACTCTTGTCCCAGTGCATGTCACGCTAGCCGAGTTGTCTAAGGCATTAGTCTGGTGACCCAAGGTCTGGCAGTTCGATCCTGAACTATTTCAGTTGGTATTTCGAGTTCTAGAAGAAAGCAGCGCCCTTAGCGGCCAACTCCAGAACTTATATGGCAGTGCTCCTAGTGGCCAACTCTAGAACCAAGATGACAATGGAGCGACTAATCGAACTAATGTGCGTAATCTAACGAGAGCGACACCAGTGCTCCTAGCAACAGCCAATGTAAACAAATATGGCATTGAACGAAGGTTAGAGAGATAAATGACAAATTGTTGGGAGAGAAAGAAAGGAAGAGAGGCAATGAAGAGAGAAAAATGGGAGCCCTCTGAGAAAAAACTCGGAATGCAAGAGCATGAAAAACAGCATGAGAAAACAACATGGAATGATAGAGCAGGAAAATAACATCCTAGCTTACCAAAATGGCGGATCAAGATGGTTCCGCATTGGCGACGGAGTTCCTCGATCCACCGATCCATAGCCAACAGCCGTTTGTTCTCGGACATACCAAACCTATCTACTCGATGGAAAGTAACGTTAGAAAACATTTGTGGATACTAAAATAATTTCTTTGGTTTTCTGTTCTTATTTAAATGCATGTAAGTGTAAGAATGAGTAGAGTTGTAGAAAATATTTTTTTTATAATAATTTCACAGTTTAATTGGCCGACGCATGAATAAAATGATAAGGCTCTGGCAATGTTAATATTACGTATGGCGGAAGGGAACACAATGCGGTTACAAATAGATCGAAAACAGAGCTTTTAAAGGGAGATATCAAAATTATTGTGTTGTAACTAGCTTTTGATTCATTAAAATTTATTCGACTCTCACTATAGAAATTCTTTCTCTTCCAGCGCATAGTAGATAACTCATATGATTAAACAAGTATAATATTAATGTGGTAAATATATTTGATTACTGTGTGGAATAAATGGGAATTAATTACTGGATGCCTTCTGCAAAAAGATAGAGAATAGAAAGTAGTATAAGAAATCAGAAAATGTTTGTCTCTAAAATATAATTGAATCATATCCTATGCCCTAAATAAGTCCCATTTTGCACAATTACTCTTAAATATAATAAGGTTTATTCCATTCAGGTTAGAAACAAAACGAAGTTTCTTATGGGAGAGTTCGATATAAGGAAAATTTCCGCCAGTAGGCGCGCTATGTTCCAAGATATAACTTTTAAGTAAAACTTTAAACTATGTGAATTATAAAAGAGGATGATCTCACTTAATTAAGAAGATACCTTATATTTTATTTATGATTTATGAAATTATTCTGTTTTTGACGTAGAAAATATAGAACCTAGAGATAATCTGGTACCCTTGCGACACTAGCGCTTACCTCCCACCAAGGCGAACAGGGATCAATCCCCGGCCGGGTCACCGGACTTTCGCAAGTGGGAATCGTGCCGGACGATGCCGTTGGTCGGCGGGTTTTCTCTCCCGTTTACTCCGCCCCTTCATTCCGGCGCCTCTCCATATTCACTTCAATCGCCCTCATCGGCTCTCAAGACCTCGCTGTTAAGAGCCGCTCAAATCTCTTCACTCTTCACTCATTCATTTAGCCAAATTTTAACATTGATCTTCCCAACCTGCAGTAGAAGTAACCTTTGTATAAGCAATGGCAAAAAATATACATATCCAAGATGTCATCCAACTTTCGTCCTCAAAAGTGCTAAGTCATAGTGAACAATCAATGCAGGATGTTCGGAAATTAAAATCCCAAACTACGGGAGGTGGTTCCTTATGACAGATAAAGTCCAAAATAAATGGACACCGTATGCCTAAACGGAATACTAAAAGATATCAACCTGTGAATATTAGGTTTTGAAAACGTATTTTCGCCGAATGCCTTGTACAGCGGCTACAAAGTACGCAGCAAAAAAGGGACGTATGCTTCAAATGTTGCAGACACATGCGTAATGCTGGCCGTCCTAGGTGCGTGCGCAATGTTCGGCTTGAGGAAGTGATACGTCAGCATTTCAACAACATGCCCTTCACTAGCACACGCTGCATAGTGCGCCAAATGTGCGTGCCCCATTCAACCGTGTGGGACGTACTGTGGGTAAATCGCAGCCATCCCTATCGCTGACATAAAATACAAGGCATTCGGCGAAAATACGTTATCCATGTCCAGTTTTCACAGGCTCGTATCTCCTTTAATATTCCGTTTAGGTATACGGTGTCCTGTATATTTCCGACTTTATTTTTCGTAATGAAACGCCTCGCGTAGTTTGGGCGTTTAATCGACGAACAGCGTGTGTAAAGAGTATTTGCAGACGTGAGATAGTGAGAGCGTGTGAGTGAGGGCGGACTGTTCGTGTGTTGCGGCAGGGGACTTGTTCGTGCTGGTATTCAGCCTGGACAGCCGTGAGTCCTTCGAGGAGGTGATGGCGCTGCGTGACCAGATCCTCGAGACGAAGCTGAGCGCATGCGCGTCGGCCAACAGTTCCGGCGTCGGCCGCAAGAAGCCGCCCTCGCCACGGGTCCCCATGGTCATTGTCGCCAACAAGTGCGACAAAGAGATGAAGTGAGTACCCTTGCATGGGCTCCCATTTCGGTCAAACTGTATTTATTGAACTCTATGTACTATACACAGGCTGTGCGTGACTAACGTGATTTCTGCTACAGGTTCGGGAAATAAAACGTTATTTCTTATGGGAGAGTTTGGTACAGTGAAAATTTCCGCCGCTAGGTGAGCAATCTTCCGAAAGGTAACTTTTAATTAAAGTTTTAAGCCATGTGAATTTTAAAGGGGAAATATTTTATTTAGCTACGAACTTATTTTATAATTAATTTGTGATCATTGCATTTATCCTGTTTTTTAACGTAGAAAGTGGCCAAAAACTGGTACCTGGCCAACGCTAGAACTTACCTAGTGGCGAAAACTTTCCTTTTGCTGAACTTTTAACATTGATCTTCCCAACCTGTAGTAGAAGTAACCTTAACATGACTCAAAATATAAAAATCACCAGTAGTACCAACCGTATTGCGAAACATCCCAATTTCATCCCCTAATTCATATTTAAGTTTTTTGCAAGAATACAACACAGGGGCTTGAGAAATAGTAATAACAGTTGTTTGATTTATAACACATTCTTGGACAGCAAATGTCTTCCAACATATTATATCACGGACATCAACTTGATTTTTATATATATTCAAAGAAGGGGCCGGGGTATTTTTTGTTTAGCTACATCCGTACTTAGTCCACCAGTGATCTTGAATATCTTCTTTAGCAAGTATATTGTCATTCCGTAGTGTCTTCGTGATATGTTTGACGTTTCCCTGAGGAAGCTCGCTCAGTATCACAAATTTCTTTTACTGTTTGGTTCATGGCGCTGAGTTGATGAAGACCATTTTTGCACTGTGATGTGTTTTTATGATGCTTCAGAGCAGTTGTGTTCACCTTGTGGTAATCATGAGAATGTTTTCAGGGCTGTGGTATTTATAACACTCTAGAGTAGTGGTGCTCACTCTGTGATCATCACTGACAATTTTGTTTAAGTCGTGGTCTTTACAACCCTCTAGAGCACTTGTGTTCAGTCGGTGGCACTCGAACCACTTGGTTCATCTCAAAAGCTACGCGGCATTTTTTAACTACACCGCACCTCTAAAGTATGAGTAACAAATTCCCATGTTATTAAATCCTGAGAGAAACTGGAATGTGCTGCAGTGCACACTGGCATGCAGGCGTCCAGTAGACTAAAGATGAGGTAGGCCGCTTTCTCGTCTTCTGCGCATCTTCCCAACATTGACCAACCCCAAAGTAACACAACCGTCAAAGTCACATGGTCAGCAGTGATGAACGTGTTTGTTAATATTTCAATTTTTAAATGACGAGCACTAGTATATGAATAAAATACTTTTACAGATTTCATTTTAATTAAACTGCATCACAAATTGGTTAGAGAAAGTATAAAAATATCTCAAAATTCTTGTTTACTAATCAATAGTCTAACCTCAAATCCAATCCACGCCGTTTTTGTAAATCGTATTGGCAGAAAAGAAGTTAGATGTTGGCGCACGGAGAATGGTTGTGCGCAGCCAGAGAGATCGGTCTATCTCGTATTTAGTCTATGCTCACAACAGTCCCTAGCATCCGTCAGTCATCTGTCCGTCCGACTGACACGTAATCTTCAACCAATCGCAGGGCAACTTGTTTATCTATCCGTCCATCCGTCAAATATTTTCCAAGTTTTAACTTCCGACGGACGGATAGATGAGCCACCGCCTTATAATAGCATTCCTTAGAGGAGAATACACACTTCGAAATGAAATGCAAGGCGTTGGATCTGTCTTTATTTATCCTTTAATGGTAAATTCAAAAATTTTTCATATAAAAGAACTTAGTGTATATATTTATTACGTAAAAAAAGGGGTTTTTTTTTTTTTCTCACTTGAAAATATATTTACAACCAACGTACACCTCCAGTGACAGAAAGATCGCGATGTTAAGTTGTCACACTAAAATTGTGCCGTACAGAAGGATTGATGGAAGACGGATCGTTGCGAGTCGCTTTCAACTGACGAACGAAAACATAGACGGATGACTGACTGACTGACGGGTGCGGCGGATGGTTGTGAGTCCAACCTAAGTTGGCAGAGAATTAGTAAGGATAGTTCCAAGTATTAACGTTGTATTGCGAAGGTAATTTTAGAATTTAAGGCCAGTGAAGTTAGAATTTCTAGTTTTATATGTACACATTAGAGTACGAAATTGCGTATTAGTTACATATTTAAATTTCTACAAAGTCAGCAGTTTCACAATGATGGCGCGTGAATAAAGTGATCAGTACCAAGACCATGTAAAACTCCCATATGGCAAAAGGACACAAAACGAGAAGTCAACGTAGATCCTAAGTAAGGCCCCTGATTGTGTTCTTTTAATATTGAACAGCCTAAATTTATATTTATCAATTCGCATCCAACAGCAATCGTGGTATAGTTCATTCATGGCTACTTCCACCTTTTCTGAAGCATTGCTAAAGTTCTAATTCCACGATATTCTTCCTCCTCATGCAAACGAAGCCTAACCGAGTCTAGAAAATTACACCAAAGGGCAAAGCATCGCATTCGTACGCACTCAGTTTAGTATAATTTGTCACAACAACTTTTTCTTAATAGTCATTGCCAACACACCTATGTTTTGTCTGTCTCTATTCGTATTAATTATATATGAGTTATTGTAATTTATAGATAACATATAAGTAAAAGTTCAGTTTAACAAAATATCAGGTATTTAATGTAAAAATCAAGTATAAAACACTTGTTATGAATGAAATAGTTACAAAACAAACAAGCACGTCATTCATGGAGTTATTTTTCAAAGGTCTGATTCAGAAATGTGAAGAAACTCCGAATTATACTACGTCATAATCACACTTGCGAGCACGTTTGTATGTGTTTCAAACCGAGCGTCAGCAGGCCCATCTTAAACTATGAAGGAAGAAAGTTCAGTTTGATCATAGCGAAATAATTATTGTAAACAACTCTTCTTAAAGAAATTAATGTGAATTTTAATTACTTGCGTAGTGTATATTTTACGACCGAACGTCGAAGTAATGCGTTACTAAAACATAACTTGTCTGCAATCTCCAGCGATTTCTACGTTCACGATGTTCAGGTCCAGTTCCGCATAGATAGAGAAATCGTTACATATGTACATATATACTTATTATTAAATATATCTCAGTTCCCGTATATGGATACTGTGAGCATATTCTGTAGAGCGTCGAACGCAGAACTGTGGCCACGGACGGAGGCTCTCATAATTACAAATGCCCGGTTGCACCAACATCTTCCCCGATCCGAGATCCAATAATCCTAGCTCCGAACGAGAATCTGGTTTGATCTTGGTTCCAATGTAAAAGTGTTACACCAACGAAATTTCATTTTTCTGGAACTCCAATTCGTCGATCTTGGTTCTGAAGTGAGAGATCGATATTAAGTATGAGACAAATTTTGCTATTGGTTCGTAATACATGATTTCATGGAAGTATTCGTATTTTTCACTATAGATAGCACTAGATGTGTGATGTTTTAACTGTTTTAAGTGAATTATTGTCGTACAAATTTTAATGAAGAAAATCCAAGTGCGTATAATGTTGTTTTAATTTCCCAAGAAAGCAATCGAACGTGGTGCTCTCTGTTGGCGTATTTTCAAACTACATTTTTCGACGATGGCTACTGATCTCGGATCGAGATTTCGGAACGCCAATTTTGGCGGTTCGAAATGAACTTCGTCTCGATCTCCAGTCCAGCTCTGAACTCGAATGGTGCAACAGTTTTCTGTGTCGATGTTAGATCCGATCTGGGATCGAGTTTCGAACTACGATGGTGCAGCCGGGCAAAATACCGATTCTCGAATTTCGTGAGTGCTCACAGCGTCATGCAGCCCTCGGCCCTGGTAATTGTAACTTTACACATACACGTAGCAATTTCTGTATAAGTATTTGCACCATCGGAATTATGGAAGCTTTCCTCTAGCTTATAAAGATAATTGAATTTCATTGTTTAAAAACTGCAGCGGTGTGTTACATCCGCATAACTTTAGTATAGGCTTCACGGTAAAGTGAGCACTTTTGAAATCCTCTGTAATTTTTTTTTCATCCAATTTATATTCTTCCGCCACTCTTTAATGTAAACACTGCCATGTCAGTAATAAATACATTATATAAATTTCATCAAAATCAAAACCAAATGTCCGAGGCCACAATGAAATGTATTTATTAGTTATTATATCTAATGAAACTGCTTCAGAAATTCTCCCTTCGCCGTGAACAGCTTATATCTATACTTATGTGACTTGTGTAATCTTTTTGATAGATATAATTTATAGCTCTTTTCTTTCGTTGTTACTATTTTCTATGGTGGAGGAAAAGTAACAATTTACATATTTTTTTGAGTTTTATA
The DNA here is from genome assembly GCA_029891345.1 of Dryococelus australis. NCBI lineage: Eukaryota > Metazoa > Arthropoda > Insecta > Phasmatodea > Phasmatidae > Dryococelus > Dryococelus australis. The sequence goes on from CM056993.1 coordinate 266,862,915, forward strand.
ATAAAATTCTCTGTTTATTGTTTGATAAATTTGGCCCATGCGCGTTCTGGGAGGATTCGCTGATTATAGTTTTATCCGAAACAGTGACATAAGACAGTTTACAAGCACCTGATGGGTATCACGTGGTCCAGAATCCGGTTTAATCAAGAAGGTTCGTTACCACTAACCTTTTTGCTCGTGAACATGTGACTTAGAACTCAAAATATTACATTTTTCTTCCCATGTAAATTCTATCGCGGAAACGAGGGTTGCCAGATTGAAAAATGAGAAGAATAATTAAACAATTAATAGGGTTTCCTACTATCACATTCTCGTTTTCAGTTCAGTTGTAATGAGTTTAAGCGTTCAAAAAATATTCTGTGGGTTGAATGCTGAATAAAAAACTTACAGGGCAATCTCATGTGAAACCGTTTGACACGTAACGTAACACAAACAAGCTGCAAATTATTTCTTGAAAATCTATGAAAATAAAATGAAAACATTATGATATGTCAGAACAGATTATAACTGTGTTCAATTTTTACATGATCTAAAACAAAATAAATAAAGATGCGTACTTTAATCAAGTTATGAGATTATCGTCGGCAACCGGAAAAAGGAACATCCTTTAAAAAGTTCTTATATCGTATTTACCCATTTTAATTGTTTAAATACTATTAAATTTTAAATTTGTAACGATAAATTATTTATAGCAAAATTTTAACTGAAGTATATTAAGATCGTAATGTAGTCTCAGCAGCTGAATGCTGTGTTGCTTCATTTCTTCTTTCGTCAAACATATCGAGAATATTATTAATGTTTTATTCTATCTGAGATATTTAAGTCGATCTTAGTATTGTTACATGCTGCAGCTGTCGCCGGCTCGGCTGCCCCACGCCATGGTAGGAGATCCGTCCTCCCCTCTTCCTGGAACGATGCGCTCGCAGCTAGTTGTTTCCCTTCTGGGAATCCCGTAATAATGGACAGCAGCGGTCGGGCTGTCGCTCTGCTCGGCGCCTTGCTTGCGTCACGGCCCCTCTCCCCTGCTGGAGGTTTCGACGGGTCTGGCGACGACGCAAGAATGTTCTGGCGAGACTGGCTGGCGCCTCAGCCCTCCGCGACACATCACGCGAGTTGAGGAAGATTCTATGTGGTGCCTAACACACTATATATACTGCGGCAACCCAGCGGCTGGCATTCTTTGATAGAGGCCGCCTGGCGAGTGTGCGCGTGTGAAATGAAGTGTGGACGACGACTGGAGATTGCGGGACGACGGCGAGTGAGGTGTTCGTGGCGTGAATGGACGAGAGGGTGTGAAACCGACGAGTGAAGCCTACTGTGCGTGATGTCACTTGGAGGACTCTAGAAAATTGCGACTGGCGGGACATGGACTGAACTGAGGTGGGACTGAATGGATGAATGGAAGTGTAATACTGATTTTATTGTAAATATTCGAACTGTCAATTGTGACACATATTTTAGAGAATATCTGAATAGGTTGATACACTGTCTATTGGGACTGATCTTTGATTATTTAATTTCATTGAATTCTTTATGGTAATTATAAATTTTATTAATTGGTGTCAATTGTGAACAGTTAGTGATATCCATTTATTGTGAGATTTTGAGTTCAGAGAATTTTACTGTAGTTATTGTAAATAAAATAAGAAAGTTATAATTAATTATTTTATTTGATTAAGACCTCCATCCCTTAACGAACTTGGTATAACCCACTTAATTTCTAGGGAGAGAAATTATAACAGTATAATACTTGAACGTTCTTCTGTTTAACTCGCAGCGAACTTAGCAACTGGTTTGGTGAGACGCTCAAAATTACTGGAGCGCGTGAATGATGCAATTGCATAAATTGTTCAGAATAACGTTGTCGTTTTATTCTTCGTTTCACAAGGCGTCGGTAGTGCAGATGTTAGAGCTCCATCTTTAATTTTTTTTTCTGAAAATGATGGCGTTTCTCTCGCTATTGAAGATGGTGCCTTCGACTTGCCAGACAGATGTACTTCGCCAACATCGCCAATATTGCATTTATAAATTTAAATAACGTGCAACTCATAAAAATCAGGTGAAAAAATATTTGTAGATTGTTAGTAGAACACGTAGATTCGTTCATTAACAACAGCCTGCTACGGTTTGATTCTCCTAGTACAAAATAATGTTAACATTTTGCTTCGAACGGAAACGTATTTTGTCAGAGACCAAGTCAGTTATATCAATGAAAGGAGTGGATTGAAGAAGCTGAGGCAGCTCTCAATATCGGTGTCTTGAAAGCCGATAAGGGTGAAGCGAGTTCAATATGGAGCAGCACCGGAATGCAAAGGCGGAGGAAACGGGAGATACCCCAGAAAACTCGCCAGCTGTTAGCATAATACGGCACGATTCTTACGTGTGGACATTCGGAAGTTTCGCCGCCGGGGATCTAACCCGCTTCATCTTGGTGGGATGGGAGCGCGCTAGCAGCTACGTCACCGCGGTCCTCCAGTGTTTCAGGTAAAGTATGTTCACGATAAAGTGAGCACTTTAGAAATGAACCTTAGAAAAATCTTTGCGCCTGCATATATTTTAATGGGCGCAATGAGTCACATTCGCCCCGTAAAGTTGGTAACGATGGATGGAAAGTAGTTCCATATCTTAACGCCCTACAAAAAGTGTTAGGTGACAATTTGTGATAACTTAAAATTATTACTTTTGATTTATGGTATTTTTATGCATCGAAGTGTAAAAAGGAGCAGATTTGTTAAATATTTACTTTTCTAATAATTTCGCAGTTTCACTTGACCGATGCATGCATAAAGTGATGAGGCCACTGACAATATTAATCTTACATAAGGCGGAAGAATACGCTACGTGAAACAAGTAGATCTTACGCAGGGCTTTCAAAAGTGCTCATTTTACCGTGAACAGCCTATAACACCAGAAACTTCCAAGGAGACGTACAAAATGAAACGTAATATTTTGTAAGCAGAGACAAAAAAAAATTGTAATTTACACATAATACATTTTCCTGGGTAGTATTTTTAAAAAATGAAGTTATGAATTATATTTGAACATGAAACTGTTAAAGTTTGTTAAAAGAATATCGCTTTGCTAAACAAAAAATTATTTCAGAAAGTTATTTTTTGTAAACTTGTACAATGTTGCCATAACTTTTCTGGCGGGTACAGCATTCATGTACAGCTATGATACGTTAATCAGAACAGAGAATTTGCATCCAGTAAACCTTTCAACATGACTGCAACCAAAAATAATCAAAGCTATTTAATACGCTAGCGCGAGTATTATTATACCCACGCTTTAAATAAGTATATTGTAACACAAGTCGTATTTTGTACGTGTCTGCATATATTATAAAATTTATTTGAATATGTTAACAGTATTATAAAAACTAATTTTATCACAAGTAACGACATAAGAAGTTAAACTAATGATTTAATTTTTTTCCCTCCTGTAGGTATGGTTTAGATTAAAAATTGTAGGTGATTAACACTTTTATGTTTAATTAACATAGACTACATTTCTTAAATGATATGTCTCTATTATAAGATCACAAATTTCCATATTAACAAATATAATAATAGCCTGTGATAATACTACATAGGATAAGATACATTAAAAATATACCTGAAAACCCACTACTAAGTAACATACCCTGTGATTTTTCTCAACATTTCTATTAGACTCCTCCCCCCCCCCACCCTCCTAGTCCACTGTGACTCAAAATTCATCTTAAAGAATCAAGCCATATATGCCTTGAGTAAAAGGATTATGAGGGCTTCGGCGCAACGACGTCTGGCGTAGTGACCTTGACCTTTTACCTTTGACCTTTCAATCCAAAAATCTAAAATATCCAAAGGTCTCCTTTGTTCTATCAAATTTCCCTTTTTCCTTTAAAAAAAATTACTCCCCCACCCCCCAAATCCCCGTTTTTCCTCAAAAAAAACCACCGAGCCTCCCAGCTGAACGAGCCCTGGAAGGCAATTTCCAGCCAATTCAAGTGATTTAAGGGGTTCGCTGAGGATCATCAGATAGAACAGTCGCGGCCATGTTGGTTTTATAGACATAGGGTATGCCAAAATTGATACATGGTATACAGGATTGGAATCAGGCCTAACCATCAGCCATCTTTCTTCTGCCGTCCATCTTAGCCACCGTATTGGATCTGGGTGACCTCGACCTTGATCTGTGATCTTAAATGACCTAGAATGCGGAAATTCGTTTAAAAAATTCCAAAAATGTTATAAGGATTTATAAAATATTCGTAAAAACATTATTAGAATCTTAAATTATTTTTAAAAACTTTCATATCCGCAGGTTCCCACAGCGCTATGTTCGCCTCCAATCAATAACATTGTACTAACATTCCCCTCCCCTCCCCTACCCACTCACATACACTCATTCTATTGTGTGCAGCCATCTTGATTTTTTCGTTTGTCATTTGTTTACTTTTTTATCATCTAGGTAGCACTAATGTATTAATTTTCGACTCCGCCACCAGGCGAGATATCGATTTAGCCGCCAGGTGACAAACATATTTGTTTTAATTTATTTAAATTATAAGTTGTGCTGTCGGTGCCGTCCATTTCGGATTCTATTTTCAACACATAGCTGACGTTAATTTATTTATTTCACTGCTAAACGAGCTGTCGGTACTCATATTTGTAGACATAAAAAACCGTGTAATTTTTCATCATTATTTAAAATAATATATTTTTTCAATCAATAGTATACCTACATGCATATTTTATGAAATTGATCATTTTTAGTTTTTTAACTTTAAAAGCGATAGGAGGATACGACACACGAAAATAAAGAAATACAATTATTTTATTATAATAATTTAAAATTATTTTGTAATTACAATTTCAGAAGAAAGCATTTCATCGCATCCTGCGATATCGATGGTGTATAGCAAAAATATTATTTGTCCCTTTTTTGTCTGTAGATCACGCAGTAGTATGAAGGTCTGTGGTGTTATCTTCAATCTACACAAATATATATCCCCTTGGTTAACTGTTATTTTTCCAGAAAGATTTAATTGTTTTGTATGTCCTTTCATTTATTTTATGTTGTGCACAAATGCGTGTGTAACTTACAATATTTGCGATGTTTACATCTTCTCTTTCTTATGTGACTTACCATATACCTATGTGCAGTATACTGAAACTAATGTGTAGTGCACCAATGTAGTATTTCTGGAGATACAATATTTGTGTTTTATAAAGTAACACATATATAATAATTCACCAGTACCACACTTGCTTTTACACTGACATTATTGGCCAGTAACGCGAAGGAACTTTTTCTTTAAAGAGAAGTATTCCAGTTGGTAGCAGTGATAGTATTATGGGAAGAAGTACGTTGTGTGTTTAGGTGTTATTTGCAGTAGTTCGTGATGCTTGACATTATGTACGTATGTCAGTGTAAGCAACTAAAGGATGACATCTCGAGCAGCAAAACTGTTGAAACTTGCCAAGCAACAACAAGCCGCTACACAGTATGCCCAGCAGGTTAGTTTTCAACAATAGTGGATAATGTTTCTTATTTAATCCCCAAAACCACTTCTCTGGTGTATTTTAACCTATTTGGAAAGAGAACTTGTATACACAATTAAAATTGCAAGTAGTGCTAACAGTAATACTTCCAAGGAGCTTTTTTGTTTATGGAGTAACAAAACAATATACATTTGATAAAAGTTTATTAAATTATCTATGTTTTGTATTTATTTCTCAGAACAAGCCGTGTTACTTATGTAGACATCAATTAACGTCTCAGAAACATCACTGGATAATGTTTGTGGGGCTACAGACGTCGTTTCAACATGCAATGAGTGGTAATTTTTGTTCATCAACCGAAAATGTACGGCAATAAGTAAACGTAACGAAATAAAAGTGTGTCATTCAAAGAAAGTCACTTAATACCAATTTTCGAAGATGCTTTAATACGCCTTTTTCAGATTGGATTTAAATGTAGACAACTTTTGTTGTTTTCATTTTATTAACAACCCTGTCCGAGACAGAACTGTTGCATAGTTTTAATCTGGCGTAATTCTGTGCCAAAACGTTTTCCCATTGTTTGAAACATTTTATAAACTAGTCTAGGTTTCCGAGTGCCAGGCATCAGTCCTAGGTCAGCGAGTGTCAGAAATTGGTGGCCAAAATAAAAACGTCAACAGTTTCTCGCCCATTCTATTTACCAAACCTGGCCCCCTCCAACTATTGCTTTCCCAAGAATAAAAATAACCTTGTAAGGTATGCATTTAAAAGGAGACAAAATAGAAGAAATAAAAATTGTTGGAGCCAAAGTGCAGTATTATTTCAGACGATTTAAAAAAACTATTTACAACAATGGGGACGAAAATCATTGGAACGTGTGCATTGAGTCTAATGGACATTATTTTGAATGCGTTAAAATTTGTGCAAATGTTCGGTTGCATATACTATTTTTAAAGACATAATTTTCGTCACTTTTGTCAGCCCTCGTATACCTGTTACATTATAGTAAAAACAGTGCGGTAAATAACACCATGGGTCAGTAAATTATAATAAATAAATGAAATACTTTATTGATATTTTCCATCACGATCCATATTTACATTAAAACCAATTTGAATTCCATTGTGTCCCTTATTACCACTGACATTTCTTTGTTAAATTGATAATGCTACTTGTATTTGCAGGTATTTTTGGACTCCAGATTGAAGATCAAGTCGTAGCTGAACCTATATGTGAAAGTGATCAACTTTTTGACATTTTAAATTTAGACACTTTTAACCGATTACAGACGCAGAGTACGAATTTTCGTGATGACAGACTTCTAGTGTTACAAAAAATGTTTAAATTCAGATAACTGTGATAATAGGTGTAGTGCCAGTGATTTAATTTAATTGTAAAGGGATTTTTAACGTCCCCCGGCTTTATTCTGGAAAGCTTAGCAGTGGACGGCTTATAACCTAACTTAAGTCAACACCCATGCCTTATCCGGGATTCGAGCCCAGAGCCTCCCGCACCCCAGATCGGTGAGGCACCAACCAACCGACTGCACCACGGAAGTCGGCTAGTGGTAAGTGCACTTTTGCACTGCAATTATTGCCAACAGTTTACTCAGATTATATTAACAATTTGCAAGAGCAGTCTGTTCATGGTGCAAATGAAGAGTACGGTATTGTTCCATTGATACCGCAAACCTGGAGAATCATGTCAGCACAGTGGTCGAGATGATGTTTCCATTTACACAGTTGTACCAATTGTACCAATTGTCCAAGTTCACCAAGAATTATCCAATTAAAAAGAAATATAAATGCAAACCCAAAGAAGTGGAAAAGTAATATAACCATGGCCAAGAGACAAGCTGGTAAGGAATATGTGAACCGGAAAGGGCAGGTTGTTCCAGAGAAGAAAACAAGGAGACTTGACTGTTCCATCATAAAATTACTGAGACATATTTAATGTTTTGTTATATTTTTTCAATATATACATATATGGCTTAAGAATACCATATTTTAGAGCAGATTTTTTATTTATTTAAAGACAAGCGAAGAACTGTTTTAAAATCATGTAATTTTCAGTCGGAGACTGAATCATATGTGCCTCTGTTCACATCCAATTCATTTGTATGTATTATTTTTAAATAATTATGTAGCAATTCGGATTCGTAATCAAGTGAATATGTATATGCAAATATAATTTGCTATTTCTTAAACCCAGTCTTTCAAAATTTAGTATGCAAGTAATATTTCTAGCTCCGGGAATGTATGTTTAAACCCTTTATAACCAGTGTAATTAGCTTAAAATAATATTTTTTTACATGCTCTGCTTATAACAGAATGGTTACGATACAGGATTAAAATAAGATAAAAAATATTCAAGTATATTTGTTTTTTAATTTTAATTTTAATTCTAACATGTTGTACTGAAATTGTATGAAGAATACAACAAAATGTTCTCTCAACTTCATTTCAGGTCTCCTCTCTTCAAGTCTCAATATTATACAATGTTAATTATTTACTACATCGACTAATTTTGTAGACATAAACATCCTACTCGGATTTTATTAAATTTATGTTTATGTGACTAAACCAAGTTCACACCATTCGACATGTACCAACAATCGCAAGACAGACATTCTGGAAAACATATCACCAAACATACCATACATGATAACCCAAGCATACCAAGCAAATTTATATAGTCTAGATCAACCCACAGTGCAAATATTCTTACGATCTGTCAAACCATCATTACTGACTGGTACCAGGCCAACCAACATGCCATCACCTATAACCAGAGAAAAACCCAATTCAACCATGCCACACACTATAACTCTATCATACATCAACCATCCGTCCACACATACCATGCAAAGCAAACATACAGCCCATACCAGTGACACAAAAAACTTCTTCTAATATCATCCACCAAGCCAACTGACGCCAGTCAAAATACACTGAATGCCCATCCCAAACACTTTTAACTCAATCATGCCTTAGAATTACAGAACTTACCAACACACATACATACTGTCCACACCATTCAACATACACCAACATTCACAAGACATATATATTGGAAAACATATCACCCAACATACCATCCATGTTAACCCAAGCGTACCAAAAATTTTTCCTACCAACTATACCATCGGCTCTACCAACCATCATTAGTCAAAAGATACAGACTGTTTACTATAATTCAAACATACTCATTTGATACCATCCCTTTGCCATCCATTAACTCCACTAACTAAAACATACTAGGTTACAACTCTTTGGCATACTGGACATTAATATGAATCACTCTAACAAACAACAAACCAGTTAATTATGCCAGCCATACATACTAATAGCTGCTACTACGAATCATACCAGGTAACATAACTCCAGCATACTTAACAACCATATTGATAACCTACTGGTACTGAGTACTAAAACATATATATAATCATTTTCACCATGACATTACCTTGCCTAAGCCATGCAATATCGAAAACTATACAATCCAGCATGTCAACATACTATACCATCTGAATATATCAACGAACCATCACAGCAGATCACCATAACAACCATAGGCCATGCAAGCAAGATACACCACCAAACCAGTCAACCAATTAATATACCCAAGTCACAATGAAGAATAATTTAAAAAACAAGAGAGCCCGTACTCACATCTCTAGCAAATCTCTCGAGAGGTAAGATCTCTCGAACGGTAGACGCGAGTACGGCCGACCAACTTGCAAAGGATTTGAAGGCGAATGGTAGGGGAGGGCGAGACTAGTTCCAACATTGCAGCTAAGGGTGGTGCATGTCGACGACAAGACATTTGTTCCCTCACAGCCCTACCAGATCAAATTCACCTAAAATGACAGCCTACGAGGGTATCCATACAAACCTTGAGAATAGCAACTTTACTGTTCGTTACAGAACATATCTACTAAGCTATCACATTACCTAAAACATACATAGATCTCGTCCATCACACACAACCCAATGCAAATATCTCAGCAGACGAATAACTGTCACTGATCGTTTTATCTACGACTCATGTGAACCAACTTTTCTAGGGTAAAAAAAAATCATATCCATTCTTACTATACTTTCCACACACACACACACACACACACACACACACACACACACACACACACACACACACACACACACACAAACAGAATGAAGTAAATACCTAAACCATCATACCTGTTTGGTTTATCTAAACACACCAACCATTTATACATTTTGTGAACGTAGTAACATACGAGGAAAGAATATACCATATATAAAATCCAGCCTTGAGTAATTAAACAGGTCACAAAGTATATAATGTATTACATTTTTTTAAATATTTAAGTGAACCTCTTGAAAAAATTAGTATCTTCATATGCATCTTACATACACGAAATAAACCACATATATGTCTTAGTCGTATATTATGCAAAGGCGAATAATATATTTATATGCATATTCGGAAAGACATAGGTTCGAACATCCTACCAGCCCTTACCTATACACATCAAAGATATTCCATTTCCTAGAGAACATTTGCTATCAGTATTCCATTTCATCTCTCCTGTAGACAAACATTTTGAACTCTCCTCACAAACATGTTGCCACCATACCAGGATATTCTATTTACTAGAGAGTATTCACTATAAGAAATAGTTACGGAAGAGCCATCTCAACTCCTACAAACCACTCCATTATAAACTTAATTTTAAAATTCATGATATATTGCAATTGTTTGAAGGATTCATTTATTTTTCAGACTTATGAATAATAATTTCATTTTTTTTTTTTTTACACTTTCCGATATGTCAACGCTTCATTTACAGAAACGGAGACCTCACCCATATCACAATATTGTTATTAATTAAATATGTCGAACAGCTTTTCCCCAAAGCTCAATCATAATTTAATGGCCTATCAAACGACTATATAGCCCAAGCCTCCAGGTATGCCCTCCAAAAATTGTTTAAAATATCTCATTATATTTTGATGTCATATCATAGTCGCTGCTAAAAAATGTTCCAAATATCGATTTATACATATTCTTCCAGACAAAATGTTCTACCTTGTAATATCCCAAAATACCTACGATCCATTCCATTACATCATATCGGTTGTACCAAAATACTTCCATTCATACCTTCCAGGACAACAAAACAGTCATATGGACATTCCTATGAAATAGCCCAGCGAATTTCTCTCATAATACATTTCATCATATAATAGCAAAACACACACTCATTCAAAATAATACTAACACCTATACGGATTACCATAGTGAACGATCCTATCTTCAAGAAATCTCATTCCAATACACCATATCACCAAATCAACAATTCATATCATTCAGCAGAAAAAAAAACATTATAACCATCAATATTCACAGACCATATCATGCCACACAGCCCATTTCGACAGTCCATAACCTCATATAATAAAAAAACATACTAACATACCATACTGTCAGAACATACCAATTATCCAACCAAATATTCTAAATTCTGACCAGCCACATCATCACACCATACATTCCATTTGCAAAGACACATTACCAGCAAAACTAACATACAATACCTTTTCAAACCATATATATATCCATCAAACCATTCATTACGACTTACATCAACATATGGACAGATTACTCAATCTGATATTACCCTACACTCGTACTATCACAACACTCCTATCATTCAGTAATAAGAAAAATATTAAAGACCAAATATTTCTCTGCTATATCATCATCGTCATCATCATCATATCATCTTCATATAATTGTCATCATAATCATATCATCTTCACATCATCATCGTCATCATATCTTCATATCACCATGCCATCTTCATCATGCAGACTTATGCTTCAACTTCAGTCAGATATGAATACCCAATATAGATTCAAAGCAATTGCTACTGAAGGTAAATAAAAAATCCCAATCTGACATTAAGTAATGGATGTTTCCCTTCCTTTATTCACAGATGTACCTTAACTCGAAAAAATAATTTCATAAAAAAGTCTCGTATGTCTCTTCTAATTAATATTTCAATTTTGTCAGAGAACTCCATCTCGATAGCTATACAAATCATAGCTTACAATTACAATTACAATTATTTTGTATGTATCAGGACATTGTATACAACTAACAGGAAGGGAAAATGTATATATGATGTTAAAATGAGTAAAAAACAATAGTTTTCCATATAATTTAACTTTATTTTAGAAACTTATCAAAAATACAAATTATTTCTTACATACACTCAAACATATTCTTCATTAAAAAATACATATGCTTTACTCTAATTTCATACAACAAATCTTATTGTGAGCAGTTAAGGTACTATTATTCGCATATACATTGTTGCAGTTAACACATATGTAGGTCTTGTACAAGATGTCGAACATACAGTTACTAACTTCATGTTGTCCGGCGCTAGAGCTACTCGTGAATGTCTTGCTGCAATACTTGCACTCGCTTCCCGATATGATCGACAAACAGTACCCTTACACTTCTTCTTATGTCTATATAGTATATGACTACGAGTAAACACAACATTGCACTTATCACAGTGGAACGACTGGTATACTGGACTGAACAAACAATGACTACATTTATGTCGATATGCATGACAACTTGTAAAAATATTTCCATAATAACAACATTGTTTCTGTAATGCTTCTAGAGACTCTTCAGAGACACTTGCTGGCAGTGTTAAAGATGGTATGTCTTCAGCCATTGTTGCCGTCTTCATATTACAAATACTTACACTATCAGTAGATGGTTCCCCTCCTGACGATATGCCTTCCACCACAACAGTCGAAGGAGTGAAAACATTCATTCAGGATGCACGCTTATATGTGGTTTTGACAACAGAACAGTTGGTTTAATGTGTCACTCGAACTCAATTAGAGAAATAGAGCTCTTACTCAAACGACAGACGAACTGTCAATGACACCATCTCAACTATCTTAATATATGTCTAAAAATAATTATTGGTTATATGTGGGACACGAAAATCAAGCTCCCATACAGGGAACCAGGGCTTAAATTCGGCATCTTAGACCGCTCGACCAACCCAACAATTGCAGAAAAAACTTTATTATAATGAAAAGTGTTAACCTTTTCCTTGCTTGACATCATAGGGTGTCGTCATAGGATCTTAACCTTATGTTAAAAATTTACTGTATAAAACAAAAAGAAACATAATTTTTAGAAAAATTTTGATTTGCAGAAATAATCATAAGACCTTCACTATTGGGAGCACTGTGAGAAAACCCAAAAACATTTTCACCCAGAAGAAAACACGCTATATGTATATAGTCCATTCCCCATTGGAAGCAACTTTCTCGGAGCCTTGCTAAATATATACTTGCAGGCCCGTTTCGTATCCTTCCGCCAAATGTAAACAAGCATTGCCATGTGACTGCCATGTATCATCTGTCAAAATCAATGTTTACCTGCCATTTTGTGTGTACATGTGTTCGTATACTTTTCGCTACACCTAGAAATAAACATTGAAATGGGACTTCTACTTTTATACTTGTCAAATGTGTTGTTTACTGTTCACGGCTTTTAAAAGAATTTTTCATATTCCAAAAACCATTTCGTACGAATACTCAGTTTCGGCCTATAACATTATTTAGGTCAGCTTTATGACGTTTTAAAAAGGCCTGGATTATCAATAGTTCTTACGGTTACATTACATTAACATATTTATTTTCCACGACATAGCACATTACACGTAATGCATGTTAATATTTTGCCGCGACTGTGTTAAACACTGTTACAACTGCAGGGTAATTAACGATAGTATTTAACTTTTTGTTATTGATATGTCTTGAGTTATTTCTTTTAAAGGACGTCATCAGTTTGAATAACGAAGGAATAGACAGTCCAACGAAAAAGCGACATTAAAATCAAGCACGCAACTCGTGGCGCTCGTTTTTTGTTATAGAAACTTAAAATATAGCAGTGAACATGCACTCAAATAAGCCTACCGTAACTTTTATTCCGCTCGTATTTATATGTATTGCTACTTACTGTGTATTAGGCTTATTGAAATGTATTGGGGCTGGGCTTGGTTATTTTGTTAGGATTGGTGGTAAGTCATGTTACACGACTGTGTTTCAAACACCCAGGGCAAATATACAACAATGTGATAAATAAACATACGTGGATGTAAATAAATAACTTCGTCATGAAGACAGTTCACATTTACAATGTATAAATAATTCACATCAAATATTTGAAATCACGCACACACAGATCCAGTGTAACTATCACCAAACAGCCATGCCACACTATTTCACATGCAGCGGTTAATGAAACACACCATAACAGTATATTTATTACTGCCGCGGAAACACAGATTTATCACAACATCGTAACTTGCTTAGGTAGGTTTAAAAAACACGTCTACAAACGTGATGCGGTAATTTGAAGTATTTTTCGGAGTAAGTATAATTTACGCTTCGTTTGGTAAAACAGCAACACACCATGTCATGGCTCGCCACGTCTGCCAACTTCACTTTGATTCTGACCTGCCATAATATCTAAATACATTAAAATAAGTATTCAAACATGAAACTCTCTTTCGAGTTGTAAGTTACAAATTCAAAAATAATTATTTTGCTGTAATAAGTATGAAATATGCTACAACAGAAAACATATAAAATTCAATGCTTACTAGTGAGGTGAAATTTCCCGAGTTTGAAAGATACGAAGAAAGAGAGAGAAAGCGACAAACCACGCCCAGCAGACAGTTTTTCAATTGCTTTCTCGCTCGATAAAATAGTACTGTACCATTACGGCCTACTCACTATATTTTCCGCTGTTATTTTAAACTGTAAAAATGAGATATGTTTCCATCGGGGCTACCTAAACATTAAAATATTTCAATAGGCACCATTTAATTTACAAATAGTATCTAAAAAAAGTAAGTTAAAATAATATTTTAACTGTGAACTATTTCTTACCGGCCGTTGCCAACACGTTGCTGCTCTCGCTGTTGTTAATTCATATTTAAAAAGAAATAAGTATTACAAGTTATAGAATATATTAAGGTAAAGTTTCATTTATTCAATAATACAGTACTCTAAAGTTGTGGAATACAGCTTATTGAAAAAAAAGGTTGACATATTTTGCCTACAGTGTTTTTTTAAATGTTGAATTTCATAAGTCGCTTCCAACCAGGAATGGACTATAGTCCTATTTTGTATATAATAATATATAATCTTAACTTATAGATAATTATATATAATCCTATCATATAGATAGTTATATATGATCATATCTTACAGATAATTATATATAGTCCTATCTTATACATATATAACATAACACAGGAATATACATAATTATGTAAAGAAGCAATTTTTAAATTGTATATCTCTATATGTATATATACAACTACAATCACAGCAAAATAATATATATTATTAGTACCTGCCTGTTTTCTTCTGGGGCGAATGAGTATTTGGGTTTTATCAGAATGCTCCGAAATTTTTTTATTTTAAATGTACAGCAGAAGGGATTTTGGGAAAATATGACGGGCTCCTTAAAAGAGCATTACCTGAAATGTTCCTCCGATCAGATGGATAATTCACAATGTGTTTCGTGAAATGATTCGAGTGGGTAAGTTTGTACACTGGATGATTGTTTCGTGTAAAGTTTTGCAAATTTCATCGCCAAGGAACGACTTTCTTCTGGGAATCGTAGATGATGGCAAGTGTGTGTCGCCGGTTTGAGTCCCGCATGCAGAGGAGGATGATTGCAAAGTATTAATGGAAATATTGAATCTTGCCAATTGACTCCTGCGAAGGGAGTCAAATGGTTCTTTATGGGTTGTTAGGGGTCATTAATGGGTCATTTGTGGAGAAAAATGGCGCATTTGTGGAGCAAATTGGTTCATTTGTGCAGTAAATTGAGTTATTTGTGGAGCAAAATGGGTCATTATAGAGCAAAATGGGTCATTTGTGGAGCAAAATGGGTCGTTTGGAGAGCAAAATATGTCATTGTGGAGCAAAATGGATCATTCATGGAATAAAATGGGTCATTGTGGAGCAAAGTGGGTCATTATGGAGCAAAATGGGCCACTTGTATGGCAAAATTGCTCATTTGTTGAGCGAAATTAGTCATTTATGGAGAAAAATGGGTAATTTGTGGAGCAAAATGGGTCATTGTGGTGCTAAATGGGTAATTTGTGGAGCAAAATGGGTCATTGTGGTGCCAAATGGGTCATTTGTGGAGCATGATTTATAGCTGAACGAAGAACTTGTCTGGGTGAAACTGTTGAAGATATAACTGCATGATAATGTGATTAAGGATCTAAATAAAATATATGTTTGAATGGAGGCATAAATTTGTTTAAACTTCACTGACGAAATATGTTATTAATTTTATATATAGAGCAGTAGCTGGGCAAAATAAATAGACATGTTGCCACTGTAGAAAGGACTAAGGTTTTTTTCATGAATATAATGCAAGACAATGATTGTACGAAGTCTTCTGTAGAGCTTATCTCTATTTATGTACCTTCACCCACTGCTAGAAAATTACATGGAAAACAGTGATGATACTGTGGGAAGATCTTCAGCAAAAGCTACCTTGCTCATTGGCATGAGAAAACGGCCTGTACGAAGAGTCCTATTCGTGCGATGAAGCATTACGCCATTGATCCCATGCAGTTCGTGCAAGGCGATACATTGAAAGAACATACCCAGGTCTGCTATGATTCGTCTACTGGAAGCCAGCAAGATATGTCACCAATACCCCATGCGGCATCGGTTGATACTGATTAGTCTGATTGATGAGCCAGTTAATGCTTAAGACGGAATGAGTGCAGTAGCGTCGGTTTGTGTGAAATATGCACTTGCAAGACTTTCTTGTGAAGTCGAAGAACTTCAAAATAAACTATTGCCAGCTCTAAATACTGATGATGACCATGTAACTCTTATAAAGAAAAGTAAACTAGATATTGAGGATGAAACAGGAGGTGAAGACGATCATTGATGATAATGAATATAAAGACAGTGATATTGCTGAAGACGATGATGGTGATTCCCACGACATTCCCACACATTCCAACAACGAGTTTCCTTCAACATGTGATGCGAAGAAGGCAGAAGACGCTGAGAGTACTGACTACAAGTTTACCGAAGTCCCGAATGAACTTGTCGATAGACTCGGATATTTGATTCACCTTCAAAAACATGGGTATTTATTCCACATTGTAGAGATACCGCCAATCATTAGTAAACTGAAGGAACGGGGATATATCGAATGATATGATGAACTGCTTTCTTCTGAAATTGTAATTACAAAATAATAATAAATTAATATTATTCTAAAATTATGTTTGTTTTTCTTTATTTGTGTGTGTCGTATCCTTCTATCGGTCTTGATGATTTTAATAAAAATTATCAATTTCGTACATTATACTTGTAGGTTTACTGCTGAGTGAAAAAATATTTAAAAAAATGGATTGAAAAATTACAGGTATTTTTATGTCTATAAATATGAGTGCTGACAGCTCGCTTGGCAGTGGAATAGAGAAATTAAGGACATATATGTGTTGAGAATATAATCCATCATGGATTGTGGCGACAGCACAACCTATACTTTAAATATATGTAAACAAATAGGGCTGTCACCTGGCGGCTAAATCGATAGCTCGCCTGGTGACTAAATCGAAAATCTATACATTAGTGCTACCTAGGTGATAAAAAAGTAAACAAATGACAAACAAAAAAACTAAGATGGCCGCACACGATAGAACGAGTATAGGTGAGTGGATGGGAGA
Organism: Dryococelus australis; assembly: GCA_029891345.1. Lineage (NCBI taxonomy): Eukaryota > Metazoa > Arthropoda > Insecta > Phasmatodea > Phasmatidae > Dryococelus > Dryococelus australis. The sequence continues at coordinate 266,880,204 of CM056993.1, forward strand.
GGCGAATGTTAATACAATACGTGATTACATAAAGGTGGGTCGGTCGTCTGCTGGACATAGTGCTGTGGGGACCCTTCAGAAATGTAAGTTTAGAAAAATATTTTTAGAAAATAATTTTTAGTAATATTTTTATTAATATTTTATAAATTCTTATGAGGTTTTTGTAATTTATGACGAATTTTTGGGTTCAAGGTCATTCAAGGTCACAGGTCATGGTCGAGGTCACCCAGATCCAATATGGCAGCTAAGATGTCCGACAGAACCGAGATGGCTGATGGTTAGGCCTGACTCCGATCCTGGATCCCATGTTTCGATTTTGGCGCACCCTATGCCTATTAAATCAATATGACCGCCACTGCTATGTCCGCTGATCCTAAGAGAGCCCGCAAAACCACTTGAATTGGCTGAAAATTGCCTTTCGGGAGCTCATATTAACAGCTGGGGGGCTCGGTGTTTTTTTGATGGTACAACGAGAATTTATTTTGGAATTTTTTCTATTTTTATTTTTTTATTTTTTGAAATTTTGGGTCAAAGGTCAAGTTCACATTAATCCAATATGACGGCTGGGTGACGTCACAATATGGCGGCCTGTCAGCGTCTAGCTCCTACGCGAGATGCTGTTGTAAGTCCCCATAATCCTTAAACTAATTTGGTATATGAAACTATAATATTCAGGAGCTGAGAAATAAACTTGATCGCAAGATTAGCTGATCCTATCTACGACTGGGGCTATGACTAACTCCACTGAAGAGAGAGAAATCGAAGATGATTGGAAATGGCATTTATATGTAGGATCAAAATCATTGCGTAAGTGATATAGAATAATGGGGGGGGGGGGGGGAATGTGAACGACACTTATCTGGAAAATAACTTTGGAAAATTGGTACTAGTCTGGAGAAGTTTGGATATACAGAAGATTCGGAATCTCTGTGCCCAAACTCCAAGCATAGTTTCTTTGCACCAACAGTAACACAAACACCCTATACACTTATATCTGAAAAAAAAATTATATAACAGTTGTATTAAAAATTTCTACGTACAGCACCTGGAGAACAATGCTGTTTAATCATTCGTGTGTGACTAGCTGCATGGTAAGTAGGCACACGGCGCTGCATATGTAGTAATTTAGTGTCGCGTGCCTACGATCTATGCAACTTGTCCTACACGCATCATCGCGCATCCTTGTTCTCAAGGCGTTTTACGCCGCAAATTTGGATACAATTAAATGATACCAAAATACGTTTCCGGATATAAATGTATAGGGGTTTTGTGTTACTATTGGTACAAAACAGTTATGTCTGGAGTTTGGGCACGGAGTTCCCGAACATCCGGTATATACCAGAAGTGCGACCGATCCAGATGGTGTGTGGGTTATGGCCGACTCTACCAATTGAATCGACCACCCTGCGATCGTCACATGGTCGTTTTATCCTTGTACTCCACGTGACGGTGTCATTTTAAAAACGTTTTCAGTAAAAAAAAATATCATAAGACATCTAAATATGATCAGTCGTGTAGATAACTAGTGGGCCGACGTTAGAAACTGCCTGATGATGGTTTGTAAAGGGGAATGAGACAAAGAAGGTGCACGCAGCCCCAGACTGTGTGCTTGTTAGTACATAACGAGACGGCGAATGTCTGTCGGCGCTACGCTGCACGCACCAGTGAGCGAGTGCTTCACGAGAAAAAGGAAAATGAATTCTGAAGGCTTCAAAAAACTCACTCCATTTTTTAAAACGCGAGTAAAACAACGATAATGTTTTTTGTACTCGGAGAAAAATAATAATCAGAACTCCATTCCTCTAAGAGAATTTGTACATTATAACCGATCATTTGTCTTAGAAAATTTAAAAATTCCGCCTCAGTACCTTTATAATTTTTGAGCTACGTTGTACTGTCTTTCCTCTGCGAGTGCCATTTCGACATTTCTTGATTTTATGATGCAGCTTTCAAAGAGACAAAACTTAATTTAAAACCTAAAACTTACCCAAGCATCGCATTTGTCAGTATACCGTGGACATACCAATAATATAAAGGTTATATAATGAACCTCTACCTAAGCCGTGATGTCTTTGGACACATGCATTTTTGGCTCTCGCCCCTTCACCACTAAGCGCTGTATTTAATTGCTACTCTGTGGTTCTCTCTCAGTTTGCCGTATTTACACGCAATGAAAATAAATTTTGTCTTATAATCTGGTAACGTAATAAGAAATTTTTATCTTATTTCATATTCAGTGATGTGTATTCTGAAATGTGCAAATTTATTTGTATGGCTATATCTAAAATTTACTCATCGGAAATATTTATTGCAAAATCGAAAACATTCGCAATTTTAAAAAACTATAAACTTGAGCAAAACATTTATTTCACAGAAAATTAATCAAATAAGCATTAATAAACACTTAATTGGTATTCAGTATAAATCATTTTAATTCGAATTCTAACTTTTTTTACACTGTGCTTATGAAGGATTCGTGATATTAAACACGTAATTCGTGTTCTTTATTTCACATTCGTTTTCTATTATAAGAGTACAGAAATGTTTTAATATATTATGTAGTCATATCTTATACGATAGTTTGTCATCAAGCTCAACATTTAAATTTGCACCTGTAACCCACTAATTAAAAGCAGGCTGGGAACCCCCTCTATTTTAAGCAGGATGTCATTTGATATTTTCAGGAAACACACTGAATATATTCGGCAAAGAAAACGCCAAGAATAGGTAGGTGGTTCAGATCTTCAAGTTGGTTGGTCCACGCTTTCCATTCACGAACTTGCGTCACGCGGAAAAGTTTGGAGCTCTTAGTTTCCATTTAGCAGAGAATCCATTTTCAAATAGGCATTTATGTTTGCAGATTCGTGGGGCGCTAACATGGCTTTGTGCTTCCCCTAATATATATTCTTTATTTTAGGGCTCTCAGCTCGAAGTAGTGATATCAGCCTTCAATTCTCCCAGTTTTATTTGAGTTCTACATTCAATTATACTCGCGAAATAGAACTGGGAAAATGTCAAGCCGCTTGTAGATACATGCGGCTTTCAAACAAACCACGCCATACTACGCGAAGCCCCATGGAACTTTCCGAGGTCAGATTTTTTGAGGCCACTTTAGCTGGGATATTGGCTGACGTCATAAATAGTCGTAAACTTCAGAGATTCTTGTTACTTATTCCCTGCCGAAATCGAAATTCAGGTTGGTCTGGACATATCCCTCACACAAAATCTATGCAACAGTTTTAATCTTGTCGCATTCTATTTGGCTGGTTCGATCCACGTGTATTTTCTTTATACTTCTACGTTGTAGAAAATATATTTAAACCTTTTCATTTATTTGAACTTAGTGTATCACCTCAACAAGGTCTGCCTAAACAAGGTCATTTAATTATAATTTTATAACTTTGTGCCAAAGGTATTTTAAATTTGCAGCTACGTGCAGTTCCCGAGTAATCCTAAACAGCTCATTTAATTTATCTTTTTTCATTTAGTTATTCTGTGACGGAAATTGCCTTATTAGTATGGGGATAATTTCATTGTCTTTCGTTTCGTTTGGTTCGGACACTTCAAAATATAATATGATTTATTTTTACCGTGTGTCTTCTGCAGGCATTCACCACTTTTCACTGCAAGTTCACAAAATAGGTGATGGGGAATATTATTTCTAAAAGAGCTCGCCCTTAAGGTAACCGCTTTCAATATAGTTTATTTTGGAAAAATCTAATAAATTTACTCGAATTATTTCTTATAATCTTTCATAATATATTATGAATAATTCGTAATTTTCTCATGAAATGCCACCTCTTGTAGTTCTAGGAAATCATATGTGACGTATTCTTCCACGTGTGTAAATTTACGGGGTTAGGACATTTTTATTTTTTTTAATGCCGAAAAACCATGGTTATTTTTTTTTAAAAGACGATTGGGAATTGGCTTATAATTTCTATTCACCAGCTATTTGAGATTATGACCATTCTAGAAGGTAAACATTCATCTCGAGCAGACTGTAGAGCCTGACGTCAGTAACTACAATCGTTCAATGTAGCGCTGGACAAAAATTCTAAACTTCATGTATTTTGATACTCTTGCTTTCGGAAGTGACTTTGAGGCCGCTTCTAAGAAAAAAAATGATTCCCACCTTCTTCAGTTATTCGCTGCATCCGTCCAATACATTGGAAATGTTTATGAATATTTATTAGTAATGTTATAGTTGCATAATTGCAAATTATTTATTTATTCACTCTTAAATAACTTTATCACATTTAAAACAAAATGTTAGTTTATTCGTCTCAAAAAATATGTAGAGTTAAATTAAAGGTTTTGTTCTATACATTATATTACTTTAAAGAATAATTTCAGATGATTATGAAAATATATGTAATACGCTCCATAGCGATATACATTTTGCAGAACTGTTGGCATTTGTTTGGAAAGTTCAGCTCTTAGTAAAGTTGGAATACATACGTTAAAAGACTTTTGATTCAACGAAATTATTTGTATATTAATTATGAATATATTTGTATCTACAGCTAATCTGAGTTCAGTTTATTCCATGTGTAAATTATAGTTTAGGTTTTATATGACATACAACAATGTTACACAGTTTTGTCCGCCCAAAGTAATAATAAATTTAACGTCTTTCGCCTATTGCAAGAATCGCTCAAATTGTGTGTGTGTGTGTGTGTGTGTGTGTGATTTGGTTCTTTAAACTACTTACGTGACAAAATACCTTCAAAATAAAATGATATTTGTCTTGAATTACGGCACTAGATAATGTCTATGAAAAATCATCGTTCAAATCCAAAATTATACTTTCAAAAGTTGGTATTACACTTCCGCAATTTTCCCTGTGAGTATGTCCGCTTAAGCACCTGTAACACTGTCAAATTTTTTCGTCAAACTGCTTTCAATAATTTTGGTCAAATAAAGTTAGTTATGACGTCATCGGAACGTCACAAACACCGCGATATTTGTCTGGATAAGTTGGATGGCTTCAGTTTCTATCAAACATTTGAATATTGGACCAGTTCTAAAATTTATTTGATGTTCTATGTTTTCAGACAATCAGAATCGTGTGCGATAAAAGTGGAAATCAAGAAACTTTAAAATAACGAACAACTGCTGGAAACTAAATGGGTTATGGAAATAATAAATTTATGTAAAAGCTGTCTGGGCATGAATGCTATTTTAAGTAAATATTGCACATAATATTACGAACTTAGTGACATTAAATTTATTTGCGCAGGAAACTTCTCAGATAACTAAAATCTGAATTTAATAATGAAGCGAAAATAAATTACAACATTCCTTACATTTATTCTACCTGAAATGGACTGCATGGAAAAACAAAAGCAATATCTCACTATGAAAATAACTTTTTAATAATAATTCAAATTACATTCTCCCAGAAAAAATTTTGACAGTGTGGCATATTTTCAAACACATTCAAGATTGTTTGATAAAATTTGTTGGAAGGAAAAATTTGATCACCGATTTTCGTCTTCAGATTTTATTGTCAAATATAGTTTAAGGCAAAAATTTGATAGTGTGACATGTGCTTAAGGCTGCCACACTTTCAAATTTTTCCATCAAACTGCTTCCAGTAAGTTTGGTCAAATATAGTTGGACCGTTGTGACGTCATCGAAACGTCATAAACGCCGCCATATTTGTCTGAGAAAGTTGGATGGCTTCTGTTTCCATGAAACATTTGAAGATGAAAGGTTCTAACATTTCTTTAATGTTTGACGGTCTCAGCCAATCAGAACCGTGCACGACAAAAATGGACGTCAATAAAATTTTTAATAACGAATAATTTGCGGGAAACGAAGCATATTATGGAGATAATTAACTTATGTAGAAGTTGTCTGGGCATGAATGCTATTTTAAGTTAATATTGCACATAGTATTACAAACTCAGAAGCATTAAATTTATTTGTGCTGGAAATATATCTAATTAAAAATTTTGAATTTAGTAAAGAAGCATAAATAAATTACAACATTCCTAATATTTCTTACTGTAATGGACTGCATGAAAAAACAAAAGCAATATCTCGCTTTGAAAATAATTTTAACATAATAATTCAGATTTGATCCACCCAGCAAAAAAAAAAAAATTTGACAGCGTGGCAGGTTTCCAAACACATTCAAGATTATTTGTTAAAATTGGTTGGAAGGAAAGTTTGATGGCTTATTTAGTCTTCAAATTTTATTGCAATATATATATATATATATATATATATATATATATATATATATATATAAAACTGAGGTTATAACTTTTTCGAAGCTAATGTGAAAACTGCATTGTGATCATAATATTTCCATTGTTGAAATAAAAGTGTGATATCTTTGATACATTAATTCAATAAATATATACTCGTGAAAGTGATCACATACTTCCTTTGTAATAATTTTCCCTCCTATTTTTTTTTTTTGGAAGAAGAGATTTACGTGCAGAGGTTCGATTTCCGAGCGCGCCTGATAGCGGAAATCATTTTGCTCTGCCAGCGGGCGTATTGAAATTCCTAACCCGCACCAAGGATGAAAACTTTGGCTCCACAAATCCTTGGCGTGGCACCGCGAAGCTGCTTGGTGGCTTGCGCTACGGCTCGCCACTAAATTATTGAGTCTGGCCGCCCCTGTTCTCAGCCCCCACCCCCCCCCACTTATCCAGTTACACCCGCCTCCACGGCTTGCAGTTATATGAACGACATTCCTCCCGCCCCGGGGACGTCTTATTCATAGTCTGCGCCTCTCCATCATCATGCCTCGCCATCTTCGCCGCACTAAAGGCCGGTCTACATGCCAATTTAAGCAATTAAAATTGAACCTTGAAGAAAATTCCATGCGAACAACGTAGCAAACATAAATGTTTAAGTCAACAGACCTGTATGAGGAAGTTCTGCTAACGGCTGTTCACGATAAGGTGAACACTTTTGAATTCAACCTTATAAAAAAGTCACTGCTCCTGCCTGCATACATTTTTAACGGGCGCACTGAGTGACATACGCCCAGTAAAGTTGGTAATGATGGAGAGGAAAGTAGTTCCATTTCTTAACATCGAATTAAAAGTGTTAGGCAACCATTTGTGATAATTGAAATTATTTCCAACGCTTTCTGTTTTTTTTATGCGTCGAAGTGTAAAGATTGGCAGACTTTTAAAATACTTTGTTTTCTAGTAATTTTACAATTTCACTTGACCGACGCGTGAAGTATGCGATGAGGCGCATGGCAATTATAATTTTACATAAGACGGAAGAACACATAACGTAAATACAAATAGTTTTATAGCAGGGCTTTCAAAAGTGCTCATTTTACCGTGAACAGCCTACACTCATAATGATTTTAAAATGTTAATACATAATTACCTTATCGAATCATTAAGTGAGTTTCAACACAATTTGAACTCGACATATTGTTTGGCTTACTTAAAAATCAAAAAGTAAAATTGACTGTGTTACAGGAATACTAATAAATTGATTATAATTGCTTATTATATGCCGTTCACGGTTAAGTGAGCACTTTTAAAATCAACCTTTGAAAAATATTACTGCCCCAACCTACATACATTTCAACGGGCACATTGACATACGTCCAGTGAGGTTGGAAACGACAGAGGGGAAGAATTTTCATGCCTTAAGAGGAGGATGGACTAAAACATTTTCTGTGAAAAAGTTGTTTGCGCGAATACGCGTATCCCGGTAAATAAATGTTCTGCAAATACGACTTTTTGTCAGAAAAGTTAGAAACTATTATGTATGGGGAATTCGTGGAAATGGTCGAATATCGCATTTCTAAAGCTCGCCTTCGCAATTTTCTTAAGCGGCAAGAGAAAAGTTCAAACACACGGATGTAGTATAATCTGTGGTCTTTCATGGCGTGTAATAAAATCCCACTGTCGCAGATCTAATTTGCATAGCACAGCGTCTCGGCGGAAATACTGCATGCCTTGCTCGTAGGAGCGATGAGGCACTAGGTGTGCCTGGCAATGTCGCCCGTATCGCTCCCTCGCGTCTTGACCTTGGACCTGCAGTTCCGCCCCTCTCTCCTTTTTCCGTTAAAGCAAATCTTTCAAATATTTCGTTTTTTTTTTTTAATAACTCCGCAGTTTCACTGACAGATGCGTGAATACAGTGACCAGGTCCATGGCGACGTTGATTTTACATATGGCGAAAGAATACACAATGCGCATAGAAGTATAGATCTTAAGCAGGGATTTCAAAAGTGCTCACTTTGCCGTGACCAGCCTATACACTGAAAGGGACGCCATCAAAATTCACGAAATTACTTTGTGTTTAGAGATTTACATTTTGGAAAAATTTATCAGAGCAGTACTTGAAAACCAGTGGCTTAATCACAATTCCTGGTGATAACTGCTAAAGCTAACGGCAGAAAAATAACTCGCCCGTAGCAGTACGAGGCAAATACTGATTTTACAACATATCGAATACAGAAGCAGCTGTATCGTCACGTATTACAGTTTCATTATTTGTTTCATTTAACCTCTTTGCATAAAGTTTATGTACAAGAATCTCGCACAGTATTGTTTGGTGTTTTTCTTCATCAGTTTTACACCAAACGCTGCTGACGTTCCTCAAAGTCAAGATCTGCGTTATTGTTATCGCCGACTGGGATTGTAAATGCTTTTTGTTTTGACTCTGAAATAATGAAAACGCCTATATTATAATTTTATTTAGAGTATATCTGTGTTCTAAACTGATTATTTACTTACATACACATGACATTTCTTATTTATCGTGTGTTGTCTCAATCTCATCAGTTTTAACAGTATTATTTCTTATTTATCGTGTGTTGTCTCAATCTCATCAGTTTTAACAGTGTATTATTTCTTATTTATCGTGGGTTGTCCCAATCTCATCAGTTTTAACAGTGTATTATTTCTTATTTATCGTGTGTTGTCTCAATCTCATCAGTTTTAACAGTGTATTATTTCTTATTTATCGTGGGTTGTCTCAATCTCATCAGTTTTAACAGTGTATTATTTCTTATTTATCGTGGGTTGTCTCAATCTCATCAGTTTTAACAGTGTATTATTTCTTATTTATCGTGTGTTGTCTCAATCTCATCAGTTTTAACAGTGTATTATTTCTTATTTATCGTGGATTGTCTCAATCTCTTCAGTTTCAACAGTGTATTATTTATTACCAATGCTATGGTTCTGATACTTATTTTTTTTTAAAACCTTTTGTGAACAGTTATCTTCCGCAAGCAAATATACTGTATTTGTCCGCCATAAATTATGTGTTTGCATATTCTTTTATATTTTCTTCACTTATAAGACATAGGTATGGACTAGATGTAGATTCTATCGTCTACAGTGTGCGTAAAACACTATTTGAAATTCACAATGTGTTGACGTATCAGGTTTTTGATGACATCAGTTCGCGTGCTATTGCGTTCGCAAATGATTTTCTCCTTTGGACGAGTCATGCGCCATTTTTATTTCGCCGTATATTTCCCTGCGGTACGACCGCTTAGGTCACAAAATAAACTTTTATAACCAGTGATAATGTGCGCCCGTTATTCTAGCAATTCCAGACTTATTGATTAAAATTTGATCATAGGTGAACAACTTAATGAAGTGCGTGATTAAGCAGTAAAGAACTGTAAATTATGTGTTCCGGGCTGTATGTGGGAGTTATATTTATTTTTTCTGTCGATACTGGGACAAAAAGAAAGTATCGCAAACACATAGCTACTGACAACCTTTTATAAGTTTCCAGCAAAATTTTTTCTTTTTTTTCATAGTAATGTTAACAAACATCGAGGTACGGGGCATCACTTTCTGGAATGTAAAGTAGTATTCTAAGATAGAATTACAAATGATTTATTTGAAAATAATTTCATATCGTTTTCGTATCCTTGTGTGATTGCTTTTCAATTTTTGTTCTAATGTTGAAGACGTTCAAAAGTTTTCAAAAGTTAAAAAAAGTTTTCATATGTTTGGTTGAAATTGAGAATGTATTTGCCAAATATTTTAAGTTTTTCTTTAGTACATACACATGTGATTGTGCCAACGTGTCGTTATATGTTTATTTTACGATAGTATCCGAGTCTTTTAATATATCAGATGGTAACAGATACCTACTGGTATCCAGGACAACTGAGTATTACGTCTAAAGTGACATTGTCGGCCTAAGGGGGATATTAGATACTAAAAGAAACCCGTTATAGTTCTTAAAAAATTTCTGTTAATTATGATACAAACAAATATTTGAAGTACTTATATATTACCAATATCTGGAACTAAAAGTGAGAACCATAGCATACTGTTTCGATCAAATCAAATCTATAGATTGATAGTTTCTGAATGAAATTTATTTTATTCCGTTAAAATAATAATTTAAATTCAAATATTTATTTATCTCAAGGAGCTAATCAAACACATATTCTAGGGGTAAGTTACTTGCCACTTGAGTACTTCCTGAATAAAACTGATGTGTTTACATCACGGATGCATTTATCGTCATTTTGTTTCCTCTCGCCCTATAAGAGCACATCTATTCAGAACACGCTATCACCAATCAATCCCTCCTCCCCACTACCCCTCATTTTTGTTTCCTCGACCCCTTTCTCGTAAACATCTCTCCGTACTGGCTATTGCATCCGCTGACCGCCCACTCCAACGCGATTTAGCACTTCACACGTACGCTAATCTAACATTTACCGCCTGGCAGTGCCTCGAGAAATGCTATGCTGATCGTGTCACGACGCTCGTGCTAGACGAACGTGACATTCCTGTCCCCTGTAGCTTGGGTTTGTCCGGCAAAAAGACATATCTATAAGTTGCGTCCAGGCGGACTTGGTGGTGATGAAAAATACTCGAAAATTTTAACCTAATAAATTATAGTACTTATCTACAAATAATTAGGCTATTATTTGCCTTTAGGCAACAAACCTTTTAGTTAGTAATTTGTCACCATTTACCACCTCAATCAAAAAAATATCTGTATGCTCTCTTATAAATCGTGTAAATTATGTTTAAGACTATTATTTTTATTCCTTATTCGGATTAATAATTTTTCATATTGCAGTATACATCAAAAAACTGGTTATATACTAACTATTAATCAAGAACGAAAGTTTGCGGTGCCTAACCTTCTACAGTCAAACCGGAAAGGGGGGGGGGGAGGCTATGGGGAATCGATAGTGCCCCATGGGGAAGCGGGCAAGTTATGGTTACCGACCCTTCTCCCACCCGGGGGGGGGGGGGGGGGGTTATGCCCCAGGCTTAAGTTTCGGGCATACCATAAAAGCCGTGTTCGGTTGTACCGTAATTACCATACATTAGTTCATGTCTCCATTTGTCGTTTACCCTCAAGTCTTAAGTCTTAGGACTTAAGACTTCAGCCTTAAGTCCTAAGATAATATAATATATAAAAATTCTATAATAAAAATAGATACTAAAAATTATTATATGTAATTAAAATACTTAAAAATATAATATTATATATAAAAGTTATATAATAAAAATAAAAACTTAAAAATTTATTGATATGTAAATAAAATACTTAAAAATTATATAATAAATAAAAATACAATGTCTTTAATGCGAGGAAAGATATTATTTATTCGTCTCCAAGCTACATACTTCTTATAAACTCTTGTCCCAGCGCATGTCGCAATAGCCGAGTGGTCTAAGGCGTTAGTCTGGCGACCCATGGTCCGGTATTTCGATCCAGGGCCTCTAGTGGCCAATTCCAGAACCTATTTGGCGGCCTCCATGTAAATGTGAACAAATATGACGGCCTCCAGTAACAAAGGATAAACGAAAAAATCAAGGATAGCAGCCTCCATGGCCGCATTCCATTTGGTAATGAAAGTGCTGACCAGTACTGACGAGCGTTCCTTTTGCTGCTGATTCTACTGATCAATAAATGAGGAATGGTGTTGTTGCATCTGAGTTGCAGACTATAGGTTACTTCCGGCCGAAACTACCTACGTGCAGAAGGTCAGGCAGTCTCAGTAAAGCAGACGACTAAACATGGCGGTGATGGTTAACGAGGAAGTTACGTTGCTATATGCAGACGATGCAGATGGACAGTATATTTTCATATTCTCAGATCTCATCATCAATTGATGAGCCTGAATCAGAAGAAAATAAAAATAATAATATCCATCCCTGTTTACAACACGCATAGCAGACGCCATTATTCCTACTGAAAACTGCTGACGAGTGTTCCACCTGGTTTCAGTACTGAGAGCTACTGGGTGCGAATTTTTACTGATTGCGTTCCTTTACGCATGCTACTGGGCAGTGCTTTCAGTACCAAGTGAAATGTAGCCAATGTAATGCGATAAAATACATTCGAAAAAGCTTCGTTTGAAATTACAAATCTTGTGTCAAATTTAATGTGGCTTATAGTTATTGCTATTTTTATAAAGTTGTTACAGATTTTTTTTTTTTTTTCCAGTGTTTAAGAAAAATTCGCACGATTCAGAAGAAAGATGGCGGCGAATGGAGCTAATGTATTATATTCAAAGAAAGGTTTTCCATTTCTCTGGGAGATTTTTACATTGATGTACAAAGTTTTTCCTTATTATTTGTTTTGATCAAAAGAATTCGTTTATGTAATTGTAGTAGAGAATATAATTTTCCGATATGCGAGTGCATATCATCGCACGTCCTTTATATATCTTCAGTATTTTCCCGAGCACCCTAGTGTGGCTGTTTATCCACCGGAGACGTTAAGGTGCCTGAAAAAAAAAAGTTTCATATTCGGTATTGAGTAGATAAGCAAATATTCGGAGCAAAAGAGGTGAAAAACACGAGAGTGCTTTCCTACCTAGTGGCCAGCTCGCCCGCACGTATCCTGCCATCAAACAAGCCGCTCTCGTGCTCCGACCAGGCAGCTCTTTATTAATGCATGGAGTTTTTCTCCTGCACGCCCTTCTACGTGTCGGGGGTTTCCCAGCCGTACTCTCCCTCTACGCGACTGTTCTTTACTGCCCTTAACTACCTTCCGTCGAGGGAGGTGGCAACGACTTCAATCCGGTCAAGACTACCCTGTCCCACTCTGTCGCGATTTATATGCGCCCTGCATACTTATTTCGCCTTGCGGACTCGCTGCCAGGCCCGCTTCCGCGGGTAATATCGTTCTGGAAGCCCTAGCATTAAGGGGCAGGTACCCTGGTATTCTTGCATTTACGTATTTTCCTGCATAACTTAATTTTCGGAGCAAACATTTAAAAACCAAGCTAGTTAAGTCTTAACAGTTATTACGAAATCCGACTTATTTTTCTTACCTGATTAGTTTCACATCTGTAACCGTAATCAAATATTACCTAATTATTTAAATATGCCAATCCCACATGGGGAAATACGGGTATAATTGAAACCAAATAAATTTCCAAGAATTCAATAAGTAGTCATCTACGTCATGTCATGTCTAGCATTGATTTTTTGTGTCTCGTGATACATTTTCATTATGAAGATTTGTAAGAGAAATCGAGGCTGCGGAACCCTCCCTTTCGCAAAAAATATGTGTTTGCGTTATCCTTCGCTCACAATTAATAAAAATAATCAATTTTAACTTTTATAAGTTACACTTCCGTTGTAAATTAACTCTTAAAGTTCACCTTGGCGAGCACTGAAAATCTACGCAAGACACACCTTCGTATATAAAATGTAATGCTGTATTTTACTCTCTCCTGTTTTATATCTTTCTAAGCGACACACAAAGCTATGAATATTTTTAAAAAATTCCTGCTCTGCTAGGAGCAAAGATAATCCAGAACACAACTGGAAGGAGTGTGGAATTAGAGACATGTCATTCTAGTGAAGGATGACCACGTTGGGTTTGGGTTTATTTCACCTCGACCTAGACCTCGAGCTGCTCGGGTAATTTCACACTACGACTAAAACGTGACTACCTGACCACGTTTTTTCAACATTTCTAACAACTTCAACACATACTTATCGAAAAACAATCGAGAAACTGTCATAAAAGTTCTTGTTCGAATCCTGGGAATAACGCTAAGAAATAAGTTTAGAAATATTTTATGTTACAATGTTATAGTATTAATGAGATTTTAGTGAAATTCCTAAAGTAATAGTAATTAATAATACCTGGGAGAAAACTTAAGGCGTGTCACTGGAGGAAGCAGTGGATTAAATTACTGCAGAATTCCACTTTGCTAAACATTTCTCTCTCGTACGCTTAGCCTAATCGACTTGGACTTGTTATATTTTCCTCCAGATAATGACAGCGAAATTTCACGTGTACTTTGCTGATTAGTCATTTTTCTCAGTCAGGCGAGTGGAGAGATTTGTGCATCTCTTAACATGGAGATCTTGAGAGCCGATAAGGGTAAAGTGAGGTAAGTATGGAGCAGCACCGGAATGCACAGGTGGGGAAAGATGTGCATCCCCGATCGGACCAAGAGTATGAATGTCTGAAGGTTGGTTGTAAACAGTACTAAAGCCAGTAGCTTCTGTTTTGAAGTAGCAGAATTACAACGTTACACACCCGACCATTAAAACTTACACCACTGAGTTTTTACGAGCGCAGCTTGGTCCAAATAAGTTAAAAATCCTCGGGAAATAGATTCACAACAAAATCAAGCATTTAGATTTTATGTTTTTTTCCAAAACCATTATCGGGCGCTACGCTAGTTTTTAATATTTTTATCTTTTCAGAAATTTTTAAAAAGATAATGACACTCTTGAGTTTTTTCTTGTTAATCAATTATTTTTCACTTCAATCTTCTTTAAGTGAGCAAGAAAATCTCACTTTTAAATGCAAGTCATCTACGATTTTAAACCTTAGCCCTTTCATTTTTTGGACATTCTGTAACTTACCCGACTTACATTCGAGATCTAGAGCGTCTTATCCTAACCGCTATAATGGCAGTGGTTAGTCCTGAATAGTTTTCCGTTGATGGTTCAGATTTAGAGAATAACTTTTGTGCCTAAATGGGGAAAAGTTTATTATTACGTTGTGTTTTTACTGATTTGCCAAGTAAGTTTCAACTATAGCTGCACGATGTAAATAACTACGGCAGTGTGTAATAAAGCACAGACGAGGAGATATATTTTACATGTTCTATGCAGTTAAATGTTTCACACGACTCTCTTCGTGGACACATCACAAGAAATGAGGAATTCGCAAGTTCTCGACGGCCTGTATCTCTACAAAAGCCAGCCTGTGGTCGTGCTGGATGACACATCGCATGAATACAACTCCGTGCAGTGTATATCGCAAGCGAGTCGAAGCTGGCGGCAATCGATACTGTCCGCTCCGCCGCAAGCCGTTGTGCGATACCACTACGCGGGAAATTAGGCGTGGAGCGGAGCGGTCGTGCCCCGAAGCAAGCGTCGCCTTGCATCAACGTATCACCCTGCGGGAGCTAGCATCTGTTTCCAGTCTCTCACAGTAAGGGTGTGCTCACAATATTCCGTCTCATCCGTCAGTCGTCCGTCCGTCCGGCTGTCATACGTCTGTGTTTTCGTCCGTCAGATGAAAGCGAATCACAACAATCCGTCGTCCATAAATGATTCTTTACGACAAAATTTCAGTGTGACAACTTAACATCGCGATTTTTATTTTGGTGGAGATATATTTAGGTTGGAAATACATTTTCAGAAATATTTTGTGGAAATATTTTTTCCCCCGTGATAAGAATTTATACAGATTTTTGCTTTTACATTTAAAATTTCTGTATTTATCATTAAAGATAAATAACCACGGACCCACCCCCTTGAATTTTAATTCGAAATGCGTATTCACGTCAAAGGAATGTCGTTAGTCGGCGGTGGCTCATGCGTCCGTCCATCGAAAGTTGAAAGTTTGGTAGATATTTGACGGATGGATGGATAGAAAAAATATTTCCCCGCGTTTGTTTGAAGATCACGTGACCGCCAGACGGACGACTGAGTGATACGACGGATTATTGTAAGTCTAGCCTTAGAGTCTTCTTTGGTTGAGAATAGTTTCGACAGAAGAAGTGTTTGTTTTACTGAGAGCAAGCTCCAAATGAAGTGAAATAACCTGTTTACTGACCATAGCCATTAATTTAGTGTCTCCCATTGTATGTCCGCCAAATTGTAAACAAAATTCAACTGCAATGTATTCCGGCAATACTTAATGACGGAATTTCGTCAGTAATAGTTGGTCAAAAGAGTTTTATGCAGTGACGTCAGAAGATGACAGTCCGCCAGAGAGGTTTCATTAAATACTTCTCCAAACTTACAATTTTCTGGTATAGCAAAAAGAAAAATAACGCGTTTGAGAAGTGGCGTTATACAAATTTGTTAACCAATCATGTTGATCAGTTATAAATTTATCCAACACTACATGACTCTCGTTGAATATTTTGTTACTTTTAACTACACAGGAGGTGTCGGTTTATGTGGGAAATAACCTGGGCGTGGACAGTATACTCTAAAACAAACCAAAAAGTCCATAAGAGCATATGTCTTAGGTTCGATGGTTCCCGAGTTAATGCCTTCCAACGTTCTGCTAGCGTTTGAATGGCCGTAGTTGATACACCACTGTTCGTCGCACTGCAGCCCTGTCTATGTATCAGCAGTGATTCACTATTGTAAGAGATGCTCGAAACGTCCAACTTGCATATGACTGCACGCACGCCTGCACACGTTACATCAGTAACTGTATGAAACGTTCAAAAACTCTATGTGGGCTAGGGATCTGCTGACAATCTTATTTTACACACTGGCGAAGCATTGAGATGTCCATAAAAGGTGTTGCATAAACGATGGTCTTGTGATGTCTGCACAGGTAGAAATCCATTGGATTCAGATAAGGGAAATGTGCTGGCCAAGCTACTCAGTAATAATTTTTGGTTGGGCCAACTTGCCCAACATTTTCTCCAAGGTTGGCCCCACAATGGAAAAATTATGTTGGCCTGACATCAAAATGACACTCGGGTGTACATTGGCCCAACGTTATGTTTTCAGTTGGATGCCAACCAAAATAGAACATGTTTCCAACGAAACACCAACACTGGATTTTCTACATTTGCCCAAAATTATGATTTTAGTTGGATACCAACCGAAATAAAATGTATTTCCAACTAAACACCAACATTTTATTTTTTACCACTTTTCACAACTGGGTGTAATTTGGGAATTATTGTGTTACATAAACGATGCCAGCTGATAATCTTAATTCTATCCCCCCAGTAGCTAACTTTGGTTAGGCCAACATTGGCCCATCGTTTGGATCTACCATTGGATCAACGTTGGCAAATTATATTGGCCCAACGCCAAAATGTCCTTTTGGTTTACATTGGCCAAACACGACTTTTATGTTGGTTGCCAACTGAATAACAATGTTGGCCCAACATAATTTTACGGTTATGTGCAAACTGTTCAGAGTATTGTCGTTTCTCTTTCAGAAAGGTATTTACGCAGTCATTTGGCCACCGTTGGCAAAGTTTTGCTACGATGTGTTATTTCATACATTATGTCAACCAAAAAACAATGTTCTGCCAACATTGGTTACCGGTGTTTTAAATACATTTTTCCCACTAACAAAATCAATTTAAAAAGCTGGTTAACCTATTATTTATCACAACGTCCCACTTAACGTTGCGAACTGAAAATACCATTGGTAGCTATAGATCAGTATACTACAACATACTTTCTTTAAAAAATTTAAGACTCTCTATCTCTGTTGAGACATAATCTCTCTCTCTCTTTTAAGACATTTATTTATAAATATATTATTTCTTTATTAGGAAAACAAGTTCACAGTTGTAAAGGGACTTTATAAATCAAAGAAAAAATTAATTATATATATGATATACTACAGAGTGTTTAAAAACACACAGCATTAAACAAGAAAGTACAGGTTGCTTCAAAAAATTTATATACAACATTTTAACACTAGCAAATACACCTTGCTCCGAAACACATAAAAAAGTACAAGTGATACAAAACACTGAACAAGTTATCAAATCATTTTTGACAGAAGTCAGTAGAGGAGGTTACAAAATATATGCACACCACTAAACAACAAAGTATAGGAGGTTACAAAAATCATAGCATAAGCATATATAGGACGATTTACAAACATAGATACCAAAAAATTTTAATACTGGTTACACATTATTCCTCAAATAAAGCTGTTTATTCTTCAAATAAGGCCGTTTATTCCTCAAATTTAGCCTGTTTATGCCTCGATAAACCTAATTTATTCCAAAATTAACACTCCAAAAAATTAAAACGACTTAATTGGGTCATTCGATGTAATCTCGTTCCTTAAGTGTTGTTATGATCAAAACGTTCTATTTTATTCCGGAATATTCGCCGTATTTTTTAAACGCCAATAAATATCTAAGTCTGTCTACAAGCTCGTTGGAGTTTTCGGGAAATATGTAGTCATTATTCACAGCATTTGTTGAAGGGATATCATCAACACTATCACTGACATCGTCACTGCTGTCTTCTCATGATGTTTCATCATAAATATCGAGTATACTTAGCTTAGAAATAGTAGCTGTATCGTTACCGACACTGGCCTCCGCAGCTAGTTGCGGTACTTTATGTCGAAAATCGTTACGTTCATATGTTAGTGTATATTTCATACAATCAGATTCTATGTCATTTCTTGTAATTATGTTAGTATTCTATCCTACTGTGATATTATGTAGTGTATCCGGTACATTTACTTTCTCAGGAGGAAGATTATTTTAACAGATCTTAACATGACGATTCAAGTTATCAGTTCGTGCGAACTGACGACAACAGTTTTTGCAATTATGAATGAGCCTAGATGCATTCTTCAAACATTCGCTATTCTCGTGTTTACGAACATTGTAGGCGAAAGTGTAAATTTTCCCACAGTATCCGCACTGTAGACGATTCGATGATGTCTCCATTAACATTAAGGTTGATTAAATGAATAATCTTCGGTGTGAGGAGAAAGTTTACTTCCGAATAGATGTTCACCTCACAATGTCAGAATGACAAATAACTTGTTTTAAACAGTAACAAGTCGAAAATATAATGATGAAAATGTCTTCTGATCTAACATTTCAATATAATTACGGTAGTATGGCTAAAAGTTCACCACGTGATTAAATCTGCATATGTTAGGCGGAATACGTCTTTAATTGGTATTCGATTAAAATGAATAAAGATAAATTGAATTTTAGGAATGTATAAGAGAGAAAGATGGGTTTGGAAATATTTTGTAGGGAATATTTTAAAGATTTTGTTTACTAAACGATTGTGTTAGTCGGAGGCTAGTGTGTTGAGTACGCCATTCTGAGCTGTAATTGTCTTGACGGTGTTCTGTTTTAAACGTGCGTGTGTAATACGAATTTCGTTTTTTCCAGTAATGTTTTGTCTGATAATTCGTTATGTCAATTCCACAGGTGGTATGGAAAAAAGTTGTTTGTGTCAGGTATCTCTTTACGATGCAAATAATTTGTTGGCAGTCGGAATTTGTTATCCTAAAAGATGGGGCATACGATTACAAAGTTTTACTTTAAATATGCTTAAGTTTGGACTTTATAAAAAATAAGTTAAAATATCGTGGAATTTAAGAGATTTCAGCTTACATAGCCGTCTTTCAAGCTGGATTTGTGCTATTTCAGAAATTTTACGTCGAAAAAGTAGTGTTTTTATGTATAATAAGTTCAAATATACACATTTTATGTATAATAAGTTCAAATATACACATTTTATGTATAATAAGTTCAAATATACACATTTTATGTATAATAAGTTCAAATATATACATTTTATGTATAATAAGTTCAAATATACACATTTTATGTATAATAAGTTCAAATATACACATCTTATGTTAGATAGTAAAGTTTGAAATTCAGGGCTGGGAAACTTACGGAGAAATCTACACGTAAAATAGGTAAAATAACTTTTAAGAACAGATTGAAAGTAAAAACATTTTGTTTTGCGTCAAGTTTGTTTTAAAGTTTAGTTGAAACTTGTGTAAGTGGAATGATAGATACGTCTTTGTTTCAATACTTAAAAAAAAAATTAGCGAGTCAAATTATCTCTTGTAGTTAGTTGTAGTTTCATGGATTAGTTTGAACTTAAAATTAATAAGTTTGCTTGAAAACGGGATAAGTTTACAGAATTAAAATATAAAGTCTTTCTTGGAATTTTATCTGAGAATGGAGGATTAATGAAACTTCATTTTAACTTCAGGGATATAAATTTCATCGGCGGGATTCGTGAAATTTTTATTTCGCTGCAAATAAGACAGGTTCTTGGGCTTCAGTGTCCTAGCGAAAGTGAAAGTTTCTCGTGTAGAGGGGAAAGGGGAACTAGCCAGGCAGGGTCAGTTCAAAATTCGCTGGTCCGAGGGGTGTTTGGCAGGTGAAGCGTCTCCGACGTGGTGCAGAAAGACCTGTTATGGGCTGTAATGAGGTGGTGGTCGGGGGAGGGATTGCGTAGCACCCTCCGTGGACAAGGCAGAGATCCTAGCCGAAAACGCGCTCTGGGCTGGAGGGGGTGCGTGGCCTTGGATAGAAACTCGCTTTTCGGACAAAGATATCTTCTGGAGTAGGTGTGCAGGGGTACGGGGGCTGCAGGCAGAAGCGATGTGGAGACTTCTTGCTGTCTTGTGCCATGTTAGTTTGACGCCAAACCTCACCGTGACTACACATATAGATCGCTCTCTCCTCTGAAGCATATATTCACTGGCCGCGGCGGCCCGCGGGCTTTGGAGACTGTAAGCATATCATACGCCTGAGTGCTATTCGCGGTTCTCGTTAAGCGATAGTATCTTATCCGGGCTTCAGCTATCGTATTAATATAAACATTTTTTATTGCTTTTAATTTATCGGGAACAAAAATTTTTCCCCATGTGTTAAGCCGAAATAGTGCATTCGATATTTTTAAATAATTTTATAGGTATTTATCTCGTAAACCCCGTTTCTGAGCTCAGTCGACAAAAGTTTATAGGATTTTCAACTCTCATATGTGTTACCAAGTGCGGTGAATTTCACAGACAACGGAAAATGTGTAGTACGTCCGTTATTTTAAATCATTTTTCTTAGAGGAAGTTTGTCAATTTCCTAAAATATATATTATGTTTCTATAAAGTGTTACAAGATTACGGTATGCGGGATTAAGGACTCATTCACGTTATCCGAGTCTCCTTACGCTTCAATTGAAATTTGTGTTAAAAGTGAATTTTTCTTACAATAGTGAAATTAAATTTTCCCATTGAAGTGAAAGTTGCGTTGAAAATCTGGGTGTTGTTTTTAAATTTAATATTAAACATTCAGGAAGACGTGATTAAATTATTCGTCGTTTATAGTAGGTTGGTAGGGAAATAGGATCTATAATTCGTAAACAGGATATTTTTATTGATTTGTGACGTAATTTCAACTCAGTTGCCTGCCAGACGTCTCATTCATTGACTGACCTCCCAGCTGGACAGACTTCGGCTTCGCTTATAAGTCTCTGCACGTCATACACTGAAGTCATTTCTTCACTGAGCTCACAGCCGACCAGACGTGTTTTGGGAGAGGTGCTTGTGCGATTTCATTACATGTTTTTAAATTCAACTAGTGTAATTTATACATTAGAACGTGCGTCTTAAACATAATTTTTATCCATTTGTCACGTAAATTGTATTCGCATCTCGTTTCGTTCATTTTCGAGTTTTTCAGCTCAGTCTATAATCAAATGTAGGCCGACACACGCGCAGCTTCTGTTTGCTCTCAACACCTCGTTCAGCTTATAAATTGACATAACTGGTATATCCAAGACAGTGCTGCAGGAACCTCCCAAGCGAATGGACGTATATTAAAATCACTAACTGTTAAGCATTTTCTTTTTTATGCGTGTTAATAAATTAATTTATGTTAACGTGTTGATTCCATTTCAAAAGTTTCTCACCATTCTCACAGGTGGACGGGCGTGTTTAAAAATCATGTAAGGTACATGTAATTTGTAAGTGTTTTCAAATCCCTTGTTAATGTGTTTAGGAAGGCTGTCATTTAATTTATAGGGGCATTTTTGCTTCATTAGAGCTCGTTAATTAATATCATACAGGATACTCATGTAGTTGTGATCGTTTAGCGAGTAAGCACTTGTCGACACCAGGTTATTCACATAGTTGTGTTCGTTATACCACTCTCTCGTGTTATTTATTTATATTGATAGTTAGAACTCGTTTGAAATATTTTTCCATTATATTTATTTGAAGAATAATCAATTTCTCCCATGTGTAACAACACCGGTTTAATTGCATTCGGAAACAGTTGTTGTCTATTTAATCGTTTACACTTAAGCTCTTCTGATTGCCATTACTAACATACATGATGTAAATCGTATCTTTTAGAGTCGCCTATCTCCCAACACCGCCTACGAGCAATATCCCATTCCAAACAAAAAAAAAACACATATGCCACTCTTGCACAAAATTCATGACGTATATACCCTGTCCCTAACACACCACACCTCAGTACGACGCCAGAGCTGCAAGGGCGAGGACGTGCAAGAGCTACTCCCCACCCTAAAAAAAGAAAGAAAGAAAATATAGTACAACTATACACAATAATTTTTTATTAATTCAATTAAATTAATTGGATCAATCAATCAAAGTTACATACAATTTTATCAAATGGAAATTTTCAAAAAATCCGATCGGGTTAAGATCGGATAAAGGATTAACCCAAAAAATCATCGGATTAAAATCGGATCAACATTTTTATCGGATTAAAATCGGGTTAAGGATTAACCCTTTTGATATCAAAGGGTTAATTCGATTAATAAAAGCACCATTCCCTTTGATCCCGCTCCTACTACTCCTCTCAATACAAACAGATGGTCTGAGAGCAAGTATTTGTGGCTGTAAATCAGACGAGAATGACAGGAACAAAATTAAACATCGACCAAGGAAACAATAAAAGGGCATTGTTTATGGTCGTTTTTATTGTCATTCGTGTAAAGCTCTTCCACCAACTTCAGAATGGAGGAAGTTATATCCTATACACTCTCCAAGTCAAGAGTCTTGCAACATAACTGCATTATTTTTGTGGCAGTTACCATACCTTTTTTAAGAATTATAAATTACATTATTTTTTAACCTCATATTATTTATTTAATACACTCGTTCAAAGTTATTTTAACCCGTTCTGTATATCATAATGCATATATTCAAGTTACATAATTTTCTAAAAATAAACTGGCATAAAAATTCAGAAACTATTTAAATAACCATAGATGTACCGTACTATCATGCTGGTTGAGTTGTTCTTATCCCATGTTCTTACTCAGAAAAGCTCTTATGGTGTTCATGTATTTATGATTGAACTCTATTTCAAAACAATGGCATATACAATGCAATTAAGAGGAACATGATAAAAAAATCTGAGGGAAGATCAGTTTTTTTTTTTTCAGTTCCGAAAAAGTGTTGAACCGGCAGACATTACATAAAATATCATTCACAATGCAAATAAGAATATTTTGGTTTCACGGCTGTTTCTGAATGCTTCGGTGATTTCTAAATGAATAAACCAACATTATGCTTGTAAGAGCTCTTTATTATACGGCGACATACAATGCATGCACTGCCTCGCTTCAATTGATCAAGAACAAAAAGGGAGGGGGAACCAGTCCAGACAACCTTTCCCCTCACAAATCTGCAGCTTGTATTACCTGGTTGTAACACAATAGACTCTCCAAACCTACAGACAGTTCACACAATTCCAAACAGTCTCCACCCCTTTGAAACACTGGTTTCAAACAAATTGCCAAAGGATACATGGTAACTACACAACCTTACATGACAAACAATACATTGTAGAGCAATAGCACACATAGCTACTATTCGATTGGTAGAATGACAAGTTTGTGAATGGACCTTTTCGGAATTCCGGCAGAGGTTTTTACATTAGCTACTCTGACCAAACCATCCTTCCCGGGAAAAACCTCTCTGATGACTGCGAGTCTCCACGCAAGTGAAAGTAAGCTATCTTCCTTGATTAGTACTACCACTCCTGGCTTGATGTTCGTCATACGCGATGTCCATTTGCTTCTTTGTAGCAGCGAATTCAAGTAATCCTTCGACGACCGATTCCATATCTGCTGGGTTGCTCATTGATCTTGTTACCACCTGGACAGCTGCTTCATTGGCACGTCAGACAAATTAGGCTCAGGAAAGGACACAAGGGGGCTACCGATGAGAAACTGGCCTGGACTGAGGAAGCTGGGGTCATTAGGATCGTCTGACAAAACGATCAGTGGTCTGGAATCCAGGCATGCTTCTATCTGTGTAAGAAGTGTAGTCATCTCTTCGAAGGTGAGAAGGGAATTTCCTGCCACCCTGTGGAGGTGATGCGTCAGTGATCGTACTCCAGCCTCCCATAGACCACCAAAATGAGGAGAATTTGGTGGTATGAAATGCCATGTAATCCCTTCCAATGCAGCAAACTCATTTAGTGTTTGATTTAAATCTTCACTAAAAAAAAGCTGTCGTAGTTGTTGCAATTCTTTGTTGGTATCAATGAAATTGGTAGAATTGTCACTCTGTAAATTTCGTACCGTGCCTCGCCGAACTATGAATCTTCGCAATGCTGCTATAAAGGCTTCAGAAGTGAAAGAGCTGACTAACTCTAAATTAATTGACCTTGTAGCCATGCGGACAAAGACTGCTATGTAACACTTCACCACGATCTTGCTTCTTATCCCACTTGCCTTCAATAGCAGAGGCCTGGCATAATCGACTCCTGTGCTGAGAAAGACTCGGACTGGCCGAACCCTAGCTGCAGGTAGATCACCCATCAGCTGTTGAGTGGTTATGAATGACAGCACACACATTTAGACAGATTTTAGTAATCCAGAACTCTTGGCACAGTGATTCTATACGCAGTTGCGGCCTAGCATGTAGAAGCCGGGTGTGTTCAGCTCTAATTAATAGTTTTGTCAGATGGTGTTTGGGTGACAGTATGAGCTGGTGCCATTTGGCATATGTCAATTCTGAATTACTTAGACGCCCACCTACATGCAAGCACCCACTCGTATCCATGAATGTGTTTAAATTACTTAACAGGCTCTTGTAGTTCACAGTGTTCATTAACTGGGGGTCCCACATTTCTTGCACAAAGTCTTCATGTTGTGCGACCCATACACATGTTTGCAAGGCTTCCCATATCTCTTGGGTGCTCAGTGGTCCAGTCACCTTGTTCCATGGGTGCCTGGCATTAAAGGTGAAATGTCTCACATTTGCTATGACCTTTTTCAAATGTGAAAGTGAGGAATGTTGCTGCAGCAGGGCTTGGAACTCATTAGTAGGCGACTGCGGGGCTACCACAGACATGACCAGCATTCTTTGTTCTGGAAGTTGCCCTTCTTGAACTTGAATCATGGCAGATGGCCATTCATCAGGTTTATGCTGAAGCCATGTTGGACCATGCCACCACAAATGAGAGTGGCATAAAGTTTGTGGGTGGTCCACGCCTCTGAAGATCAAATCGGCCGGATTATCTTGGGATTATTCGTGTCTCCACTTGCTGCCATGTGTTGCCTGCTGGATGTGCGAAACTCTGTTTGCCACAAATGGCTTCCACCTTGTGGTTGATGAGACTACCCAAGAAAGAACAGTCATGGAATCTGTCCACATGGTAATGCTGGAAATATCGAGTCCTAGGATGGGCAATGTTTTGTTTAACAGGTCTGGAAGTACCACTATTCCACATAGCTTAAGACAGGGAATAATGATTTGTTTGACTGGTGCAACCCGTGATTTAGAGCATAGTAGCCTACTGTAATGTCACCATTTTTAGAAATAGAGCATACATAAAGGCAAGCACTATATACTACTGCACTAGCATCTGAAAATCCATGAAGTCATATGTTACATAGTGTGCCGTTTGCTAGTACATGCCTCTACACTTCAATATCCTTGATGGCCAGTAGTTGCGTCCAGAGCCCTTGCCATTGTGATGACAGTTCCACTGGAAAGGTTTCATCCCAACCCAACGTATGCGACCAGATTTGTTGCAGAAACATTTTGTAGCATATAACCACTGGGCTGATCAATCCCATAGAGTCAAATATGGATGCGACTGTGGACGAGGCTTCACGTTTGGTGATAACCATCCTATTGACATTGGTACTGCTGACTGACGAGATTCTGGCATTGTGTGCTATGTGAAATGTGTCTGTGAATGGATGATATAGCAGACCAAATGCCTTCACCTCATCTGAGTCTTTGAGAATACGGGAAAACTGACATTCTCTGTTCTCAGGTGCGATCATTTCTAGCATGGCTGGGTGATTGGAGCAAAATTTTCTTAAGGAAAAACCTCCAGTGTTGAGGAGCTCAATCAATTGCTGCTGTAGGTGTAGTGCTTCCTCCAGCGTTTCTGCTCCATGGAGTGCATCATCGACATAAAAGTCACCCTCTCAGTAACCTTGCTGCATCAGGATACCAATGAGCCTCGTCTTTAGCAAGTTGTTGCAGACACCGGGTTGCCAAGAATGATGCAGATGCTATCCCATAAGTAACTGTGCAGAGTTCATATATTTTTACTGGATCCTCTGGTGATGCTCGCCATACTATTCTCTGCAGAGGAGTATCCTCAGGATGCATCTTGAACTGCCTGTACATCTTTTTAACGTCTGTAGTGAATACTACTGTATGTGTTCTAAATTGTGTGACTATTGAGTACAAGTATTGCTGTATGTTTGCTCCGACTAGGAGGGTCTCATTGAGAGAGACACCAGTGGTTGTTTTTGCTGATTCATCAAGTACCACTCTTGTCTTGGTAGTTAAACTCGATGCCTTCACTACTGCATGGTGTGGTAAGTAACATGTGGTTTGATGGTCTTCACTGTTCTTAACTTCTGACGTATGACCTAGTGCTTCGTATTCCTTCATGAAGTCATCGTAAGCCATGCGAAGCCCTGGTTGTTTGTGCAGTAGACATTCTAGTTGCTGTAGTCTTCTGAATGCATGTTCATATGAGTTCCCCAGCTGGAGTCCCCCTTCGCTGCAGGGTAGCCTGACGATGAACCTGCCACTAGGCTCCCGGGTAGTATGGGTTCCGAAGTGCTCTTCACATTGAATTTCGTCCTTGGATTGTGTGGGCTGATCCACTGTTTCAATTTCCCAAAACTGTAGTAATCTCTTTTCCGGTATTAAGTCTCGTCTGGTGAGCATAGACTGCAGAGGTGGACAAATTCCATCACCCTTTGACTTAACATGTCCAGACAGAATATAACCTAACTTGGTTTCCTGAAGTACTGGGTAGCATCCTGGCCTAGTTTGTTGAACTTCGTCAAAAGATGGCCGAAAAGTTCAGCCCCAATGAGCAGGTCGATTCTTCCATGTTGATCGAACTTGTCATCTGGTAGCAAAATACCATGCGGGAGGTTCCATCTTTGGGTGTCAATGGATATCGCCAGGATTTGGTCAGTTATTTTCTGTAGTACTGCACAATTAATATTTGCCTCGAAATTGCTGGTGTTGTAATGTAGCTCAATATTAATGCTGTGTCTTGCTTGTGCATGAACATCACTTATTCCTTGTATGGGCATCCTGCTATGTGACCTTCGCAGATTGAGCGATTTAGCAAAGGAATCTGTTATGAAGTTACTCTGAGATGCTGAGTCAAGTAGGGCACGGAAATCATGTAATATTCATCTAGCATCTGTTACTTTTACTACGGCTGTTGACAATAATACTTCTGTGTTCTTCGGTGTGTTCAGGTTGCAGTAGTTATCTGATGGACTTGGTCTGATGTCTGCCTTGTGAGTGGCAGACTGATGTGTTTCAGCACTGTCCCCTAGATCCATGACTGTGTCATTTTGATCTTGTTGTGCCTCCTTCGTTTCATGATGTAGTAACATATGATGTATCTTGTTTCATCTCCTACAGTTACTGTACCGACATCTGGAGGAGTGGTGGGATGCTCGCAAGCAGTTAAAGCACAGGTTATGATGTACCACGCACTCGTATCGCTGGTCTATACTGACTTGAGCAAACAAGTCACATCTGCGAAGAGTGTGGTTCTCGTGACAGAATGGGCGTTGATTCCCATTTGTTGCCACAAATGTGTGAGCATGTTTGAAGGCGCTGACTTGCCTTGCCTTAAGATCTGTTGTTGTGTTTGCAGGAGTACTAAATCGCGAGCCTTAGTTGTAATGAATGAGTTCTAATGCCTGGCACCTTTTTCCAAGAATGTTAATAGTTTTTCTAATGTAGCGAAGTCACGAGATGCTGTTTCGTGTTCCAATTCTTTCCGTATGTTACTATCTGTGTGATTGAGTAAGGTATGTATCAGAAGTATTTCATGAAATGGCATGTCAATTTTCAAGATAGTTATTGCATTTAAATTTCGTCTGGCATGACTCTAACTAGCTGCTGTAGCTGTGGACCCTATTCCTTATTGACCTAAGGAGGCACCAAAAGCTCTGTTACATACTTGGCTGCTATAAGCTCGGTATTGTTATAACGTGTATTTAGAAAATGCCATGCTTCTGCAAAGTTATCATTTGAGATGGGCAGATTATGCAACAATTCATGTGCTTCGTACTTCAACGACGAGATTAGGTAGTGAAGTTTCTGTACATCTGGGAGAGGTTTATTGTCAACAATCAGTCCTTTGAATGTATCCCTGAATTGTACCCAGGTTGTGAAGTCGCCAGTAAATGTGGGTAGATTTACTGCTGGGAGATGCAGATAACTGTAATTGGGTGTAGGCAGCTGCTTCCAATTTGTGTTTTAGTTTCCGGCATTCCGTTTCGTCCATAGCGTTTCTAACTGCGCCTTCACTCGATGGAACATGGTTTCAAATTCAGCTCTATGTTCGCTGTGGTCAGTGTCATCATCGTCTAGTTCTAGAATTAATTGGACTTCTTCAAAACGCTCCCACAAAGTAGGCACTTCACCCAACCTACTTTTCAGCTTACAACTATTCTGATATTCGCTATAATTTGACACAAAGGTTTGCATGCGACTTAATGAGCCCTTGTACACAGCTCGCTGACTTTTGAGACGTCTGTGTTCTTTATCCATTTTATGCCACACAGGACAGGATTGCGGGTGGGTAGGATTGAATGCGGGACTGGAAAGCCGGTCAAGTGTCTGACGTTACCTAGACTTCAGTGTAACTGTGCAATGGAGGTTTGACATGGTGTCGTCTGCTGGGGCTGGCTAGCGCGGATGAGCAGTAGAACAAGCAGCGCGTGAGGGCGGCAGCTGTCTTCCCCTGCGACGCGACTGGATAAGTGCGGGAAGAGACGAGGCCGACCCGACCATTACCCGCACAATAGATGGGGGCCACAGTGCAGCGCGGGGCACGACCGTCACTGGAAAGCAATTTCACGTCGGACACAAAACGCGCTACGGCCAATCCCTTACCACATCGGATAACGTGAACGTTGTACATATGTGGAACCGGTAAACACTCATTTGTCGTACTTATCCGGCCCAGAGGACAATGTTTCTGGATGCTTTATTGATTTCCAAATGAATAAACCAAGATTATGCTTGTAAGATTTCTTTATTCTGGCGACATGCAATGCACTGCCTCGTTCCTCGCTGCCCCCCTTCAAGTGGTCAAGAACAAAAAGGGAGGGGGAACCGGTCCAGACAACATCTCCCCTCAAAATCTGCAGCTTGTATAGCCTGGTTGTAATACAATAGACTCACCAAACATACAGACAGTTCACACAATTCCAAACAATGACTTTTCTATAGTTAACATTACGAAGTTACTAGTTTGCAGTTCTTATATCAAACAAATAGTTAACACTGAGCCAATTGAAAAATTACATATTTTAGATTTGAAAGTATAGCATGCGCTGTTCTAAGACGTCTAAGTAATAAAAGGTATTAAAGTTGTAGCATTTGAATAGTATCGAATATTAGGAAATTTTCTCATGTTTTTGGTTTGTGACTGTTCCTGCATTTTTTGTAAAAGAAAATTTGGTTAGTACCTACATCTTAAATTTAATTAGATGATTGCTTTTCAACTATATTTGTTTAATGCTTTGGTTTGGTTTATTTGAAGGACACAACATCAGTGAAATCATCACGTGACTCGGATTTGTTATGGCAAAGACTGCGCAGATAATATGTACAACGAGGTAAAATAACATGTTATTGCATTTAAACGGCAGACACAAGCATGAATAATTCCGAATTTGAAAATAAAGCGAGATACGAAAGTAACGAGCGTGCATTTCCTGCCGCAAAAGTGCCAAAAAGAAAGAGTAAACATTTGCGAATCACACTAATTAACTTACAAGTATAGTGCATTACAAGATACAAGTAGTATAAAAATGGGAAGTTTGTGGCAAGAGTGTGAGGGCAGGGAGCGTTGGAGCTGTTTATGCTCTGTCATTCCAGTCGACTGGCGGCCAGCTTGTCCACCATGTTGGATGTTAGTGACCTTTGACCTTAAAAAACCCAAAAAATTCACAAATTTTATTTTAAAATGTATAAAAATTTTATTTAAAAACTTGTTAAAAATTTGTAAAAAATATATTTAAAAATTATTTTTAAAATTTACATAAAAATTATTTTAAAATGTAATAATAAAAAAGTTATATTGTTAAAAAATTATTGTTAAAGGAATTATTATTAAAAATACATTATTTAAAAATTTATTTCAAAAAACTTATATTTCCGGAGGCCCACCCAGCATGTCAAGCAGATGAATGATCCTTCTCCAATCAATAGCATTGTCTTAACATTCCCCCTCCCTGAAAATGTTTCTCATTGGTTAATTAGTCGGCAGGCCACCCCCTCCTCACCAATACTCACTCCATCATATGCAGCCATCTTGGATTTTTTCGTTTGTAATTTTTTTATACATTCCTGGAGGTCACCATCTTGGATTTAATATGTTTGCTTTTACTTCACCTAGGTAATGCTAGTGTATTAATTATTGATTCACTCAACAGGCGAGCTGGCTATTTAGTCACCAGGTCGCAGCCATATTGGCTGAAATTTTGTAACGTATAGGTTGTGCTGTCGGCACCCTCCGTACTGGATTCTGTTTTCAATGTTTCGGTAGTGCTAATTTCTCGATCATGCAGCCTGCTATCGGCCTGTACCGAATGGTGGCTCTGACCATTCTTGCAAACTACATAAATCGACAAATTTAATTGTTTGTTTTATTTTTCAATGTATTTTTAAAATAATATTTTTTATAAAGTAGGGGTATCTTAAAATTAATAAAACGCAACATTTTTTTAGCTAATTTCATTCAGTAATGTACAAAATGGGGGAAAAAAACATATACACGTGTTTACTAACGGCGCAAACATGCAGACTATTACGACATTTGTGGAGATTTGTTTCCTCCACCCGAACTGCGACGGTACCTGAAATGGACGAAGGTAACATACAACTACGAGATGGAGCACATACCTAACACGTGGAACTGTGGACATTTGTGTCTTCGCATTCTGGTTTGTTCGTACAGGTAATTATATAAAATGGCTATACGTCAACAGGAAACCATCAGTCATATTGTTAACCCTTACCTTAATGGGTCGTAGCTCCGAGCTGCATCCGGTAAACTTTCCACCACTCAAACAGGTTGGGGAATGGTTCATAGCCCTTGTCGATTTTCAAACCTACACTGCGATGCCGAATATTGATGAAAATACTGCAAGCTGTACCTCGTAAAAAGGGGTAAGTCTCCCATGAGGTGTCGCTGTCCTGAGGCTCTTATGAAATAGATGACATCGCAAAGTACATTAAAGACAGTGAAGTCCTCCGGCACAGAATTCGAGCTACATGGAAATCCCAATAGTCTAAAGAGTGTCATCAGATGCAGTAAATAAATCAACTATACGAAACTAGATACTACAGGACCGATGCTGGGATTCGAGCAACTCATTTACGAAGTTGACAAAACACACGAGTTGTCGCGACCCTTAAACATCTTGCTGGTCAACATGATACGAATAAACTGCAATTTAGGGAGTGGCCCATACCTCAATGGCAGACCGAGCAATACGATGCACGAATTTTCGCCTATGATCCCTCCAGGTTTCAAAACGGTAGTAACACTGCAAAGCATCATTTACGTTCCGGTCATCATGAAGAGAGCACACGAGGTGGTCATGACAGTCGTCGATCAGCACAGAGAGTTGGTGGGTTTTCGAAACCAAGAAATCGCCCTACGCCTGTATTTGAGAAGGTGGGAATAAGATTTACGGCGACCAGAAGCAATAAAACAAAGTGACGTGCAATACCTGCACCTAGTATGCCACAGGTCTGCAATGAGTTATACACTCAAATGAGACTTTCCTCCACAGTCTCGGCTTCAAAGTCAATCGCCATGGATGATTACTTAAACATCGAAGAGCCAGTCGTTTTTGAAGACAGTATAAGACTTCATTCATACCAGCCATTTATGATCGTGCCATACACACTACCACCGGATGTTCGGATAGCGGTCTAATGTCAAGATATCTGCTCTCTTCCTTGCAATCATTCCTTATAATTATGGGGACTCTTGACGAAAAACTATAGAATCAACCCGGCATCGACGAAAATAACAAGCAATGGAATTATTCACCTGATCGATTGCATCAAGTATTTTCTCAACGGTGTCGAGGTGGACCAGTCGCTAGATGTGCACATAGCCTCGACGATCAAACGTTACCTTTCGCTCATGCCGAATGAGCTGTCTGCGGCCAAGATGGCAGGCTGGGGAACAAAGATGACTACAGTGTTCCTATATACCCTGGAGGCAAGTTCGAAGTATGCGTCCTGTTCTCCATGCTATTAGGATTTTCCGAAGACTAAAAACGAATTATCTTCAATTCGAAGAAGGCACTGGTGCTACTCCTAGCCAATACGCATTTGGACGCCATCTTGGGTATGGGAGAGACATGGAGACTGGAACTACAGTCAATCGAATGGATGCTGCCTCGTGTACAGTCGAGAACCGCTGAATGTATAAAGATGCTAGAGAATGTGGAAGATGGCAATGACATCGATGTGGCTTTCAGGTCGTGGAGTCTGGAGACATACCCCGGATTGCGAGCAAGCCAGCGCATCAACTGGATGGTGAAGTTCAGCTTTGCTTCTGAGTAGCGTTGGGCTACAAACCGGAAGACAGTACAATCTGAGAGTGAGCCGTTCGCAGTTCGACACATGTCAAATAGAAAATGTGAAAATATTTCAGAATAGCGAAAGCTATCCGTACATTGACATGAACATGAACTTTTAAAATGGACAGGACCTGCTGGCATGTTAAATGTATGCTCAATTCCAAAGTACATATTATGGATGCTCCAATCCACGATGTTGAGCACTGATACTTTCAAGAGTTTGGCTCCGCTCATGGTATTCGATGAGAGCAAACAGGACAAGTGTATTACCTCCAAACTGCAGGAGCGAATTCACGACACATAGAAATCTACCTGCAAACAGTACACATTCTGCCTAATACTTCACGACCGGATTGTATTGTACAATTGCCCAGATAAGACCATCAAAGTACTATCCTGAGCGCAGCTGAGAATATATAGGTATAACTGTTAACACACTAGAAAGGTTTATTCGTCTTCTAGTATCGTTAGCTTCAAGGTTTGAGAAGGTGCTGAAACGGCATAATAGACGGTCGTATGACAAGTGGTGGGGTTCCCCAGCCTGCTACAATTCCTGGGTCGACGATGCGGACATCGAGCATGGAACACAGAAGATTGCAATTAATAAACTTGTGTATATGCTGTTCACAATAAAGTGAGCACTTTTTAAGGCCCTCGCTACAGGCATTAACCACTATTAAATATATATTATTGCAGTCTCATGCATTAAATTTTGATGGTGGTAAAACGTATACACTGTGTTTATTGTCACATTGCAATGTTTAAATTAAAAAGCAGCAGGAAAATGGAAATTAGATGAAAGGAAAAATCTATAAGAGCCTTAAAAAGTGCTCACTTTACCATGAACAGCCTATATATGTGTTTTCTCATTTTGTAAATTACCAAATGGAATTAGTTAAAAAAATAATTTGTGTTTTATTTATTTTAAAATATCCCCTCTTTTTATAAATAGTTAATTTTAATAAAACACATTAACGATTTTAAAAATATGACAATTTACGTATTTTGCAGGAATGGTCAATTTCACCATTCGGTACAGGCCGATAGCAGGCTGCATAATCGAGAAATTATCACTACCTAAACATTGAAAATGTAATCCAGTAGCGCCACCTAGGTGATGTAAAAGTAAACATATGAAATCCAAGATCGCGCTCTCCAGCAACGTACAAACAAATGACAAACGAAAAAATCCAAGATAGCTGAATACGACAGAATGAGTATGGGTGCGGGGGTGGCCTGCCGATTAATTAACCAATGGGAAACATTGATAGGGGAGAGGAATGTAAAGACAATGTGATGGACTGCAGGAGGGTCAGTCTTATGCGTGATATGGTTGCTCCGTGGAGAGGGGGGGAAGGGCAGCTTACATAATATTTAAGTTAATTAAATATATTGAAAATAACAGATTTTTTAAATCATTATTTATTTATTAATAATCCGTTAGCAATAATATTTGTAATTATAAATTTTAGTTATAAAAATGTTTAATAATTTTTAAAATATTTCTAATAAATTTTTACCTACGTTTTTAATACATGTTTTAATATTATTTTATACATTTTATAAAATTTTGGGAATTTTTGGGTTTTCATGGTCAAAGGTCACCGGAAGGAAGGTCACAGACATCCAAAATGTCGGACAAGATGGCTACCGGCCAACTGGAATTATAGCATGAACAGCTCCGTTGCTCCGTGCCCCCACGCCCTTGCCTCAAACTTTACACTTTTCTACTACTTATATATATATATATGTGTGTGTGTGTGTGTGTGTGTGTGTGTGTAATGCGCTATACTTGTAAGCGTAATTAGTGTGATTCGCAAATGTTTAATCTTTCTTTTGGCGACTTTTGCGGCGGGAATCGCAGACGCGTTACTTTCAGATGTCGCTGTATTCTCAAATCCAGAATGATTCATGTTGTGTCTGCCATTGAAATGTAATAATATATTATTTTACCTCGTTGAAGCTTTTGTTTTCAGCCCACGTTATAAATGACACTACTTTAAATTAATAAAATATGAATAAAACATTTCTTTCGTTAATGCTGACTGTTCTGAACCGAGATATGGGCGCATTCAGACTCACATTCGGGAGGAGCGGGCGTCGAGCGACTGCTCCATCTCTAATGACCTCAAGCGACTATAGTCTATTCGCAGTTCCTTCGCCCTTTTTTAATCAAACCTTTTGATAAATTTCCCCATGTATGACGTGTTTAGTTATTTCCAACATATGCCATGTATCACAAGCGTTTTATACTTTGTGTTCATAAAAGTTACGTTTTTTTTTTTGTTATATTGAAATGTTATTCATATTTTATCTATAACTTATAATGGTTCATTAAAAAATGATATGAATAAAAACAGGGAGAGAAAAGGTATGTTGGTAGCGCCTGGTAAGAAATAGTTCTTATACAAAATACTGTTACACTTAGTGCGCACGAATTCGGTGTGTTGTCCTTTGGTGTGATTTTCCAGAGTTAAGCTTAGTTTGCACGAGGCGGAGGAATATCCTGGAAGTATAACTTCTGCAGGGCTTCAGAAAAGGCTGTTGTAACAGTGAATGGATTATATCTACGAAATGTTCAGTTTTACCTGTTAAGACGCTGAGACGCGCCCAAAAAACATACTTCCTTTGGCATTTGAAAAAATAGTTATATTTTGATGCTAAATTTTTTGCAGGTCGCCGTCAGTTTTCTTGCAATTTTTTTACGTACCCGTACTTACACATCTTGGTTTCCACTTTAATTTTAGATTGTGTTACGTGCGAATGTGTTATAGCACATATTGGCTGTTCACTGATAATTGAGCACTTCTGAAAGCACTGCTTAGAATCTACCTTTCCCTCATTTATTGTATCCTTCCACTATATATAAGGTAAAGGTTTCCGTGAGCCACCTCACTTTATTCATGCACCATTCAAATGGAAACCAAGGACCATTTAAGTAGATAAATATGTTAACAGTATGCAAAATTGAGCTCTTATTTGTGTAAAAAAAAAAAAAAAAAAAAACCTTAGTAGCCATAAATTTACATAGGGCCTATTACAGTATTATTACGTCAGATAATAGGACAAATTTTATTAATTTGACGCCAACTTAACTGGTAGCTAGCGTGCCAGCGAGTATTGTAATTTAAGTGTATTTATGGGCAGTGATTATTTTTCAGTGGTTGATTTAAGTATATCGGTATTCACGGTAAAAAGAGCACTTTTTAAATCCCTGCTTAAGATCTACTTGTATGCACGTTGTGTATTCTTCCGCCTTATGTAAGATTAACATTGCTATGGGCTTCATCACTTTATTCGTGCGTCGGTCAAGTGAAACTGTAAAATGACTAGAAAAGTGAATAGTTTACAAATATGCTCATTTCTACACTTCGATGCATAAAAAAAAAAAAAAAACAGAAAGCGAAAGAAATAATTAAAATTATCAGAAATGGTTACCTGACACTTTTTACCCGACGTTTATATACGGAACCACTTCCCATCCATCATTACCAACTTTACTGGACGCATGTCCCTCAAGGTGCTCGTTAAAATATATGCAGGCAGGGGCTGTGACTTTTTCCTAAGGTTGATTTTAAAAGTGCTTGCTTTATCGTGAATAGCCTTTACTTGCTTTACCGTGAGCAGTCTTTAATAAACAGATGACTAAGGTTTATTACACTCATGGTTAGGAACAAAATGAAATTTCTTATGGGTGAGTTTTCCATATTTTTTTCCGCCGCTAGGTGTGTTCCAAAAGATAACTTTTAATTAAAAATTTAAGCTACGTGAAAAATAATGAGAAATATTTTAGTTATTTACGAAGTTATTTTATATTTTCTTAGTGATTATAGAAATTATCCCGTTTTTAAAAGTAAAAATATAGAAAATCTGATACCCTTCCAACACTAGCGCTTACTTGGCGCGAACATTTTCCCTTTGCCAAACTTTTAACATTGATCTTTTCAGCCTGTAGTATAGTCTTATAGTCTATCAGCAGTTTATTCACGCTTTTTGAATCAAACCTTTGAAAAAAATCACCCCATGTATGACATGTTTGGTTGTTTCCTGAATATCTCATGTATCGCAGGTATTTATACTTTTGTTACCAAAAAGGTAACTTATTTTAGGTTAAATTTAACTTTTACTTATATTTCATTTTTAATTGATGTCAGAATGCCTAGTGAGATATAGTTCTTATGCAAAATATTATTGAACTGAATGCGCACGAATGCGGTGCGTGGTCAGTTCAGTGTAATAGTTAAATACTCGGTTAAACTTTGTTTACACGAGGCGGAGCAATATCCTGCATGTATAACTTTACTAGGGCTTCAGGAAAGTTGGAAGTAACCGCGAAGTGAATACATAAGTAACCTTACGGACAGGTGACAGAGATGTAAAACAGTCTCGGTAAACCTGCACTCACAACCATTCGTCACATCCGTCCGCCATCCTTGTGTGTTTTGTCCGTCAATTAAAAGCAATTCAATGTAATCCGTATACTGTCAATCTTTCTGTGCAGTAAAATTTAAGTGTGACAACTTAACATTGCGATCTTTCTTTAGTTGGAGATATATTTTGGTTGGCAATACATTTTCAAGAAAAAAAATATTTTTAGGGAAAATATAACTTTTCACGTGATATAAATTTATACTGAAATTTTTTATATTTAAAATTCTTTAATTTACCACCAAATATAAATAAACACAGATCCACCGCCTAGTATTTTATTTCAAAGTGCGTATCCAAGCGTAAGGAATGTCGTCAAAAGCCCCGGTAGCTCATCCATCCTTCCGTCAAAAGTAAAAGTTTGAAAAATGTTTGACGGATGGACGGATAGAAAAAAAGTTTCCTGCAATTGGTTGAAGTTCACATGACCACCGGACGGATGGTCGACTGACGGATGCAAAGGATGGTTGTGAGCATAGACTAAAGATGAGGTAGACCGCTTATTCGTCTTTTGCGCATGTACCCAACATTGACCTACCTAAAGGAACACATATGTCAAAGACACATGGCCAATAATGATGAACGTGTTTGTTTGGGTCTCAATTTTCAAAAGACACACTTTTGTATGAACATAATATTTTTATCAATTTGAATGTAATCGAATTTCATTACAAATTGGTTAGAGGAAGTAGATATGCATTTTAAAGCACTTGTTTACAAATAGGTGTTCTAACATTAAAGCCAAACCATGCCGTTTTTGCTTAACGTGTGGATATAGGCTATTCACGGTAAAGTGAGTAAGTTTGAAAGCGCTCTCATTTGGGATAATATTCAATTAATATGTTTAATTTTAGTCCTAGACATTAACTTCCGAGTGCGGTGGAATACAAACGCTATGTTTATTACTTGTATGACAATATTTATTTTTAAATGTAGTTAGAGGATTTAAAAAAATGTCCGAAAGGAAAAAGTAACTAGGGCCTCAGAAGTGCGCTCACTTTACCGTGAACCGCCTATAGAAAAGCAGTTGAACTTTGGGACAAGGAGATTGGTTGTGCGCAGCCAGCGAGATCGGTCTACCCCATATGTAGTGTATGTTTGTGAGTCCAGCTTGACTGTTTCGTGACGTGTGTGGAGAAGAGGAGGAAGACCTTCCTGCCCTCTTAAGCTCCGTTCTTCAGCAGCTCTAGGCCATTACTTCCACTCTCCAATCGACACTTCCCGTTCTCACTCAGTTCGCTTCCCGACGATTTCCTTAGGTTTAAGTTCTTCCCTCCAGGGGATATTGGTTAGTTTCCTCATTCTTACTTGCCTCGCGTATGTCGTCCCTTTTTCCCCGTTGTTGTTCCCCTTA
This sequence comes from Dryococelus australis, assembly GCA_029891345.1. Lineage (NCBI taxonomy): Eukaryota > Metazoa > Arthropoda > Insecta > Phasmatodea > Phasmatidae > Dryococelus > Dryococelus australis. The sequence continues at coordinate 266,919,030 of CM056993.1, forward strand.
CTTTTCCTTTTCCACAGAAGAGTCTTTATGCTGGTATGTGGAATCGTACACTGTTTCCTGTTTATGTTCATATACTTGTCATTGTTTCTATTAAATTTTTCGAACAAACAAACAAAGAAACGGGGGACTTGTGTTGCCGCAGGACTGTGACCGCGGAGGAGGCGGCGTCGTACGCGGCGAGCCAGGACGACTGCTGCGTGTTCGTGGAGACTTCGGCGAAACGCAACGTGCACATCGACGACCTCTTCTACGAGCTGTTCGTGGCGGCGGGGCTGCCGCTCGAGATGGCGCCCGACCACCACAAGCGGCTGCACCCGGCCTTCGGCAGCCCGTGCGCGCTGCCCCCCTCCACGCCACAGCACCGCTCCAAGAAGTGCACCATCTCCATCAAGCGGCGGCTGAGCGACGCGTGCGGCGTCGTGGCGCCCAACGTCCGCCGCCCCAGCATCCGCACCGACCTCATGATCATGCGGACCAAGACGTGCGCGCTAGGCGCCGGCTCCGGTGACGGCACTGGCCGGCCACACGGCGGCAACGGCGACCGCCATTGTGTGCTCCAGTGACCACCTGTGCCGCTAGGGGCGCTAGCGACAGCACCACCCTCCCCCCCCCCCCCCGCAAGCTTCAACACTTCCCCTGCGGCGCCATCTACTTGCAGGTTTTCAACGCGTTTATTGAACTCGTTAGAAGAAGAAGAAGGGAAGCGCGGGGGCAATAAGTGCGACACTGACACGCGCGCCTGATGTCCCTTCTCTCCTGTGCGCAAAGTGTTGAGCTGGCGTGCAGTGTTCTCGCTTTTACCTATGGCACTTTGAGCTGTGACACTTTCACTTTATCGGTGGCAAGTCTGTATAGGCTGCCTACGGTAAAATGAACACTTTTGAAAGCCCTGTTTAATATCTACTCGCATGCACGTTGTGTATTGTTCCGCCTTATGAAAAATTAACCTTAACATGGGCCTCATCACTTTATTCACGCGTCGTACAAGTGAACTGTAAAATTATTAGAAAGTAAATATTTTACAAATCTGTTAATTTTAACACTTCGAAGCATTAAAAGAAAGAAAGCGAAAGAAATAATTTAAGTTATCACAAATGGTTACCTGACACTTTTTATTCTACTTTAAGATATGAAACTACTTCTAATCCATCGTTACCAACTTTACTGGACGCATACCACTCAGCAGTGACTTTTTTCTAAGGTTGATTTCAAAAGTGCTCTCTTTATCGTGAACCGTCTTTAGTAAGGTTCAAGGGAGCCCGCTATACTAGTTTCGCATGTTTCCAACCGATATATTATCAGATACAGCCATGTGAAAAAAAGCCGTTTTTAGCTATGTTGAATGGCTCAGGAATAGAATTTTTATAATGTACATGATGTTTTGAGAGTATTATATGTACTTCGCCTGAAGTGTGTTTTTGTTTTTCGTGTATTGGTATAATGGGGACACGTTTAATGGTTTCGTAAAAAAAAAAGCGCGGATTTAAAACACTCTGCAGCGCATTTCAACCACCGGGCAGGTGGCGCCATTAAGGGCGTTTAATAGCAAAAAAATTAATTATTTTAGTGAGCCGTAAATTTCGCGAATTCATTTGACGACAAGCTAGACATCAAACGATGCACATCTGACTTCCTTCTTCAATTGGATTGAAATTTGTAAGCTACGCCCTGGACGAATTAGGGTCAGTAACTACCTGTAAGATAACAACTACCAGATTGCATGCTACGTGGTCAGGGATAAAATTGAAGCATGAGCTAACTTAGGCTCGAGTACACAAAGAATCGTGGAGTCTAGCGTGTTGCCAAATGAATCCGTGAAATTTCCGGCTCTCTATTCATTATTTTATAATTGTTATTGTAGGTTATTTCTTGATTAGATGTGTGTCACGTGATAACGCACAGCATTAGTTTACTTGGTCATTTGTTCCCCATTAGTACAATCTAGTTAAAGGCTGTTCACGATAAAGTGAGCACTTTCGAAATCAACCTTAGAAAAACGTCACTTCTCCTACATGCGTATGTTTTAACGGGCGCCCTGAGTGACATGCGCCCAATTAAGTTGGTAACGATGGATGGGAAAGTAATTCCGTATCTTAACGTCGAATAAAAAGTGTTACGTAACTATTTACGTTAAGTTTATTTATTTCGCTTACTGATTTTTTTAACGCATCGAAGTGTAAACATAGCATATTTTGTAAAATATTTACTTTTATAATAATTTCACAGTTTCATTTAACCGACGCATGAAAATAGAGGTAAGGCCCATGGCAATGTTAATTTTACATAAGGCGAAAGAATACACAACGTGCATACAAGTAGTAGATCTTAAGCAGGGCTTTCAAAAGTTCTCATTTTGTCCTGAATATACTGTAGTATTTGTTAATATTGCTGCAGCGAAACAGGAAATATTTGGATTTGACATCAAATTATTCGAAAAATATAAAGTGTAATATTTTTTATTCGAGAAAAATGGCATCATATACAATGCGTTCAAGCTGAACAATGATTGGTACAAATATAAAATCATATTTTTTTGGTATCGGACACTCTTTTAACTCCTCCGCCCAGTCATCATTCCTTGTAGCAACTGACAGACAGGCGCCCTTACAAAGTAATGCACTACCACAGAACTGTTCACCTAACTCAATACCTGGCACTCGTCATTTCAATTAGCATGTTAACAGAGTTACAAGGGCCGATCCTCGCTGAAGTTAACGTGAAGCTCGTTGAGTTAACTTCGCCCTATCGTTATGATCAAGTATACGCGCAGAGAATATTGCGCAACTTCAGCATACCGTAAAGGTAACGAAGTGTCAACCAATCAGATTCAATCAACGATTCTTTTCTTTTGTTTTCTGTCTTCATATTTCTTCATGCCAACTTCCGCGTGGACTGTTTATTGTCTTTTGTTACGAATTAAACAGACGTTGAAGTTATAATTTAGTTTTAGTCTATTCAATAATAAACAAATTAACGATTTAGAAAATATTCTGGATTCAAAGAACATCTGAGGGTCCAAAATGACGTCAATTTAAGTGTGAAATATGAGATTATTACTGGCTCATAGATGCGAATGCATTAAATATTAAAACAGGTGGCCATGTGTACGTTTAATTGTGTATATACATATCTCTGCACTATCGCTTTTTTTTAGATTCCAGATAAGCATACGTGATAGCCCTGGTACGATTTTTATCAAAAATATTGACAGAAAGTTAGCACAAAGTTAACATAATGATCTCCACCTCAACTCCAGTGTTATTCGCCTTAACACGTATGTGCGGTCATTAATCATATTACTTTCCCAGATACCAATTTCCCACGAAACAAGGCATTGACTATCGTTAAATGTCACTATACGTTAAAGTGGAGGATAAGATAAAAAAAAGTGTTAATGTCTTGGCTGTTGGCACAGGAAAACACGGTCTCTGGTCATTTCTGCTTTTCCCTGTCTGTAACAGCTTAATCACTGTCGATACATTCTCAAAGGGCTGTTAACGATATTGCAATGAAACTATTGGCGGTACGATAACAGCGACTAGATTCGCCGGGACCAAAACTGATATTTTTCGCGCTAGAACAATGAGATTTCAACGACAAAGCGCTATCTTCTACATGATTAACAGTCTGTGAACTAAACGTGTTGCACATAAGAGTAGACATTCATGGGTTGCATACAGTTGTTCCCAAGTACTAGTGCCGTTTGCCGTAATAAATTATTCCACCGAAATAAGATGTGACTGTTACAAAATGCCTATTTTATAAGCCGTTTGCTTGTGCTTAAAACCGACGCCAACGCATGGATTGATGTCATTCACCGTCTGTCGCTTTGCGCTGTCGACAATCGGCAGAGTAATTGACTGCTTGTCTTTGGCAACGGCGGGACGGAGTGAACACCCCTACTGCAATAAGTCATAGACTATGCCGGAAAATTCGTGAACTTTAAACATTCTAGGCTTCAGTTTTCTTATCATTTTCACGAGCTGTTCCCCTGAGATACTTTCTACTACAAAACACAATGAAATGTTCTATTCCTGGGGACGACTTTAGTGAATGAATTACTAACGCTTCTAGTCTTCTGTTTACATGCATTCCTTTTATAAGGGAACGAAGCCTGTTGTAGCAAAACTCCAACAGATCCTTTATGATACCACAGTGTGGTGACGACCCACGGCATAAAAGTAACTGTTGGATAAATAAAAGCGAACGGAATGCTGATGCTACATATTCTGCATTAAACTGTGCGAGGATAAAATCCAAAACGACGACAGATTTCTTTATATAGAATTGTCTTAATGTTGCACCCTACAAATGCTGTCGCTAGAGCCTAGTGTTTTGTACATGTCGAGAGAGATTTTATACTGCCTGTTTTTTATTGCTTCCACGTCACAGCCACGTGTAAACTGGTTGTCGAAGAACATATCACAGACAATAACAATAAGATTTCAGATTTTCTGCGAGCTTATTACAGTGACTGTAGTGATTCGTCAGCTGATGTCAAAAATATATGTTATACCACATGTTCGTTTGTGCAAAAAACCTTTATATAAAAAAGTAGTTACTTTGTTTGAACACGCTTATAAAATTGCCGTATATTGTCTTTCGAATAAATTTTGTTTTAACTTTGACTTAAATTACTTTAATGAATTTCACTTATGAAGTTAAAACCAGTTATGATCTGATGCGCGAAAGATTAAGTTTCTTTAAAAGTTGGCCTTGTTGATATCGTGAAGGTCATGTTCCGTCATGATAGTTGAGAAATATTTTGTAAAACTATTTCCGATTCTCTGGGTGGAAATGGTTCATATATATATTGGATTAATATTACGTACAGCGAAAATTAGCCATATTATGCTATCAAAGTGTAAGTATATTTTTTTACTTATGAAATTGGTAAAAGTCTAAAAGCGTTGGTTATTACTATATAATTAATAAAAGAGTATTTATTTGCAGTATTATTTCACTGTTTAAATGTTCTACATGTAATCTGTATCAAATTGAATCAGATGATGTAATGTTAAGAAACAGTAAGTTTGGTTATATCTAGTGCACTGGTATGTAGCAAACAAATATTTCATGTATTCAACATAGAGTCTACTTTCCTTGATAGACAAACAAGTTGTGCAATATTTTTGAAATTCAGAACTGCTTACACTAATATTCAATACATGCCGTTGTATTTAAACCTGAAGTATGAGTAGTAACCACTGTACATTGCGACATAACAACTCTTTAAAATTTACGAATAATTTTATATCATTATAAATTACTCTTAAATACATTAATAGCCTTTGTCCAACTTAAATCTTTTGGCCTCTAAGTATATTCCGGTTTAATTTGTTTCACCTTCTGCTTTACGCCCATTACGTCCGTTTGCTTAAATCTGTTTTGCTGCACTTTGAGCCAGTTTTGTTATGCTTCTGTACGGTGTTATCCAATAAGCTTGTTTTCACATTTTGTCAGATTCGAGTTAATTTATTTTCACTTAATGTGTTTGTGTTCACGTTGCAATTCCCTTCGGTTCTCGTTTATTCAATTCGATCCACTGTCACCCACGTAATTCAAAATTTGGCTATATCTTTATTATTTTTGCTGTGTATTTTTTAATCGTAGATCAATCAATCATTTTAGGTAGTGCAACTAATTATTATGTTTGGAACTGTAAATTATGAAATGCGATAGTGCTCGCTCACGCCTTTCGATCAAATTTAAACATATCATGTGTTTGCTATTACACAGTTCTTAACAACGTTATATGTTGCACATAAGAAAATTAATTTCTTTAATAAGTTTCTTCCTAGAATAATTGAAATGTCTTAGGCTAAAAAATTTGCTTCCTACCCGATCAACCCCTCAATGTGAATATTGCCAATGCAAATGTTAACATTTTATGTAGGCATTTACGCTCTATATAAATTTCGATTTTAAAATATTTTTGTCTTACTAAACCTCATTTTTATATAACCTCAAATTTTGTGACTAAGTTCACATCACCCCAAAAAATTTCAGTTTCGTTGAAATTTTGTTTCTTGACTGTTCTCTTCTACTGAATTTCCCTCATTTTATTTCTGACTTACGATCATCATTACTTATTTATTGGTAATTTATTGACGTTATTCAACACTTCGACGATTACGGTTCACATTGATTATTTTTTGCCCATTTTCGGACTATTACAATTTATTTCCAACTCTTAGACCCACCTTCACATATTCTGCATAACAGAGCCATAAGATGAAAATGATCAAATCTATTGTATTTTTTATGAAGAAAACCACTGCCGCATCATAATACACGTAAAAGCATACAAAATTTAATACAAGCATATAATCACATGTACCTACGTTTACATAAATTGATTACATAAAAGAGTGGACAAAGATTTATAGACAGACAGCTGTATGAATTTAAAAACTGTATTTTCAAGGATAGTAGACTAGACATATGTGTTAATTGTAATGTGTATCCTCTGCGAAGTTATTTATGCGGCATAAAATTAATTACATTAAATGTAATATCCGACTCTTTTGTATAAATATTGGTTACGGAATTAAATAAATTAACCAGTTCGTTATTAATTGTAAGTGACAAACGTACCCGTAGTTTATTATGTTTCTGAATTTTATTTTACAGTCCCGAGTTTTGTACCGGAAGTGCTTACTTTTGGTTGCAGACCAGCAAAAAAGTTGTACTAACATTTATTTGTCATTAAATAATATTAACTTCACCTTGCGAAAGGTAAGAACCGTCCACATTCATTGACCAACATTTCAGTTTCACATTCAATATCTGAGTTAAATATTACAAAAAATAATTATAAGTTAAAACAATGTCTCTATAATAAACTCGAATTCCTATGAACCGTAAAATTACTTCGTAACGATTAAATGGTGAAACAGGAAATCATGCAACACTACGTATTTATAGCGTCATAAATACGCCTAACCTCTTTAAACAAATCGTTGTTAAATGGAAATAACGCATACCACTCCCCAATAAGTGATTACAGACAATGAAGGATGTGAGTTTGATCAATTATAATTGAACTTTGATTTGCCAAATTGAAAACAACTTTTCATTGTGTATGTAACTGTTTCTGATATTTATTTTGATTAGTTTAAATCTATTGCAGAGTGTTGTGTTACTTTTCAACAATTACAGAGGTCACCTGATTTGTCTGATAATGACTATCATGTTAATTATGTAGGCTTCTTCAGTTGGTATAAGCTATTATGTTGATAATCTGAAAAAAATGTACAGCATCCAAATGAAACACACGTTTGCTAAAGGCTGTTGGTCATGGGCGGGCCTGTAGATAATTTTGTTGATAAGGACTGTAGTATGTAGTCGTATAAGACGAGTCAAGCATGTTTCAGCTCGCCACAACCTCGAACCCGCAATCCGCATATTATTTATCTTTCAGCCATACACCTTCATCACTAGTGAACGCAACTTTCATGACATGCAGTTCTAACATTCACAGAGCCTTTCCTTGCACACAACTTGACTGCTACACACAATTCCAAAATCCTCTCTCTCTCTCTCTCTCTCTCTCTCTCTCTCTCTCTCTCTCTCTCTCTCTCTATATATATATATATATATATATATATATATATATATATATATATATATATATATAATAGAGAGTGTGTGTGAGTGTGTGTGAGTGTGTGTGTTTTGTGTGGTAACCAAGAGAATTTACACCCTAATCAAAATAAAAATATACCATCGTCATTCCAAACGCAAAACATTATTTTTAAAACAAACACTTTGCTGTTGTTCCCCAAAATAACACTTCAGAGCCGAAATGTTACATGAGGGTTTTTTTCCTTCTAAATTTGCTGTATCAGTCTGTCGTGTTGAAAATATCAATTTGTTTTAAATCCTCCGGTAAATCATTTTTATTCTGTTTAGAATCTCTGAAAATTTAATTTCTGTTCCATAAATTAATATTCAAATAACGTATTAGTATTGCATGTTTGTTTTTTATTTTTCTTACTAATTTCCGTTTGTTCAAAGACGGCAGGCAAACATAATTATAAATACTGAAGTTTATGAATATAAATATAAATATAAACGCCGTTCAACTGAATTAAATACTCTGAAAAGTGTTTATTGCATATCACACAGCCTTTAGTGTGATGGCAAGCAGTAAGTTGGTCACCCCTTTCGCAGTAATAATGATTATCCAGTAACACCAGTGTTTATTAGCAATAATTTTGTATCGTAACTTATAAAGATTTAGATATTGACTTCTTGATTTATTAATTTGTTTTAACGAAATTTACAACGGTGAATACTTTCGTGAAATGATATGTATGATATGTAAAGAAAAAAAGTGGAATAATTCTTATTTTTTAAACTATACATAATGATTGTTTACTGTTATAATTTAGAAATTAAAGTGACTATAAAACATGAATTTCTATGTTTTTGTTGTGATCATTTTTCAATAATTCATACATCCTTACCTAGTCTTCGGATGGGTTTACAATTGAAAAATTTAGACTTAACATAACATTTATTACATGTACTTAATGTGAGAACGCGATTTTTGTATAGTATTTCCAAATGTGACATAACGAACGTGCACGAGATCGACATTTTCCTTAAAATTAAAAATAAATAGTATTTTATATTTTTGTTAAACTACGGAAGAAATAGCCAATCAATTTAGAACAGTAGTGATGGTAATAAGGGACATGTATCAGTACTGGCATCTAATTTATTCAAAATGGCGGCGATGCAATTGCATTTCCCCCTTCCCCCACCCCCTTCCCTCGTGAATATGCCAGAGATGTGAAGGGGTGTTCTGGCGGCCGCTGTCGGGTCGTTGGTCGCCAGGGTGGAGTTGCAGCAGCTGGTACTTGGTTCGATGCTTGTTGGGGGTACTTATATATTGTTTTTGCGTAATTCGCAATTACGTAAGAGTAATTACAGATTTTTCCGGTTCAGGAACAGGAAGTAGACTTGGGTGTGAGGGGTGGGAGCAGCCACATATATAGACTTACCTCTTCTGTGATTGTTCGTTTTGGTGTTGGAGCAAGAATGACACAATTACCATTTTAGTTGTTGACACTTCGGACTCTGACGACAGAATGAGCTGTGATGCACTTGCTGAGAATAGGGGAGGGGGTTGAAATGCAATTGCATAAGTATTGATTTGATTCACGAATATAATAAATGATTCGATTAATTAATTCATGTATAAATGAAATCATTTAATCGCGCACTTGCGTATGCAGCAAAGCATTGTGGCAGAGAGATTACATGATGCATTGAATAATTATTTCATGTGGCAATGAACAATTACGAGAGCCTAAGTACACATCTGCGCCGCACCACAGCTCGCTCTCAACTGAGCTCCAGTAGGAAAGGGCTATATCCCTACCGTTGCACTTCTGAATGCATTTTTGTTTGCCACACCCCTCCAGGTAGCCCTACCACTTCTGAATGCTCTTCCCCCTCCTCTCGCTAACCGCGAGGAAATGCATTCGGTGCCAGTTACCACCGCATAGAGGCATTACGCTGCATGTAGGAGGCGAGTGTCGCCTTGTGAATGCACATCCCCAAGGAGTTGAACTCGCTGGTCGACAGCAGGTACAGCCCGCAGGTAAGATATTGCATGCTCACTCCCTATTCCACCCCCTCCCTGGGATGTGTATGGGACCAGCCTGTCGGGTCCCCCAGGATTTTCGTAACAATCTCCCCATCCCAACCATGACCTAGTTGCCAACTACAATATCTTATTAAGCGCACTTGCATGTGTAGTGGGGTATGTACGTCCTTTCATATGCAGTAATGAAGTATTTATTTCAGTTACCGAAACTACATATCACATTTATAATTAGTTATTTAATCACGTATTTCTACGCATATTGAATATTTAATCAATGTCTTGTATGAACCGATAGAGTATATAATGCAGTTACCAATCACTAAATTCTGAGAGTATATTTGCACGTCTGTCTCCAACGGCAACTCGCTGTTAACTGAACTCCATTCACCAGTATGAATGCTTATACCCCGGCGGCCATGTTAGGACATGTTTCATATATAAAAGACCGGGAATTATTTAAATCATTATCAGTTGAAGTCTAAGAGTCGTCGAGAACACTTGCGCCACGTGCGCGACAGACGTTCACTGTGTGAAATTACTCTTTGTTAAGCTATTGTTTCGGGTTATTAATTGCTGAAATTAATATACTATTCAATTATGTAAGTATCGGGAGTAGTAGGGTCGTGACGGTTCTAATTCACCTGAGGCGAATGACATGTGGATGGAGCAGAGTTAATTTTCTAATTTATTGATTAATTGATAATTAATCTGATTAATTAGCATAATGTTTGATTTGACTATAGAATTCTTTGATCAAATTTATTTGATAAAATATCTTTGATCAGATTTTTTGATGTAATTTTTTCCTTCTATTTTTGGCAAAATATTGTATAATTGAGGAGCGATGTGTACTCTCTGACGTCGGGGAGTCGAGGGACTGAGAGGTATATTGTAATTGGGTATATAAGTATTGAGGTTGGTGGAAGAGTGGCATAAGGGACATTTGTTTTTTTTATTTATTTGGAGATGTGTTGGAGCACTTGTAACTACTGGGAGCGGTGTACACGTCCATTCAGGTCGAATGTCTGTGGAGTAATGAGCACTTAAGACTAATGTAATGTACGATAGCAGTTCCGCCGAGCTCTCTCTCTCTCTCTCTCTTCCTCTCTCTTCTCTCTCTCTCTCTCTCTCTCTCTCTCTCTCTCTCCTCTCTCTCTCTCTCTCTCTCTCTCTCTCTCTCTCCTCTCTCTCTCCTCTCTCTCCTCTCTCCTCTCTCCTCTCTCTCTCTCTCTCCCCTCTCTCTCTCTCCTCTCTCTCTCTCTCTCTCTCTCTCTCTCTCTCCTCCTCTCTCTCTCTCTCTCTCTCTCTCTCTGAATGCATACCGAGGAAAAAATGTTTCCTTCTATCAAGGAAAGCAAATCAAATATTTTTATTAAATTAAACAAAAAGAGACCATTTACTTTCACCTACACAAATGGTCTACTAATTAAATCAAAATGTACAAATCGAGCAAATACTAACCATAATCACTCCTCGAATAGAATAAAAGTAACTGATCTCCACTTTAACAATGCTATTACTACACGTAACATTAAATCGTACTAATATAAACCAAACATGAGACTTTAACCATACGATTATCACAAATTCATGAAACCGACAGAACCAAAAGACTTTAATCGTGCGATTACCGAATGAATCACAAAATTTATATTAATATTGTATCTACAAAACTAATTCCCTACCAAAGAATAAATGTAACAAATGGTAACCCACTAACTGAAGTCATTAAACAAAGTTAATTAAATTAAAATAATCAATCACATATGCAAACGAACCAATAACGACAAGCCCAATGACCAAGCTGTCATAAACACAGTAAAAAGCATTCGAAATACAGTCAACATAGCACAGGTTCACATCAAAACTCACCAGAATTCCATGGAATAACGAATATTAACACCCATGGAACCTAAGCACACATCCTTCACATCACCTCCATCGGCTTTCAAGAGCAAAACCTAATCAAAATGAAATATTCTAAACAAACATCGAAATACAAATATGGAAAACACCTAAGACTCAACGAAATACACATTAAACTAGACGAACGCCTTACAAAAATGATTGGTTAGACTAAGAAATTATTCAAACTTACCCCAAACATGCGAAGCCGATTGCGGAGCTGACTGTAGATCAAGCTGTGGAGCATGTGGAGCAAGCTGTGGAGTATGTGGAGCAAGCTGTGGAGTATGTGGAGCAAGCTGTGGAGGAGATGGAGCAGGTGGAGCAAGATGTGGTACAGTCTGTTGAACTGATTATGGAGCTGTCTCAGGATGTGGTGCTATGTGTGGTGTAAGTCTTAAGTGATAAGTCTTAAGTGTGGTGCGATTGAGGATCAGTGAGGAACAGTGATGATGAGGATGTGGTGCTACTGTGGTGTCTAGTCTTAAGTGTGAAGGTGGAGGCGAATGCGGAGTCGAATGTGGAGGTGGGTGTAGAGGAAAAGGAAGAGAAGGATGAGGATGATGAGAAGGAGGAGAAGGATGAGGAGGAAAACAAGTGTTGCAAATTGTATAATGTCTCTTCAAATCAAGTTTTTTTTATTGTTGTTTGAAAAACCATTTCAATTACAAAACAAATTATTATGTGTATGTTAAATAGAGTGTCATTCTTTTAAGCACATAGTTGAAGAACGATATATCTTCACAGCAGACATCAACGTTTGATTCAGAGCCGTAGTAAATTTTTGTATGTTATTTTTTTTTAATAACACTCGATTTTTAAAAATCGAGTTATTGGTAAGTTTGTATTTCCTTGGAAAGTGCTTTAAAGTATTTTGATTTGTTATAAGACAAAGTTGCTGCCAGCTAGTGATGTGGAGCGAGACTCGCCCCTAAACATTCCTTAGCCGCACTCTGTGGGCAAGAGTCTATATATGTGGAGCTCTTCCCCTTCCGAAAAGCTTACCCTGTCTCACCATTGTGTTCCACTTTCAGTGGGGTTAACGAGGCTTTCTCGAAATTCTCCCTCGTTCCTTTACTTTCTTAATTCATTCGCTTGATTTTCTCGACCACTCCCATCTTCTTAGTCCTTTTAATTTTCATATTTGTTGGTGTTCCAATTGTGTAAATAATTATATGTAAAAACAATAAATATTACATCTTAACTCAATCACAAATACTTCAGATATACTCAAACTTCAATACTGTAACCATATTATATAATAACTGTGACAAAGTAATTAAAACTATTAAATAATAAAACAAGTTATTTCTTTAACCATTGATATTAATTAATTTTTTTTCAAAACAATCCTTCAAACTATATTTACAAATTCACAGATATCTAAACAAACTTAATTAAAACATTTTAACGAATCATACAAGTTCACAAATATTTAAACAAACTTTCTTAAAACATTTGAACAAATCATACAAACTTTTTAAAAATTATTACAAATCATACAAATCTTTACAAAAACTATTACAAAACATGGTTTTGAAAAAATATACTTACACCTTATATCTAATACTTATAATTATATTGTACAACACTATTTAAAATATATAAATATTCACACACACACCATTTAAAATTATTATTTACATTCGTTAAAATTAAAAACTATACAACAAATTTACAAAAATTAATGGTGCTCTGTTCCACACACACACACACACACAACATTTTGTATATTCGTAGACTTAAATTCGTATATGACGTTATACGATCCCACACTGCAAAGAGGATACTGTAGAGTAATTCCTGGGTAACATAAAGGGCCACAGGGGGGTATCGTAGCAGTGTTGAAGAATAACAGTGTATTTTATGCAGAGATGCTTGGTAACAAGTCCTGCAGTTAGGGCAAAACAGTAGGTTCGAAGACAGCTGTGGTGCAGATTGCAATTCTAGGTGCAGAGCAGGGTGTGGTGTTGGGTGCAGTGCTGGCAGATGGTGGGGCTGAAGTAGTTATGGCACTAAGTGTAATGGGGTGGAAAAAATTCTAGTATTCTATAGTGCCCCCAAGGTAGAGTAGATACTCCTCTGCCTCAATGTAGCACTTTTTGTCAAAACCCGATAACTCTACCTTGGTCACATGTTCGGTGTAAACTTCATGATTACATGAACAGAACTGATATTGGGTCCCCAAAACCCTAGTACAATTTTTGAGGCATTCCCAATAATCCTTGTATCGGGGCTTCTGTAAGATGTTAGGCTTTATGCCCTTCGCCTTATGCATACACTGCTCATTCGCAACAATGTATGTATAAAGTTTGGGACACAAACCTAAAAAATGTGTGACCATTTGGCCAACACATTCGTCTTTCATTACCCCCGTACGACCTTTGTTCTCATGTGGGAATTTTTGTGGATTATCGAGCTCGTAGTTGGAAGTATCAAACCACACTTTTAAATCTGGGGTAATTACTTCATAAATATCTCTACAGGCAATTTCAAATATTAGGCTGTCGGTATCGCAGTAGAGAATGTTCAAGGATGGCGGAGGAAATTTGGTGCTCATGCACTGGTAATGAAACTCGTAAAGAGTTAGTTTTGAAATGTTAAGAATAGCAACACCAGTGAACAAAGGCTTGTTAAATGTAACACAGTTCTTTGACATTTCGGTAAGGACAAAATTCTCAGAAATTATTTGCAGTACTTTGAATGTATAACGACCTATCAGCTCTGCAGCCCCATTGATAGTGTCAAACCTGGTAATGGCTCTTATGTCCCTTTCCCAGCAGACATTCTGCAATGTTTTTCCACATAGATAATTATCTATGAGCTTAAAAAACGATTTCTTGAATTCGTTCATAGTCTGAGCATGCTTGCCAATGTTAAATTCGATGTATGGTGCCATCCAGGCCTTCTGCTCAAAGCACAGAATGTGATGAACACAGTCAAGGTTGGTTCCATATATCAAATAGTGCTTCAGTGTTTCCCGGTGTATAACATATTTCTTCCGTGGTGCGAGTGTCAAAATAAGTTTTTTGTGTGAGCTGTTAGGAGGTACGCCATTTTATGGAACCAAAGGCAGATCAGATAGAGCATCATGGAATTCTTCTGAAATACAAATCCACTTCCGCGAAAAAGCAAGTGTCCCCATAATTCACCGTGTTTGCAAAATCTCACAATGAAAACACATCAGCATCGACCCACTCATAATTGCCATTAGGAAGCTTGCACTTCATAGTGTGACTGTACAGCCCATTTATGTCGAAATAACACATATATTTTGATGTCATGCTGGGGTTGAAATCATCACCCATGTATATGTTTTTGGTTTCCGCACACCTTCTGGAAACCTGAGTAATGTCGCCCCTAATTTTCCGTTCTACAAAAGATACATGTCAGGGTCAGTCAACAACTCTAGCCGCACACATGTCATTGACAATAAAGTGTCCCATGCAATAGACGGAGCTGTGGTGTACATGGCGGTGTCAATATCATAATGAGCCAAACATACGGTCCTGAAATTTTCAAAAACATTAGCCAGCAAAAAAAATGTCCACACGTAAATATTGGATGGCATACTGCAACAAGTTCACCAGTTGAACGCATCCTATGCGGCTCTAGCATGAGCGTAAACCTAATCACTAATGCCTTCACCTTTCATTACTTTATGAAATGTGTCCTTTGGTGGGAGTGATGTGAACATCAGACTATCTTCAGACTTAACACTGTCATAAGGAAACACTCCCTTCCTTTTTACCAATTCAAGTTGGGTATTGTCTGGAAACATCAAGCTGGTGATACTCAATTGCACAAGTTATAAATTACCTGCCAAAGTTTCCAGCAAGGCGCTCATGAACTGAAAATAATCAGTAAAATTTAACTTGAAATGTTGCACCTTTCCATTGAAATCAATCCAATTGGGAATTTGTTTGGTGATGCATTTGTATTTTCCAAGGGTTACTCCAATCATCCCAATATTACCCGGGTTTTCGATTACCACAGTTCCATCGGGTTGTTAAGGGATATTCAACCAAAGGCTTTATGAGAAAGTGAGCATCTTAATTCTGTAGGTTATGAAAGACAGTGACAAGTTGTTTCTTGGGCACTCTGAAAATCAAGTTGCACTTTTTATGTGCGCGACCTCTGATCTCACCGGTAAGATGGTCATGGTCGACCACAGAAGGATCTGTACCGATTTCTTCCTTGCAAATATGACAACATTTCTGAGCTGCCAACCTAGCTTCATCAGCAGGGGTATTCGGCTTCATCGGAACAGTAAGGCTGTAAATTCCTGCAACCCCCTTTGTCAATTCAACTAATTTATCGACTAATTGGTACATACAATCTTCACCCACAAACTCAAAGAAGTTGGATAAACTTGGATTGTATGAACAAACCAACAAAATGCTACAAGCATATGGAACATGTTAGTAAATGGTAGTGTTATTACTCATCTCATTATTGGGCAGGCAAGTGGATAAGGGTTTTAGGCAACTTTCTATTTCACAATAGGCAATGAAACCCAATCTTTGCTGTTTTCTATAATCTTTAAATTTAGAGTACTTGTCTCCAGTGGGGAGTGTACAGCGAACAGCCTTTTGTTGCTGACAGAGAATACTATGATCTGTGAGTTTCTCCTAAGTTTGGAAATACTGGAAGCAACAACCTCGAACAAATTTTTTGAGTTCATGTTTACTCAGTTACCAACCAACCTTGACAAAATTTTAATTGACACAAAATGCAAATGCTCATCATTACCACAAGCACAAATTGCCAAAACATTTACGCTGTGATTATGGTGTACAGGAGAAATATGCATTGGTATAATAACCCCTTGCTTATCGTACATTTCGTCAATTATATTACTATCTTTGTCCACAATACAGTAGACATTGATAGAAATAAAATTGTTCTCCCCGAACTTATGCATATCCTGTATCACTACAGGATCCGACAGGCCTTCAGTATTAAAAACCTCGTGAGGTTTTGGATATGAAGTCATTCTATGGCCATTCTGTGTAGCAGGAAACAAAGCTGATATAATGGCATAATGGAAACACAGTCCCTCCGGGCAGTGTACATCGATACAATCCTTCTTATTGGCAATAAACTTGGGGAGCATTGCATGCAGCACAGATGAAGAATGCTCGAAACTGCGATATGTCAACATCCATATGCAGTAGTAGAAACAGACTCCAACCAGAGCCACGTGCACTAAACTCCTCAAGTCTGTTTGTGAGGTAAGGCTTAATCGTTTTGTTGTATATTTCGCCCACATCGGACAAATGGAGAACAGAACTTTGAAAGTAAAACATCTGCTTAGCAATTTCATCTGATGTTAAGGATTTCAAGAATTTAACCACTATGGTCACACTAAGCATTACTGGCCAGGGTGATGACATTGTTAACTTTAATAAAGGACCCTGCACCTTGAAAAAATCGCTCAAAATCCACATCAGTATTAGTTTGATCATTACATACCTGCACATCAGTCAATCTATACGTGAATGCATTGGCCAGTAACATGTATGTAAGGTCTGGCAATATCTATACTGAGGCTGAGGAATCGGAAAATGAATTATTTTCCAGACCCCCAAACAAAACTCCTTAATCTGAAAAAGAACTTGCTTGTGACTCAGACAAATCACTATCCGAATCAATCGCATTTTCTATGTCAGATAAATATAAATTGTCTAACAGGAGATTTACTTTTCCATGTTTGGGGGAAACGGGCCATTTCCCGATCTGATATGGTTGACGGTCTTTCCGTGTATGAATCAGTGCTCGAATTACTCAAGAATAGATCATCCAATAACAGATTGAAGCGACATCAGTTAGGTGAAATGACAACATCCTAATAGCTTGTAGTAGGCGCTCTTTTTGTTTGTGACTCAGATTCACTTTCTTTATCACTAATGAAAATATTGTCCAACAAACTAGCAAAACTTTAATGGTTTCCCTCACTCATTGTGTCAAAATAAAGTTTTTGTTTCCCACTGCATTGCGATTAGTGCCACACTGTGAAAATAGGGACATAGTGCTGAAAAGAGAGAAAAAATATTATTATAATGTCTTACCATGGAGTTCTGATGTACCTGTAAATGAATGTTTTTTTTAGTAACATCCTAAACAGAGGGGGAAATTTTTTCTTTAAAATGACTGTTTTAAATTGGAATTAAAAAGTTGTATTTTTTTAATGATGGAAGTAAGTTCTGTGTTTGAAAATCAGTGTGCAAGAGAGATTATTTCCCCAAGTGTGCTGAACCATGGCGGGGCAGTTCTTGTTTACAAAATAGACCGGGATTGCACGTGATGCAAGCGGCGAGGCGAGGTGAGTCGAGGGAGCAGTGTGAGATGGGAGAGCATGAAGAGGAGAGGGAGGGAGATAGTGGAGGCGATCTGTGTGAAAGAGGCGAGTCGAGGTGAACAGCAGTGTGAGGGAAAGAGGGATCGATGTTGCACTCTCACCCGCTGCATGCATGAAGTGCCACCTCCCAGACCTGGCCAAGCGACTTTCCTCTTTGCCCTCCATGTGGCCTCCTGTCCATGCATGCTTGCTTTCCCCGCTATTCTGCTTTCCCCGCACGGTCACCTAGGCCTGCGCTGAGCCCTGCCCCTTTCCACATAAATAATGATGGCAGCTACTTCCCCTCCACTGCCTCCTCTGCGGACTCCACAACCCAGCCAGTCGCGCCAGCCATCAATCGCCTGGCGTGCGACAGTTATCACTCCAGTATACGCAATACTGCATGCCTAGCCTATCCTTCTATGGCCTTCGTGCTTCGTAACAGACGAGCTGAGTTTACAGTACAACATTGTATTGACTTTTAAGCAAATTATTGAAAACTGTTTGTTTAACACAAACCTTTAAATATTAATTGAAGTTTTTAAAAATAATGTGAATTACTCATCACCGTTAAAAATTAGAGTATTTTGATACTGTAAAATTTTTAAGTATTTGACACAGTTAAAAATTAAAGTATGTGTCACTGTTAAATTTAAAGTAGTTGACACTGTTAAATATTTATAATTTTTTCCAATGCAAATTTAACAATGATTTTTGTCAAGAAAGGTTTATCAATGGGAATTAATCTGTTACACTCTAGAACTAAACATTTAATACATTTATGTGTACTAAAAATTACTTTAAAAGAAATTTGTATAGTAATTAATTTTAATGTGAATTTTAGAAAATTGAAGAAAGAAACATTTTTATTTTATACTTTTGCTCATAACTTAAACACTAACTATAAAATATCCAAGCCATCTCTCTCGTGCATATTTAAACATCGAAAATAAATCACCCAGTCATACTCACAGTCAAACACCTACTCAATAAATTTTCTAAGAACTTGGTGTTATATTCTAGATGGTTTTTTTATATATATTTGCGAGTATTTCATAGTGTAGAAAAAGCCTCAGTCCGTGATATTGTCACACCTTCTGTCCATTGTGAAAACAATGGAGGTTACTAAGTATCTCTCTCTACTGTTCTAAAAACTCTCAAAAGTGCATCAAGAACCCACCTCGAATCACTTCCAACATCTTTCGTCACATTCATACTCGCAGCCATACACCTACACAATAAATTTTCTAACTATTTGGTGTTATATTCTAGATGGTTTTGATATACATTTCCGCGTATTTCCTAGTGTAGAAAGAGTCTCAGTCTGTGATATTGTCATGCCTTCTGTCCATTGTGAAACAATGGCAGTTTCTGAGTATTTATCTCTACTCCATTAAAAACTCTCAAAAATGCATTGAAAACCCACGTCGAATCACTTCCAATTCATTTCCCGCATCCACAGACATCCATAGCCAAACCTGCTCAGAATGTCTTAAAAATACGTAAAACTAAAAAAAAATCTAAATTTTTCAAGCAAATTCAAACCATTTCATTAAGTCCGAAAAAAATTAAGCAATTTTCAATCAAATTCTAAATATTTTAACTAATCCGAAGAAAATTTAAGCAAATTTCATTCAAAATCTAAAAGTTTTAACAAATTTGCATATAAAATTGAATGATTTTAAGCAAATACTGGTTAAACTCTAACAATTTTAACAAATCACAAAGAAACTTCAACGAATTTAAGCAAATTTCTGTAAAAATAATTCATACTAGCATTTCATAACAAAGTAAAACTAATTTAATACTCCTCTCAACAACCATACGATTTTTTTTTATGTTTACATGATAAATAAGTGCAATATGTTAAACAACCATAAAAGTTACTATAATATTAATGCGATATCAAACCGTATTAAAAAGCCCTAAATTTTAACTCTATTTAATTACATAAAGTCTGCTACCAAAGGCGGTAGGTGAGGCCTGAACCCGTTCAAGCAGGCAAAGATCCGGGTGAGGTCTGAACCCCAGTTCAGGCAGCTGAGGGCCCTGAGCAGAGCTAGGCAAGTACCATGGGTGGCTACCTGCCCAAGGTGTACACTGGACCTAGGCTACTCCGGACCTCTGCTAACCCCCCCATCGCATTGTGGCAGGCCATCAAGGGTTCCAGCGGGCGGTGGTGGTGAGAAGTCGGTGGGTGGCGAGCATTAGCAGAGAGGCGATCTGCACCCCATGGTGGTTGGTAGAACAATAATGAGCAGCACAGCTGCACGTGTATATATAACCCAACACCCCCTCACAATCCTCCCCGGAGAAGCTATACAAATAAAGCAAATAGCCTGATTTGATAATAAACATAATTTTAATAAAGTAAATATGATTTCCTTAATGAATTAAATTGTTTTAATGTGGAATTATGGAATTAAAAGATTTTTTAATGAACTGATGCATTTTTTAATTTTCTAATTTACAATTATATTTAATTTGGAAGTACAATGTGAAATATGCATATTTCTTCGGCAATAGCAATTACATTTAATTTGAATTACTTTATCATTTATCATTTTCATACATGTATGGATTTCTTTTGCAATACAAGATTTTATGATCCCAGAACACAATAGTCTTTGTAATGCATTACTTATGATTTTCCGTTTCGAATATAATTTATTTGTAATTTAATTAAATAAATTGTAATTATTTAATTGATTATCAGTCATTGCATATGTATGCGATAGTATACCGTCTATTATTCTTTGAGAGAATGTTATGTAACGTTTATAAGGACACTGAACTATATTATCTATGCCTTAGTCGGAAATCGAACCCAGAATATAGCATATATTAACCATGCCTTACCTGGGATTTGAACCCGAAACCTCTGTAGCATTAACCAAATACGTCAAGGAGGTAGGCGATGTAAATCAACTATTTTAATCTATTTGTGTTGTGATGGTAATTATTCATTAAAAATAATGTGTGTGTGCTAGAGCTGTTCATAAAGGAGTTGGGCCAGGTCGATGTGAGAAGGAAGAAGGAGGGAATGCTTTCAGTGTCGCTGTTCTAGTGGCATGCAGGGTAGGTAGAAGACTTGTTGGGAAATGGACAAAAAATGATATTCACAAGCTCGGCTTTTGAGCTGAAATGCCGCTCTCTGCATGCTAGTACTGGGTAGCTGGAAAATACTTTCAGTGGACAAAAAAATCATTTTTCCAAAGCTTGGCTATCTATCTGAAACACCACGAGCTGTGTGCTGGTCACACGACACAGTTTCTTTGAAATGTAAAAAAATATATTTTCTGGATACAGTATTTCAGTAAAAATTCTTCACAAGCAGCTAGAGTGCTTGCCTCCAGTTATTTTCACATGATTCAAACACTTTTAGAAATTTTTTACACCTTTAAACCGAAATTTTAGAAAATTTCATTCTTTTTATCTTTTTATTAATCAGAGTAATAATTTTTCCCATTTCTTAAGGAACCTAAAATATTTCACAGTTTATTAATCATAGTAATATTTTTTTTATGTTTCTTAAGGAAACAACTGTATTTTTGTAAAGTGGGAAAAGGTAAATAAAATATACATACAAATCCGTTCATTTTAACAGACATATTTATTTACTAATTGTACATCCAAGTTTTTTGTTAAACGGATTTTTTAAAATACATAGCACATTAAAAGATCAATAATTTCAATATTGCACAAGTACAGAACACGAATGTAGGAGGGTCCATAACACACAAATCAATTCATTTAAACATAGATTATTTCAAAATACATAACATATTTTACACTTAATATTTCACAAAATACAAATTTTGTACAAGATGTTTCAACTACATAGGGCATTTCACAATATATAGCAAATTATACACAAACAGTAATTTAAACATATTGTTTCAAAAAATGCATAACACATTTTACAGATATAAGATGCTTCAAAAATTTATACAATATTTTAAAGAAACAAACATAGATAATAAAACCCACACAAGGTGATACATGGCATAGCACAAGTAAGTATAGGATGTTCCACAAATATTTTAATACAAGTTATAAGCAATTAGCAAATTCAGTAAACAATGTTTTCAAACACTTCTGTAGAATTGGATCTGTGTCTGTTTCTTGCAGTCTACTTTCAAGGAGAGGACGTTTCTTATGCCCTGGTTTGATCCTGTCTGTCTGAATAGACGTGTCTTTACATTCTGGTGAATGTAAAGCAATACTTTCAACTAAGTCTGGGCATGTCTCGACATAGTGCGACTGTATGTCTTCAATACTAGATGGTAGTGGCACTGTTGCAGTCATATAAAACTCAGGACAATTGCTTGTATCATTGAATTGAATTAATTCATCTCCCAGTGGAAATAAATAACCTTAAATGGAATATTCATTGCAAGATTCAGTAAATTCATGGAGAAACCAGTCACACCGAGAAACCAGTTACACCAGAAACAGAACGATACATTATACTTTCCTTGTTTCATGCTAACATCATGATTTCCCAGATGAAAGAATGCCATGTTTCTCGTATGCAATCCAACCATCGACTGAGAACTAATTAGTAAGGAACAATGTATTAATAATTCTCCTCCACTATCTTTGCAAGTTAAAATGTGTTTGAGGGCTAAACTTTATTTTTGCTAATTTTACTGCTTCATGTACATAACACTTTGAAGAAACACACCCAGTGCTCGGTGTATAACCAAACTTCTTACGATTATAATATAACTTATGAATATCATTGTGGTATTATTCAAAATATTGAAATGGTAGAGTATTATCTGCTGTATAGATGAAATGTTTCAAACACTGTTCTTCCTGGCAAAATGTCATTACAACATGTTCGCCCTTAAGCATACAATTTCTCTCTACTATGTATGGTCTGCACCGATTTACAAGACATTTCGAACTGATGCAGCTAGTTAAACTAGAATCAAAACTACATGACTTATTACATGCTGTCAAATATCCAGCCCAGTATGAACAAGTGAAATGAATCTCTGACTCACACATTTTCTTAACAACATGTGAATATGCTATGCTAAAGGTTACAGAGTACAAACCATTTTCAATCAACGAATACTTACAAATCGGCATGAATGTTATTTTGAATTTACCACTTCACAAGCATAGATGTTACACATTGATGGGAAAACTAGACTTCCTTGCTCGAAAATAAAGTTGTGAATGTCTCCGTCACACATTTCCTTCCACTGGATTGTGGTTCCCTGATGACGTCTGGTGAGTTGATAGGCGATTACCCTGTTGCCACGCTCTTCTTCCAACTATTTTTTGTAAGGCTGGCTAACATCAGGTCTTCAAATCTAGATGGCAGTTCACTGTTGGGGTGGAGATACCTCACATCATAATCGTTGCATGCTAAACCTTCACCAAAGCGAATGCCGAGACTGGAATCGAAAGTGTAGCACCAATGTTCGATATCATTACACACTTGAACTTGTTAAATACCACCATTAGGCTTAAAGAATACTCTTTGATATCCTATTTTCAGGATCTTGTATATGATTGTAGGCTCGAAGGTAGTAACCATGACTGACAATTTAATATTAAACACTCTCCTTTATATAGCCTGGCAGATTAGATGTTCTTGCTTTGAAAAGCGTTGCAATGCCACATATCACAGGGAGACAATAATTCTTGGTTACCTATATGCGTAACATGTTTGTTGTTGTCACATTGTTCGCTCCAAACTATAGGAATATAATAACAATCCTTCTGCATGATATATTCAATTTTCTTGCATGACATGTATTTTGTTATATGTCCAGCTTGAGTTTCAAATGCTAGTTGACTCTCATTTTAAGGTAGAGTACTGTTAGAATGCATTTTCTTAATGCCATCATGGTTAAATCGAATTTACAGACACAAACATTGCTCTATCACACCTCACAATCCAACATACCACAAGGCGGCATTTTAATTCTGCTACTTCCTTGCATTTTCATGATGTATTATTTGTTATTACATGTTTCAGTCCACAGGGTGGAGCTGTCATAGATTTCTCTACTTAATTTGTATTTTATTTGTCTAAATCCTGATTCGTTGGTTATTTCTTAACTTCTGGTTTTAAAACATAGATCCCCTGCAGAACAGGGCAGTTCGCTGTCGGGTCACATGTTGAAAACCGAGCAGTCATCTTGTTCATAACACAATACTCGTTCTTTATACGTATTTCCTCCACAACTTTGTGAAAAGTTCCAGTGTCCATCTCCATTGCACATCTTTAATTAAAAATACAGGATGTTTAGAGACTTGAACAAACGCTCTCTTGTAACCTGGAGTACCACTCTCTTACGTCTGGATTGAATGTCTCCATTTCAAAGTTTTACGCAGGTATGAACCTGTAACAAACCATTTTTAAATTTTATCTTTTCAACTAGGTAGGATGCTGATACAAATGCTCTCTTAAAGTTTCGCTTTTGCATTGCGAACAAAACTTTTTTTATCACATTGATTAGTGTTATAGAATTTTACTAGCGAATTAATGCTTGAACAGTCATGTTATCTTCTGATGTTTACAATTTCTGCATTAGTCAGAATTTTTAAAATTTCCGTCTACATTTTTCCAAGTACGTATATCAGATAAGCTTCGAGAAACGCATCGTTCACATATTGGAAACTGTCTTCGTAAGCTATAACATCAAAGTTCCATTTCAAATCACGTACTTCGTAAGTTTGATGCCGAAACATAATTTTCAATTCCGGATTTAAAGCAAACCAAGGCTTGGGCGCTTTGAAACTTAATACTTTTATGTTATTATCATCAGTCACATATGAAATGGCAAGTTCTTTAATAATAAGAGACTTGTAATGGTTTTAGAATCCTTCCACATAGCACATCATGATTAGACTGTTTCAATTATGGTTACATCAGAGTTTAACAAGTCTATTTACATGTTCTGTTTGCAAATGTTCAGTTGTGGCTTCTGAATCGACTTCGTCCATCCCTGAGTCGTCCCTTGGTAAATCGGGACGATTAACAAGTTGCATTTCATTTTACCACCTTCGCATTACACAATCTCCTCTCAGATTGATTGTGTTTGGTTGATTGAAAAAAGCCGGTGTACCATATGGGCATTCTTTGTCACAAGGCAACTACAAGAATATATCCACATCACCCCTTAATTCCTCTGAGAGGAATGGATACACGTGTTGAATTTCGTGTGATGCAAAAGTTAATATAAAGGAGTTAGGTAGCAGCGAGAGCTGGTTCTAAATATTTAAACTTAAAAGCATTTTGCTTTGTCGATACGCTAAAATGGCATTAAACACACACACATTCCTCGTCACAGTTATCGCAGCAGTTTCCATTGCGCATATTATCTGTTGGTGAAGCTTGTAGACTGTTGTATACCTCGGAGAAAGTTTTAGTACGTCTCGGAGAAGTATGTTGATTGATGTAAACCTCTCGAAGATGTGTGTAGTATGTCTCGGTGAAATCTGTTTATTGATTTAAACCTCCCGGTGATACACCCCCGACATGATCTGACTGTGACAACTGCTGGCTTAAGACTGAGAGAAAAATTGATTTATTCCTTCTTATGTAGTATACAGATTCAAAATGGCCACCATTTTACTTGAATTTTGCTTAAAATGGGTACTTTTAGAAAATTTGTTGAAATATCGTTAATTTTGGCATTTTACAACTCATTTCAGGTTGGATACATGATATTTCGTTAATATTTTGTCGAAACGTATTGTTTTTAAATAAAATATTTTACATTTACCCAAATATACACATTTGTCCAATTATGCTCTTTTCTGGTAAAGACGACAGTGTATCCGAAAATTTTAGTTGGGAGCATTTGTAAATGGAAGTTAATATAGACATTATACATAATTTGTGTTTCATAGAATATTCCATACGCAAAAACCTATTTTCTATTTTAGATATTATATGTTCGTTTATCATAGCTTCCAAAATCCTGTCGGGATCGAAATGTTCAAAATACGGGTTTTTTTTGTTGAAATATTGGAACTTTACGATTTCGATACAAATTCCTATCGGTTTAATTTCCTATGGTAACGTGGTATTTTTTTTTTTATGAAATTGACGCATATTTGCCCAAATGTACAAATGCGCCCAACTAAGATTATCGTCCCGATAATCTTAGTTGGGCGCATTTGTAAAAAGGAAATTGCTAGAGCCAGTATTTAATTTTCGCGTATACACAGATTGGTTTGAACTTACGGTTTCGTAGAGGATTCTTCATGCAAAAACGTATTTTCTAGGATGAATATATACACATGTGCGTTTAAAATGCTTATCGAATTGTGTTAGCTATCAAAAAGGTTTTGTACCAAGTTGTTTGGTAGCATTATGTTATTTGTGAAAACGGATTTTCAAATATTTAGTTTTTATGTCTTGATAGCCGACGAGCGTGATTAATGAATAACGTAATATTTTTAATAAACACACTCTACTTGGAATTATCTTAAATTGGTTGATTTAGCTGGTACTTGCGGGATATTTCTTTGAAATTTGGGTAAAAGTTTTAGAATTTCCTGAAATAAAAATATTTTTTATGTGTTTTGCTGGAAAAGTGATGGAATTACTTTTTTTTTTTTTTTTTTCATTTTTAATGCTGTTTTTTAGTAAATTTAAATTTCCTCAGCGAGCTAGCCTTGAGCAGCAGTTGGAGCAATGGCTTTAGTGACTGACATACTGGTGCCAGACCTGTCTTGGCGGCGTGAGGAACTGAGGTATCGAGGTAGTTTCCTCCTCTCTAGCAACAGCGGGGCGGAGGGGTGGGGGTGAATCGGCAAAAATGTTCGGTCCCGGGAGAAGTCAGTTCCAAGCGATCAGCCGAGCTGCCTGCAGGGTTTATGCAAGACATGGAGCAGTGATGACGTCTCACACACAATACACTACTTTTTTCTGTCACACTTTTGAATAAGTGCTTCGGATAATTATTAGTTTTGATTAAACGTTTTTATTATTCAATTACGTGAAATGTGTGCGGTGTGACAGGCGAACGACGATCTATCGGAAATTACGTTTTGTAGAATTGCTGCGTACCGACTCATAACGCTTTTGTAAGAGCAGGATCCCGGTCGCTGTTTTTTTTTTTTTTTTTTTTTTTTTTTTTTTTTTTTTTTTATTATTATTTACTTTGGACGTGTGCTGAGAACGAAGCGATTTTCTTGGATAGTTGAGTCCGGTTTAATTATATCGTGAGTGTGTTTTAATCGAATACGCTGTATTGTTATAATGTATAATATCGTATTCGATTTGATGTTACAATTAATTTCTTTGTATTTGGTTCATATTTACCGGTTCATAAGGAGTGAAAATATTTGTGTTTCGATGTTTAGAATATTTAATTCTGATTACGTTTTGCTCTTGAGAGCCGATGCAGGTGAAGTGAAGGATGTGTGCTTAGGTTCCATGGATGTTAATATTCGTTATTCCGTGGAGTTCTGGTGAGTTTTGATGTGAACCTGTTCTAGGTTGACTGTATTTCGAATGCTTTTTACTGTGTTCATGACAGCTTGGTCATTGGGCTTGTCGTTATTGGTTCGTTTGCGTATGTGATTGATTATTTTAATTTAATTAACTCTGTTTAATGACTTCAGTTAGTGGGTTACCATTTGTTACATTTATTCTTTGGTAGGGAATTAGTTTTGTGGATACGATATTAATATAAATTTTGTGATTCATTCGGTAATCGGACGATTAAAGTATTTTGGTTCTGTCGGTTTCATGAATTTGTGATAATCGCATGGTTAAAGTCTCGTGTTTGGTTTATATTAGTACTATTTCATGTTACGTGTAGTAATCGCATGGTTAAAGTGGAGGTCAGTTACTTTTATTCTATTCAAGGAGTGTTGTATTAATAGTTTAATTCATTTTTGTGTATTGTGTTAATTTTTACGATTATTAACAGTATTGATTATGTGATTTTGCAGATTTCATCCTGACATGAATCAGAGGCGAATTCGTTCTTCTAGTTATTAACCAAGGAAGGTTTACCATTATATTGTGTCTTTTACTAAGGATGTCAATAAAGATTATAGGTCCTGGAGAGTTAAGATCCTTGATATAGAAGAGAGTTATATTTTGTTGTATTTTTGTACAATTTTGGTCTTCAAGGAATAACTGCTAAAGCTGGTAGTGGTTTGTTGGAAATGTGTTTCTTCAGAAGGTCTCATGTCGAGAAGGAGCCTGCACCAAAGGGGGTTAGTGAGAGTGATCCAACCAGGTTAATCTGATGGAAGACTTTTCCAGTTCATGAGGGCAAGGCAGACAATACTGCTATAATTAGCATGTTTGGTAACGTATCTATCTATTCACGTAAGAAGATGAAGATAGAACTTGGTGATCAGATTTGGTTGTATCAGAAATTAGTTGTTACTACTGGCGACATCCATATTCTTGGTCATGTGGAATTGTTTTTCAATCCGTGATTATATGTTCGTAATCCGTTATTATGTGTTAGTATTTTTTAAGGATTTTTCCATGATTATGAAGATAATTAATTTGTGTGTAAGTTGCCTGGGCTTAAATGTTATTTAAAGGGAATATTGCACATAGTATTAAATATTAAGCATTTCGGAAACATTTATATGATTGACGAACTACCAAAAAGTATGCACAAAAATTAATGTGCTGTAGTAAATTTTGACATTTCAGCAAATCCTGGTACTCATTGGGTTTGCTACTTTAAAGAAAATAATGTTTACTATTTTGATTCATTTGGAGGCAATATTCCTACTAATTTAACCAATTACTTTCAAAACAAAAATGTTTATTACAGTGATGATTAAATTCAGAATTTTAATTCAGTGGACATATATGTGTTTAATTGTTTAGCAGCTTTTTTCGAGAGCGAGAGGATTCAAGTTTAATTATAGAATTTATATGTTATCAAATGATGGATATATTTGGGAAACCATTAATAAAATCTATAAATAAAATTTTTGACACTAATGGTTATGATTTGAAAACATATGAAGATTCACAATGCAATTCAGGTATCTCTGCTTTACAACTAAGCACTTGTTTTGATTATATAAAATCTTATGCTTCTTTTATAGGGCATATAATTATTAATATAAATGATCCTGTAGATGGTAAAGATGTGGTCAATAAAAGATATCTCGATAAAGAAATGGCTGCTAAATTGCTCAATTTAAACAAATCAGTTTGGAATTACTGTGATATGTGTGTTAACATGAAAATTGAAAGACGTAGGGATGAAAAATCATATATATTTTATTTACCTGCAAAGTGAAATAAAAGCAATAAGAAATTTCACTTAGATAATAATAAAATATTCTTTACTTTATTTATGGATTGGAATGTTTATAAAATAACTACTGTTAATCCCAATTTACCTGACGATACTGTGACTGTTATTAAGGGATCTCAAAAAATTGATAACAGTAAGCCTTTTGCATAGGTGATATTTTAACTTTTAAAATAAAAAATAACTAAATAATCTAAATATGATGATGGCATGATGACTACAATAGGAATATTCTTAAAATATGAATATTAACTATTATTTTATCTACTTCGACGACTGCTGCACGATCTTCTAGCAACAGAAAAAAGCATGTCTGCACAGTTTTTCCTTGTCCCCGACCACAGCGAGCTCGCTCCTTATGACAGGAAAAAGTTTATCACTAATGTGATATATTCTCATGCAACTGTGAACACTCCGCGAATGCCTACACAAGATGTATTAAAATTATCTTCGCACATGTCTTGCCACATTAGCTCAGTGGTTACGCATTCGACTTTCCAACTCGTGGTTCGTGGGTTCGAATCCCAGCCTGTAAGGACAATTTAGTAGCATGAAAAGGTGACCGGTTACTGTTAGATTATCACCCAAGCCATTCAAAATTTGAGCTTAAAACTTTAATTGCCCATGCTCATATATAAAAATAAATTAGTAGCAGACAAAAAAAATAAATTCTGCATTCCTAGTATGGTGCAAGGCACCTGCAGCATATGGGAGAGTAAAAGAAAAAAAACTCCCTCGTTTCTCCTCTAAAGAAAAATTTAATGGGTGGCTGGTGGTGAAGTGAGGGACTTCTCCAAATGGAGTTTTGTTTGCATAAATAGCAAGGCTGGAAAAATAAAAAAATTAGTTTACTGGCATTGGCATTAACTTGCTTGTAAATTCAATTTTAAAAAATGTCCCTGGTGTTGACATTAACTTACTTGTATGCCTATGAAATAAAAAATAAAAAATAAAGCTCACTATAGGAGAAATGTGCATTGAACAAATTATGAATGAATGAACATGTGATGAACGAACAATGAACAAACGACGAACAAACATGTTATAAATGTTAAATGAATGTTAAAACATGTTTTTATGTTGCATTTGTAATTATTAATTACATTAAAATATTTTATTTCGCAAAATATTTAAATTCACAAAACATCTGTTTTATTAACCCAAGAGTTATGCAAGTTATCAATACCCAACCATTTTACATACATTTTATCACCTTTAGTTAAGACTTTTTCAACCAAATATTCATTTGGATAGTTGGTTTTCATAATTTCGTATTCATGAAAACTACCCTTTATTTACTCTCCTTTGTCATCTTTCAGTTTGTAAGTTGGCACATCATGATTTAAAACCTCAAAAATGGTCAGTAATTCTAATTAGCTGTATAACACTTTTCAAATATTCGTTTACTCTTCCTTACATGGACAATATCGCCAAATTTGTATTCCTATTTAGTAATCACATTTTCAAAACCTTGTGGCATTCATTTTTTTTTTCATTGCTTTATTGACTTCAATTGGTTTCATGCCAACGGTTGTTCTTTGTGTTTTTTAACTAAATCATATAATATAATTACCCATCTGTAATTGCCATTCAAAGCAAATTTCATCCACATTTTATTCTTCATTGTATGATTGTATCGTTCCACACAACTGACTTTTAGATCACTGATGTAGAATAATGATTCATGTTATATTTTTGCATAAGTTCTTGGAATATTTTACAATAAAATTCTAATCCAGCATCGCTTTGATATTATGCAGTTTTCTTTTAACTAATATAGATTCTAAAGCATTTGCCACATTATTGGCTCTTTTATCTTTGATTGGTATAGCAAATGCATATTTCGAAAAAAACATCGATAGTTTTAATAATATACTTGTAACTATTGTTTATATGAGATTTGCCTTTTAAATTACAAGTATCGGTCTCAACAAGATCGATTTGCCATAAATCATCAATACCATACGAAATTACTTTTCTTCTGGGGAAATTTTTTCATGCAGTGTTGATTTATTAGTATTACAGATATGAACATTTACTTTTCTAAAATGATCGTCCATTTTTAGTATTTTCAATTTTTATATTATTATTTTTAGTGACCTTCTAACACTTCGAGCACCAAGTATTCTCCATTTAATTGTTATATTTATATTCTCATGTACAATTTAAAAGAGAGAGAGAGAGAGAGAGAGTTAAAATATAAAATCTTTTATCTTATGTCGATATTTTTCGTTGTCCATTTTTCTACTCATATCTATTGCCATAAAACCATAGTCTTCAGCCCAACAGCATGCACAAATCTCTTTAAATTTCTCATATGACATGTCCCCACTGACGAAATCGTTAAAGATGTGTCTCAAGTTTCTGTCACCTTGTATAAATATACATAGAAAATTCGCATTGTCTCTCACAAGTTGCTTGGTATTTTCGAATACGTTTGTGCAAGTGGCAAGTTTCAGCTTATGTATATGTGCATGGTCACCACCCACCACAATAACCTACACATGCTGTGGTGACCTTGCAGCATAGCAGCACAGAATAACGATGCAGGGTCGACTCCCTCTCTGCCGATGATTGGTCACCTCCATTGCTGCTGCTGTTGCCGAGGCTCTCCCTGCTGCCTCTCCTGATGCTCATGTTGCAGCCTATGCTGCTGTTGCCGAGGCCAATCCTGCTGCCTCTCACAATGCTCCTGCTGTAGCTGCTCAGTCGTCGAACTCCGGTTACTGGTGATGAGGAAGGTTGTGGCGGCCCAGATGATCCCCCGTACAAGCCAGTTCCACTCCCCCCATCACTTTTGCCATCAACCCTAGTTGCTACTTCTGCTGCCGTTGGTGACTTCAAAGTCGTTGCGACCAAGTCAGTCCTGAATTGTACCAGTGAGTATAATCCCCCCATTGTTAGCCCTGGTGACTGGTCTTCGGCGAAGGCCTCAGGTCCTGACATCATGGTAACTCCTGTCGTGATGCCGCAGTCAGTCCCTCTCTGCTCTTCCATATGGCCTGTCTCAATGCTTCTGCAACTGCCCCCCCCTTTTTGCCCTTGCTGTGTTTACCGCAGCCTCTCCACTCTGTGCGACAACAATTGCCACCGATGTGTCTGCAGTGATATCCTCCCTGTGCTGCAAAAATTGCTGCTAATGGTGCTGCTATGGCAACCACCCTTCCAAAATTTCTGCAATTGCTCCCATTGCTGTGACTACTGCAGCCTCTCCACTCAAGGCAACTATAATTGCAGCCGATGTGTCTGCATCAGTATCCTCCCAGTGCTGCTGCAATTGTTGCTAATACTGCCACTGCTGTAGCCACTGCCCATTCAAGCTGCTCCTCCACTGCTGTTTGTGCTCTTGAAGATACTGCAACCCAGCTGACTCGCTTTTAGCAGTATTATTCGGGCCTGGCATTACTACTGGTGTAGTTGCAATGCCGCAGACAGTGCTTGCATTTCTCTCCACTCCCCATGCACTCCCATGCTCCCCTGCTGCTTCTTCTAGTCGTTTTTGGGTGCTTTGTAGTTTCGTCTTCGCCACTTGCCTGGTCTCTGTAAGTGTATATCTCGTGCTTGCTCGTTTCCTTCGGGTGGGGTGGTAAACATCCGGTTCTGCCATCCCACTGCCTAGTTTCCCGTTGGTTCTCTCCTACCCTTTATTTCTGCTTCAATTCTCTCCTTTAGTGTCGGGCATGTGCTGTACAAGTGTTTTTTTTTTTTTGCTGACCACCTGGGCAGAACCTGCACATAGGAATTGGTTCTTGTCCTCTTCCTGGACCTCCACTGACCAGGGCCTGCAGGCGTGGGACCAGAATCGCGGCCACGCTATACATCCCTGCAAGGTTGGGACTGGTTGCCATTTTGGTCTTGGTTCCAGTTTGCCTGTTGTCCTTAGTGTTCCATCTGGGAGAGCTAGGCCCTCGATTAAACACTGCTTCTTGCTGTACATGCTGTAGTGTTATGTGCTCACGTTCTGCTTGGTCTAGCAGGGCTGTGGAGCAGATAAAAGCTTCCGTGCTCCCATTAATCAATGGTGCCATGGCTAACTTGCACTCTGGCATAACTGTGGAGGCTACTACTTCTAAAACATCGGTGTCTTGTATATGGAGGTGAAAATTTATGATCAAATTTATATTCCTTGTTGTGAAGGCCATCAAACTCTTGTTTGATCCTTGTACATCCAGTACCACTCTGCTTTGTGTCTGCAGTGACAAAAATGTGTTCGCGAATTGGCATTCACATGTTTTCGAAAATTCATCCCATTCCATGTCAATGTTTTATCGATCGCCACTTTTCGGGCATCTCCTTGTGTTTGCTCTCGTATGCATTATGCCCACTCTTTCTGGCGCACCTGGTATCTTCCTAATCGCCCAGTACAGTCCCGAAGGAAAGCCTGTTGTTCCTTGTTAGTTGCTCCTGAAACATGTGTAATGTCTGGAATTTATTCGGTGTCACATTCCTAGCATACACTGATTGCACCTTGCTTCCTTTCATACTGCCTGGTACATACTGTATCACACTACATGTTTCAAAATTCAGCTAGTCAGAATTTCCTCTGTCCGCCCCTACTACTCACACTTCAGTGGAGTGCGCTATATGGCTCTGTTTTTCAATACACACATTGCTGATAGGGATTGGTGGGGGGGGGGGTTGCTGTATTTCATGGTGTGTTTACACATTGCCCAGGTCGTAATCTACCAGATACGGTATTCATAATATTCGTGTATGTAGTACACTGCCAGTGTGTTATGAAACCGCATTGTTCATACGTCGCTGTTTCCACCTCTCCTCCAATGCACACCTTCTGGTGGCACCTGCATGGGTCGAGTTTCTCTCCTGTTAGGAAATTAATTCGTCTGCAAGGTGTCGGTAAAAATGCCTGTGTACATTCCTGCCAAAATATTTTGCCCTGCCTTTCTGGGATTGCATACTCCTCTGCGGAAAGGCATCCGGCGAAATAATCCTTAGTACACAGAGCGCATGTGATTTCACCTGGGCCTAAGCCTATGAAAAACAACTGCTTGTTGCATTGCACATTGCACATTTGGTTACCACATGTACACTGAAACGAGTAATTATTAACGGGGTTGGCGTCTCCCCAGGGCACTCGTTGCCTATTGCACTCCGTGCACAGTGGCATGCGGGTGCAGGCAGAGGTCGTCCTTCGCGCCCTGCAGATCCGAGCTCTGTTATCTGGCCAGTAAACAGTAAAGGAGGGAGCTAGTGAACCTAATATTTTAATCGAAAAATCAAGCAAATTACCCCCAAACTCGAGTAAATGTGACATTTTCAAGCAACTCTTTCATCTTTCAACAAACCTAATTTTTCGTTTCTCAAAAACATGCCAAAATCATGTAAATTTAAGCTAAAAATACAAGCACATTTTCAATTTTTCAAAAATGGTTGTGCAGAATTTTTCCTAAGATTTTTTTGGTAATTTTGGTCAAAATGAAGTAAATTAAGAAAAATCAAATTAAATATTAAGTTAATATTTTTAACAACAATTTGGCCCATGCATGCGTGGTCCAGGAGAACTGAAGGGTTAGATAAGAAAAATGATAAATGACAGATACAAATTAAAGGAATTTATATATTTAAAGAGAATCAAAAAACATGCATAGTTTTCCAATTTTTCATTTTTTTAAACCTACATATGTTATTAAAACTTTTTCTCATTTACATATCGATCTGGTAATGTAATTTTATATTTACCATCTAAAATAGAATTAATTTTTTTACCAAACTTAGAATCATAGAATTGAAATTGGGTTGCAATGAATTTTTTTTCTAGGTCTTGTAGTTTCATCTATTCAAATGAATTGTTTAACTTGGCGAGCAGCGATTCCATTTTTGTTTTGTTATTTAAAAGAAAAATGCAATAATAGAACAATTTAAAAGTAAAATAATAATTAAAAGTAAAATTATAATTATAATAAAATAAAAAATTATAATAAAATTAAAATTAAAAATAGTTTTCTTTATTAATAATTTTTTCTTTTAAATAACAAAAAATGGAATCACCACTCACCAATTATGAAATGCTTAATCAATGTAAAAAGTGCAACGAATTATTAAACATAGAATATTTTTACTCACATAGATACATAAAAGATAAGCATTACAGTACCTGTAAAAATTATTTCATTGAAAATTTCGAAAATAACTATGATTTAAATAATGAGAAACTTCTATGTGATAATATATTACTAAAAAATATAAAAATACTAAATTACACAATACAAATAAAAAGTCAAACATAATAATTATCCAACAAAAAACATGTACAGTATGTAATGAGAATATACCTATCGATTTTTTAACTCAAATAAGCACACAAAAGAGGTTCAGGAAGGACTCCAGATAAAATAATTGGAATACAATTAGCTTTAATAGGTATAATCCTTTAGATAGAACATCATATATATCTAACAGTAATGATTAAGAATTAAAAAAATGCATAAATGGCAAGAATGAAGATAAGAAATGTTTTCTTTGGGCAAAAAAAGTCTGTATTATTTCCAGTATAAAAAGATCCACATTGAGTAACTAGATATAAAGAATGTGGGGTGTAATATTGATAACATAATATATAAATATGAATATCCAATTATAAATTAAGATATACCAAAAATAGAAACTCAAATGTATACTATAAATGTGTACTCTATTGAAGGTATAAAATCCATGGTATATCCAATAAAGCTTAAAAAAAGTAAAAAAGATAAGCATATAAATTTACTTTATTTCAAAGATGACAAAAATTCACATTATTGTCTGATAAAAAATGTATCTAAATTTATCTAAATTAATTAAAAATACCCAGTTTTACCAGAGGATGATAATGATAATGACCATTATAAATAAATACTTACAGAAAGGTATCATCCTTAAAAAATGAAAAAATAAGTACCATTGATTTAAATGAAATAGCAGTTGCATGAAACTTTTTTTTGGTTATTATATTGTATCCAGTTATGGTGATTATAAACTACCAGTAGTATATCGGTGTCCAAATGCACATAAAAGTTTACATAATTACTGAAAAATAATTAGAAGAAATTGGAGAAATATATTCACAAAATGAACCAATGCATCCACTAACAGAAGAAGTAGTAATATATAATAAATCCAAAAAAATGAGGTGTATGCGAATGTGAATAATCTAAGGATAACTAAAAAGTGCATCATCATAATCAAATAAGTGGAAAAATTCATTAGTTCAGTATGTAATAATTGTAACATAAAATTGAAACTACCCAATTTTGTACCAATTAATTTTCATACTTTAGCAGGATATGATGCTCATTTATTTATTAAAGAACTAGGATATTACAGAAAAATATAGATTAAATTGCGAACAATGGACGAGAGTTTATCACTTTTGGAAAACAAACAGAAAATTTACAAATAAATATATATAGACGCATTAAAATTTATGCCAAGTAGTTTAGATCAATCATAATATTATTTAAGTAAAGTTCAAATGAAACATACACTAAAGCATTTTCCAAAAGATCAAGTACATATAGTAATTAGAACACAGTCGGAAGAAATTCGTAGAAACAGAACTTTCTCCAAAGGACAAATTTTACAACAAAGTAAATTCATCTGATATAACTGATGATGATTATGAACACATAAAATGTAAGTGGGATCAATTTAATATTAAGAATCATGGTGAATATCATGATTTATACTTAAAAAACAATGTGTTACTATTAGCAGATATACTTGAAAATTTTAGATTTACGTGTATAAATGCATATGATTTAGATCCTGCATAGTATTTAACAGCACCAGGATTATCTTGGGATGCAATGTAAAAAATGACTAAACAACCACTAGATTAATTGCATAATTATGATTGATTTTAATGGTAGAAAACTATATAAGAGGTGGAATATCATAATGTTGTAAAGTATATGAAAAAGCAAATAATAAATATTTAGAATATTTTAATCCAAAACAAGAGTCAAATTATTTACCATATCTCGATGCAAATAATTTCTATGGTGGTACCATTAGGTAAATATCTTAATATTTACCTAATGGTAATTTCGAATGGGTTGACTATCCCAAATTTAAATTAGATTTTTAGCATAATTATATATTATATTTAATTGATGATTCGCAACATGGATATTATTAGAAGTTGATTTGGAATACTCACAAGAATTGCATAATTCGCATAAAGAGCTACCATTTTGCCCTGGAAATAAAACAGTTCCAAAAACCAATCCATCAAAATTATTAATGCCTTTAGATAACAAACAGAAGTATGTAATAAACTATCGCTATTTGAAACAGTGTCAAAATAATGGATTAAAACTTACAAAAATAAATAGATTATTAAAGTTTAATCAGTCTGATTGGTTGAAAAAGTATATAGCTTTAAATACATCAATGAGAACTAATGCAAAAAAAAGATTTTGAGAAGGATTTTTATATGTTAACGAATCATTCTGTGTTTGATGAAACAATGGAGAATATTAGAAACAGAGTAGATATAAGACTAATATCAAATGGAAAAGTCTGTGATAAATTAGTAGCAAAACTAAATTTCAAAAGAAATGCTATATTTAATGAGAATCTTGTGGCTATAGATATGAACCAGATGTAAGTAAAATTGAATAAGGCTATTTATGTTGGCATGTCAATTTTAGATGTATCAAAAGAAGTGATGTACAATTCCCATTATAAAGTTATGAAACCAAAATATGAAGATAAAATTGAATTGTGCTATCAGGTTACCAATTCATACATTTATAACATAAAAAGAGAAGATTTTTACAAAGACATGATGACAATGTTAGATAAATATGATACAAGTTATTACCCAAAAGATAATAGTTATAACATACCACAAATAAAGGACAAATGTTATGGCAAAATAGATGATAATAAAGAAAATAAAAAATCAAAAGGTGTAAAGAAGTGTTTTGTTAACAAGAGAATTACATTTGAGGACTATAAGAATTTTTGAATGATACATTAGAATACAGAAAAATGAATTTAATTAGTAGTGAAAGACATGAGGTACAGTAGAGGTTAATAAATAGCTTTAAGTCCTTGTTATAACAAAAGAATTGTACTAGAAAATAAAATCGATACAGTGCCATGAGGGTATCAAAATGCATATTTTTAAAATAATTTTATATATTCTATTATATATATATTATGGATTCATAAAATTGGTAATATTTTTAACATTTTTAGTTCCTAAAACAATATCAATATCAGCACCATCAAAATCAATTAGTTTAACAATTTCCTCTCTAATTTCAAAAACAATATAATTAGACCATTCATTATTTGTTTTATAAAAAATTGGATATGATGGCTCATAAATAATATATTCTCTAAAACCAAACATTATTTTTGGTGGAAAATTAGCAATTATATCTGTTTCTAAATGATTAGATTTATCATATTTTATAAACATGCAATATGCCTAGTTTTAATGAACATTTATTGTTTTTAATTGACTAAAATTATGTGATTTAACACCTACAACAATTTGTTTCATTTTTTCAATAGTTATATTTCTCTCAAAACCAAGCAAATAGGATAATTGATGATCAAATTTAATATCAAACTTAGATATAACCAAACTCTATTTTTCACATTGCCTGATGTTAATTTAATGTTATTTGTTGAAAATGGATCAATTGAATTTATAGATTCTTTTAAATATAGAATATAGTATTGTCCTCTAGACATATTTATAACTTTATTGTTTTCAATCAATGTTAGAGTATTGTTGTTTATATAAGAAGCTACAAATGTTGTATGAAAATTAATCAATGCAATCGAATTATCTTGATGAATTATATCACAGTGTAGATTCTTCCTTAGTACAGAACTATTATTTGTTAACTTAAATACTTAGTTATCCATTTTATAAAAAAAATATATTAAATTGAAAAAAAAAAAAATATTCGGGTATTAGTTTTTTAAATACCAAACAAAATGCTATAAAAAGAATGGCGAATTATTACCTAATAATATAAGAGCCATAATAGTTGGTCCAAGTAACTGTGGCAAAACTCATTTGATGAAAATGTTTATTTATAAGACATATTGGTTACATTTTTATTAAATGTATGTTTGTTCGAAAAGTTTTAATCAATAAAAATATATTCAGTAACAAAATGATATTGATGATTCATCCAACAAATTTAAAGAAAGAATGGCATGTTTTTATAATAATGATGATGTAATGATTATTTTAGACCAAAGTGAAAATGATTGTCTAGTTATATTTTACTTTCATTTTAGACAATCAAGATATCATTCATAAATATTTCACTAGGGGACAACATAATATTACAGATGCATTTTATTTAGCACAGACATATTCGGAAGTGCCTAAACAATTGGTAAAAGGCAATACAAATTATGTATATATATTTAGACAAGATGATACTAACTTAAAGCACATTTATAATGATTTTGTTGGCGGAGATATGTCTTATAAGAAATTTTTAAAGAGATTTGTGCAAAATGTTAGAATCAAGAACATGGTTTTATATCATAAGATTTGAGCAGAAAAATGAAAGAAGGAAATTACAGAAACAAAATTAAGGATGTTATAATGTAACTCTGTATTATGAATTATACGCTAGAATTACTTATAGTTTTCCACAATGGGACCTCTGTGAACTCTCGCCACAACAGGAAGAAACTTATCACAAATGTGCCGCTATCTAGTAGCAGTAGGGTGAACACTGTGCAAGTCACCACAAGAAGCTTTAAAATTATCTTCTCACATGTCTTGCCACATTGACTCTAACATGAGAATTATTAATTTTTTTCCACAACAGAACCTCAGTGAACTCTCGCCACAACAGGAAAAAGCTTCTCATAAATTTGCCGCTATCTAGTAGCAGTGTGGCAAACACTCTGCAAGTCACCACAAGAATCTTTAAAATTATCTCCTCATGTGTCTTGCCACATTGACTCTGTGGTAGGATGCTCGACTTCGAACTTAAGGTTCCTGGGTCAAAACCCCGAACCAAGAGAATAATTTATAGTGTAAATATGAAGGTACCCATATTTACACTATAATTATCAACCAAATCGTTCCAAAAATTCAGCTAAAAAACATTGATTGTGCTCATATAATAATATATGAACAGCAGATGCAAAATAAATGGTGTATTCCCCATATGATTTAGGCACCATGTCATATGAGAGGGAGTACAAAAAATTGTTTTTAAATTAAAAAAAAAAAACTTCCCACTTCACTACTTATATAAAAAAATTTTAAAAGGCTGGACGGTGGTGAGGTGGGAAGTTCTCCAAAGGAGTTTTGATAGTACTAAAGTAAGGCAGAAAAAAATTTAAAAATTGGATCACTGGCGAGGCATTAATTTGATCGTAAACCTAAAATACAGTCACTGGTGTGACATAAAAATCCGCAAACCTTTTATGATTTTTAAAGAGAATTAAGCTAACCATAGGTGAAATGTGCATTGAATGAACAATTAAAAATGGTTGAACGAACGTTGAACATGTTTTATGTACATTAAACTATGTTGCATTTGAAATAATTAATTACAAAAAAAATTTATTTCACAAAATAATAAAATTTACAAAACACATTAGTTTTGTTTATTGACAATTTTTAGAAAACGAAGTTCCTACTGGAACAACTGTTTTTAACTTTGATATAAAGATCACTTTAATAATTTACTATTTTAGATGCCTGATTTTGTAATTGTAGGTTTTCAAAGTAATAAAAAATCCATGTTGAACAGTATGTAAATGCTTCTATGTTTGATCACTGTATTGTAAGAAATATTTATGTTAAAAATGGAAGAAATGAAATTTTTCCAAAAGAAAATGGGAATATAGACAAGATGGCAATAATTTTTGTGATAAAGTGTTTCTTGCTTATAACAAGTTTAGAAATTCTAAAACAAAACTAGATACTATATATAGAAATAATGAAATGTATTATAAGCCGACTCTAAACTACCAATTATTATTCATTTTGGGGTCAAAAAACATAATATACTATTGATTATTTATATAGAAAGACAACTGTAGTTAAAGAAAATACAAGCCTCAAAATTAGTGCTGTTTTTAATAAGCCTATTTAAGCAGTAACAATTTGTAATGTTGTTCTAACTAGCCAAAAGAATTTAACGTATGAATATTTGAAAGAAAGAATTACTGAGGATATATAAAATTTTAATATTAATAAATGGAAGAAACATCAAAATGTTTCGATAGTTTAAAATTGCATTTTAGACATATAATTAAATGTTTACAGCTTTTAAAACTTTTAGAAAATTTTAGATGTTTAGTTAGACTTTTTGCAAATTTTTAGATGTATAGTTGATATGTTTTATAGAATGATAAATCATTTTAATAAACCTGAATGATATTTATAGTGTCGATTTTATTTGAGTCGCATTTGTATCATGTTTAATTGTGTCACATTTGTACAGGATTTTAATCTTTGTACATTTGTGCAGGATTGTTATCATACATTTGTGCAGGATTTTTATGTTTGTACATTTGTGTAGGATTTTTATATTTTTACATTTGTGTAGATTTTTTTTTTTTTTTTACATTTTTGCAGGATTCTATTTTTTTTTTTTTTTCGTTTGTGGC
Source organism: Dryococelus australis (assembly GCA_029891345.1). NCBI lineage: Eukaryota > Metazoa > Arthropoda > Insecta > Phasmatodea > Phasmatidae > Dryococelus > Dryococelus australis. Next base: position 266,960,776 of record CM056993.1, read on the forward strand.
ATTTTTTATTTGTTCACTCTACTTTTTACCTCTTAATAAATTCCTTTCTTTATAAATAAAAATGGAATCTATTATGTTACCATGCAGCATAACTAATATATTAAAAGGGGGTTGTGCTTTCTATACCACATTCTATAAATTAGATACTGTGACTAAAAATCTTAGAGAATCAATTTTCAAATTTCGTTCAAATTTACAAAACTTGCAATTATTGCTCTTAGAAAACATTGAGGATAATTATAAACTTCGAGAAAGAGGTTACAATTTCGAGTGTATAGAAGAGTTTTAAAAAAAATAGTAGAAATTCGAATATAAACTATAAAGTATAATAACATGATATTTCACTTTTCATATTTCCTGGGACGTGCGCAATGGGCCAAAATGTTGTTAAAATAATAACTTAATATATTATTTGATTTTTATATATAATTTGCTTGATTTTGACTTAAATTAGCAAGGAAATTAGCTTGGGAAAAAATCCTGCATGACCATTTCTGAAAAATTGAAAATTTGCTTGTTTTTGGCTTAAATTTACATACTTTTAGCATGTTTTTGAGAATCGAAAAATTATGTTTGTAGAAAGATAAAAAAAAGTTGCTTGAAAACAACTAATTTACTCGAATTTGGGGGTAATTTGCTTGATTTTTCTATGAAAATGTTAGGTGCACTAGCTCTCTCCTTTACATTCTACTCCCGCTGAGTGCTGTCGATCAGCTATTTGATTGCTCTTGATTCCCTACATGGGCAACTAAATTAATATGACTTGTCTGCATTAGGTATGGGGCGTACGCTCTTTAGTCAAAGTGTACTTAAAGCTCCGTTGCTTGTGCTCCAGACATTTGGGTGTGTCCCGCGTGGTTGCCTAACCATGTCCGGCATCATTTCTGCCATGGCGACAGCTGCTGTTCTATGAGTGTAGACCACCCATTCCCATGCACGCGAGTAGGAAAATCCCCATTGCTCTCAAGAGGGGTGGAGATAGGTTGTCATCTGTTTCCGTGCATCCTGCTGGTAAAGCATCACCTGCTAGCCCTGGGTCATTAAGTAGGTAGGAGTGTCTCATTGTTCGCCCACAGTCGTAAAAATGGGCGCTTCGCGCATGCTTCCCCACTCCTTACACTCCAGCAAAGGAACTCGCTCCCCAAAACGAATATACAAAAATGTATGTTTAAAATGTCCGAAACAATTTTTTGAAAATTTCTCTTCATAGGATCTGTGGTTCACTATGCTTCTTTTCTTGACATTTACTTGAATCCTGACAACTAATTAGTAATGTGCTTAATGCTGGCTTGACGTGTTTTCGCACAGTAAATTTCAAAGACTTGTTGTTAGACTTGTTTATCCCTGACTTACCGCTGCTTCAGGCTACTCGTGTCTTGTAAGATGCTGTAACTCACTTGCCCATACCTACACATACATACAGTAACTTGCTCCTTGACACAAACGATAACAATTTAATTTTCAAAAACTCTTGCAGATTGGTCGGCAACGTGTTTTGAAACATGTGTGTGCATAACCTTACATTAAATTCTTGCAAATGCTTGGGAAGTTGCATGTTTTATAACACGTATGCACAAAGTAATAATAGGCTTACATTAAATTCTTGCAAAATATGTGATGGTACTCGTGCAAACACTGTTGACATTATTTACCCATACAAAACAAGGGGAAAAAAACGAAAATGCACGCTCTGTAAAATTTTTGCGCATATCTTTTGACTGTATTTTTTTTTTAATTTATGGCGCACCTTTACAAAAATAAACCATTTAAATTCCAATCCACAGTCCACGATACTTTTAAGGAATATTGTAATGGTCTCATTCACGACCTGCTGTAGTGAAATTTTATTTCTGTTTACAAACTGGTAAACTACATGCTGAAATCTGATCTGTGTGCCTTCATACCACACATGTATCACCTGTTGTGTGCTGCTAACTCTCATGTACTTGCAAAAAAAATTGCGAACTGTTTACTTTGGTGTGCCTACCTAAACTGACCTGTGTAAATTCCTCTTAACATTCAACCCTATGGTCATAGTACAGTAGTGTGACACATGTCCATTTAGTTCGTGCTTCAAAATTATTTTTATATTCTGTGATTATTTATTATTTTTAAAAAATTTGCAGCATTACACAGTTGCACGTGCTGCTTGCTGAAATTGCTGTATACTTGCCCACGTGTTTCGTGGCATATTAATAATAATAAACTCAAAACAAATATCATTGCTAATTGCATATGCATGTATTTTACAGAATACCATAAATTGCCAACTGTTACCAAACCTTTAGATTTTTTGTGGCATTTTCGCCGTGCAATACTGTTACATAGCTCTCTATACACAGTTATATAATGTTTAATGGAATCATTCAGGGTTTTTATGCCCACGTACTCACCATTCTATTGTGTTCTTGTTGATCGGGGAAAAGTAGGTTTTTCCCTAATCGTGATAACCAATTTTTTCACAGTGAAATGTGGCTCACAATAGCATTAACTTGCTATTGTGCTGCTTAAATAGCCCAAGTGTCGGGTAACACATTTTTGGCATAAAAAATTGGCTTTTTGTATAGTTTGCTGTTATTTCTTACTGAAATAGCACCACGTTGGGCACTATTTTTGATGCTGGAGACTCTCTAGGGGGTTTTTTGAAGGTGACTTCGCCCTATCTCTTACCCAAGACAGGGGCGAGTTGATATGGTCGGGCACTAAGCTCAATCGAGCTGTTGCTGTGCTGAGGTCATGGGCCGACGACTAACGGGGTGTCCCTGGAGTCTGAGGCTGCTTTTGACCAACAATGCTTACCACACTAATGCTAAAATAGTACCGAGTGTTCCCATGCAAGTTGTCGGGTGTCGGCCCCTTGGCTCGCACTTATTAGGAAAAACGCAGCTCTTACTCTGCATTTGTGGGTGCAGGTCCCATAGTTGCAACACTTTACTCTTAGAAAACACTGAAGTTACTTTGCAAGGGGGTGCAGTGCCCATAAGAACAAAACTCTCTTAGCGATCTATTCGGCTATAGGGCGTCGTACTCGATATTAAAGACACTGAACAATATTGGGTTTTTCTCACATATTTTATTCATATCTTTTGGTACAAGCATTTACTTTGTACCTGAAAACGAGTAAGAGAGCCTGACGCTCAGGTACGCCAGTAAACTGTACGAAAAATTGGCACGAGGCCGTGATCTTTAAGTTGTGTCAAATTACAGAAAAACACTGCCATCCCTTTGGTGCTAGTAAATAATTAAAAATAAAGGTTCCAGTTGTTAATTAGTCTATTGATATGCTAAATGATTGACACCTAAATCGGGGTGCCGAGGGGGCACACAAAGTGCATCTCCCAAGCGTGCTACTTACTCTGGTTGCGGAGTCAGACTACGAGCATGGTACTGGCCAGTTCTCAAGATGGTCAGGGAGAGCTCAGAAAGGACGCCCTGAGCATCACTTAAATTAAAAGTATAACACTTTTACTTTCCAATTGACAAAACAAACCCTTTGCAAAAATAATGTGTTGCATAATCTAACATATTGGCGACATTCCCATTACTCTAACAATGCATAGATGTCTACAAATATGACTTTACAGGAATTCTGCTGCCCTTGCGAATTATAATAAAGGGGTGAATAAGTGTGGTGACAATTGCGTATGAAATGCATGATTATGGTACAATAAGACTCTCTGTATGTTAGTAATTAATTTTGACATGCTAAAAGTTTGGCTCTGGAAAGCGTTGCACTGTGAATCCAAAGGTATGGTGGTACATAAAGTAACATCCTGTGAACATGCATGCAGCACTCCATGATGTGCACTGTTATGCTCCTGTGTGCGAAAAGGTGCTAAGTGTGTCTTCAATTCGCACATCTACAAAGGAAACCCTGCTTGGTTTACTTCAGTGCAGATGGAAATTAGTTCAACTAGAAGTGTATTCCAAGCCCTGACATATTTATTTTGATATACGTTGTAAACACTTGTTGGTTTGGCCATGAGGCCTGTTGAAGCGATACACATTTTAGGTTGTTTCGCCCAACAGGCTTGGCTTCCTTTGGAAGCATTGTCAATCCGTTTGTCCATTTCTGCCAAGAGTCAACAAAAACAGCAATTGTGAGATACGCGATTTGGATCACCGAGGAAAAGCATAGATGTCATCCACGGTGACCCATACCGTCGTACTCCGAGGCTGTTAATTTCGCCCTTATGTGCACTAATGTGGCAGATTGGCCAAGAGATTCAAACGACCAGAGAATCGCAAATGAACGGTGCATTCACATAATGCTTTTGCTTCCAAAATTACTTTGTGTAATATACATATATTTACAAAATTTCAATTTCTTTTAATTTGACACACAGTATAATTCATTATATTTTGTTTCTTGTTGTGCAGATTAATGTTTCTGTAAATTACTATTCAATTTGAAAAGGAAGAACATTTTTTTTTAAAATAAGTTATATTGTGTTTGGCACTACCTATAAGCTATTTTGTCATTAGTGAAATTTGAAGGATTTATTTGAGACGAAAATCTGCAATGTGCATGCTCGGTAAAGGCCCTTACACAAATTAAAATTATCACATTTAACTTTACTATTTGACTAAGTTCGCTTTCCGACATGTTGTTTCTTATGGAGCTTGAAACAATGGAACTCTTATAGGTAAAGTCAAACACTCTTGACTTTACGATTTCGAAAAGTTGAAATTCAAAATCAAAGTCCAGCAGCCATTCTACTGAGAATATAAATGAGGTTATGAGGAAAGTGAGTTGTTTTATTTAAGGCGATTTTAATATAAGTCAATTAAAGCACAAACAATTAAATTTTTACACTATTTATTATATGCTAAAGTATATTTCTTTACACATTACTGTTATGTTACAGCTCTGTGTGACGTAACAGTCATTCATTTAAAAATTAGTAATATGGCATGCACAAATATTTGGATAGGCACATTGTGTGCAAATGTTATTTAGGTCCACGCACTGTACTTTTTACATGTGCGCAACACATAATAAAAATGATATTCTGTGCACCAACTTGAAATGGACCCTTGTTAGAAAAATAAACTATTATAAACAACACAAATACATTGTTCCACAGCCCTGTAGCTTAGCTACAAAGCAGGCTCTAAGAAATGCAAATAAATAAACATATTGCCATTTTAAAAATTACTATTATATGTATGCAACTTATTGGAGCAGTGGCTCCACTCATAACAAAACAGACAATTTTTTTGTGTATGCAGCACACACTAACCTAACATAACACTAAGACACTGAACACTTCACACAAAATATTTATTTATGCTCCGTGTAACAAAATAACATTGAAAAGGCCATTAATAAACACATATAAAATATACACAAAAAAGGCACTGGTGAACTATTCTAACGCACTAACACACTTACATGGAACAAAGCCTAGTGGCCTACTACCACTCTCACATGGTGGTTGCTTGACTTCTGAGTGCTGGTTCTGACGACGTTGAGAACAGCTTAGGACAAGACATGTGCATGTCAAAAGCCCCTCCCCTCTCGAGGCCGTACACTCGTCTGTAGCTACTCCCTAGTCGGTACAACAGTCTGCTGGTGGCCGGAACTGGTTCCATGACTGTAAGTTGTCCTGGTCTGGTGGCTGCTATAACTGCAATGAGCCTGGCTGTAGATTTGGCAGTGGTGGCAGTGCTGTGGTGACTGCGGTTGGCACAAGTGAATGCCCGCAGGCTGCATGTGTGGCATGCCGGACTAGGCGAGCCCGCTTGGAGTGGCGGGGACGAGGAGTGTTCCCCTTTCCCCGACTCGTCGCTGCTGCTGGTGCTCTCGGCATATTGCAGGCGGCATTGATTGGGATGGTCAGCGTCCCAAACACGCAATGATGGTGCGATGTTCCCGATGATGCTGATGATGATGAACTTGCTGCTGAAAATGCCCGACTTATCATGGGCGCCGCGACACCATCAGATGGGGCCCTCACCTGGCGATCCTGGCCATCATCAGGCGGCCCCTCTTGCTCGTCGCTCGTGACGTCATGATTGGTCGGCAGTGTGATGTTACTGTGCCGAGCAGTGCTATCCATGGCAACATCACTCTCGGGATCCCCTGTCGATGCCATGGCTTTGGGTATCGCCATCGAGGACGTGTGTGGTATGGTTCTGTCAGCAGGCTGGCAGACCATTCTGATCTCGGCATCGATGGGTGGTGATGTGTGTATTACGCCCTTATTTCCCCTTGGTGATGGGGTACCGATGCTGGGTGTCGCGATGCCGGTGCTGGCAAGCCGCAGGGCATCACTGTGAAAGACTGTAACTCTGTGTGGGCTGAGGCGGACTTTAAAACAAGTCCCACCTAGCATTTGCTTGATGAGCTGTGGACCGCTCCACTTCTCCGTGAAGCTCACACAAAATCCTTTCTAGCCAGCTGATTGCGAACATGTTCTGATGTACATATTTTGGCCGGATCGTAGATGGGCGGAGGTCGGATGGTAGCAGATGTCCATTGCACATAGGGGTCCTGATTTGGCCTGGCTTCGCGCATGTCCCTCTCACCCCTTACCTCACTACTTTCCCTCCTACTGGACTGCCCCATTCCATTTGTGAACTCACTGGGGAGGGAGAAGTCGCTGTCTTGCAGCAGCTGGGCAGGGAGTTTTCCCTGTGGCCAAGTTGATTCGCGTATACAGAATAAATAATCCAGTGGGAAGCTGTTCAACACATAAGGCATAGTTTTTACCGACACATAGGCATAGTTGAGTAACTAATTCTTAATTTTGCTTTCGGTGGGGTTTGCCATGGGTGGTACACTGCTGTGGTGTGGTGACGAACAATTCACTTGTTGCAAAATTCCCTCCACATTTGGCCGGTGAACTGAATGCCCTTATTTGTCAGTACTGTTTGTGAGTAGCCCCAGCAGGAGAAAAACTCATTTTCCAGCACTTTTCCCACTGTTGTAGCTTGCACACTCGAGACTGAGTAGGCCTTTACCAAGCGCGAAAACAAGTCTGTCATCACAACAATAAAATGTTTTCCCATTTGGTGTGCATGGGTACGGACCCATCAAGTCCAGTGCCATGGTCTTGAATGGTTCTGTAGGGATGCGAGTACCATTGTTCCAGCTGGTGTGCGAGAGATATAGCTGGCCAGATGGTTCTATTCACCCGCTACTTGCTGGAATTCTAAATCATACAACTGTACCAGTAGTGCCCAGAGCGTCAACTTGCTGTGGCTCTCCTTGGTGTTATGCAAGCATAGAAAGCAGCGGTTGTCAGTAAGGAATGTGAATCGCCAATACTCTAGAAGTGGGCGCTATTTATTAGGCTCTACACTACAGCCAGGCATCCCCTCTCATTCACGTCACACCGCAGTGTGTTCCGTTTTCCATTATTTGAAATAACACTGCACCCAGTCCTTTTTCATTCATGTTGGTTTGAAGCTATTGGCGACTTGTAGGATCGTGGCAAGTGAGTGCAGAGAATTCCCTGAGTAATGTTTGATCTCCTCGAAACTGGTTTATTGTTCCCACTGCCATTTGAAATCGATGCTGGTTTTTCAATGAGTTCTGTGATTTGTGATGTAACTACTGCAAACTCTGGGATATATTCGTGTACCCAGTTTACAAGGCCGAAAAATTTCTCACTTGTTTGCGCATTGTTGGTGTAAGATAATCATCAATGATCTACAACTCTTCTGGAGTAGGGCAGCTTCCATTCTCGTCCACCATATGCCACATAAAATGAAAGTTTTCCTTGCTGAAGTGGCATTTAAGATTCGCACATGTCAGTCGATTGATGGCTAAGCGTTCGAATACCAAGGAAAGATAATGTATATGGTCCGCCCACGACTCTGACTATACAATTACATCGTTCAGATAAGGAACTGCACACTCACCCACCAGTCCGTCCAACACTTGCATCATCATCGACTGAAATATCGATGGCATGCATTTCAGGCCGAACGGCATGGCACAGAATTGAAATCACCGGCCGTTAGGGGCAGTGAAGTGGTCTTGTGGTGATCCTCTGGCTTGACAGGTATCTGCAAGTATCCACTTCAAAGGTCGGTGGTCGTGAGTACTTTGGCATGGTCCAACATGTTCAGGGCACCATTGATGCAGATATATGGCATTGGCGTACTGTTATGACGAGGTTATGGCATCAGACATCGACACAGAAATGCAAAGTTCCATCCTTTTTTGATGCTAAAGTGATTGTGGTGTTGTAGGTGCTCTCAGATGGTTCGATCACTCCCTTCTCGAGCATCTCTGCGATTTGCTGTTTGATAATTTTACATTGATGGGGATAGTATCGCCACAGATGATCATACACCGGTTGGTCGGTGCTGAGTTGGATACTGTGTTCTGCTACCATCGTGCGGTGTAATGGGTCAGTGACTGTAAATACGTCCTGCCTTTCATTCAGGAGTCTCTGCATCGCCTCTCAGTGTTCGGGTGTCACAGTGTGGTCCAGGTCGTCCAAATGCATTGCCAGCAGACTTACAGCTAGTCACGACTCGAGATTTTAAACTGTCTGCCTTTCCTTTGGACCAAAATGTATTCGATGTGTCACTAGTTCCACCACCGCATTTTGCTCCGTTAACGATGGAACACCTAGGATGACATCTTCTCTCGAATATCGTCCAGCATGAATGCTGTTGTGACATTTTCAATGTCGCGAATTTGCTTTGCGATGGTGACTTCTCCCACAATCTCTCCTGTAGCAAGCTGAACGACTTGTTATAAGGATTTAATTTCAATGGTGTTTATGAGGTTGATCCGAATTAAATTGTGCGATGAAGCATGTTGATGAGTGCTCTGCGTGGTTTCTTGTTGATGGGAACGGCGATGCGGATGAAGATGTGATTGTGACGTTATTTGGGACAGTAATACTTGTAGAGTCGGCTCAAGTAAGGTTATGGGCTGAACGGGGTGAGCGACATTGGGCCTCCTTACCTCTTTCGAATCTTTCCGTCGATCTGGTACGTGTTTCATCCTCCTACTGTACGTAATCCGCCCAGGTATGGCACTGATTGTTCCAGTGCGGGCTTCCACACTACCTGCATGGATGTGGCAGCTAACAGGGTCCAAGTGACTAGCAAGGTGGGGTAGGCCCAGCCTCCTTGTGTTATTCTTGTGCTGGTTTAGTAGAAGTTGTTGGATGGTTGGTAGTTGTTTTTACTGCACTGATTGTCACAGTTTCCTTGGAGGCTGTGTTTTTGTCCTTTCCTTGCCAGGTTTCTCATCGCAGTTTCACGGTTTCCTGGTGGTGGTGCGGTTTGTTAGGGATACTTATACCGAGTCTCATGACAGTAAGAAATCAATTTTATTTGAATTCATCACTGGGGCTAAAGCCATGCGGTACTCGGGTAGGGTGGAGCTTGCAACAATATCAAGTAGCTCACTTAATAAAAGCTCTCGATGGTATGTTCGGATGAGGTTAATCTATTGTGTTGCAAACTGATATAATGTTTCTTCACAGTGTTCTTCCAAAATCCCTGTTTTTCTTGTAGGTAGAAACACTGAGTTGTTGGCAAAATGGCACGTGAATGTATGGCGGAATTCTATCCACGTCATACCGTATTGCGTGATGCCTCGCCACAACAGTCTGGCATCACCGTAGAAAAGCTGCCCGATGCAGTTTGCCCAACCTTCTGGTTCGACACCATACTGGCGGATTTCCCAGCAAACACAACCTGTCGGCAAAGTGTCGGCAAATTATCAGCCCGATACCTGTACTGTTGGCAACTGTCATTTCAATGCCAGAAAATAGCTATCTGACAATGGCATGACTTCTTACTTGAGACAGTATGTTTGCCATTAAAAAAAATACAATGGCCCGCTGTAATTCTTAGGATAAAAGACGGATACCACCTAAATTATGTCGGCATGATATCTCACAGTCAACATGTGGCCAATAGCAAAAATAATATTCTGGCCCGATTCTGATATAGCACCTTTGTTTTTTCGGTAAGCTGGCCGTCATCTTATTTATTCCGGCCCGCTAATGTTTTCGAGATGTGGCTATTTATCACAATAATGATACAAATATAATGTACTTTGGCCGACAAACTTTTTGAAAAAGTTAATTGAATAGGCAAGATGTTAGTTAGCTGTTAATAGAAAAATGTCTTTTCTGAGACCATGTGTTAACTGTTAGCATGTTTTTTCCTTGATTATATATGTGTCATATGGTAGCCCATGGCATTTTTTACTTTGAAATTCTTTTCATTTGTACAATTATCAGACAGATACATTAAAAACTAACAAAAACTATTTTATTTGCAAGCCTTGGGAGAAACAAAGAAACAGTTTTTAAATAATCACTGTTTCAAAATTATTTGTTATATTGCCATGGAATTAATTCATTCACTTATAATAATTTGAGTCATGATGAATTGGAAATTACTGGATTCTATCAGCAATTTACCTGTGGTGTATAGGTTAGCATGTTGAACTGTTTACTCAAAGGTCTTAGGTTCGAATCCTGCACTCGGCAAGCAAATAATTTACATATCATATAATGTGTTGAGAAGTAAAATAAAATGAATATATGTAATCGAAAAGTCAAGGTTTTTTCATAGTTATGCTGCATATTTCTGGACATCATGTCGCGGCAGGCCCAGCTTCGTAATGACATCCAGCTGTCGCTGGCCTGGCATCTAGCCGCCACAGTCCCGGTGTCTTGCCGCCATTAAACCACTGCAGGCCCAACATTTTGCCGCCATCCATCGGGTCGCTTCCGGCACGAGACAGAGGGCCGGCATCGTCTAGTCGGAGTTGGTCAGCTATCTTTTACCGGCCCATTTCCGACCCGTACTTTTTGTGTATGTCGGGCCGGAATACATTTTCTATCTTGCTGTTAGCAGTACGGTGTATTTTTTACACTGTCGGCAGTCAGCCACCAGTCCATATTTCCATAGTGCTGTTTCTGGCATAAGACAGCGGGGCGACATCATCTGGCCGGAGTTTGTCGGCTATATTTTACCGGCCCGATTCCGGCCCGTACTTTTCGTGTTTCTTGGGTATGTTCTCGCAGTCTTGGAGAAAGCTAACGGATTTTCATTGGACTACACAGAGTATGTCAGGAGCGATTGGAACCGTGTGGGTGTGGTTGATGCCTGGGCTGGAGCCAGTTGTTTTCTTACTATGCCGTGCATAGTGTGTCTGTTTGGTATGCTGTGCCATGATATTTCATGTAGTAGCGGTGTTGAATGGGCTATAAGTGATATTTCTGCATCCCAAGCAAATAACAAGGGTGATAAAACTAACTGTGGTACTTTCTGTTGCTGTTGTCTGGCGATTTTTCCTAACAGGCCTTCTTGCATTACAATTAGAATTATATGTTCATGTCACAGTAGTAGCACCATTTGACTGAATGATGATCTGGATCTGAACTGTGGCAGTTGACATGCATGCAGTGGAGAGAATGTTCGTACTGTATAGTAGCCTGTCCTCTGGAATAGATGCCCCACTTGTGGTAAATTCGGAAACTTTTCCACATACCAAGGTCGTGACACCTTGTTCATTGCACTTGTTTACATTTGCACATTTTCTTAAAATTCCTCGAAAATACGATAATGATTGTTCGACGTTGGTTGTTGGTAGTACATATGTGCATATATTGGGCACACAGACTGGATTAATGAATCCCTTGATCTCTCGTGGGTGCAAGCAATGCATCCACGCTCCCTCTTTACGATCCGAGATGGTGAGTGCTAATACTCCGCCACTGAGTTCTAAGTTCAGCTTTTCTATGTCCTGGTGTAATTGATGAGCATCTGCAACATCACGGCACAAGCAGGCATCTCCCGCTGACAAGTCAATAAAAAGTTGCTTCTGATTTGTTGTGTAGTGGAAACATTTTGCGCACAATGAGGCCAGTCCACCATTCGCTGTTCGTCAGTCCAAGCATCCCCGATCATGGATGCGGTGAAGTTGATGTGGAGACATCATCTTTTATGTTGATATTTCTGGCAGACTACATGGTCTCGCAGCCTGTACCTGTCACTCTAGCAACACGACATGGGAGGGGTGGTCCTGCCGGCATAGCACAGGTGAAGGGGGTTGGCAGGTGCGGTCTTCCCCTTGGTGATGGATCGCTTGAAGATGGCATGGCTGCTGAGATCACAGCAGTTGCAGAGTATGCATGTTTCAAAATGGCGAACTTCTTGGGTGGCATTACATAATGGCGATATTGTTACCAAATTTTCGCTGATAATTTTCTGGTGTTTCCCTGGCCCACGCTTCTTGATGTGGGCATGGGAAAATGGGAACATACTGTGGGGAATTTTGTAATTAGCAAAAAAAAAATTTTTGCCAAGGCTCAATGGAATTGATGACTGCAGAACATGTGGTCACACATGGCCACAAGGATGCAAAACATTGAAACACTGGAATTTTTTTTAACAAAGAACATTCAATGGTCATTATCTGGATTGCTAGGAGTGGTACACTATTGGTTGGAATCAATGTCCTAAGGCACGAGAAAATTGGATTACGGTTTACAGGAAATGCCGGTCCAGTCTGGCAGTCGTGAAAATCCACACAGGTGGGTACCAATTGATGGCTTATGTGTTAGTTAGACAATTGGGGATGTAGGTTATGTGGACAGGAACAAAGTTTGCTTAGTTTACCACGATCCGCCCCAGCTCTCACCACAGAGCATGAGTTGTTGATGCAGGGGTCGTGTTGTCTATCACCCACGTGGCTTTCCTCAAATGTTCCACCTTCTCCTGTGGAACTGCAGGTGCTGATGGCGATAAGCTAAAAACCAAATGACTGGTCTAGTGAGGGCTGTCTGCCTCCCTCAACACAATCCCACTCCTCAGAGATGTTATAGGCCACTTCATGCCTGAAAGTTTCGTCATGAAAATAGGTAAATGGACCATGAAGCAGTCTAGGAATCAAGACATCTGCGAAATTCATTTCAACACAATGATTTATTCAGAACCTTCATCTGAATAATGAATAATTTGCACATGCATGCATAATTTCTCCATTGTAGAGGGAGAGTGCTAATACTCAAAATTTGGCACAAAGACTACATGATACTTAAAGTGAGATATTAAGATCCAGCCGTGTACAATACAAACTGGACTATGGAGAGGCCCCCTCCCGGGGCTACACAGCAAATAAACTAAGGTTCCATAATGATAATTAACTATTGCAAACTAAACAACCGGTGCACAAAGGTGACATGACATCCACTTTGTACAAGTACTAAACAATGACTGACTTGGCATTGATGGGGAGCTCGCCGACTGGCTGAGCCTTCCCGTTCACAAATGAAAATAACCTTCAAATACAAAATTATTGATGATTGATGAATTGGTGGGTGATGATTGCACACTAGTACGATGGTAACACACATAATGAATAGATAATAAAATAAAGTTATAAGTTGAGACCCTTCATAAAAATACAACTAAAGTGGGGTTAGGACACCAAGTGTTCATTATGTTATGTCAGCTCACAACAACCTGGCATGGTTAACGTAATGTAAAAATTAGTTATATGGCACACACAAATACTTTGATTGGAACATGTTTTGGTATAGTGAATAATATTTACAGGGTTAATTTAAGGAGCAATATGTAACATCCGGCACTCAGGGTACATGTCCGATTTGCAAATGTTGTGTGCAGGGAAGTAGTGCAGCGCGGGGTTGCCAGATCGCCAAGCCGGCCAGAATGCCATGTGGAGAAAGTGGGTAATCGTTTTTCTTTGCGAGGGTGGTGCCTCGTCGCATCGGGGCTCGTGTTTCGTGCACTCGGGCAGCCATCACTATGTTGGGCTAACCATTTCACAGCAATAGTTACTTTAGCATACTGGAACCTTTTTTTGTAATTTCAGCTGCCCAAGATACCACCACCCCTCACATCTACCCAGTGCTTGCATCGCCTGGGTAGGGTTAAATAGTACTTAAATTATATAATGTGACCACGTGTCTTTTGCACAGTATTACCCGAGCTGACGGGTTCATAAGCAGGACAAAATGTAAGATTTTTCCGATGGGAATGTAATCATATATTGAATAAATCGCCGCAGTGACGAGTTACCACGTGTGGTTTATTTCCAGTCGTCGCAAGGCATTTATGGAATGAGCCTTCTCCCTCCAAGTATCACAAAGTATAACTTACTGTGCAAGTATGTTTGAAATGGCCACGAGTCGGTATAATAAGTAACAGTGATTCGCATGGGCGTGTGGGTAGCCCAGATATCCTACAACGCAACAAGGGAGTTATTCAGTCAGTATTAATTTTTATTCTATTAGAAGACAACAACTGCACTTGGAGGATTTGCCATGGTCATTGGCAGAACGACCCTGAGGAATGAGTCCACAACTGCTCTGCAACTTCACGATATTGTCAACCCGACAATATCAAACGTCAAATTACAGAGATATGGCCCAAGCTAGTGTGCAGTGTTTTGTACCGACACGACACATGCCAAGCATTGATGACGTTTTCCAACTTAAACTTTAAGTGCCTAGGCTAGTGCGAACTATCAGCCTCCCCTAAGTGCTTACTCACTTCTGTGTAGACTGTTCTGGCCTCCTCCAACACTATTAATTACCAAGTTACACATTGAAACTAGTTAAGCTGCCAATCAGTGGACGGTAAAATAAAACAATGGTGAGTCATGTGACATTCTTATTTATTCCATGAGAGCTTCATATGAAGCACTTACAGTATTATTGCCCTGTTTAAACAGGGGCGCATTTACACAGAAAAAGCGGCAGAAAGCCTGAATAAAGGTTTATGGCAACTTAAATCCCATCCATGAACAAATGGTTGGGATGTGAGGCAGTTCCCTCCCTGTGTTGCAAACTAATAAGTTTCTGAATAATTTTTAAGTTAAAACTATTGTAGATTACATGAGTGGTGCCATATGAAGCACTTAAAGCACATTTGCATTATTCTGGCCACTTTTTGGCATCTCGTCCATACATTATGCCATGCATGTCTATTATTCTTGAACGCCGTAAGGAAATACTGGTTATGGCTAATCTTATTACTGTACTTGGTACTGTCCAAAACAAACAGATATCTTAATTTTAAATATGCATGAAGGTGCACAAAAACAAACAAGGTGAAAACACTTGAAATATTATAGCATACATGATGTGCCCCAGCACATGGTAGCGCGATGTGTTTATCAAAACACGATTTGTGCATGGGAAACAACACTTGGTTAAAAATCAAAACAAACACATATTTAACTACAAAAACTATGTTACAATAAAAAAACATACACTGCACTTGATCGCACAGGCAATACACAGACTAACAAATATTAATCACTTTCAACACGTCGCACTAATGCACTTAGTGCGCCGTGTTCCACTTCACACGTGATCGAAAAGGGAATATATGCTAATGCACGGAACACAAGAGAATTTATTTTAAAAACATACTTAGCACTCACAAATAATAATAATAATGAAAAAGAGCAATGGAAAATTAATAGAAAAATAATTACAAAATATTATATCACTTTTATTGGGCAAACTACACCCAATGGGACACTGGCTTGAGCACTGCTGCACTTATGTGATGCTCATTTGAACTTCTGCTGGTTACAAGATAACATGGGGAGCAGTCTATGGCCAGAGATGTGGGACACATCAAAATTGTAAGGGCCAGTACCCTGAAACAACTTTCAGCTGCCGAAATAAAAGAACACATACACAGTCTGATTTTGCATTTACTTTGGCATATCACATTACACATTTCCTCCCGAAACAACTTGGCACAGTTTGGCCAGGCTTAACCCACCATCATGGGCAACACTGCAAAAAACTTAAGGGCTATGATAAATTAAATATTGCTTAAACTTCCCAGTCAATGCTAGCACTGGTACAGATGAGGGGTGGCACTCTAGGTGGCAGAAAGAGAAACAGTTACAGTAATTAAATAGCTAATGTATAACCAAATTATATGTAACAAAGTTTGCTGGCCGTCCAGGCGAGGGAAAACACAGAACATGGTCAAATGCAACTAACCCTTCAAGAAGATCATTGCTAACAACTGGACCTATGTGGAGAGGTCGCTGGCATTGGTGGGCGAGCAAGCCACTTGGCACTGAATTTTGACACATTTGCACACTGGATCTCGCTTACCTGCTTACTTGCTCAAAATAACATGGTGCTAGCCTGGGTTGGACCATGGGGGGAATATAGGTAATGTGGATAGGTAATGATAAAAGCTGAATTTCCCCAGTGTGTGCCAGTGCTCAATAGTTATTAGAGCACTATATGAATGCAATCTCAGGGTCGTTCAGCCGACGACCCATTGGCCTTCCCCCAGTGATCCACCTCTTGCAGGTTAGGTGCCGTTGAACTCATGTAAATTTATTCCATGACTGCCTGGTCTAGTGAGGGCTAATGGCCTCCCTCATATGCCAACACCCCCGGTGGGTTATTCAGGCTACCCAACAACATTATTCAAGACACATTGTAAAATAAAATAATATGAAAGAAGTTAAGTAACCATGAAGCTGTTATTACAATAAAAATGCAGGTTTCTTACCGTCTCGTATTTTATTGTATTATACTTCCCCAACGGGGAACTTACATTTGTTAATCCGGTGTTATAACTTGGGGGGCTCTTACACTGCAAAGAATGGCCGTAGGGCTTAAATGGTTTAGAAATGCATTACGCCACGGCCGTATAAAAGACGGACCGAGGTGTAAGAGACAGTGTACTCTGGGCAAGCAAGATAAAGAAGGTCCCAGAAAATTAAAATTAACAATATAGAATTATATTATGACCAGTTACAAAGTTGAAGTGCCCAGAGCAACACGACACGATGATCATATCACAAGGTCTAGGACGCTACTAAAGGGCTGCTTGGAGCGGGGCTCGCTCGTTGGCCAAGACTCCCGCCCGTGATATTGTGTGACATGATTAACAAAAAAGGAATTAAATGAAATTAAATTATGTGAGCACTGCAGTGCCGATGGGATGAACACACTAACAAAACCTTATTGATAAATCAAAAATATATACACTGAAGGTATAAAAATTAATTCTCTCACTCAACCATGCTGTATTACCGTGGCAACATAGCCCCAATTTCTGCACATGTAAAAACATGTCAATATCATTTCAGGACCTCTCACCAATAAAGTCTATTGTGTCCTTATTTATTTTATCCCTGGCAATATATGTGAGTTCATATCCGAGCACTGATAAATACTGCAGAAATACATTTATAATTACAAGTGGTGATTTGGCCACGTGGATTTGTGCACTGGTTATTCTACGCAAATTATTACTAGGAATATTATGGTACAAATATACCTGCCACAATTACTCTACGTGTGGTCATCTGCGATTCACACAAGATGGTGCTCGAGTGCACAAACTGTCAAAAACTTCAATAAATAAACATAACATTACATGACACTAAAATTAACTAATATTTCTAACAGAACACAAAAGAGACTATTTTTGTCGTACTTATTTGAGGTACAAGGTGATATGGGACAAATAAAACTATGTTTACATAACACTTGGCGAATAAACATATAACCCTCAAAAATATAACCCTGAAAATGAAATGTTGAAAACATATACACTAGCACATGGCTATCAGTTCTGACATGCAGAACACTTGCAATTTGAATAAGAACATCCCTGAATTAATACCTTACGTGATATTTCAATGTGCGCACTAATGCATGATACAGAACAATTCAAGTGGATGACATTAAAATATGCTTCACCAAATAAAACTTAACCTAACAAACACTGGCAAGGTGGCATTGCAGGAGAGAACATACATAAGGCAAGGCAAACAAAACACTCACACACTTCCTAACAGATTAAACAGACCATGAAAAAAAAACACTTTCCACACTTTCTTCCTTAACGCTGCATAGTAACAGGTGCAAACGGGGCACTGGTTCAGGGATGCAGGTGCTGCTATGGGATGTTGTTGTGCATTCCGATGACCCAGCTGGCCAGCGCACTGTCATCATCGAAGGCCCTCCCCTTTGGAGGCCATTCACTCGTTATGTCTTCTTCATTCTTCATTGCAGCATCTCGCCAGTAGCTGAAGTGCCTCCCGTTATCACAGTCCATAGACATATGTCTCTTGTTGTTGTTGTCAAGACATGAGCCTACGTGATTGCGAACTGTCAACACACACTCCCTTGTGTTCTAGTATTTTGCTCCGAGCGCACATGGCTAAAGATTGAAAACATTCGGTTCTCCATGTTGTTGTTTTGATCCTGCCTGCCCATGTGGTCGTGAAACATAAACATGCACTTCCTCTTGTTGTTGTGCCATGAATTCACGTGGCTATGAACTGTCAACACATGATGCTTGCTGCTGTTGCTCTATCCCGAATGCCCTTGGCCGACAGCCCAATGGGGAAACCTGTAGTCCCCTGTCAGGTTGATTGCGGTTATTTTTTTATTACGGGCACTTATCATCACTGTTTTTGATGTAGCAGTTTGTACTACCACACAGGAGTAAGTTTGTTGGCCATCATACACACCATAATACTTACACTGGTTTTGTGCTGCATAGGGTGCGGGTCCCATATATTTCCTAAGGAAAGAATAAATTGGTGACTGAATTTAAACTTTGGCCTTAAGAAATCCGTGCCCAAAGTTATCAAGAGAGGTAAATGCGAATATAAGGTGAGAAATAACCTCAAGTACTTTTATTTGATGTCTGAATGTACAAGGAGTTACATTCGACATGTAAAGTTAAGTGGATCTGACACTTGACCTGCCAGTAGCAGATGCAGCAAAAAGATGCAGCAAAAAGATGGCACTCACCATAAAATTATGATGCGTTAAGTCTTGTGATAAAGCTGATGGTCGACCCCTCGGCACTAATAATGAAAAAGGTTCCAGTTAATGACATTGATATTGATATACTAAAAGTTACAGCTTATATTGAGGGTGCCAAAGGGACACACACGTAGCGCGAATCCCATGAAGCTAGTCACTCTGATGGCTGAGATAAGACTGCACATGGAGACGGCTCCGGAAAAGGATGCCGAAACCGCCCCAAAGTGATAAATGTGAAAAAAGTTGGTATATTTATTGCTGTTGATAAGCAAAGACCTTATACTTATAACTATGATTGGTGAATTTACACATATTGGTGACATTGGTCTGCTGGGGCCCTAATAATGGTTGTGAATGTTATGTCATGGGTATGTCAAAACACTTATAAACAATATAGGATTAGGCTAGCATAAGGCATAGTGTGGACGCCTGGTTAACGCAAAAAAGAAAAATATTGTATGGATGCAACTAAACAAACAAACAAAAACTTAAGGTTCATTCTACTCACGTTTGGGAGCTCAATGTTCTCAGTTTGGTAACTTAAAAGTTACATCACTAGGAAAGCACTAGTGTCGTTTTGACGAAATTTTTTTTTCTATTATTTAAAAAATAAAATGAATGCAAGAATTTGAATATAAAATAACTAATTAAATAAGTGAAATTCGCAATGGCTGTGGGTTCTCAGGTGGTTAACAGTACTTTGGAGTGGTAGTGAAGTTGTAATGTTAGGAAATTATTTTTTACCTGGGGCGCCAGACACAATGGGAGGACTTGACCTCGCCTGTGCCCCTAAGCCTGTTTGCCCGCTGTTTGTACTCCGCAGCAAGCATCAGCACTCTACTGAGTTCTCATGCTTATCGTGTGAGAAAGTGCGTCACTAAGTCAGTATTAAGATACCACTCACTAGCGCGATTCGAAGGGGTGCAGTTCAACATTAGCGCAAGGAAGTGTAAGGTGAATGCGAACCAGTGCAATGTGAGAAGTCACACCACGTGGGCTTGCGCTTACGAATAGCATATGTAGACCCAAGGTAAAAGTGCTTATAATATCGTGGAATAAACATGCAATGTTTATGAACCCTATGCCAGGCGATGATAGGTAAAGACGCCCTATAATGTTTTGAGGCCCCTGCGGGCTTTTTCAAGTGTATTTGATGTTATCTTGTCTTTTCCATTTTCACATGTTTCATCCCCATTCCATTCCACACAGTGCTTTTGATGTTTATTAAAGGTGTTTTTCAAGGGCTAAATCATGTGCATTTAAATTTAGCAACCTAAGAAGGGCAGTATTTCATGTCAGTTGTTTTTTTTATTGCATCTATAAGATCTTTTTCCTATACACAGCTGTATAAACATATTGGACAAGGCAAATTACAGTATACAAATTTTATATGCTGGACATAGTAAACAAACACATTTATATGTCAGACTGCAGTGTAAGACGGTAGTTCTCGCAGATTGCCTGCCCGCCAATACCGGCTGTCATGCCGCGCAGAGGAGAGATTCAGTTTTTCGTCTCGAGAGTGTGTTGACGTGCGATCTGAAGCCTCTGAAGATCCAGCGCACCCAGGCAGCCCTCAAGTTTAGCATCAATCATGTTAACAACTATAGTCTAATAAATCTGGAATCGTTTTTCAACTGCCGCCCAGGACTCTCCAACTTTCTACCTCCCTTTGATTTGCATCGCCTAGGGAGGTTTAAGTTTCAACTTTAATCCTTTGAAGCCTACTGCCTTTTGTGCAATTTACCTTACTGGTAGGTTAAGTCGGGACACACTGTACTTTGTCTTTAGAGAAGGGAATTAATAAAGGCCCATTGAAATTACATAAGATGTGTCTTTGTCTTCATTCGGGTAGCCTCAGGTCACTTAGGGCTACAGACCCCACCTTCCCACTTAAAAAGTAATATGTCTTTCGCAGGGTTCTGTGGCTTCATTAATATCAAGTGTTTCGTTCATTGTATACCAGTAATTAAAGGTGCGTGGTTCGCCTTAATAATCCACTGTGTAATATATATTTAACTTGTAATTTATCTAAGGAACATCAAGTCCGAGGGATTCCATCTTTGGTCATATATGCATGACCCTGAGAAAACAAAGTCAGCTCTCCACTTCAGATTGGTATTGGTCCACGTGCAATGTCTGGTGTCCGGATACAAGTATAAAACATCGTCCAAATTCCATATTAACTGAGTTTACCGCTACTGTAAACCTCATTTCCACAGCATTTTGAAACATTGACCACCCTAAAATGGCTTGCCCAAGCGTGTGGCAGAATCCTTTACCGCTCCTGTTTCATTTTTTGATCTTGTATCATACCATTCCATACCGTCAGACTGGCGATGCTGTGATGCTCGGTATAGCTGACTATATTGATTTCCAGGTCATTGGACCATTCTTCCAGACCAAAATCCTCAAGGCTGTGGTCGTTCTCCCCTCATTAATTATGTGGATAATTATTTTATACAACCAAAACTTTGTGAGCTCTTATAGCGAGTTCACACACCGTAACTGTAATAATGAACTATGTAGCAGTTGCTAACTGGTGACCTATTGGCTGGCCACACAAGCAGACATTGACATTGTTAAGACACTTTGATGTTGACTGCAATCTCTCCAGCCTTAAGCCCGTTCACCACAACACCATCTGAAAGCCACCACAACCATTCTGTACCATGTGGAGTCATTGCAGCTAAAGCCACCATCCTGCATGTGTGTACGAGTGCACACTGTTCAGTGTAGTGCAGTGTAGTGTAAAATGATTTATTTTATTTTGTTTTAGGGTAAATGCAATTTTAATATAAAATTCACAGTACATCACACATAGCTATAGACCGTGCCATACAGTTCACATGTCATTGTTTTGATTGTGCAATGTTTATGTTTCCATCCAAGGTATTGTGTTCCACTGTAAATGTCATGTGTTATTATTAGGGTTTTCCCTTGTAACCCTACCTAACACATAAGTACCGACACAACCATCTCTTTATTTATTTATTTGAAGTGCCATGTGTGTTTAGTGCTGTTTGTATTTTTATTAAGTGTAGAATATGTCACGTGCCATAACAGCCTATGCACACCAAGTGCCCTCTATAGACACTTGAGAATGAACACATAAAGTGTATACCAGACTTTATAAACAGTCTAAATACACCTACCTAAAAGTGAGGTTAGCATACCACTAGAACACAGTGGTTGAATGGAGTTATATCTCTTGGTAATATTTTAAAAGTAACTTGTTGATCATTGTGAAAAAGTGTTTTAATGTTTTCGACCCATCAGCTTAATAGCTAGCCTCTTCAATTCATTTTTACTTTTTATATAAATTCTACAAGTCACGTGACATGTTGGCTGCAGTTGCAGCCAATGAGAGGGCCTCGCGCCCAAGTCTATTCAGTCTGGTATTCTTCTCGATGTGAGGTGGCCGCTGTGTCGTGGGGCTCAGGATAGTTCAATTTGTTTCACCAATCATCTTTAATTTCTGTGTACTAATGTAATATTACCGGAACTATTTTCGTTTTTGCTAGCCTGGAGTCAAGACCATTTCACAGCCCGGCCATATTGTACATGGCAGGGATAATTTCACTATTGTAAGTTCACATAGGCTGTAGGCCTACATGAACTTTTCCTAGAGTCCGCTTCCACCCACAACTTGATGAACATAGCACTGCAATGTGTTAATCTAAGGGCCCGTGCCCTGACACACCTTGTTGTTATATACATAAATAATACATAGGTTAAACTTCACATGTATATTCTGTGATTTATTGAACATTCCTTTTGGAAACACTTACATGATTTACTGGGCACAGCCCGCCGGTAAGGCTCTACTGCTAAACGACCATGCGGTCACACAATGTAGTTACGGTAAATTAAACTGTCCGGTGCAATGCAAACACCCAGGGAGAGGAGCAAGCATCTCCGGCGGCTAATTAAATTGGTTCCGATTAAATTAAAGTATATTGAAGAGAATGATTAGTGCAAAATTTTATGCCGTTGGAGCATGCACGAATGCAGCCTTGCCCCGCTAGTTCTCAGGTGCTACTCGAGTGCTGGCTGGGCCCCTACAGGGACTTGGAGGGGGTGAGCACACCAAACGGGCACTATTTTCTTGGAACCTTGAGTGATGTTTTTAATATACAGAAATCCTTGCTTATGAAATGAAAACTGAATATTTACAATTACATTTGCAATAAAAGACACTCACTGAAAATACATAATACTGCAATGAGGTGACGTGAAGGTCATATAACTGGGGTGAACATAAACATTCTATTACTAAGCTTTACCACTATTTTGTATTTCAACCTTTATTAAATGGCATCCTTTTTAACCATATGGAATTTAAGGGTTCATACAGCATCTGCCATTGGACCCGTTTTACTGGTAGGTCTATTTGTTGACACTACCATACACTACCTTACACTGAGTGTACGAGCATTCTCCGCTCTTACTCGATGCACTTTCATTTCCGAAATACTGAGCGCATGGGCGCATCACTAGCACATGTATGTGGAGTGAGTATCCTAGCTGCGCTTTAACTGTGTGTGGCTAGGCAAACCGTCTGAGTGGCGAGGGAGGCGAGCGCATATCAAAATTGGTTTTTTGTTTTGTTTTGTATTTTTGCATCCATAAGATCTTTTATAATACGTAGCCGTAGAAAGATATTGGACAAGTCAAATTACAGTATACAAAGTTTATGCACTGGACATAGTAAACACACACACATTATATACATATGTGTGTAGTTTTGTTTTAACCTTACCCCAGGTTCCTGCATTGCTCAGATACTTGCGACAAGGACTGATCTGAAAGCTGGACGGCTCTCTAAACGACAAATAATACAACTTACTCTGTTCTGAGCATTCTGAACGTTGATATTCTATGGTACCAATGATGATGTTTTGTTTGTTTACTTCCTCCTCGTGAATTTGATTGCGTCGTTTCTGTTTTAGTAAAAATGAGTTCGAATTCGTATCAAAAGAGAAGAAAGCCAAACTATAATTTTCGGTCAAATAAAAAGAGGGAATTTGTTTTGAAAGCTGGGCTTAAAGGTTTTTTGTGTACATGCAATGCTCGCGAGGGTGACTGTATAAGGGAAGCCTACAACATTTTGAACGAATATTCCGAAAAACTTCAAGCCGAAGGAAGCGGAGAAAATGTAAGCTGTTTTAATAGTATCCTCTGAAAACTAACATTCAAATTTGTATAAAGGCCTGGTTGTTTTTCTAGCCAACTGTACAGGTCTAACTTTTTTTATGCAGGAATGTATTGTAACCGGCCGGTAATATTTTGGCCCTGTCCCGATTTGAAAGTGTGCTACTGCTCACACTCTACACTCACTCGAGCGTACACTAGCTAAACCTCTTCACAATAGTGCGACACGGCGCAATGAAGCGAAAGGCGGCGACGAGACAAAGTATGGTAACATTCCAGAATAGGGGCTTTTTTGATAAAATGAAAAAATCTCTGAAAGTGGTATAATTGCACTCTAGTAATTACACAGAACACGAATTTACTATGGGCTTCAACATTTGACCAATAGTAACCTCAAAAACGATAGTGGGGAGGTCTATGAAGATCAGGGAAATTGTGGGGAAAAATGTATAAATAATATAATATTTATTCATGAAAATACATTAAATTGCAAAAAGACTCGCCGAACAGTACCTGAATTGACAATATTACCAATGCAAGCTACAAATACAATAGTGGGGAGGGTTATGAAGACAAGGGAAATTGTGGGGCAAAAAAATGTACATTTTCGTGATGTTAGATATGATTATTAGAATAGTAATCATAATAAATAGGAATTTTGGAGAGGCTCCATGTAGTTTGCAGTAAAAAAAAAGTTAATTGAGGAGGTTTATCAAGATTGCTGTGTTAATGCAATAAGGCCCAGTCCATAACTTGGCTTAAATAACATTACTTACAAAGCATAACAAGTGAAACCGTCTGTCTACAATCGGCATAACATGAAAGAAAAAAAAGCTTTTATCACCAATTAGAAAGAGCAAATGAATAGGAAATAATTTTTCCAGTATAAAAATTTTTATATGCATAAGTTGGCTACAGCAGTTATGACTTTTCACATTCTCATTCACCTGCGTTAAAAACTTTATGTAAGATATTCACAGATGACCATCTTAATGCCAAATCACGTAAATAACGCCAAGTAAGTCACACCAAATACTAGTGGACATTAACTTCTCAAATACATGTTTTTATTTCTTTATGCTAAGCATGTTATGTGCGCCATGTTGATTGTGGACGGGGTCAAAAATGTGTGTAATTTACGTAGAATATATTTATATTGGGCCGCATAGTTGTATTAAATTGTTGATGTTTAAAATCTCATTTACAGGATATATTTATGCCACAGCGATAGGGTTATTCAAGTATAAACAACACTGGTATAAAACACTCCAGTAAAGTTAGATTGGAATCTCAGATTCATTTCCCACGTACACTTGAAAACGTAGTGATCCACAAGTACATTTCAAAACCTAGTGTATACTACTTTCACTAGTCAAGTATGCATACTTTCAGATATTTTTGAAAACTTAGTGATCCATAAGTACACATAAAAACCTAGTGTATACTACTTTTACAGTCAGGTATGCATAAATCCCGAACTTTTTTTTCCATTTTGCATACTTGTGCTAAGACTTTGTTACACTTCTGCAAGTACACTTAAAAATAGAGTGCTACACTTACAAAAAAAATTTGCGCACTTGTGCTAACATTTTATGTTCCACTTCCACAAGTAAACTTAAAACCTAGTGTACTGTATACTGTCAGTATGCATACTTTTCTTAATTTTTAAAATTTGGTCACTGTGTTATAGAGTTACTTTGAACTAAATGATTTGGTTTTAAGGAGGACTCCTATTAGTTTTTTCTGGGAACGTGTAACCCAAAAACTATTTTTAATGTTCGAAGGTCCATACCATGTCACTGGGATAGTCAAAAATAATTGCTACATCCTATCTGACTTGCAAGGTAATATAATTTGCAAATTTAATATTACTCAGCTTAGACCCTATCGAAAGCCCAGCAGTTAATGTAGTTGTCACTCTACAGTTATGGATGTATGTACCTTCAGCAGAACAAGAGGACTAGTATGAGTCATTGTTAATCAGGGATTGAAAGTACCGACGCAATTGCGAGGTGAATAATTACTGTTGCTACAAGGATCCTTCAAGAGTTACACTTAGTTGAATTTGGCTTTTATTGTTATTATATTGTGTTAGTCAAGTTTTGTCATGTTTCTAAGGGTATTTTTTAATGTGTCGTATGTTTATTGTTGGGGTTATGTCAAGTGCTATGCAGATTAGAGATGCTCTTGAGTTGTCCTGTAAATAAGCACAAGGACCGCACAGTACTTCGCCGTTGGGAATAACGTTGCTCGCCCTAGATTCTGAAGCTG
Organism: Dryococelus australis; assembly: GCA_029891345.1. Classification (NCBI taxonomy): domain Eukaryota; kingdom Metazoa; phylum Arthropoda; class Insecta; order Phasmatodea; family Phasmatidae; genus Dryococelus; species Dryococelus australis. The sequence goes on from CM056993.1 coordinate 266,986,983, forward strand.
AGTGTTACGAAACATGAAAAGCTGATAGGTACGTCTACATTTTATTGACTGGATTTTAAGACATCAAATGATTTTACTGCAAAATAAATAAAATGGCTCTAAAGAAAAAGGGTAGGGATTAGCTGCCACAATACAATGCGCCAAAACACATTTCCCTATTCACACAACACGGTCACACCTCTCACATACATATATGGGTCGTTATAATTATATTCACCAGTTGTTGCAGTTATATCCCATGATGTGTGATATCTTAACAAATTGATATTTCCCCGTTACTATCTCTTGCTGGTCGTCTTAAATCGCCTCGCCCTTCCAACATTTTAGCGAAAACATAGTTGGATTAAGATTGTCTCACATTAATTATTTAAATTTTTTTATTTTATATTTATTATTTGTTTCTTGATGATTGCTACTTTTGCATTTTAGTAATTAATAATAAAGTGTAGTAATGTCTATTCCAATTGAAATGATGATTGGTTGTTTAGCAATTTTAGAATTGTTGATAAGGATTGGAGCATACTGCTCTCACTTAAAAGCTATTGCCCAATTAATTTTGATAGTGTCTTCTTGTATTTGAAAATTTAGTTTTGTCACTAGGATCAGGGAATATGTTCTAAATAAAATATTTTTCATAAATCCTGACTACTCCTACGACATGGGCATGGAAAGACTCATTGTAAATTTCAATAGAAGATGAGAATTACACTTCTAAAACATTAAAATTTGTTTAAAAGTGATTTTGAAGAAATAAGTGATAGAGTGCGGAATTAAACGACAATACAATATTTAATTGCCATTGAAGAAAATTACATCCACAGAAATTTGCATATACAATATAATGAAGATTTTACATAAACTTTACAAAGTCCCTTTGGTGAAGAAAATAAGCTTTAAAGCAATGAACTTTATGTACAAAGCTGTTTAACAAATTTGTTTCTTTAGTTCGAGTACATTACCTGCATTTTATCCAAAAGATGATGATGATCCGGTGACACAGAGTGATACACGACATTACATGCCATAAGTACAGAAAGAACATTGTTGCAGCCTGTACTGGAGAAATCCACTTGCAAACGTCACACGACCGCTTCGTCACCTGCTCCTTGTAGAGGCACGTGATTCACGAGCAAACATCCAGTGCACTTTCAGCGCTCATTAAAAATATTAATGTGTATTGGTTGAAGTCAAATTGTTTCATTGAACATGTAATGTGTATTATTGTTTCATGAACGCCATCATTTTTTCAGTTTATATTTATTACTAGCGACCCGCCCCGGCTTCGCACGGGTGCAATTAAGATCAAAAACTGCTTAACCCGGCGTTAATTAGGTTGGGTAAACTCTCCTAAAGTATTAAAAAGAGCACATTATAAGAGCACATTATAATTTAATAATTAATTAAATAATTTATAATTTAAAGTTTTTTTGCTATTTTTATTTGATATTTTTTTTCCTTTTTTATAATTTTTCGTATTAATATACATTATATTACAATGCAATTTATCTGAGATAGAAGTATTTAATATGTTATTGGCTAAGACATTCTCTGTAGACAATGTTTGATGTCCTGTTATTGTTTGGTAGCAAAATGTACTGTTTCTCGGGACTTCCAACTTGTGATAAACCAACATATAGTTGGCCATGTGAAAAACACTCTTTTTGTAGGTCGATTCCAACTAAAGAGAAAGTTTTACCCTGGGACTTATTAATAGTAATCATGAACAATGTTTTTACGGGAAATTGCAACCGTTTGAAAGATATTGGCAAATCTGTGGGAATCGTGGGAATCATCGGGATGTTTGCCGGCTGCTGGACCGGTGAGGATGGTCGCGACAATCAAATTTTCTTTCAAGTCTTTAATGAGCAATCTTGTGCTATTACACATGTTAGGAGGGCTTATATTCCTTAAAAGCATGATAGGAGTGCTTATATTCCTTAAAAGCATGATAGGAGTACCGACTTTTAATGATAGTTCGTGAGGTGGCAAGCCAGAAGGATTAAGCGAATTTAGAAAATCTTGAGGAAAGTGGACGACATCGTCAACATTGGTGACTGTGTCAATCGACTTATAGGTTTTGACGTGGCCGGGAATTCTTTGTATAATGAGATTGTTGATTTCATTGACAGTGTCGTTCCTAGGCGATACTATTGCCCTGGAACACAACCAGTGAAAGTCTCTTTCTAGTAAATTTTCGAGGCCCGGATATACTGCTTCTATAAGATACTGCAGACTGTGGACTATCTGACCTAATGTCTCATTTAAAATGATTTCAGCAGAATTAGTGCCCAAATTTAGAGAAGGAAAAACTCCTTCTCCAAGTCTGAGCAATTGTTGTGGGAAATCTTTATGCGTGTCTCCACCAAGATAGGCTCTCATATTCATTCGCAAATTTAGGTGTTGAATAGAACTCCATAAGGGAGATGATTTAAGACATGCTTTGATGACATCTGCACGCGTCCCTTTTGTAACTACAGGGAGTGTCTGCCGAAAATCCCCAGCAAACACAAAAGTAACTCCCCCCATAATGGCAGTAGAGCTTCTAAGGTTGGCGCCGTACGCAGCACACAGCACGTTTTATTTTCCGAATCTGTCCATCCTGCAAAGCCGTAGTACATTATTTTGTTCTATCATCAATAGTTTTCGCAGCTCACGCAATGTCAGGAATTTTGTAGATTTTTTTTTTTACATCCAAACACACAAACACTACCTCTTTATAATATTAGTATTTAGTATAGATGACACTCGGTGATAACGTAGCATTGTACTGGTGAAAGAATTTTTAAAATCGGATGAGTAGTTTCGAAGATTACCTCCTACATCCAAACACACACACTACCTCTTTATAATATTAGTATAGATTGCATGCGAATGTATGAGTGGATAGATATTAGTATTAAGTTAATACAATAAATGAAATGAGGACGGACAGATTCGGAAAATAAAACGTGCTGCATACGGCGTCAACCATGTGACTGCGCCGCGCAGGTACCTGCCAGTGCAGCCAGATCGTGGGTAAAACGTACCCCCACTTTGGGGGACAGTCTCGTCTAAGTACATTGAAAACGGCACAAAGTGGGGGCATTTTTTACCCACGATCTGGCTGCACTACCTGCCTCGCAGTCGTATGCGTTGAGAACGTTGACCTTGCGCTTCACCGGTAGCTTCACGGCGTGGCCTTGCTGCGCGGCGTGCTTTATTGATATTGTATTATCTCTTTAACCATACGTCCAGTAAAAAGCAAAAATCACATGTATTTAGTAATGGTGCCGATAAACGTGCTTATTTTTATAAGGATTAATAAATTGTTGATAATGTGACCAGTTAAACATAATCTAACGATTGTAATTATTTTTATTAAATGATACATTTTTAAACTCATGACATCTTTTGAATGGAATGTCTGAATTGAATAATTCAAAAAGTAATATACAGGTACTGAACCAGTCTTGAATGTGAAGTAATTAATTTTGATAAGGATTAATACCAAGGTACAAATAAAGTGCCTTTTCTAGCAGCGGCGTTTAAATTCAGTTTTTAAAATAAAAACATAATAATTGTGACATAATTATAACAGTTAGACATATGGTGTTGCGACACTTTTTGTAGATAATGATGTGTTCTGCAAAGCCGTAGTACATTATTTTGTTCTATCATCAATAGTTTTTGCAGCGCACGCAATGTAAGGAATTTTATAGGTCATTTATTTACACTTTGGGTTACATTATTGGAGTTTTAGTAGGGATCCCTATTGATTTTTAAAATAAAATATAGCCTATGACACTCAGTGATAACGTAGCATTCTACTGGTGAAAGAATTTTTAAAATCTGATGAGTAGTTTCGAAGATTACCTCCTACATCCAAACACACAAAGTTACAAACACTACCTCTTTATATATTAGTATAGATGTGTATTTGATTTATTGTGTATTTGATATAAAGCTAACTTCTTGCCTGACCTTATTGACATGTACACAAGTTATATATTTATACTACTAAAGTTTGGATTAAATTCATGGAATGTTAATTTTATTGATAAGTGTGTTATGGTTGTATTATATTAAAGTTTGGATTAAATTCCCAAAATTAGTAATTGTATGTTTGGTATCCTGATTAGCCCTACAGGGCCACAGTGAAGTAGTGGTTAGACTACTTGTCTCCCACCAAGGTGAACCGGGTCCGATTCTTGGCGGGGTCGCTCCCATATTGTCGTACGTGGGAGTCGTGCCGAATGATGCAGCTGGTCAGCGGGTTTTCTCAGAGAGCGCCCATTTCCCCTGCCCATGCATTCCGGTTTTTCTCAATAATTACATCAGCTATCAAGACCTCAATGTTAAGAGTGGCACAAATCTCTTCAGTCATTTACTGAGTGTCCCTAAATTAATTGTGACACACTCGTGCATTATAATATTCTTGAAGACACCCAAAAAACTTTGTGTTATAGGGTTCATTGTACTGCCGTTATATATTTTACAAAAAAAAGTATGAATAATAATGATATAAAATTGTGTGCAAATTACTCGTACAGTAATTATTGAATTAATGAAATGTAACACTGCACCATTGGAACATGGAAATATATAGCAAAAGTATTTTCACAGTTCTGTCCATAGAAACCATTAGTAGTTTGTTCAAAATAGCAGTGAAACTAGAAATATTGCTGCAAAGTTGGTAACATTGGTTGTATTCATACTACTGTGTTTCTGTAATTTTGCAGGCAGCTGTAGGTACTAGATTTCTAAAAAAAAGATTAAATGTTGATATAGGGGCCTATACAGAAAATGTATATGTGGCTCTTATATAATCTGTAGAGCATAAAATTAAATTTAGTTAGAACATAACATTGGAAGATTGAGGGTAAACAGACTGTTAAAGGCTGTTCACGATAAAGTGATCACTTTTGAAATCAACCTTAGAAAAAAGTCAGTGCGCCTACCTGCATTTGTTTTAACAGCTGCACTGAGTGACATGTGCCCAGTAAAGTTGGTAATGATGGCTGGGAAGTAGTTCCATATCTTAACATTGAATAAAAAGTGTTAGGCAACCATTTCTGATAAATTAAATTATTTGATTCACTTTCTGTGTTTTTTAGTGCATCGAAGTGTAAAAATTAACAGATTTGTAAAATATTTACTTTTATAATAATTTCACAGTTTCACTTGACAGACGCATGAATAAAGTGATGAGGCACATGCCAAAGAATACACTGTAAACTCTCAATATTCCTCGATAATGGAATAGTGTGGTTGTTGAGTTGGTAAAGAAAATAAAATATATGTATATGATGTCAATTATAATGTATAGTGGATGTTCGAATGTGCATGACCTCAAAGTTAGTATGAATGAATAGAGTAGATGGAGACTTGAAGCATCATACATAAGAAATTCAATAAAATTCTTTGGTGAAGTAGTGTGATGACAAAAAGACAATATTAAACCATAGCAGATTAATTAAGTTAGCGTGAAACAATCACCATATATTTGTATCAGAAATATTAATTTTTGCACAAATTATATCCACTAAAAATGTAAGAGTCGACTTTTACCTTAGTTTCCTGTGGCTGAAAATTTCTAAAACTTAACATTCATGGAAATAAAAGACATTTTAGTTCTACCCTTTTTAACAGAATCATAAATTCTTAAATACATACTACACAAATTCAAAACTGTGATAAAATTTTTGTGAATGGATTTTATTACTGTTTTTGGAAATTCAGAATAAATTAGTAAGATATTACCTAAGTGATTTCTTAAAATAACCAGAAAAATAATTCAGGGCTAAATGCAAAATACTTCAGCAATTAGAAAAGTGTGTCATTTAAATTATTTTCTCAGGGAATATCTAATCCAATTTCACCCTCTCAAAGTTAGTAATACCCAACGACAACATTATGTGATGCAGATATCTATTAGTGAAATTGAGGTTCTTGATTAGAATTATTAATTCTCCAAATTTGTCATATATTTATTTTAAAACTTCTGAGAATTAAATAATTCAAAGTTATTTCAATTAACAAATTGTAATGCACTGGCTAGAATTGTGTAATTAACAAGTCTTTACACAGGACTTCTGGAAAGTTCATTATCCAATTTTAATTAAATACTAAATTTCTTCATACATTTATGTAGAAGTTGTAAGTGGTAGGGCTATTATGAACTCTGTGTCTTTTGCAGGACCAGAAATATCATACAACATGTGGTAGCCATCTGTTGGATTTAGGTTATCTATTATATTGTGAAATATTGGACGATGTTATAGGCTGGCAAGATACATGGTACCATGCGCAGCCCCCAGTTGTTGGCGTGGCGCACACAGCTGTGATGCGGTCGCGCTAGGAGAAGTAGAGGGGATCAGTTACGAGTTCCACTCGGGTGTGTGAGGTTTGCTTCTGCGCGTCATGTCGGGATACGCAATACAAATAAGCCTACTCCATCAACCTCAGGAATTAAGTCTAACCGTATTCCGGGATGGCCGTTACTAGGAAAGGCACGTGAAATTGTTTACAACGTTGTGACACATCTAAAAGAAAAGAAGTTGTTTCTGAAGAGACGAGTGCTGCGACGGGCATGTCTCGTTAAACAGTAAAGAGGATTTTGGCTGAGGGGAAAGTAAAAACTATAATTGTTCTGAAGTTTTCAACACCAGTGGGCCAAAAAAGTATTGAAATTGACGACTTTACGTGTAGTGCAGTACGGAGAAAAGTACACAAATTTTACACTGTCAGGAAAACTGTTCCGAATTTAAATTAATTAAATAAGGCTTTGTGAGATGACGGGGTTTTGAACTGCAGTAAAGAGTTTTTAAGAAAATTGTTAAAGAGGCTGGGATTTTGTTGGAAGAAGTGCCATTCAAGGACAAAGATTTTGATTGAGAAGCCTGATAATGCAGCTTTGAGGGGATACTTTCTACAAGAAATGCGAAAGTTTCGAAATGCTGGTCGAACAATCTTGTATGTAGGTGTAACGTACATCCATGCTACCCACAGTGTTAGTTCTTGTTGGCAGTTGGACAAGGAACTGGGTATCACTGACCCAATCGGCAAAGGCCAGCGTTTGATAGTTGTGCATACAGGAGGAGAAAAAGGCTTTATACCTAACACACTGTTGATATTCCATTCAAGACAAAAAATAGGAGATTATCATGATGACATGAATTTTGATAACATTTCGAAATGGGTAAACCAGCAACAACTCCCTAATTTATCTGACAACTCTGTAATTGTTCTCGAAAACGCAAGTTATCACAATATTCAAAGAAATAAGAAACCCACATCTGCTAGCACAAAAAAATATATTCAAGAGTGGTTAAAAGTGAACATGTCTTTCTCCTCTGACTTAACAAAAGCCAACCTGCTGTGTTGGCTAAACAAGTGTCCTCATTCAGAACCTTCAAATATTGACAAAATCATAAAAATGAACAGTCACAAAGTAATCAGGCTGCCTCCCTACCATCCCGATCTCAACCCAATTGAGTTAGTGTGGGGATTCATCAAAGGAAAAGTTAGCTAAGAAATATCATCCTCACTCAAAGACAAGAAAAAATCACGTGAACAGCTGTTTAGTAACTACTCTGTAGAACAATGGAAAGAATGTTGCCGACATGTGGAAAACATTGAGAAAGAATACTGGAATAATGATAGGTTGTTAGGTGCTGAGATAGATACAATTATTGTTAACCGGGAAGATTCTTGTGACAAAGATTCCTCGACTGACATGGAAAATGAGAGCTTCACTTCGGACTCTTAGGTAAATAACTTATTATAACTATTGAAGTATTACAGTATCTTCCAGAGCTGCTAAAAAGAGAGATATATATATATATATATATATATATATATATATATATATATATATATATATATATATATATATATATATATATATATATGTACAATTTCCTGCTGTCAGATATAATGTAAAATTGTGTTTTGGTTTACCAATGAAAAGATCAATAGTCTACCAATGTCACATGACTGGTACATCAATGGAGAAAACATACTATGATCTAGTATTAAGTCAGCATTATTCTCCAATATAAATGTTCCTTTTCTTAGATCTCGGTTAACTGTCAGTCGAGAGCACTTAATTTGCTATAGGCCTCTGGTCTTACCAAAAGATGTCAAATACTTCTTGAAAATTATTTTTAAGAAACTTCAAACTGTATTGATTGTTTTGGAATAATGTTAAAAAAAAAAGCTATTAAATTCCAAGTTTCTGAATTTTTGAGATCAGGAGATTAGGCCTCTGTGATTTAATTTGACAACAGGACTAGACGTGAAACTATTTTTCTTACTTGGAAATCAAACCCCTGGAGAAGGCTGCTACTACACCAAAGACATCCGGGTTTACAATTCTGCAGTTCACTTAGTAGTCCTCTCCAATTCAGCATCCACGTGTTCCAGATGTCGACGTCACACCTCTGCAACATCTGGTTGGCATCCTGTCGCAGTCCTAGTCACGTGAAGGCATCCTGGAGGAGCTATATCATCGTCGTACCATCTCGTTTCATAGCTATACTACGACTGTTCTTATCCAGCTTTTTACAATGCTTAGATTCTTTTTCAACATACTGTTCTCGATACATTGTAGTGGGTTCCAAACTAACAACCAACATGACTAGGATAAAATAATTACCCTCCTTGTATGCTGGCCAACGATTTATATAATGTCAATGCAAAACCATACAAGAAATATTCGTTATGATGTGAAAGTTGTTTTCTTAAATTCATGACTGTCCTAGAGTGAGCTGAATAAAATTATACTCCTTCTCAAAATTTATTAATTATTTTCGTAGAATTTTACAGATAATATTTTGTCTCATTTCAAAACATTAAAAAAATATTAAAGTAAATGTAACTTATATGTATAATACTTCTGAAGTTATTAAATTTGCAAGAAACTAAAACAATAATATTGGTAAATATTCAAACATAAGCTGGCAACATACTACATGATAAAATTTACAAAAAAATACTTTGGGTAGCCTCTGTAAGGAAACTCTTTACAAGGTCAACCTTAAAACATTTAAAACATAGGGTATTTTACACCTCGGAACCATATTTGTAATGCAGAATCTTACAAATTGCATCTTCTATGTTGGCGTTGCTAGCGTCCCCTCGGTACACCAATTGGAAGGCTTAAGACACTTATAAAATTAAAGTATAAGTACTTTTTTTTGGACCTCTTCCTTTGCCTGCGCACATTAAAAATACTGATGATGTCTCTCCTCCATCATCCCCTATGTTAGGATGTGTGGTCTACAAAATTTTTAAGCAAAAATCAGTAGATCCTATTGCTACCTACATGGCTTACCACTGTAAACTTTAAAGTGTGAATTACAGGGGCTACAAATGTAAAATCATATCCTGTGAGCTACCCAAATAATAATTAATTTCCTGATAAGGAAAGCTCAAGAGATCAGCTGTTAGCACAAGTGATCTCTTAGCAATTAAACTCATCATTATACATGTGTTATATCAGGACTAAAAGAAATAAAATCAAACAGAAAAAAATATATATCTATGTGACATTAAAATGTTCAGTAACTTGAAAAATTAGAAAAATTATGACACATAGTTAAGAAATCATGACACACATTAAATATAATGTTCTGAACATAAACAAACTGTTTTGAAGTGTGAAAATTTCAGTGAACAAACTGGAAAAAATGTTTCTTTGGCAGCTACAAAAAGTTGAAATAATCATCATATTTACCAAAACAACAAATTCTGGCCTGTAGTAGTGCACCCATCAACCGGAATCGTCGGGGCAGGACTATTCAGATTGTAGGAAAATTCCGGTTATAGAAAATGAGAGTGGGATGATGTAAAAATGACAAATTTGTAGTCTGAACTCATGCATATGTGGCACCTAATTTTATCTTGGAGAAATCTATGAGTGTAAATTATTAGTTTGATCATTAAAGTTACAAAACAATGGAAAAAACACTACGTGCTGATTATGAAAATGTGACAAGTCGTAAAACTCCTGGCGCTGCGTGAATGAGCTTCATTCCAACCTGCTGGGGGAGTTCTTATCACTTCATGCGTGTGTCTGCGTGAGTAAAGGAAGACTGAAGATAATCCAGGGCTGCATCGGTTGACGTATGACTGATGAAACTTCTGGAAGTATAGTCAATTCCATGGATAGTCTTTCCCTTACTGCATGGCACGTCAGTACAATACGTATACATTTACAAGAGCAAGACAGACAAAGTTCACAAAGTACCGTATTTCGGCTTGTACAGACAACACATTTTTACAAAAAACATTACAGCAAAAAGTGGCGTGCGGCTCAGCTACAAGATATTGACATTTAAAAAAAAAATGTCCCCCCCCCCCCCCCAACCTATACCATGTTCAGAAATTTGTTGAAATACAGTACACTTTAATGTTTTAACTTAGTTTCTAAGGAAGTCAAAAAAATAATTAATGAATAGCATATAACTCATGTGTTTAAATGTGAAAGGTCGCACCATAATTTTACCTGCCTGTCCGTGACAATTCTACTTAGTATCACTTCAGCCGCAGCCCAGCTATTTCACTTCCCTCCCCCCTTTTTTTTTTTTTTTTTTCCTCTCGCTCGGCATCTCTCCCTTACTTCCCCTCCGCTCCCACCCCGGATATGGTCACTTGACGTCTTCCTCTCCTCCACACTCACAGTTTTTCCACACAGCTGCTTGGCGGTGGTTAGAGGGAAAATATGAAGGAGAGGGGAGTGCTATGATGGATGGGTGGTGTACCGGCAGCAGGGGTGTATACCATTGCCTGCCTGACAACAACCTTTTGGGCTGGCAGGCTACGCACGGTACACGTGCTCTGCAATTCACACGCAGTGTTGAGGCATTTAATTTTTCATCAAAAAGTCTAGTGCTGCCTATACACGCCAAAATACAGTACATTATGCAGCGTAGGTGTTGCTGTGCCACTTCGGCCAGCTGTATCTTCATCACACAGCTTGTTTACAGTAGCTGGCACAGATAAGCTCTTTGAACACATCTGTAATACGTCTTGCTTAGTTTTCTTGGCCTTCTCTACTTCCAATTGTTTTTTCAGCAGGTACAGGCTCATAAACTGCTGTTCACTTATGTAGCTACACTGCTCAAGCCCAACTATCAAATGGCTGATGTGAGAAATGCATTCATCCTGTGAAATTTTTTTACAGGTTCATCCTCATCTGAATCTTCACTGTAGTTCTCGTCTTTATTATTCTTGTTTGAAACCATTTCCAGAATATCTTCATCTGTGTAATGTTGCGCAACTGGAACATCACAATCAACAGTGAATCATTCTTCAAGGTTGTTTTCATGCAAATCTGTCACTTCAGAGCTGGTTATTGTCATCACATATTTAATCAGTTCATCTGACTTTTTTTTCCTGTGAAACATTGAATCCTCGGAATTCGGCAGGAACATTTTCTTCTTCTTTTGTGTAAATAATCGTCAGCCACAATTTATGCCAGGCATTGTTGTGATTTTATTTAGGAATGCTGTCCCAAGCCCTTGCCAGAGCCCACACTACATCTTTCAAATTGTAATCCTTTTTTATTTCTGCAACAGTTTTCCTGCCATTTAAGTCACTCAAGAACGACCCCAGAAACTCCGATCCATAGCGGCACTTCAGGGAGCGTAGGATGCCTTGGTCCTGCGGCTGAATGAGTGACGTACAGTTAGGTGACAGAAAAATAACTTCATCGTTATCTCGTGACAGGGTTTCAGCTGGTGGGTGGGGGGAACAATTATCCATCACAAGTATGATCTTGCAATCCCCTTTCAAGCCTACGCTATTGCAGTGCTGCCTAGCTTGTCGTACAAAACTGTTGAACCACTCGGTGGTTATTTTTGTGGTCACCCAGGCTTTCTTGCTTGCTGTGTATTCGACAGGTATTACTTTGACGCCTTTTAACTTCTGTCGCCACATACTTTTACCAATTACCAGGAGTTTAAGCTTATATGTTCCCGCTGCGTTGAAAAAATCTAACACAGTCAGCCTTTCTTACTTTCTTTCATTCCAGTATGTGCATCATCTGGAGTACACACAGTATTTCTCGGCATACATCTCCAGTACAATGCAGTTTCGTCTATTGTACACTTGTTCGGGAGATATTTTATCGTCGGACACTAGCTGCGTGAATTCCACAACAAACTTTTCGGCTGCTTCCGTGTCGGCAGAGAGTTTTTTCGCCGCTCAGTGAATTAAGGGAAATGCAGTGTTGTTTCTTGAACTTATGTAACCACCCTATTGAAAAGTCACATTCATAATCAAGTTTAAGTTCAGTATGAAAAATTTTTGCCTGTTCATTGAGCATTGGCCCAGAAATGTGAAGTCTTTCACACTTCTCCTTAGTCTAAACCATTTCATCAAAGCTGCATCAAGTTCACTACTTTTACTTGGGTGAAGTGTTTTACAACTCTCCATTCCCACTTTTGATTCACTATCCACGTAAAACTTGCATAGTTCATCCCTTTGTTTTTTGATGTCATACACTGTAGACACTCCTACACCATACAATTCACACATAGACTTCACAGAACTTCCTGCGTCCAGTTTTTTTAACATGTCCATTTTCTTTTGAATCAAAAGCATTTTCCTTTGCAGTTTAGCTGTATCGCTAGAAGCTGGTATCTTTTGTTTACTAAACGTAATCTGTGATACTAGTGAAAAAGATTTACAACATAAACACGGATACGTTTACTTTATGCCTGACTCAAACAAATCACTAGTGCATGATACGAACAACTGGCTATTATAGAGTCACGCAGGCTTGCTTGTGCGCTGCTAGCAAACATGTACAGTCTGGTGCGAACAACGAAAGACATCTTGCAAGCACTGGAAAGTTATGGCACAAATTTGAGAAGTTTAGAATTTTTTGGAAAATTAATTCTGGCTATGGGAAGTTCCGTTCGTGGGAATTCCGGTTGAGGGGTGCTCTACTGTAATACAATAATGACTGGCTAAGGGTTCTTTGATAACCAATGTTCATAGTTAAAACAATGAGCAAAAAATTATTTTTATTTTAATACTGGAAGCGTGTGTTACGTATACAAATATTTGGTACTACATAATACCCTACAGAGTACATTTTGGCAGCATTTTCTGATTTCAATCACAACAGTAGGGATAATTAAAATGCCCAGTTACATTAAGTAACAAAAACAGGGTGGTGAATGAAGAGGGAGGATGGGGAGGGCTACACTGCACGCTAAGTAAGGGGGTGTTTAGAGGAAGAGGAACAACAGTGAGAAGCTTCAGAGGGTGTGGAGGAGAAGGGTAGGCATTCCATGCTTGTGAGGTCTGTGAGGGAGTGGAAAGTGTTGAGGGAGGAATTTATATCAGTGAGAAGGGTTGATAAGTTCAGGAAGGGAGTGGAAAAGGAGTTAGTTGAGTGAAGGAGAGGTGAGAGAGCTCGTCACCAGGCGGTAGCCTAATTGCGAGTGTATGTATGTATTGTTTTGTAACAGGTGTGGTCAATATTATTAAAAATACTGTTGCATAAATTTGTGCGAGAGTGTACATCACTTTGTTTATGGGCTGTTCATCTTTGCTCTTGTTTTCACTTTCCCCCATATTCTCTCTGCACTCGTTTGCGTTTATTATTGGACATGTTCACTGTTAATGTGTATAAATATTGTACCAAGACACTCAAAAACCAAATCAGAACTGCATCTCTCAACTGCAGCAGTGTGAGACTGGTGGCAGCTCTTCAATATTTGACTTTGATCTGGTGGCCTTGTGGTTAAGCTGCAGCGCGAATAAGCAATCCCTGGTAAAACAGGAGTTGACTATTGGGGAGTACAAATATTTTTGTCTATCACAGTCTCTGTAGCCTGTGTGAGTTGAGTCACAGCTGTGATCTAGGGAATAATGAAAGAATGCAATGTAATTTCTCACCTCATTTCCCGTAGCCAGCCAAAAAAATTATGTATGCATCCTCCTTCCTCACTTCAAACTGACTATTGCTGACTGACCATGTGACGAGGGAATACCATCATGGATTCGTAACACTCCACAGGAGGGTGGTGGAGGAAACACATGTGCCAGTGTGCAAGAATTCAAGTGGTTCCAAACAATTTACATATACTGCAGTAACATATCATAGAGGCCTAATAAACAAAGGTTGATGTCCTGTACACAGACATAAATCTGTCCTCCACGACCTCAACAAGACTATCCATCGTGATGGTCACAGGGAGCTCTTATCCTTCACAAGTGCCACGTGTTTTATGAGATTACAAAACACATACAATACATTCCCAGACACATTAACCCAACAAGTATCTATATTCACATACTTCGAAGCTGTTCTGTATTCTTCTCTTAAGGTTTAAAGCTTATGCGACTCAACTAAATAACATTCTTACCTGAGGGATATAATGGATAGAAATAACAGCGTATGTTGCATAGCTCAGTTAATATCTTATTAGTGTATTTAAGTATACAATTACACTGAGCACTTACTTTTATTACTTCCTAAATATTACCGCTCTACTTTTGCGGAGGCTTGCCTTTAATTACACTCATAATAAACTAGATACCCTGATAATTACATGAGCAAGGAGACATACAAAATGCTACCACAAACCTATCAGACTGAAAATGCACCAGAAACATAGTTAAATTCTCACCTTCAGCTTTGTTGAAGACTAAGCCAAGGTCATGTGAATATTTTTTTGAATTCTAAACTTTTCTGAGGTAATGAATATTATATAAGTTCTTTTAAATACCCATCTGGATATGTGGTCTAGACACATGCATATATGTAGCTGTGATGCATGCTGATACCTATGTTGCTCAGACATTTAGATGTAAACAACACTTGGGGAGAGTTCTCTCCTGTTGGGCTGAAAATTTATCGTTCATGTGTGAGCTTAGCAGGGACTGCTATGAATATGGCGCTAAAGTACACACCTTTGTGGGGTGGCCAACAGGGTCAAAACTGTGATAAAGTTAATGCTTTTGGGTACACAGCCCACTGACATGAGAAGAGTGTCTGTATGAAGAACCCATCTCATGTGGTATTTAACTACAATAACTTTATAATAAATTTGAACAGACACATCAAGACCTGTATGTGTATTGTTCTTTTGCCTGCTGAGAAACAGCATGTGTTGTTGCTACCGTCTGCTAATAGTCTACTGCATACTATGTTCGTGGAAGGTTGGTGAGGAGAATGCAAGTAATGTACAGTACACTAGTAAGTCATTTTGTGCATAATATACACTTGCTAAACTGGCACTTGATATGCACGAACTTCAGAAAAATAATGTAGCACCAGATGTGAAGACTAATGACACCCCAACTACCAAGGAATAAGTTTTGTTTGTGCTGATGAAGAAGCAGAGAATGACGATGTTAAAGACGTAAGTCGTATATTCACAGTTGAATCACCACTTTGTTGTGAACACACGGTGACCGGGTAACCAGTGTTCATCATTTTTTTGCTAACAGAGTGAGGAGCACATCAATAAAAAATTTCACTTGATGTTGATGTTTGTAGCTCATCATTTTGAGTTCCAAGTTTCTCTAATTGCAATTACAACATGCATTACCACATGCTTGCCTTTTAATGTTCGAAATGAAGATGGTACCGTATTTTGGGACGGACGCAGGAAAGTTCTGTTGAAATGGGTCAGAGGTGAGTGTTACAAATGTAATCTGTATGTAATGGACATTTGGTTTGGTTATGATATTTCGAGTCTTAGTGGTCTTAATAAATGATTCTCTTCATTGTATCTCAAGCTGCATTTCTGCCATGTGAATGTTATTATTTTCAGGTAAGAAGTACATGTTAGTGTGCATTCAAATACATTAAAACGTCCATACATCCCATGTCACAATTACAGCGATTGCGCAGTTTTTTAAGTCCCTTCCGACTAAGGTTCGTCATCTGTGTTTACAATAAGCATTTTCATGATGCGAACATTTAGTTGTGAATGCTGATGACCAGCCTGTAACCATTTAAAACCGCAAAAATATGCCTAGTGTTGATGAAGATGACAAAAATGGTTGTGATTTTCCTAGCATTCTCACACATCACTCCAAAGAGTTTCTTGGAAACAAAGTGATGTGAAGGAGACAGAAGACAAGAACACCAGTTACATATTTTCTGAAAACTTTAATGAACTCATTTATTAACACAGACTTTTAATAACTTTACACAAAGGTTGAGATTTCTCACAAATTAATGAGATTATTGATCATCTATGAACTAAAGGACAGGAATTACATTGAATCTGACCTTTGGGTATTGTCCACGAATTATAAGCATCAGAAAATGCAAAGATCTGCTGTATGAAATAAATGAAAGAGTAAATTTATATTTACATAAGGTAAAGCATTTTTAGTCCCTCATTTCTTCCTTTGCTCAAGACAATTTGCATGATTAATTGCTGGTGGGCACCCTGTGGCACACGACTGGCACTGCAGTTAGCCACTCCACCTCCAGACACCGGTGATTTTGCTAACAGAGACCTAGAAGACCAGCCCAGTCTAAGACCACCAATGAAGGCATGAGAACCCACAATGAGAACAATGGTATGTTCAGTAAGACATTGCAGAAAACAATATCTATTGTTATAGCTGATCTTGCAGAATCATATAGTTGGTGCTATAATAATAAACTTAAATCTTATCCTGCGAAAATATAGCACTATTATATTCGGCACACACAGAATTATTCATAAGAAATTCCTTGTGTTGAAGTGAACAAAACTCTCATTCCTAGAGTTCGACATTATTGCAACCTGGAATTACATTTCATAAAAATTTGCCTTGGGTCAAACAGATGTCTAATTGCCTACAAACACATTATTTTTGCCTTTAGCATTTACATAAGTAATAACAAAAGTTAATAGAAGAGGTTAAGATTAAGTTACATCATCAACTATTATTCACCCCCATTAATTACTGTGCAGGCCTATGTGTTAATGTTGATCAATCGCAGAAGAATAGACTTCAGAAACTACAGAATCATTGTTTACAAGGTCCTATGTGTTTAACCTAAAGATACAAGACTATATTAACAAGGCACTTAAAACATTGAAATAGCATACCATGCACAATAGGACTAAATTGCATTTTGTTACACAAAACTACAGAATAATGATTCTTTTGCCCCCCCCTCCCCCCCAGTTACCTGTTATCAAAGTTTATTATCAGATAAACAACACACACTTACAGTACAAGAAAGAAAAAGCACAAATACAGAAGCACATGAAAATTATCCTTCAAAATTCCTTTTGATTCTCTAGCAAGTCACTATACTTGAGCAAGCTGCCAGAGTACCTCAAACAAACAAAATAAAAGTTTCAGAAAAAATGTTGAGCTGATAATGATGCTCTACTTGTAAATTTCAGGAAGTCATATTGTAACTGCCATTTAAATTGATTAATGTAATTTTTTAGTAAACTTTTACTCCACCAGTATTTATGTGAAGAATTAATGAGTGATCAGCATTCATGTGGAGTGATTTTGGAAAACCATGGAAAACCAAAATCAGGTTGGCTAAACTGAGAGTGAACCCAGATTGTCCTGAATGTAAATCAGAGAATTTACCATTCTGCCACCTTGCTCGGTACTTAAATATGACAGCAAAAAAATTTACTTTAAAAAAAAAATATTAATGGTTATTACCAAAGTGTCTCCGTTCTCCCTGTTTTTAATTCGTATAGCTATGAAATGCATTCACGTGTACCTACTTGATATAGGAATAAGGTACAGGTTTATTCAGGAAATAACCATATATATATATATATATATATATATATATATATATATAGGGTGGTTTTCTAAAGGTTACATCCAGAACGTGGGAAGATACAGTTTATAGAGTATAGTGTAACTGTAAGTCTGCACATTCTCCTAACCTACAGGCAGGATTAATGTTGATTGAGAAGAGGTTGGCACCCAGTGGAGGCAACTCCCCTGTCTGAAAGACATTCTTGCTGATCTGAAGAATGGATAAGCTGAGGAATGGGGATGGAACAGTTATGAATAAGTACTCTGAGAAAAACCCGTAGACCATTGTTTTCTTCACACTTCCTACATGAGAATTTTCCACCTGTATGCCAGAGCGTATGATCCAATCAGAATTCAGCTGTTCGGGTTCTGATTGGTTCACAAGCTCTGGCAGGCAGGTATTTTTTGGACAAAGATTCTCATGTAGGAAGTGTGTGACCTCTAGACCAGCTGCAAACCACCACTGTTACTGTGATATGTAAAACTCTCTCAAGAAGTTTCTGAGTGCTGAAAAAATGTTGGCTTTATTAACTAGGAAAATGCAAAATAATTATTAAATTTCCCATTTAGTTATAGTACAGGTTCAGAATTATAATGATTTCACTATATTGTTACACAATTATTTTTCTATAATAAATTGCTAGAGTAAGAGCTATTGTGTTGTTGAAAGTATGCATCTAAGAAATATTTTAATCTTTTTAATTTTTATTGATGCTGGATAATTTTTTGTTAGGAAAAAGAAGATGCAACAGTAGACCATGAAGCAGAGGACAGTGAAGAGGACATTGACACAGCATTGGAGAAAGAAATATCCTCTCTCAAGGATGAAGCAAATAAAATGCCAAGGCAGCGGAAATTCCAAGTTGTTGAATCTGGTGCTAAGAACTGCTTGTTTATCCAGACAACTGTAAGTTTTTCAGCACTTCAAAGTGTTTGTTAGTTATGTATTTCCCGTTGTCATGCAACTACTCAAGCTTACATCATGGAACAGCACCGGATATCTGAGAATAGTATAATTATAGGAATTGCTTGGAATAGTTATGATGTTCTTCATGATAAGTTTTGTTAAGGTACATTCCATTGCTTTAGAATGCACATTTGCCTTTTTGACATATACACACGCGCCCACTTCCCCCCCCCCCCACACACACACACACACACACACACATATATATAATATGCTGCTTCAAGCAAGCTTTGGTCATCATGAGAAACTTATTGATTGGACTATGTGCAAGGTTCCATTTTAAGGAATTTTAGTTTCTGTTGGATGGACAAGCGATTATTTTTCTTATACCTGTGAAAAACATGTATAACCCACCCAGTTAAATATAATAACAATGCAACAAAATATTGTTTTTACACTGAAAATAAAAATGCAGAAAATTGACATTGGAAATTTACTTGAACTTGTTTGTTATTTGATACAAGATGCCTTTTTCAACAATGGAGACTAGACAACTTCCGCTCCATCCTTAGTTCAGTTTAACCAGGAGACGGAAGTTTGCATTTTCATTTGTTCTAATGTAAAGTGAGATTGTACTGTCTGCCTTGCAGATTGTTTTATTCACCGGCCCACTGTAACCATACTTGAAGGTAACAATTTCTTTGTATTCCCGGTAGATACCATTAGTAGTGGGATATTGTTTGTCTTTTGTTTCGCATCCCTTCCAGCTGGCCGGTGGCGTCACACATGGCAAGTCATGCATTCGCTTCCCCCTCGTTTTGCGACCATCCCCTCATCTTAATTCTAAAAATACGTACAGGAAAGGGTACAAATTTACTAATGAAATGGAAGTTCTTCCAAAGTGGATCTTGGGGAGCTTGGCTGTGCGCCCATGCAGTTCTAGACGTTCTAGAGCTTTCTGAAGGTGGGAGAGGTGCTCCTCCCAAGTCTTGGTATTATGTCATCAAGGTAGGCGAAACAAAATTGGCTTATGTATCCGATTAAGACAAATCCAAATGAGGGAGTCAACCACCTACTCTGATCAGGCCAATAGAATCAAGAAATGGGGCTGTTTACCTTATATGTAGAGAATCGCCTTGCTCTTCTTTGAAAGCAATCAGGTCCTTGTGGGATGAAATGGACATAATCTTCGAAAGCCAGAATTGTAGAGAATTACTCAAATCACCAGGACTTCAGCAGCTCACTTTTTTCAGAGATGATGGGATCCAAAACTTGTTGATAAAACACAGTAACTCAAAGAAAGCAGTTTCCCAATATGGCTAAACTTCAGGAAATCCTGTAGTTCATCACTGTGCAAAGAGGTTCCAAACTCACACCCTTGGCTTCTCGCAGATAGGCACTGGAAGCATCCCTGTTGACAGTGCCAATGGCCCATGTTTCTTCGGGTTCTGCCAGGCATGTCGACCAGACCACCATGGTGCTTCAGGAGCTGAAATTGTAGAACCCCTCACAAACCACAGTCTGCTGGATTAAATTCAGACTGCACATGGGGCCAACATGCTGCAGGTGCAGCACATTCTGTTCTATTCATTATTTGCATCTGGTTTTATCACAGTGTCACAATGATTTTAAATACTAATAATTTGTGGCTCTCACCTGGCATTTCTCCATGGACACATTTAATTAACTTCATAACATGTTAACAATAACAAATCTAAACCCAAAATTACATTTCTTACCTTACTATTAATACACATTGTCATTAACCTAAACTTATTACCTCTATGAAGTTTTTAATTTACAATAATATATCATCTCTTAATAGAATACAATTTTACATATTTTTTTAAATTAACATAATTATTTCTCTATAATGTTATAAAAAATATTCTACTATACTATTTTTTGTATAGTCTGTTTCCTCTATGGTTTTTTTCTTTCTCTTCCTTCCAACCATTCTCAAATTTTACCTCCTTTTCCTCCCAATTTCGCTTCCCATTGCCATCATACTGTATTTCCACTTTTTCCTTTTCATTACTGTTTGCATTTTAAACCCCTTTTTTCTTTTCTTTTTCCTCTACATTTCTCTTACCGTACTTCCCCAAGTTACTTTCTTCTATTGCCTTAAATCTAACCCGTTTTGTACTTTCTTTTCTGTTTTTGTAATACCTTTAAGATTTACCCCTATCGTTTTCTTCAATCTCACTCTATTTCTGAATGTTTTGCACTTAGTTTCATCTGACCCCCCCCCCCCCCCAATGATTTTTTTCCTTTCCCCTTTCCTGATCGCCCTACTCACCTTGTGTATATATTCCAATTTTTTCACTTACCTCTTCCTTACATGTTGCACTAGTTTTGAATGGTTGATCCTATTTTGCTTCTCTAACCTCCCCAATAATTTCACCATTACTTTATCCCTGCTCTTGTATTTTATGAATTCCCTGTTAATTCCCAAATTTTTCCTTACTCCCTTTTCAAAACCCAGATTCTCATTTGCACCTAATACAGCCTTAATGTCTAATGATAAAAAAATCCTGTTTGCTTATTATATCATCTTTACATTTCTTTTCCCCATCTAATTCATTTACTTTACCTTTATCTAGTTGTTCAAATTTTATGTACTTTAATTTTTCCTGTCGTTCCCTATGCTTTTGTTCCTGAGTTTCCAATTTGTTCTCTGAATTATCAAATCTATTATTTAATTGTACTTTAAAAGTTTGTATTTCTTTTTGTACAACCACTTTAATATTGTTTTGCAATTATTTCTGCATGTCTTCCAATTTTTCAAACATTAACTCAAACATTTTTTCCATATTAAGTGTTTGACCTACTTTTGCCTCAGGAATTACAGTGTCTTTAAAACCAAAAAATTATATTATTTCCTCGTCGCTTTTCTTATCGGAAAGTTCCACAATTTTTCTCTTAATCTGTATTTACAAAAGTTAACCTTCGCACCTGAAAAACATTATATATATACACACACGCCAACTTTTACGATTTTTCCGTAAAAGGTACGGAAATCATACCCTTTATACGACTTTATGAAAAAGCCTTGATTTTTTTTCCGAATCCCGTTACTGAAAAAAAAATTTTCAGTGAACATTTGCTAAGAGACGGGACATTCGATTTTTCAATACCTCGATATAGGGAAGTATCGAAAATATTGAGTATTGCATTGTGCATATCAATACATTTATTTGATGCGTGAAACGTTATATTATCGACACGTGTATGGCTTTGTCTGCCATTTTCTCAATTGTCTCGAAGAAACACATTCTGCAGTTGAGTTTACTAGTTTTGGAAAGCCCGTGAAATGTAGTAATTATTGTAACAGATCATTAAAAGTTGGTTACTGCGCAATTTTTTATTTTCATATTTATTAACATATTCATAGCATTGCAGTGCTATTTGTAGAAATATTACGTCCATTTTAAGCATTAAATTTAGATAAAAATATATTTCACTGTTAATGTAATAATGCATTACCGTGAGTGCTAAACAAGCGACTGTTGACATTACAGTTGATGCCGACCAAATCAAATGTACAAAATAACGCAAATTTTCAACTCTTCCATTCAAACAATGTGTAATTAAAATTACAGTCTCGTAAGAAGAGGTGCTAAACAACGTCTCATGAAAGACGTTGAACTAAAGTGTCTTCCAACCCCATTCAATCCGTTGTCAATAAAATTAACGGAGTCCCAGCAGTATGACTTTGCCGTAACAGAAACAAGGTAGGTTGGAATGGTAACCTATATTGATCACAGCCTTTGTTTACACTCATTGCTCTCTTCACAGACATAGCAGCTGTTTAACAAGGATACACTGCGGCTGCGCTACATTTATAAAACTGTCAAAATTTAGTGATCTTGTGTACAATATGTGAAAACGACAAACACAAAACAACAAACAAAATAATAAATCTTACTTCAGGTTGCGGTAGAATTGCTATTGTTTTTTATCTGGTGATAAACAATTTCCACATTTCCTCTATCTGACAATCCAGAAAAAAAATGGAATGCTTGTTTTTCTAAATAAAATTTTTTAAGCTTTCTTAGTTCAATAATTGACATGAGAGTATGCACATTTTTTATATACAAGTTTTTTGTAAACGTCATTTTTAAATTTAATTCATTGCAAAATAGGGATTTTATGTATTATGAAGTGAATTTTCAATACTTTTATGGTAAGCGTATTACTACTATAAATGTGAAAATAAATAAGGCATGGAAGTTATCTTAAATTAATGTATATTTCAGCCAAGGCAAGGAATAAGTATGTTTTTGCTTTGTATTTCATACTAAGCAAACACATTCTGTTTATGTATAAGTCTTGTCTAGAAGAAATCATAGTTTCTGGCCTAAGACACTGAAAAAATATTTGATTATATTAAATTTTCATTGTGAAATTATGGAATTTTTAATACTTGAAATTACAAATTTTGTATTGTGTTAGCTCTTGTGTTCTCGGACTTCTCTGATGTGCCACGTAGAGGAAAATACACACATTTTCTGTCACCGCTTTTCCGAATCTCTCAGCACACCTCGGTGTTCTGTATCTCAGCCCTCACGTCGTCTTAACTTTTAGCATAGACTCTCTCTCAGGTTTGATTCTTCCCTCTGCTGAAGTTTGTATCTTCTGTCTTTCTGGATGGTCTCGAAGATCTTTCTTCAGCCACATGCTGGGCCACCAGTTACAATTCAGTAGAATTAACCCCGGAGCAATTATGTGGACATAGAAAGCAGAAATATTTTCCTTTTCCAATTGTAATCTTACATTAATCTTCTCATCCAAAAATAGACAGTTATCAGTCAGTTATTGTTATTGAGGATTAAATTTCAAACATTTTGCAGCAATTATAGTTGAATGCAAATGAAGAATTATCAAGAAGACGAACACTAAGTTGTGCAAGGGCGGAAAAAAAGAATTTTGCAGAATTAAGGTTGCGTCCGAAAGATTTACAGAAGGTAGACTGCGGGTGCTACCCATGCACGTTTGTTACTAATTAAAACATTTAGAACTCCTACTCTTCCCTCACATGTCCAGCCTTGATGGTGTTGGTATCCTTTCTTATAGAATATTACGTTCAATTTTCCTTCTGCCTCACTTATGTTGTCACCTGTCCTCCAATTGGCTGTCATCTGACCATGCCACATCTCTCTGCCAATCAGCAATGGCGAGATGAGAGACAACCAGGCCAATTTTGTCTATTTCTTTTCTTTAGCAAACATTTAATTGAATTATTCCCTCTAGGAAGAAATGAAAAAGAACAAACATTAATACAGAATCTCGTCTAGGAACAAATAACTATCAAAATAAACCAAAGATTATTCTGTTAACTCATATAATAAAGCAAAATTTGTAAATGATATTAAAAGAAAGTGACATCATATGCAAGTACTCTCTAATCATATATAAGAAAAGTAATAATGGTATCTATGTCTAAATGTAAATATAACCCCGAAAATCTGCAATGTTACAAGTTCCCGAGAATGATCTTATAAAATCACTAGTCCCTGTCTAGGTTGTGTACTTGTAAAATTGGGCTTATACAGTTCTTGCACTCTTGCCATTTACATATTGTGTGAAGTTGCCTACATTATAGATTGTGGATTTGTAGGTTTTTGGTTCAAATATGGTCTTTGGCATGGATCGTAATTACAGTTACTTCATTAGTGGTTTTTGTGAAAAACTCTTAAAATAAAGTTTGCTTGGCACTTTGTTACATGGAATAACAAGCAACATTACTGACTGGTTTGACACAATATAGAAGTCATTTTAATTTAATGGATTAAACTGTTAAGTTTTGAATATTGCACCAAGGGGCTTTATACTCCCTGGGTGCTACATTTAATTGCTTGTTTAACTGGAGGTTCTGTTTTGGAGCATTCCACTGTCATGTGTGGGACAATTGCACTGCATTTTTTGTAGATAAAATTTCTAAAACAAATCAAATAATTATTTTTGTCACAAGTTATTGTGATTATTTTAAAGCATACACTTTGCTTATTTTTTCAAGCTGTTTTAAATCAATGTACACACTGTAGAAAAGTGCTTTAAGCATGTGTTACCTGCAGGACATGTCATTTCTACCAAGCTTTTAAGTACTGTAACAGACATGGAAAACGCTGCTAATTTCAAAAAGTATATTTCCAATTTTTTTATTTTTTGATTCTACAAACATTTTATTATAATTTGGTAATCAAACATTAATCTAAAACTTGTTAGTGTACTCACAATAAAAAAAAATTTCTTTGTCATGTGCGAGACAAAGTACACTTTTTCAAAGTATAACGACTCGTGAAAGCATACAACCAATTGTTAATACTATGCTGTATAGAGCTATAATGTCATTAATATGTAGGCCTACATATGAGTTATGACACATGCACTTACATAAGCACAAAATATATAATTGTAATAGCCTTAAATAGGCCTATAATTATTAAAGAAAATAACTGAGTCAGTGTAATTTCCAACACCTGTTAACAAAACACTTATTCCAAATGGATATTACAGAATCATTTTTGAATTGATTTGGAACTTGCTGGACAGTATAAAAAGATAATAAATAAGTTACATTAACATAAAAAAGTTTAATCATACTTAAAGTTTTATAGATACAATGACATGCATGTGTACCAGTCTCTAAACCTCCACTTATCAGAACAAAGCTAAAAGTCATCATTAAATTTGAAATATCCTCCGCTGTTAATAACTTCAGCAGGTATAGATATCTTTTTAACAATTTCCACTTTCAAGTAACAAATGGAGTTCTTTGGAACTGGCCGTTTGAAATAGCCTGCCCCAGCACCTGCTTCATGCATCACAGACACTTCAATTTGATCTGATCCATGAAATTTTACAATTTCACCAGGATAGTTTTTCCCATCATAACCAACTACAACCCATTCACCAGGAGTAAGCTGATTGTCCTGTTCAACAACATTATTCAATTTCAAATGGAAAATATCTTCTGCCAGAGAATGCACTTGGGTGCAATTCACACAGTTTGTATCTTGCTGAATGTCATGGAACTGTGCAATTCCAGGAATGCATGTGACACTATCCCAAGGTACCTTTGATGTGTTATTCTGCAACATAGTAGATCTGGGTGCTTTTGACAAGTTGAGAAGCAACCTGAGCTAACTCTTTGGCAGACTGAACAACAGTTGCTTCTTCCTTACTTATTACCTTTTGGCGCACCAACCTTTTCACATTTCCCCCTACTCCATCAACTACGCCTTTTCCACGGGAAGTGGAACATGTTCCATGAACATTTTCTATTATACTTGACAGACAATATACCCAAGAGTTTAATCATGAACTTATTCTTGAACTATGAGGAAGTACCATCACTCCAAGAGTTCTTCTTTTGGAGCTGTATTACTAGCTACATCTGATCGGATAATTTCATCATATAGTAGGTCTAAGATTGCAAATATGGTGTCTTTATCTTTGCTAACTGCATCAGAGCAAACTAGGTATGTTTTGCATTTTCCTTCAAAGAACATAGCTGCAGTGAATAACAAAACACTTGTTCTTGACCAGAGTGCACTATGCACTTCATTCTGGTACTCACATGCCAAATACATCACAAAATCAATTTGGAGAATGCGTTTGTTGATATTAAAACTAATTTCAGAATATCACTCAAACTCTTCTTCTTTCATGGCAGCAGATTAAAACTATAAAATATTTATTACATCACTATTTGCAACTGACAAATTGTCAGTCCCACATGTGACGTCACGTGAGGGACAAAATAAAATAATATATAAAAAAAATTTGTATGCAACAAACTTTTATGTTATTTTAGGGAAGCCTCTACTAATTAGTCCTTGCTTTAGATATGCCACCAAAAATAAGCTGAAAAAATTTGTTTCGAAGTAATCTTAAAAATAACCTAAATTCTGTCACATGTGGGACACAAAACTTTTAATAACTTTACTAATTTATTCTATGATATTAAATATACAAACTACCTTATAAACACAGGATATTACAGCAAATATACATACATTTTTGTTTTACTTAAAATAACTGAGTTATATGCACTTGATATAAAATGCTCAGCTTCTGAAATACACATGCAAAGGTCAAATAATAATCAGCTAATAGTGGCATCTTTAATTCAGGGTAGCCACATGCCACACTCAGCACAATGCAAAATCCCTAAATTGATATAATAAATACAGGTTACTAACTAGCATGTTCAAATAACAGTTTTCGAAGTTTGTGGAAACTGTATTCATTTATAGTACATATTTTATTGTGTGATGGCACAATGCATTTCAATCTCGCAATGACCCCGTAAGTGTGAATAGTATTGCACATAATGGTAAATGTGTGAATATTCCATTAAAATCAAAATTATTGTACGTCTTGATGAAATATTACAGAAACAGTTTATATGATCAACTTACTCAGGGTTTGTTGTAGAAACAGTATGCGCTGGAAAGAAAATTGAACTGAAACCAATATTGAAAGATGCTAAAAATTCCAAGATTTTGTAGAAGTTCAGGCAGAAAGACATGAAATTAAAAATCACTTACAATTTCTTGTAGTTTTAAAAAACCAGACAAATGACAAGCCCATTGTAACTGACCACCATATTAATTACAACAAACATTTTTTTTATAACCACAGAGCAATTAGTATTATGTTGCCAATGTCTGTTGAGTATTGACACACCAGATGTCAGTTTGGACTAGGAATCTTGATAGGCGGTATGTTACAATTGCTTTCCAAATAGAAGTCTTCATGTTTCCCATGTGAGTCATGGAGTTCTTTGGTGCACTAAGGCTGATGCTAGATGAAGCATGCTGTTGTCATAAGAAAAGTACCATTGTTCTGGTAAACCTGCAGCATACTGGAGATAAATAATCCTAGGGTAGTGGGAAGAAAAAAATAGCATTGGATGGAGGGCAAAAGAGGAAAAGGAAATATCCTAAGAAAATATCTTGTACCCCTCCCACATTAAAAGCATATTTTGACAGATGTTCTAAGTCAACCATTTCGGTTACCAATGTTCACAACATTCCTGTCATGGCACGAGATCACACTGGTGCAGTTAGAATACAGTATTTTGACAGTTTGCGTCACCTTGTAAAATTTACCTAAATATTCACAATTGACTGTATATTGTAGTGTTGAATTTTATATGGTATATTTGATACTAAAGTTATTATGCTGCCTGTAAGTTAAATGTGCATGGGAATAGTAACCACCTATGACAAATATGACAAACTAAAACTTACACAATAAATTTATAACAATTACATTTACGTAATTATTTTTATGCTCTATATACTGTGATAAAGCACCATGCCCATGTTTTACTAGTAAATTGTCCAGTTTTTTTTTGTCTCATGATTTGCTCTATTTCATTGTATTTTAAATATTGGGCTGTATTGAGAAAAAATATTGTCAAAAAATTTCCAAAGATACGTTTAAGTAGGTCATCTGAAAATTCAGACATTTCATAGTTGGTAGTACTTTTTAGACCATGTTTTGGGGTCATTAGATACCAGTTCAGTTACAGAAAAGGTTTTGCAACAGTGCAAGATTGTCTTTTGTCATGGTAAATACTAAAGTAATGGGTCGTTTTCATTTTTACGTTTATTTTAAAACTTATTTCTATGCAAATTTGTTAAAGTTATATTTTGTATAGTATGTTAAAAATGTATAATTGAAGAGTATAGACACTGTGAGAAATAATGGAAAATATATAGTATATAGATGTATTTGGTACATTTATGATGCGAGACTTTAAAGACATAGTATTTAATTTGAAAAAATTAAAATTTTGTCTATCTTCAGACTTACGAGTGAGTGTATTTTAGAAATAAAATCATACAACTAAAGTGTTAAATATTATTTTAATCCATCCAATTCAAATGTGAATCTATACATGATATAATTGTCTATAGTAGTTAAATTTATGTAACTTATTTATTATGAAATAAGTGAATATTGATCATTTTACTTGTAATCATTCTGCCTAATGCTATTGGCTTACATGTGGAACTTAAATAAAAATTTGTTAACTTAATTTTAAAGGTAGACCTATTTAATAACTAAGTACTGTATGTCACATTATAGAAATATTTAGTTATCATAGTTTAAAAATTCCACAGGTATGGTTGTTACATTGCCCTTTCAAATAATTTTAGGTTAGTTATTCACTAAACCACATTTACCCTTGTTCTGGCTAAAGGAGTATAGTAAACACAGACTATATAAATACATAGTCACTCCTGGTTATGCCTTCTGAGTATGGAAAATCTTCACTAGTAACTAACTATAGCATTAAATTTGCAAGTGATGTCACATTGAATAAAACCCAGCAATTAAACATTGTTAAAAATAAGAACAAATTTATCTCTTGTAATTTTATAGGGAATAAAATTGATCTGGTAATTCATAGGCAATAAAATTATTCTAATCTGTGCAAATTGATGATATACTGATGTGTGTCTGTTACTTAGGTTCCTGATCCAGTGCGGTTGGTGCTTAGTATTATGGAAGACCTGAGCAACACAAAAGCACAGAAATGTCGTTTCCTACAGCGGTTGTTGCCAATTGAAACAACTTGCAGGGTAAACTTTTGTACTATTTTATAAAGAAACTTTTAACAGTTTGTTGCCTATTAGGCGGTAGTGTTACAAAAAAAAAAATTCATTGACAGAGAGCTCTCTCTCCTCTTCTCTCTCTCCTCTCTCTCTCTCTCTCTCTCTCTCTCTCTCTCTCTCTCTCCTCTCTCTCTCTCTCTCCTCTCTCTCTCTTCCTCTCTCTCTCTCTCTCTCTCTCTCCTCTCTCTTCTCTCTCTCTCTCTCCTCCTCTCTCTCCTCTCTCTCTTCTCTCTCTCTCTCTCTCTCTCTCTCTCTCTCTCTCTCTCTCTCTCTCTCTCTCTCTCTCTCTCTCTCTCTCTCTCTCTCTCTCTCTCTCTCTCTCTCTCTCTCTCTCTCTCTCTCTCTCTCTCTCTCTCTCTCTCTCTCTCTCTCTCTCTCTCTCTTCTCTCTCTCTCTCTCTCTCTCTCTCTCTCTCTCTCTCTCTCCTCTCTCTCTCCTCTCTCCTCTCTCTCTCTCTCTCTCTCTCTCTCTCTCTCTCTCATAGAGAGAGGTTAATATATAACCCAATGTAATTAGTTTTATGGCCTAAAAGCTGATGTTGATTTGGAGTACAATTTGTGGCTACTTCACAGATATTAGAATTTCATGTAAAAAAAAAAGGGAGGGGGTGCTATTAGCTTTTCTCATTCAGCAGGGGACAGTTGCTCAGGTGGGAAATGTGAGCACTGCTGAACTATGTACCGTATTTTGGCGTGTATAGGCCGCACATTTTTACAAAAAAAAAATGACTACATAAAGTGGGGTGTGGCCTAATTTCAAGATTTTGCATTGAAAAAAATGTTACCCCCAAAAATTCGTATTAAGTGATATTTAGAACTATATACAGTGTAAACTCGAACCATCAAACTCGGTTCGACCAGAAGTCCGTGCCTACGGAGCATTTTCTGTGATCCCGAGACAAAATCCTGATGTAAACAATGCTAAATAAAAATTCAGTTTTTGCCAAACTCAAAATAAAATTTTTACCACATCGATCAAACAAAAATTTCAGTAGCATCGCCAAAAATGACATGCTTCGATCATTAAACAATGAATTATTAACAAAAAAAGTATAAGTGTGAACTACTGTATACTCGCCAATGCATACAAAGTCAGAAAACAGTACATTAAGTACACATGTACCAGTAATACTTCAGAATACAGTACATTAAGTACGGGTGCACAAGTAATACTAATAGATAACAAATAAAATAGATTTTTAACACACATATATTTGCTTATGGCTCACTGCCCTGCATTTCGTTCTATTTATGTAATTTACCACTTCCGAAATAACCTCTTGTTGATTTTAGTTGTGGACTCATTCTTTGTAGCAAAAACAAATAAATAATAACAATAAATGCCTCGGACTACACATTGTGTATTTACACAGCACGAAATTTTAAAAAACACTGAAAAAATGTGGGAATACAGTACCTATGTGTGTTAAATATGTAATGTAGAATTTTATTAATGTTTAGCAAACAATATTGCAATGTTTTTGGCGGGAGCCATGTTGATACAAGCTAGAAGCAGCAGTGCCATATTTTCGAGAAATTGATTCACAATGCGACGTTGCCAACACCACTCGCAAATTTTTACGTGAATATTTTTTTGTGAAAATTACGAGTGTATTATCTATAAAAATGTAACCCTAATATATATTCCTGGAGAGTTGAAAAAAGGCAATGCGAAATTAAGGTAACCCTTTTCACTGCACTTTATCAACCACAATATTTGAGACATACATGAGAAAATAATTTTGCTGCTGTATAAGAGAAAGATAATATCTTATGTAGTTCACTCGTTCACCGCATTGCCACAAGTGCAGATTGATAGACGCCATTTTGTGTAACATGTTGCAGTGGTTTTGCTTTCTCAAGTCATGTTACCATCTATCATCTATGGAATAGTAATTGCGCGATGTACATAGTAAGCATTGAAACAAAATATAAGTTTTTGGTCACAAATGTTTTGTAGGGGAGAAATAGTCAAAATTTATTGTTTGTGTGATTTAACAATATTTACAGGAATACAAAAATTTGGCATGACCTTTACTTGAAATATTAATTATCCCTAATTTTTCATCAAAAATTTCTGGTGCGGCCTGTACAAGCATGCGGCCGATATACGCCAAAATCCGGTATTAGTTAAATGCAGACATAAGTCTCTTAATATTGAAGCTCTAAAAAAAATTTAGTGTCAGAAATAAGATATGCTTGAGGTAAATAGGCTTATTTGATTGTTATGTCGCTTGATTCTTTCTTGTTTGCAGGCCGCACTAGAGGATGTACGGGCAGCTCTAGAACCATTGTTGGACAAGTATTTTGCCAAAGAAAGCAAGACATTTTCTATTATGTTCACGTAAGTGTACTTTACTGTACAAGTCTTTAATAGTAATACTGTGTGCATGCATTTTCATGGTTATGCTGAACTTCACTAGGTAGTATAGCAGGCATACCACTAAGCATGCAGCACTAAAAAGAGAATGCTTGGTTTAGTATTCTTGTAAAAGACAGTTGAATAGTGAAATTATAGTTTGAGTAGAATACAGGATGATGATAAAATTTTGGTATGGTATGTTAAGAACTTCATTCTGAGAGAATTTCATGGACTATACATTGAACGTTAAGACTGTACTGAACTGGTTTACAATACTTAGGGTGCATTAACCTCCTTGGTAGCAGGAATTCTTTGATTGGTTGCAACAAATATTGTAGCTTATTTTACACTCTAACCCAGGCCTGCCATTTTAACAGACTTTATCAATTTAATGGATTTTTAACTCTAGAAAAATCCCTGTGAAATAATTTTTATATATACCACTGAGGTATACAAAATTTCTTGCAGTTTTTTTATATCTTGACTATGTTGTATACTTGAGGCACCATAAATAATTTTTAAATAGCGTGTAAAATATCTCTAAAGGATTATTACATGTAACAAAACTATATGGTACAAAGAAATGTACAAAAATGTCTCCCAAAGCTCTTAAAGAGTGACCACTGCATGTTTACCTTTAGTTACCCACATACATTACATTCGGAACTGTGAAATTTTTATTTCCACAACGAATATTCATGTCTGTTATTAATACATAAATGATGCAAGTGTCATCTACAAAACGTTCAATTGTATTTCACTTTAAAATTGTGATACGTTGATAAATATAACAAGTAAACAACTTTTTTTCCCACGTGCCAAATATATTGTGCGTGCACATAATACTTTACTCAAAATGGCTGCTGCATACAAGCAACACTAGCACCTGCAGTGATGTGTGTCAGTTTCACCGACTAATTTCTCTGAAAGAGTCTTGCAATGGGGATGAATAATTAAGTGAAATATTTTGAACATACACCATTGATTCAATAACGTATGTCCAAAATATTTTGCTTAATTATTTACTGGCACAGGTATACAATTATCTACATATTTCTGGTTGTATGATCACCTGCAAAAGCCAAGGCCATTATTGAAAGGAACCTTTGCAGTGCATTGCTGTTTTTGCACACGCAATCCTAATTTGGTGACAGTGTTTTGCATTTGGCATTGATATCACAATGGAGAGGAAACAAAAATTATCGCCGATACAGTCGTTGTATAAACAAAAGTATAAGTGTGAGTGAGAAAATAATTACCATGGTTTTACATTCTGAACAAAAACAATTACATTAAATATGTAAACATCTTTCATAGCCACTTTTTTCTGTAATATGACAATTTTTTAATTCCAAGGATTTTGCAAGGTTTGACCCAATGATTCCAGGAGTTTACAGGATTTTTGTATACAAGAACCACGATTTTAGCTTCAGGACTGGTGGCAGTCCTGCTCTACCCCCTTCTTACACTTCTCATGGCACCAGGTAAAATTTCTCCAGAATTTAAAAGTACAAGAAAGGGAAATGGACGCTGTGTGTTAATTACATTGGACCAAAAATTTAGAGGGGGAAGAGAAAGAAAGGGGGTTCTATTGTACTTATTCGCTGAAGAACTCTTTAGATTTGTGCGACAGAAGTGTCTGCAGACTCATAACTTAGATGTCACAAATTCACTGTATTGCTTCCACAGCTGGAAGGCTTTCCCCTTTGTGTTCTCATGTGCATTGTCCTCTTTACATGGGGCTTACAGCTGGTCCTGACTGGTTCTAGTGAACTTAACCTGAAAAATTATGACAGCATTAATTACTGCAGTGTTGCAATCATGTGTAAAGGCTGATCACTATAAAGTGAGCACTTTAGAAATCAACCTTAGAAAAAAGTCACCGCCTTTGTTTGTGCACTGAGTAACATGCGTCCAGTAAAGTTGGTAACGATGGAGATAAAGTATTTCCATATCTTAACATTGAATAAAAAGTGTTAGGTAAATATTTGTGATTACAGTAGAATCCCTTAGTAGCGAGCACTGCAATCTGTGAGAACACTGGTATAGCGAGGACTTTTTGAGCAGCCGTCAAAAAATCACAAAAATGATCCATGAAAAATTTTAACTTTACAAGTTGGAACATGTGCTGCGAGATCGTGTAAAGCAGGCTTTTGGCGGAACTCGTGACTGTGTGAAGTGCACTTTTGTTATCTGTCTGCCGTAACTCCACTCCCTCGCCCCGCCATCCCGTTTTCATAAGTACTTTGTGCCACTCTCATGTGTCACATTCTTCTGCCTTGCCTCCCAATCTCCCACTCTTTCAAACCAAGGGCATTGTTCTATAAATAGAATCCTGCCCTTTCTACCTTGACACCGTTTTCATGAACCTGTTCTGCTTTTCCATAGTCATTCATGGTCATTGTGCTGTCTACTATGTTTGCTTTCAAACTATTTGGCGTACGTGGGTCGAACTTTATTGTTAAATGGAAATAAATGTAATTTAAATGTAACAGTCGAAACGATAGCTGGAATCGAATATGGCTATGTATTAACATATTTTTGCCGGTTTTTTTCCATACTGTGGCATACCAATTAAAGATTGGGACACAACTAAGTACTACTAAATTTTATCACTCTGTTATAACAAACTTAATTTAATGCATTTTTATAAAGTTGCCTTGAATTTTTGCTGGTTTTGAGTAAGTCTCGCACCATGCAGGTTTTGTTAGTTGAAAATGTATAATTTTCCAGTGACTACTGTATTTACTGGCATAATTCTCGCACGGGCACAATTCACACCCCCGTTTTTATGGTGCCGAATTAGGGGAAAAAATTTTTCTTTTCATATTTCAGACAGTATGTTTTTCTCAAAGAGGTATGTAGTGCTAAAGGACCCGCACAGCGCGTGCTTTGTTCAACTGCGCTAAGTCACTGACACTTCAAAGTCACTGGTCTCGTTATCAATTTCTGGCTGCCGTGCCCACACTGTAAGCATGTAAACAAAATCAGTCATGGAATTTATTTGTATGTGGGTGATTTTTTTATTGCAAAGGGAATAGTTTACATTTATATTAATTTTTGTTCTGTACGAATGCATAATATGCCAGTCAAACTGCTGCATTTAAACTTTAGATAATTGTGTTTGCAGAGGAATACTGCAATAGAGAAACGGACCGAAAATTCATTGTTTCTTAGTTTAACGTGCGTGTCATGTTTTCCCAACACCAAGCCGCTGTTACGAGGTGAACCGGACCTGTAACGACGGCAGTGACAGGCAGGCGGCGAATAATCGTGTAGCACCGACCAACAGACACCTACCCTGCCCAGGCAATACTCCATGCCTGGCCGCACTACAGAGTATGTAGACGCTTACCCGGTGACGCTACTGAGGATCTAGGAACTTGCCCAGCCACACTGCAGGGGATCAAGGCACTCGCCCAGCTACGTGCACACTGCAATGTTTTCGCTGCTAGCCCCAGCACACGAGTGATATAATTTTGAATATGTATCTTCATATCTATTATCAATAAATAAAGAGCTGTGTTTTTAAAAAATGTATCCCTTGCGTTGGCAAGGGATTACTTACAGTAGACCCTATTTTAATGTTAACATGCATGTGTCTTGGCGATTCCTTGTATAATTCATGCACCCTAATTTTTTGCACTAAAATCCTATACAATAGGAGTGAGAATTATGCCAGTAAAACCGGTATTTGGTTTGAGGTGGTTGTGCGGAGCTGTGACGGGCAAGTTATCACTTGCAGGGCAGTGCTTCGGCGGCCGAGCAACTGATTGCAGGCTGAGCGGCTATACTTATGTGGCGTGGTCAGATTTTCGTCATTTTCACACAATCAGTTATATCATATAACAGGATATTTTTACGTTATGGTGGTTTGAACACATTTTAAAAGCAATTTTTAAGTAGTAGGCCCTACTGGGGATCAAAATCTGTCTGATTCGGAGACAGCAAGGACACTCTTATAGCGAGGATCAAACCTGGAACTGTGACATATCACTATAACGGGACTCTACTGTAGTTATATTATTTATTACACTTTCTGGTTTTTTTTTAAGCATCAAAGTGTAAAAATTAACAGATTTTAAAATATTTAATTTATTAATAATTTCACAGTTTCACTTGACCGATGCATGAATAAAGTGATGAGGCCCATGACAATATTAATTTTACATATGCCAGAAGAATACACGTGTATACAAGTAGGTCTGAAGCAGGGTTTTCAAAAGTGCTCATTTTACCGTGAACCGCCTTTAGTTAGTTTGGTGTGTTCATGTGAAGGCGTACTAGGATGGATTGCTTGATAACTGTCCGTTAAATGCATCTTACACTACCACACACAACTGATATGTGGTCCCCTTGTTTAAGTTGGAAGCAAATCAAAGAAAATAGTTCCAAGTCTTGATGTTATTTTGCGAATGTAGTGTTTAAATTTATGACAAATCAAGTTGGTGTTTTCTGCTTGATATACATTAGAATTCAACATGGCATATTAGTAATACTTTTAGGTGTTGAAAAGTTTCATGTTTTCATTTAATTAATGCATGAGTAAAGCCTGAGGCCCAAGGCAGTATAAATTTTACATGGGGCAGAAGGATACAAATCAAGGATAAAAGTAGATCTTAAGCAGGGCTTTCGAAATTACTCCACAGTGAACAGCCTATATACACTCCTGAGAAGTTGAATTACACACACCAGCATAGTAGCATATAACACCCCTTTCACCATTATTATTGCTGCATAGTCTACACAATACATGTAAATTGGTCAGAGCAGGATCCATGGCATGCACATCCATCTTGACAGCATCCCAAATGTGTTCAAAAGGATTGAAGTCACATGTCTTAAGGGGCAAAGTTAGCAACTTCAAGTCCGTGGAGTGTTCATCCAAACATTTGGTCGGTCACAGGTCGGGTGTAGGGGTCAGATGCATTGTTTCGCTGTAGATGCAGGTCATCTCAAGGGTGCTGCAGGTGCAGAAGTGGGTGCACATGATCTGCCAGCAGGTCCTTGCATCGTTTGCTGGTGAGGGACACTGGGGATCCATTTCTTCCCATGTAAACAGTCTCCACACAAGGATACCACCACCACCAACGAGATCTGTAACCTGCTGACATGAGGAATCCATTGCTTCATGTGCATGGTGATGCACTCATACTTTGCCATTGATGCATATCAACATGTACCAAGACTCATCCATCCAGGTGATGATGGCTCAATGAAGGTGCTTCTGCACCCACATTAATAGTTTTGCTTTGTGATGCTGCGGGGAGCAGAGGTAATCTTAGTGGGCCGGCAGCTTCTGTACATCATAGCAAGGAAATGGTTCTGGATGGTATGGCTGCTTACAAGTTGCCGTGGTCCAGCTTTGAATTTGTGTTATTAGATACAGGCAACAGTTCAGCAGATATCAGTTGAGCTAGTGGACTGTGATGTACAACATTGATACGTTGTACGTCATGGCGGTTGTCCCTGGTAGCAATGGTTTTACTTGAATCCATTAACTCAGTGTACACTGTTGACATGGTGGCCTGCAGCTTATTATATGCCTTAAACACTGCAGAAAATTATGTTGAAAACTACTTAGCCATTTGTCACAATTAAGACACTGATTTATTTAGGCCCCAATTAAGAAGTTTAATGAAATGATGGGTTACTGTGGTCCTGTTTCCCTAGATACACAAGGCAGTGCTGGAAATAATACATGCTAGTGTTGACTCTGTGTGTGTGTGTGCGTGCGCGCGTGCGTTTGTTTTAAATAAAACCTGCATGCTACGACCCTTAAATCATTAATTTACCAGCATTCAGACATTCTGTCCAAAACCAAAATATATTGGGAACAATTGTTTAGCTATGAAATACAGTAGATTTTCGATGATTAATTCCAGTTATTTACATTTGGCGCATTTCTCTTCAGTACATTCGCCAAACATTTTCTGCATCACTCGGTTTTGAATGATATGTGAATTCAAAACAATGTGAAAAAATCTATAACTGGTGCTATCGATAGTATTGTTTACAGTCCGCAACAGTTTTTCTTCTTCATATGTCTTTACAGCATTCATAGGTTGGCGATGAGAAACCATTTATAAACCTTATTCTTTTGTGTTTACTGCATTCTTAGGTTGGTGGCAATGAGAAACGAATTTAATCTCCAACACTGTATCTAACGTTCTATGGCCTTGTTTGTTATTGTAAGCGGGATTTGGAATGAGGTCAGAACTTTGACAGTACATTATTTAACAAGTATGATTGTTATCAGAAACTATTGGCTGCATGTTTGATTAGAATTGTAAAGGTTTGACAAAGACAAGTAATGATGGGCAAAAATTGTTGCAAATAAATCAGTTGTAATTTTTGCCAAGGAATGTATGTAATATTTTTATACTAATTAATTTTATCGTAATTTAGTTTTTGATTGCATTTTAATCAAGCACCCTTAGGCTAATTTCTTTAAATTATATTTGACAAATTTTAAATAAACATATAATTTTGATTTGAAAAAATGATTCAAACAGAATTTGACAGAATATATTGGTGCCATGAAACTTAGGCTCAATGTAATTTTTTGTTTTTAATTGGCTCTGCTTGATATTATTCTTCTAAAGCTTGGCTTGAGGCTCAAAAATTGAGGCTCGCCCATCTCTAGTATATTGATAAACAGACTTCTTCGAAATCAAATTGCACCACGTAAGGCTATCTGTGAGTTCCTTTGTTGCCAATCAATTTCAAAAGCATTGCTATTGGACACGGCCTACATATTTCCAAGCCAAAATTCAATTCTTGGTAGTCTCTTGTGAAAAAATCTGACAATATTTCAACAAAATATTAATTTACATTAATAAACAGACACCTTTTGAATTAAATGATGCCACAAAACCATACCTGCAACCTCTTTTGTAGCCAAAAAATTAAAGTGTAACATTGAACACTGTGCACTATGTGCCATATTTACTTCGTTATTTGTTATTTATTACTACTCCATACAAACACTACTTTACGAAACCCAGGTTACTGAAATTGTTTCAACTTGTGCACCCATTTAAAGGTCTGACATAGAGTGTAGGGGTGAGGAGGCAAGAATGTACCTGGCTCTCGTCAAGTGATGGACTGGCAGAGCAGTAGAGGCCACAATGGGAGGAAGGCATGCCGTTATTTCACAGTCCAGAGTTGTTTGTGAGAGCCAGTTTGTAGCCTCATGATGTCTCCAAAAAATTTAAGCGTAATAAGTCATCAACAGAGTAATCAAAGCCCAAAAGTAATCCAAATCATATTAACACAAGGAGAGTGAGCAGGCAAGGGAGAGATAGCACAATTGCAGGACAAACCCTGAGGGTAGTGGCATTGTGCGTAGAAACATTTGGCCACCTGTAGGGTGAAGGTTGGGCAGAATGAGTTAATGTGTATTGGCTAATGCTGACAGCAGTACCTGTTTGATCTTTTTGGCAGACATCCCTCAAATTTTTCACTAGTTCCCCAAAAACTAGTCATAGAAATACATTTGCTTTAAATGGGGTTCAATATTGAGCTGTTCGACTGTATGCAGTTCAGGGGAATAATTTCTAACCATTACACATCTACCTTTTAAAATATTGTTTCGTGAATTACTGTCTTATTTTCTAACAAACATTTAACAAACTGTCTCGTCAGGTGCTGCACCTTAGGCAGATTTGCAACCCAATTTTAGACTAATTTCGCTGTTGAACATCATTCATATCTCCATGTCTGAGGAATTGTTTTACCGGATCATGGCTACCTTTTAAATACTTACATTCCATTAATAAATGTTTTATTTCCTTTCATACAGGTTTTAAAAAAATCACTCGTCAATTACAAACTGAATAACCTGACATTGATAAAGAAGTTCAAATTTTTCGAGCTTAATAATATTTTGAACCACAAGTCGGTATTTGGCTTGAGCTTGATGTTTTAGTACTTGCAGACCTCTAGGCACTGTTTATTGTTTTTCTGTGTTAATTTGGTTTTCAAGTATTAAAATATAATTATGTAATATTTTTTAATATTGATGTTCAAAACTAATTTCTCATACATTTAAATTTTATATTCATTTCTGCAAATGGTTTTAATTTTTTTTTTTTTTTTTTTTTTTGTATCTTTGTGCCAATTATTTAATATGAACTTCAACCATGTTAAACTGCAGCAGCTCATGAAATTTTATTTGGTTATATACTTTTTTTCAGGCGACGGAACAGTTCTGCACTCTCTCGGGAAGAAGTGATTGAGAACTTGGCTGAAATGGTGACACTCAAGAACACAGGGAACCGTGCTGACCTGAAAGCACCGCAGCTGTCTGTCATGGTGGAGGTGATACGTGGAATTTGTTGCCTGGCGGTGTTGCCAGACTATTTCAAGTTTAAGAAGTACAACTTGCTTGAGCTCACTGCACCTGATAAGAGCGAGGGTGGTAGTGGAGACTCCAAGGAGGGTGATAACATGGTTATGACAGAATCCCAGAATGTAGGCTCCGATCAGGGTGATGGTATTGATTCCAAGAAGGGTGACGGTGTGTCCGTGATGGATGTCCAGAGTGTAGACCTCAAGGAGGAGAATGATGTTGACGTGAATGTGATGACCGACACTAAACAGGACTCCAAACATGAGCGTGACACTCCAGGAGTTTCTGAAGCTCTGTAGAATGACCCAAGTTAAAGTTCATTGCTGTTATTTTTTCTACGTTAGAAATATGAGTTATCATTTGAATGCATGCCCCAGTTATTGTTTTTCCAGGTTATTTAACCTGATACTTACGATAAGTTATTTTTAAAAAAATTTTGACATAGAAACAAGGAGTTTTGAAATAAAAATTTTTTGTATTTTCAAATACTCATGAAATAAAGCTTAATTTATGTTTGTTTTTGGTACCATTTATCATGGAGTGATGCATTTTCCTCATTCTTTTAGAAACTAGTGAAAATGATTGATGGTTATTTGATGCTGATCACACATTGTGACCAACAAATTTTTAGGGGTAACAAGCACTGTAAACTTAATAAAAAGTTCATGCATTCTGTATTCAAGCATCTTCTAGCCTCACAACCCTTTCAAATTACGACTGGAAATGGTATTGTGAGGGCATATGAAACTAAGTTCACAAATATTTTGTGAGCACTGTATTGCATGCAGCGTACGTATACGTTGAACACCACATCCCTACTTTGTCAAGCCACTGACTGCCTTCTGTTACTCCTGCCAAAGAATGTTTCCATGTATGATGTGCCTAATGCTTGTCTTGCCATAGTTATTTTCCTTGTCGATATTATGCTTATTACAAATTGGACTTGGTGCTGTTTTTTTCCAATTTATTTTGATTTCCATTTGTTGACAACACTATTACACTTTTAGACTCCAACTAGGTTAAATTTTTTGTTTTCTTTCGTGAACAATTGTTGACAACACGCACATATTTTATTTCAATTTTGTGAACGATTGACAATAATGCATTCCATATATTTTTTTTAAATTTTGTACAGGCTTTACATTTCAGGGAAATGAGTGGAAAGCGAGTCAGCTTGTTAAAAAGTATAAAATCCTCCCATTAAGTTGCAAGAAATAAGACAAAACTAAATATTTTATAAAGTTATAAACAAACTGCCAATCTCAGTTTTAATAGTGATTGTATTTGGGGTCCTTTGAATATTTTTATGGCTGGGCTGTACCAGAAATTATTCTCATTGTGATACTGGAGGCAATGTTGATACATTTGACTTCTGATTCATCTTTATTCAGAGGACTGCCAAAAACTGTCCATACATGCGGGATTTCAGTAGATGAGAGTTCTGACATGCACATCAATAAACTACAACTTCTAACCTTATAAAACTTTATGTTGAGTATAGTAAGAGCTTTACATTATCTGTGAATAGTTTAGCTAATAAACACAATAAAAAGGGAATTTTAGAAAAAATATTATTGTAAATAATACATTAAAACCATTTTATCTAAACTCGTTTAAATAAAAATAATTACTTCTCAAAATACAGTATATAGACACCGAATGCAAGTCAAATTTTGAATGTCCCACGTGCACTCTTTGTCAGCTAAAAGTGCACTGAGAAGTTGTCAATTGGGCATTGTGTTCATGGTGGCTGCTGGAGGAGGGAAGGTGGCGGGGGGAGAATTACCCCTCCACGCCGTTACGTGTTGCAGAGTGCCAACACCTTGCGTGTGTGACAAATGTCTGTCTTTTAAAGAAATAAATAAAAATTTACTGCAAAGAAAACTTTTGATTTTGAGACAAAAATTAATAAATAAGGTGATTAATTATTAGACAGTGAAGAAATCAATTATCAATCAAAACCATGTCCTTTGATTTTCTCTATCGTAGGTTACCTACCCATTAAACTGCAAAAAAATGTTGAATAGGTCCTTACATTTTATCAGTTTATTCAATAGACACACATCTATTAATATAAATCTTCTGATTTCCCCGCAGAAATTACTGAAAATCAATCTTATACTTATAATACAAGTCGCTCGATGTTCAAACAATTTTTGGTAACAAGGGGAGTTCAAGTATATGCTTCTGGGCATATAATTTTATTCGCAAAGATACTG
Organism: Dryococelus australis; assembly: GCA_029891345.1. Lineage (NCBI taxonomy): Eukaryota > Metazoa > Arthropoda > Insecta > Phasmatodea > Phasmatidae > Dryococelus > Dryococelus australis. The sequence continues at coordinate 267,029,193 of CM056993.1, forward strand.
CCCTTGAGTTAAATAAATATTAAATTTTAAAATCATGTTAATTTTATGCCAGATACAATAAATCACCAACCGTACGGGGAAAAAAACCTTTTGTCACAAAATAAAACATTTTTTTTTCAAATAATAATTCCTCGTTAAAATGTTTTGCATAACATTTTCAGGTGAAACGATTTGCTTTGAAATACAAGTGATGTTAGCTGCAACTATTTTGAGCAACGCATAATCTTGATAAAATTACGTTCACGAGGCACACTTTATTTGCTCTGCTGCTGGTAGGAGGCGTGTGAAGGCAAGGCATGTAAAACAGGTGTGGTAGAGGAGGGTTGTGCGCTTTATCTTTTGTTCAGCAAATTTCCTTTTTGGTGGCAAGGCTTGTGAGGGGAGGGAGGAAGGGGTGTGGCTGAGAGAGACAGAAAGAAGGGGGAGACAGAGAGAGGATGTTATGTCGCTACGCTCGTTGCTATGGGTAACCACTTCCCCTCTCGTCAGGGGAAGTAGCAATCTAGTCTTGCATCACGTCGCACAGCGTCGATAGACGTGTTGACAGGACAAAACACTGGACAGCATGCCGCAGAGCAGTTATATGTCGTGCGCCACCGTTTATTTCACATCCAGTTACTAGATGTTTGCACATAAACAACCAGCTTAAAAACAATAGTTGGGGGAAATATTAGTTGAAGAGACCCGAAATATACTCCGATAGATGCACCATGCGATAAATAATACAAGAGGTTTATAGTGTTTTTGCCAGGATCACAAAAAATTGTTGGTGGATGCTGTTTATTGATACATGCAATAACGATACATAGAGAGTCGACTGTATAGCTTTGCCCTACCAGACCACCACCTCACATTTTTAAATCATGTGCACTGGACTGGTTGGAACTGTAATGTAGGCCATCTGTCTTCTTACACCACGTGTTTCCCTCTGTGTTCACGAAACTTGTCCCCAAGACTTGGGAGCTGTCAATAATGCTGAATTAAAAAGAAAGGGTGGCATTTTCTTCCCTGTTCCTTTCCCCAGTGCACGGCATATTGTCTCCAGCCCTTAATACAAACAAATACCCTGGAAATGAAAAACAGAACGGTAGAGAACAATGAGTATTTATTAAATGTTCAATAAAACGTGACCCATGCTACCTCCTATCAAACCGTGGAGGAATGAAGGTATCTGCGGATCCAGGTGTAGGCGACCTGGTTCTAGACGAATACAAATTAATTAAAGTTAAACTGCTAAGTGAAAGGTGTCTAGAGGACACAAAGTGAAGTTGAATGTGTATGTTCGTGTTTGTTGGCCGTAGAAATGTTGTAAGTAGCCGCGGGGGCGTACTTGAAGTTTCCAAGATCTCCAGAGGTCGCAACACTGTGTCAGTGCTGGATGTCATGAGAGAGGATGCAGCAGAATGACTCATGAAGCCGGCAGCATCCAGGCTTATATAGGGGAAGCTTGTAGGCTGCCGCTGCAGGGAGGGTGTGACGTCCCTTTGCCCTGGCTGGCATGGGAAAACTATGGTCAGCATCTCTGCTTCATGCCTCATCGACGCTCGGCCTTGCCCGAGGTCTGGGTCTTTGGTTGTTATACTGAGCAGGTGCACAGGATATTGCAAACAAAAGCACATACGAATATAAGCATACATATAAAGATTCCATCCTACGTAACAGCATTCTTTCTTGTAGGCGATCTTCACATACACCCTTTCAAAATGTATGAAAATATTTGTGTGCCTACACATCAAATCGTATTTAATGCTGAAGAGCATTAAAAAATTAACCTAGCCATTCCTTGCAGGAGTCCATCTTATATCGTAGGTCTAACAACTAGTATGTACACTGTGTATCATCGTTGGAATGTTCACTTTTGTAAGTGCTGAAAACACACTATTACACAACGGCATTCTTCATGTAAGCGATCTTCACATAAACACTTTCAAAACGTATGGTGACAATTATACTAATAAAAATTTAAAAAGCTAAAATGTCTGTTACGTCGAAGTCTCTGTCTTCAACTTAATCACTGTCACTGTGGTGAGCTTTTTTATGTGATTCACTTATGGTAGAAATTACTGTCACTGTGGTGAGCGTACATTCGTAATGCAGACTACTTAACACTTGAACCGTGAGTTGTAAAAGTCTATAAAAAGTTACTGACATACAACTTTTTATGGATGTAATAAAAGTTAATTAGCACATATTCGAGTGACTCACTATGGGTGCATTTACCTTGGTTCTTTATACATGATATTTTACTGAATACGTTTGAATTTAATTTAGCCTAAATGTCACTGTCTTTGGCTTGCGGCTACATTAAAATGTGGTGCACGTGACCAGTCTATAACGTGTCCTTTTGCCACGTGCATGTAGTAGCGGTTTACTGCTACTATATTGTCAATGTTCGTGCACTTACTGGCGGTCTGGTCTTCGGTCTCACCTTCAACGGGCCTCCCCCTTGGACGAAGGGCAGCGCGCAGAGGGTACGGCCACATGTACCTGACTGTGGGTCTCCATGGCGATTCCTGGTACCGGCCAGGTGTATGGGCGGCCTTGGCGGTATGGGGGGCATCAGGCATCGTGGCGCAGCCGGGGGCGTCGTGGCATCTGCCACAACAAATTGGGAGGGCACTCGTTCAAGGGACGTTGAGGCAGTGTGAGGGATAAGCCCTCCACCCCAATTGCACGGGTTCCGTAGGGCAGGATGTTTCTCGGACGGGGCAGTGTGAGGGAGAAAGATCTCGACCCTGACTGTGGGCAGCACAGCTTGTCATGGTACCAGGTCATGGGCGCCATCTAAGATCTCGGTGACCAGGTCCTGGGATGAGGCAGTGGAAGGGAGATTCACCTCAACCTCCGCTGCAGGTGATGTGCCTGTTGAGGGGTAGTGGGTGGCATCGACGTTCTTTATAAAAGCGGCCTCTCGCATAGCAAGATGGCGGGTCGGAGCATTTCCAATGTGGCAGTTCGACGTCCGGGTCTGCTTGTATTCCTGCGTCACAGGACTTGGGGACGGAGCACATCTGTTGCAGGTCGACGCCCTGGGTGGAAGAGTTTCCTGTGTGACAGGCGATTGGGACGGAGCACTCTTGTCCGAGTTCAACGTCCTGAGTGCTAGGAGTTCCTGCGTGGCAGGTTCTTGAGGCGGAGCACTTCCGGCGTGGCAGCTCAACGTCTTGGTAGGCGGGTTGTTCCTGGGACGGAGCAGTCGTGTCCGAGCTTGACGTCCAAGCTGGCTGGTCTTCCTGTGTGGCAGGTGGTTGGGGTGGAGCATTCTCATCGGATCTCGACATCCCGAGTTCCGGCATCTTGTACTTCTTTGTCGGAGCCAGATGTCGACTTAGTTGAAGTTGGAATAACCTTGACTTCTGGCTGTGCAATTGTACTAGATGGGGTTATTCCAACCCTTCTCACCGAAGGTTCTTCCGATTGCTCGCTAATGCGGCTTGATCGGCGGGCGGCGGGGTGTTTGATGGAGTTCTCTGTCATGTGGACTCCACCAGGATAATTCGGAGCAGCTAGATTTTGTTTTGGTTGCGATCTTCTCAGCATTGCTGCGTGGCGTCAAGGGCATTGATCTGACGGAGAACGCACCTTGGCGTTGATCTACATCAGGCTTCTTTGGGGCAACGTAACTAGGAGCCTTGTCAATAATGATGGGCATTGGCCTGGGTCTCGAGGGGCTGGGCTCTGTATCAGGTGCTACCCTTTTAAGGGGGGAGGGGGGTTCGTCTTCATCACCTGATTGGCTTGGTGTGTCTCCTTCGGCTTCGTCATCCAAGTGTCGTTATGTCCTCTGGGTATGGCGTATCTGGCCTCAGGTGGCCTTCCAGATCCGTCTGCGTATATCTATGGCCCAGTAGACATTGTCTTGCTTGCCTACGATGCTGTACGGTCCTTCCCATTTGTCAGCAAGGCCAGCACTGAATTGGTTGCTGGCTTTGCTGAGAGGGTGACTTCGCAGAAGGACGGCTTCCCCTAAGTTAAACTCTCTTAACCCTGTTTTCGGTTGGGGGTATTTCTTATAAATGTAGGCAGCCTGGCCTTTCTGGGTGTGCGTGGTGCGGGCCAGGACTGCCAGCCGGATGTCCTCAGGTTGAGGCATAATAGTGGGCTCGTTTTCCCACTGCCACTCGCCTGGCCGGCGTAATGTCTGTCCCAGGAGTAGAACGCTTGGACTGGTGCCGACGGCCTTGTTGGTACAGCGTCGAAGGGCAAACAGTATGGTAGGGATGTGCTTATCCCAATGCTTGTGATCATTTCCCACACTGATACGGAGGCACTTCTTTATCTCCTGGTTCCTCCATTCAGTGGGGTTGACTTGGGGATGGTAGGAAGGGGTAGTCCAGCTCTACTCCCCACTCTTGACAGGTGGTTTCCCATTGACTACTCGTAAACTGTGTGTCATTGTCTGTCAGTATGGTTTTCGGATAACCCCATCGTGCGAAAATCTCCGTCTCCATTTTCCGCACGATTGGGGTGGTTTCTTGGCTGGGTAGAGGAAATGCCTCTACTCATCTTGAAAATTGATCTGTAATCACGAGTAAGTAGCGGTTTCGTTTCGTGCTACATGGATATGGGCCCATCAGATCGGCGTCGATGTGGGTCCAGGCCGTCTTGGGTCTCCGTGTTTTTGCAGTGCGAGGAGAAACTGTGTAGACCTTGCCGCGACTGTACGTGATGCAGTTGCTGACGTACTGCCGAATATCACAGCTTATCCCGTCCCAATTACAATGGGTTTTAATATCCCCCTAGTATCTGGGTGATCAGCTTGGGGATGGTTATGATGGTGCTGGCACATATTAGCACATAGTTGCAGTGGAACCAAGGTCTTCCACTGCGTATTGGGCTGTCCGCTACTCGTCCACACGACGTCATCCCGTAGTGCAAACAGCTGGGGCTTAGCGTAGTAGGCATCAGATGTCGGGGTCCTCCTGCTGGCTCAAGGTTATTTGTTGGCGGGTTATTTGAAATTGAAGTCGGATTTGCTCTTCTGGACTTCTTTCGTCCTGAGGGGGTTGAGACATTTTCTCTTCTTCCTCAGTTTTCTCCTCCAACGTTTGAAAAAGAGACCAGGCGTCTGGCACATCATTCATCTTACCTGGGCAATGTTGGACCTCGAAGTCAGTAAGGAACACGTCCCATCATCCGAGCTTGGCCTTCAAATTCCGGGACTCGTGTAGCCATTGTAGGGCTTTAGTCGGTTTGTAGAATGAAGCATTGCCCTGCGAGATAATGCCTGTATTATTTCACGGCCCAGATAATGGTCACACTTCTGCTCATTGATGTGGTAGCGCTGCTCAGTCTCATTTAAACGAGTGGATGCATACACTATCACATGGGGTTATCCTCCTACGTCTTCCTGGTATAATACTGCGCCCAGGACATTCTGACACGAGTCTGTTTTTAGTATTAAGGGCTTGTCTCCTTGTGGTCGATGGAGTTGGTGGATATTCTTGAAGCTGTTCTTCAAGTCGGAAATTGCTTCTTGTTGTTCCGGGCCCCATCGCCAACGGGTGTCTTTCTCGAGGAGTGGATGTAGCGGTGCCATATATTATGCAATATTTGGAATGAAGTCTCATAGCCAATTACATAGACCATTGTAGTTGTCACGTATTTGAAGGTTCTTCCACTACTATTGCTCATATTGAACTGTGTTGTGGGAAGTTTCCTTTGAGTGACATGACGTGTCCCAGATAATCTATTGATGACTTGCCGAAGAAGCATTTTGACAGCTTGCAAGTCATTCTGTGTAATTCCAATCTTTCCAATACTTGTTGCAGATGGCCTAGATGTTCCTCCCAGCTATTAGAAAACATTATTACATTGTCGAGATAGGCGAAACAGATCTCGCCGATGTAACCTGTTAATACTTCCGCAGACATTAACTGTTGGAATGTTGAGGGGGCGTTTTTCAAGCCAAAGGGCATGACTCGAAATTGAAGGGTTTCGCCCTTGGGTGTTGTAAAGGCAGTATATTTGCGACTGTCCGGGTGGACCACAATCTGCCAGTATCCAGACTCCATGTTGAGAGTACTGAATATTTTGGCCTTTCCAATACATCTTAAAAGTATGAGACAAATCTATAGCTGGGGGAGCGATCGGGTGGGCCACTTCATTGTGCGATTTGTAATTTATGCAAAATCACAATTTCCCATCTTTCTTAGGTACAAGGACCACGTGTGAGTTATATGGGGAATTTGATGACTCCGCAATCCCCTGGGACTGTTGTAGACTGGTACGTCAGTTGTAGGCCATATTTAATGTAATATGAAACGTGTTTGTCGTAGCAGTCTTCCTTGTCCGACTGCTCAGTTGTGTTCATCTAGTATGGCTTTTAGTTGGTAGAACTCTGGTTAATTCTTATTGGGTCGATGGGCATTGGTGGAATGTCATCTGGGTTTTGATCCCAGTTTACAGTGATCCGGTTGGTTTCTCCCAGATAGGCTCTTTGTTGTCCATGATCTAGAATGCATTAATGGCGGATGAGCTACGGGCACCCTAGCATTACAGGTTTGGACATGGTTGGTGATACAATAAATTATGTTGGTGTAGCAATACTTTGAATTTTTATATCAGGGTAATTCGGTTGGTTACATCCAGGGTGGAGTCGGGTTGCACCATTCTTACTATTTTGGTTTGTAGTCTTAATTCGGAGAGCTGGTTCGGTGTTAACAAATTTCCAGTGGTGCTCAGTCAAGTAAGGCTAATACCCAGTTGTTATTTACCTCCACCTCTATGTGTAGGGCTACGGGAACTGGTACTTCTTCACTTAATCCCTGGAGGATGGGCCCTTGTAATCCCGTGGTGGTGGCCTGTTTCGTACCCCGTTGTTGGTGTTTCCCGGCTTGGTTCCAGATGGTTTTCCAGCTCGTTGTGTAGGGATATTTGACGGCGTTGTGTCAACTGTTTGGTGGAACGGCAGCTACTTCCAGTTTCTGGGGGCAGTCCTTGTTCCAGTGGTTCTCCGGACAGAACCAACATTTGGGTACAAATGCCATGCGATGGGTTGAGGTTGGTACGCCTTAAAGAGATGCAACCGGTGATGTTCGTGCCTCAGAGACCTTGACTGAAACTGGTTTTTCGAGACTAGCCTGTGCTGTTTTGCTCAGCCTCTTGGGCTCGATCAACTAATTCGTCCAAGGTGTTGGTTCTAGCTGTCAGAAATACATTCCTATGATTCGGCAGTAATATTCGACTGATGGAACTAACTGCAGTAGTTTTGTCTACTCCAGAGAACACACATCAAAACATTTGTTCCTTCCATTGTATGAATATTTCTGCTTCTTTGTCGAGCACCTGGGGTCTGTCTATAAAACTGCATAGTTAATCTAGCAAATACCTCCTCGCCAGTGAATTCCACCGCTATCCGATTACTGAACTGCTTCCAGTCATTAAAAATTCTCCGTATCTTTCTCACCATGTGAGGGAAAGGCCCTTCAAATGTAATTTGGCCCTCTCGACCAATTGTTTCAGTGGCGGTGGCAGGTCTGTTTCTTTGAATTCTTTTTCACATTCCGGCGTGAATGCTACTGGGTCTTCATGTGGGCGACCTGCAAAGTCAGTAATCTGTCGTCGTCTCTACTGGTTTCTGGATGGCCAGGTGTCGTACCGGGTTGTATATATATCCAGGATGGCTTGTATCTGCGGGAGTGAGAGATGTGCTTTCTTCGGCATCTCTCTCACTAGTAGGCCATCCCGGGCATAGAGACGCGTTTGTCTGGTCACTCTATACATAGGTGGTGATAGGACTCGCAGCACGTCGTGCAGCGGATGCAGTTTATGCCTCAGCCGGGATACGTAATCTCATTGCAGAAACTCGTGGGTTGTTGACGGCAAGCTATACAGCGGTACTCTAGTAAGTCTGTCTGTCTGTGTCCCGGCCTCTTCAGGCCAGCCTATCCAGGCATAATGATAGTGTTTTGTGCAGTAGGTGCATTCTATTCTTAGTGTGCCATGGCCTGGGCTGTCGGCATGGCTACACTATGTAGCATGAGTCGTGCTTGTTATTGAGATTTTCGCCAGTGGGGGCATTGATGTCAGTGTCTGACATGGTAGCTGTTAAATGGGCCACGGGGTGTTTTGGGGACTCTCTGAAGTCCGCTTGACTGATCGTTTAGACCCTTAGTTCTTGGGGTATGGTTGGCCTGGTTCATGCCGTTTACTGCGCACAGCTATACGTGTAATGCCATACGTTGGACGCCAGAAAATCTCTTGATATGTGCCCGATTAGACTGACTTGGCACAATGGTCGAGGATTTTGTCCGCTAGACCAAAAGCAGAGTAGTTTGATTTAGATAGTAGACGAGGGGTGTTGGTTAGTACTTACTCACTCCTTTTGCTTGGACATTGTTGACGGGGTAGGTTTTACCTAGACACTGTGAATTTAGTCTAGGCCGGACTGGAGATTCCACAGGTGTGCTTCCTTAGTCCAAAAATTGAGTTGTCCCAACCGAGTCGCACTTCTGTTCCAGCCAGAAACCCTTTTACCACAGGGTGACACGTAGGATGTATGCAGATACAAGGTGGGAAGTCAATTACCAGAACCGGAGCAGGCGCGACTGCCTGGCGTGTTAAAGTTTGGTGGCATAGTCCTGTTCCACCTGCCTCTCCTACATAGGACGTGGTAGTGCGATCCATGGTTTGAGATCAGAGTGAGCCAGGAATTGTTCCCTACATTTTCTACCACTCCTCTTCTCGCGAGGCATAGGGCAAACAGTTTGACAGTCTACGTGATGCACTTAGACAGGAAGGTTCGACAGTGTAACCCAATAGTGACCTGCCGGTACAAGCTCGATAAGTTCCCACTGATCCCCCACAGTATGCAGGATGATCAAGGACGTGGAGCCATGGGGGCTGCCAAATGTCTACTGGTTGTGCGTTCGTACTAGGTTGAATGGCAAAACTTCAGGCTACGGTCACTGCGCACTGACTTAGTGCGAGTGGTGAGAAATAACACGAGTCTGTCGCCCCTCCCTATGCGAAGGTGTTTATCCCCCACGAGCACTGACTTAGTGCTAATGTGTGACTGGGAAGAAACAGGTAGCAATCTAATATGTACTTCTTCTGACGTGCAGGCACCTGAAACGGTTCCACAGTCAGGCTAACTCGGTTTAAATAAATTTCCCAGTTCCTGTCTGCGGTGCACGGCATACTGTCTCCAGCCGTTAACACAAACAAATACTTGAAGTGAAAAACAGAAAGATGGAGAACAACAATGACTATTGAATGTTCAATAAACACGTGACCCGTGCTACCTACCAAACCATGGAGGAATGAAGGTTCCCACAGATTCAGGTGTAGGAGACCTGGTTCCAAATTAAAAAGGGGAATACTGGTTCTAGACTAATACAAATTAATTAAAGTGAAACTGCCAAGTAAAAGATGTCTAGAGGAGACAAAATGAAGTTGAATGTGTATGTTCTTGTTTGTTGTTCGTCGAGACGTAGTAAGTAGCCATGGAGGCATACTTAAAAAGTTTCCAAAATCTCCGGAGGTCGCAGCACTAAGTCGGTGCTGGATGTCACGAGAGAGGATGTGTAAGAATGACTCCCGAGGGGTGCTAATCAACATGGATGCGAGTGCTGATTCCTTCCGGGATGTAACTTTGTTGCCCTTCTGCAGTGTAATAATGTCTGGATGGTGTTTTGCCTGGCGGGTCGATGATTTACCCATATTGGGAGATCTAGCAAAGCGCCGGCTGAGAGAAGATGGAGGAGAATCAAACCCTACAGTGAGTTTGACCTTATTGACCATAAAGACCATCAAGAAATGTGATGCCAGCTGTCACTAATACAATAAAATAAATGGAGGTGGTTACATAACAAGATGGGGTGAACCAATTACTGCCCTGGGGGCCAATTAAATACACGTTTCTAAGGTGCAATGCAAATTTTGAACTTGTGTTGCACCTAAATGGTATTAAATATGAAAAAACAGAGGTGCAAAAAGTTGTGTACAGACACAAAAAGCAGAGAAATCTGCACCCAGGCAAATACCTCAGCAAGTGCAATTGCTCTCGTTGCGCATGTGCAATTGACACATTTAACTAACAAGCAACATGGCTATCATTTAGTGTCAAATAATACGCCTAGTTTAAATGTTGTGAGGGGCAAATTGTGTGTATTACTAAATTAGAGTGATTTCCACATCAAATTGAAGTGGGTAAAATGGAGAAAGGATGTTTTACAAGTGTTCGTCAGGCTTAACTTTTCACATAAGATAAAACACTTTTATTTCCATCAAAACAGTCCAAGAATAAATTTTTAGTGCTTAAAATTTTTGGCTTCATATTTTGGAGGGGTATTTGTTATGGAACACAAAAGAGTCTTGTTTCATTAACTGTCAAAGGGGTGCAGCTATGATTGGTGACAAAAATACTTATTCGTGTTGCATGTCGTGCTATATCGTTAGAAGTCTGTGAATTTATTTGCCATCATTCACCATGAAATACTACGAAAGTAACCTTTCTCGCAACATCATTTTAATGTTATCACAATGCTAAATATTCAGCTTGAGCACTGCACCGATTTAATTTGCTGAGAAAATATCAACTGTATGAAAATTCGTATTGAACTGATAAAAAACACCATTAAGAATAGCATGTTTTCTTAAATAATAATAATAACCACAACAAAAGTTCGGTTACATTTCGAATAATCACAAATCGTTAAATGCTTATAATATACAATATCATGTCTTCTTTAACGTAAATAACATCAAATACACAATCTCAAGCGCATCATTAAAATTTTAATTTCTTGTCTGCTAAAAATATTGTCCATGTATTAATCATCAATCGTCACACTTCATCAAGTAATGAAATGAGCGGCTCTCCATGTCCAAACATCGCAGTATAAACATAACACCCGCCAGTTGCCATTTAGGTTATAACAGCTACAAATATCAACAACTTTTCAGCGTGATAAAAACATTATTCACAGCCACTTAAAACCACAGTAGTGCACGTAAAATCCTTTGCAGTTTATGCATCCATGCGGCCATGAAGACCTTGTAACAAATTATTTCATTGGCCACTGTAGTTAGGGAAGTGGGAGTGAAAATGCGTAACCAAAAAAGCCCAACCTACGTGCGTTTGGTTTATTTAATTGCTCCCGTGTTTATGGGTGCAAGTGCAGCGGAGTTTTATTTGCATTGCATTTGTGCCTGTGCAAATGTTAGGTACTTACATTTAATCGACCCCCTGGGTAGTACCTAGTCAGCTTCCCCTGTGCTACCAGGGCGTCTATGGGGCTGGTCTGGTAGGTATATGCACGGGGACATAATCAGTTGAGATAGTCACTGCCCTACATGTGCGCACTGGGGGAATGATTATATTAAATACCTTTCCTGCCACGGTGCATATGTAGCACATGGAAGGGGTGTGTTATTGGTGGGGGCAACACTTGGGGTGTTTGAGATCTGGCCACAGCCAATAAGTCCCTAATAAAGAATCTAAAAATGAACTGCAGTCATCTGAGAGGGGTGATGGGGAGGTACTTCCTGGACCAGGTTGACTAATTTCACTATTGGCTGGCAGTGGAGTCGGGCAAGACATCTTAATTGGATGTTACGCCTACCACCTTTATTGTGCATTTGATTAATTAATAATATAATGAAATAAATTAACCATATATTTTAATTGGCTCGTAATTGTGAATAATGATTATGATGGTGTGCTCCTAACCTAGCAGCGGCGCTCAAACCCTCCTGGGTGTCGTATTGTTCACACACCGAGGTAATGGGCGTGACTAGAGACTGGCTAGATAAGAGCGTTTCTCGGGCAGCCTAAGGAGTTACCGTTCTTGTTCAGACTACAGCCTTCTTCAGGCTCCAGGAGGTTTGGCCCACTCGTGTCTGATCCTGAGAGGTTGCTCGATTCTAATGAGCCACAAATTACACTTTCTCTTATTAGAATAATGACTGGGGAGCAAAATAACTACCTCACAAGAATTTAAGCGTGCCACAATTTATTATGTCTTATGTGAAAACATGGGGATGTTTGGCTCTGTATAATAAATTCTAAAGAATGTAAAATCGTTACGTTATTGCAGATGAAGGTAAACCTGCATAATAAAATTAATCCAATTTTACTCCAAAATTTATAATCGGAATTAACAGCGAGTAGTGAGAGGTGATTGTGCAGAAGGGACAACGTATACAGCCTGCTACCATGAAGTACAGAGGATTTGACTCGGGTAGCGAGCATGCAGGGATAGGGACATCGTGATACCTTGGAGCTTCACCATGGGTTTTCTCCGTAGGCTGCGGGTTTGGAGCTTCCGGTCGGTGGTAGGAGAGCCTTCTTCAGACTACTGGAGAGGGAGTCTTTTGCAAACTGGAGAGCCCTCCGGCCTTTTTCAGGTCAGCGGGCCAATGTGACTAGCGAGTGTGGTGTTGCTTCTTCTTATATAGTGCAAGCTGTAGTTTGCCGGCTGCCTCAGGAGTGCGGGGATTGCTAACTTCATATTGCAGGGGTTATTTAAAACAAGGCAGTCGGCTGTGCCACATTTCATTGACTCCCTGTCTGGAGGCTGTTGACATATTTACCACCTCTCCACGAGGCTCGGGTAGTAGTGACATCAGCCGCAGGGATGTTGCTCTCTTACGACATCCCTGTTAACCATCTTCTTCCTCTCTGCAGTGTCGGTGGTTCAATGGGTAAAACAAGCTTCGACTTCGGGAGTGGCGACCGCATGTCTGCATATGGGTGGGCAGTACAATCTTCATTAAATATTCACGTTTCTGTAGTTGTCCGATGCACAGATCAACCCTGTAGCCACAAGATTAGTTGCCTGCCGGCGTGAGACTTGCCCCTAATTGCTTTCATCGCTCGATGATGGGGCGAAGTCGTAGAGTAGAGGGCGCATGTTCGTTGATCAGTAGTGTGGCATGCGTCAAAGTCAAGTTTTTTAATAACCATTTTGCCTACCTACCCCGTTAGATTATATACAGGTCACCTTCACCTGTCTAAGCGTAGCCAGCTTCCATTAAACTCTTGTTGAAGGAGACAGTACAAACCAGTGTATATTTCCATACAGAAATTAAACACGCATTATCCCACTTAGAATATTATTCTGGTAGTATTAGAACCTTACCCAGTACGCATAAGATTCGTTGAGAGACAGCAGGAGACCAGGAATATTTTCTAACCAGTTTGCCGAAGCTGCGAGTTTCCCTTTAGGAAACTCGTACGTCAGATACACATACACCTTGGACAGCCACCATTTCCATGCACTCCAGTGTATAGAATGGTAGAGCCCCAACACTAGGAACTCATCCTCTTGGGGCTGGACAGTCCGTCTGTGTTGTATTCCATCCACTACGCTTCTGGTACCGGAGGGAGTATTTTCCTGGGTCTGGAGACCCAATCCTTTGGGGAACTCTCCCACATATAGTGGTCATTGATCAGTGTGAAACCTGACTCTCGGTATCCACTGCACTCTGATGCCGGATGCTGGGATAAGGGGCAGCCTTGGTCCTGCTATTGCGATGTGTGGAAGTACAACTACTCCACCTCAATGGAAATGGTATTAGAGAGTCTATTCCTCATGCCTTACTCCCTTCGGAATGGTAATCGTAAGAGGGTTAAAAAGGTTGTTACTATCTCTAAATTCCAACAAGAGCTTTGTCCCAACCCAACAGTTCTTTACAACCTAAGTTCCCAGAAAGAGCTCAAGTACTCTGACATCTAGAGAGACCAGTCACTCCAGCCTTCTTACAAGCTTTGCTCAAGCCACCCACAAAGACAGATGGAGAGATCCACTCCATCATCCAGGCCTTTCCCAAGAGTGAGAAAATCCCATTCGGCAACACCAATCCCGGGATCCGAGACACCAACTCACTGAAACCTTTAGCTCCAACATCGACCTACCCACCAGATTCCGGTGCTCGACAGAACACATCTCCGCCAGAACTGCAGCAGTTCCAGCAACCTCCCCAGGCCATTAGTCGCTAATTAGAGTTCAAACTCACTGCTTTGCCAATAGGACGCCATGCGTCAGTAACTTCTTTCGTGAATCTGGTCTTAAATATTCTATACTAGTATGATTGCATCATGCAGCCTTGAAAATACAAAAGTAGTAAACAGTACATATTGTGACTCATAAGCATAAAATAACCTCCAAATCACCAATCAAACAAAAGCGTCAGAGATATATAAATGGGTTCTTTAAGGATTAGGAGAAATTTTCTAATTTCAAAAATACCCAAACAGTCTACAGTCGACTCTCGATGTTTAGTTATCGCATGTAACGATAAACCGCATACACCATCAATTTTTAGTGGTCCAGGTGAAATTCCTATGTATATTATGTTAACATAAACAGATTGTATTGTTTATTGCATGGTGCATCGATCGAAGTATATTACGGGTCCCTTCACCTAATATTTCCCACAACTATTGTTTCTAAGCTGGTTGTTTATGAAATGTCTAGTAACCAGATGTGGAAAACGTAATACACCGCCCTTTATCACTGCTCTGCGGCACACTGTCTGCCTTCCCAACACGTCTGTGTGACACAGCGGCGAGTGAGACTGGCTTGCTACTTCCCCTTACACACCAATGAGAGGGGAAGTGGTTACCCATAGCAACAAGTGTGGTGACCTAGCACTCTCTCCCCCCACCACGTACCTTCCTTCCTCCCCTCACATGCCATACATGCCACCTGAGAAATCATCTAGCAAAAGATAAAGCACGTCCTCTCTCTTTTGGCCACACCCGCTTCGCTTGCCTTTTCAAGCTGACCTTTAGCAAATGTGTGCCTCGCAAATGTAATTTTATCAAGATTATGAAATACCGTATTCACCCGAATATAAGACTATATTACACCTTAATGAACGCATGTGATGAGTAACTTTAAGTAAACACTTCAATGCATAGCGCTGTGAAAGTTTATTTGGTCACAATAAAATCAAGTAACTTTGTGAAATGTTGACATATACTGCTCATCATGTTATCTATGGCAGGCCAGCTGAACTCGTACAGCCAAATATTTGGCGTGAAACGTTTTGTTTTTTTGTTTACAAAAATGCGTAGTTATGTTTAGGCAAAACTTCTCCTTTCTTCATAAGCGAAATTGAAAATAAAAGAGCTGTGCCGTTATTAAGGTATATTATTATTATTAAATTTAATTATGTTTTTCTCATCTTGTCTTGTAGCTAAGTGTGTTGTTACCTCAATGTGTTGTAAATTATAATTGTTTAAAATGTCTAAAAATGCAGTAAGAGCAAGACAGCGGGCAGAAGAATTTTGTAGTGACAGGTCTTTATGCTTAAGACAAATCTACATTAATGTGTAAACACTGTAACTTTAAAGTTTCTATATAAGCAACGTGATACTGACTTAAAACATGTTCTGGATAAACAAAAGTTTGTCACTGTTTTAACAGTGCAAAATGGAAAAAAAGCTGATATTGAACACATGGCCTGTCAGTAAGTATTTGTGGTAAAATTACATTTTTCCCCTCAACAAAGGGCAAATATAGGGGGTCACCTTATGTTCGGGTGAATACGGTAGTCATCACTTGTATTTCAGAGATGGTTTCGCTTGAAAATGTTAAGCAAAATATTTTAACGAGGAATTAAGATTTGCAAAGACGTTTCTTTTGTGAATACAGTTGAATCTCGTTAGTAAAAGTTTAGTTATAGCAAAGAACTCGTTATTGCGTAGCGATTTTTTAGTCCCTTGAACCTGTGGTATACAATTCCAAGGTGCAAAAGCTGTTTAAAACAAAGTATGGGTAATACATATAACAAAGTATTTTTTATGCCTCAAAGTCTGTATGTTTAAAGAAACACATTGACCAACTTCGGTTCTCGTAACAGTTCAGTACAATTATCCTCCACATATATTACAATAAGTTTCTGGTATTGCCAATTCTTCACTCTTCAGGGAAGTAATTTAAATAACGATGTTCATGACAATTTTATTTTTCCAGTAAAAAAAATATGCATTTGGGTACATGAACTTCGGATCCCCCCCCACCCCGGGAATAAACTTTTACTGCAGTAACAACAGTTTTTCTTGATCTCTCAGATAGTTCAATACAATAGCTTGACAGTGTCAAAATGAATTTAGTGTTCATCATAGATACGATAGAGCGCTGCACAGAGTTACATGTTAGAACTGTTGTGTGCAAGATTGATCACAACTGCACGTGCCAGGTTACAATGTGACCAACTTGTGACTCTGATATTGATAGTATATGGCTCTTTTGTGGCGGTACTCTTATTGCATACATGGATAAAAACATCTGATGAAGTTAACCTGTGGAAACAATCCTATTTGTACATAGAAAACATTTACAGTTGAGTCCCGTTATAGCAAGATGTCATGGTTCGAGGTTCAACCCTTCTATAAGTGTCCTTGCTGTCCCCGAATTAGACCGATTTTGATCTCCAGTAGGGCATACTACTTTAAATTCGTCCTAAAATTGCTTTTAAATTATGTTCAAACCACCATAAAGTAAAAATATCATGTTATATGAAAACTACTTGCGTGAAAATGATCGGAAAATCTGACCGCGCCACGTAAGTATAGCCGCTCTACCTTCATCAGTTGCCCGGCCTACGCAGCATTTCCCGCTATCACTCACCCGGCCGCTGAAGCACTGCCCTGCAAGCGATAACTCGCCCGTCACAGCTCCACACGACCGCCTCAAACCAAACACCCGTATTGACTGGCATAAATCTCGCACCTATTTTACAGGATTTTAGCGCAAAAAATTAGGGTGTGTGAATTATACAAGGAATCGCCAAGACACGTGCATGTAAATAGTAAAATGGGGTCTACTGTAGGTAATCCCTCACCAACTGCGGGGGATAAGTTTTTTAAAAACAGAGCACTTCATTTATTGATAATAGATATGAAGATACATATTCAAAATTTAGTCACTTGTGTGCTGGGGCTAGCAGCGAAAACATTGCAGTGTGCACGTAGCTGGGCAAGTGCCTAGATCCTTTGCAGCATGGCCGGGCTCGGCTGCTTGCCACTGTCGCTCGGCCCTAGATCCTCCTTGGGCAGGCCAGCTGGCTGGCTGTCTGTCGGTCGGTCGGTAGCTACACTGTCATCGTTATAGGTCCGGTTCACTTTGTAACAGCGGCCCAGTATTGGGAAAACATGACATGAACGTTAAACTCAGAAACAACAAATTTTCAGCCCGTTTCTCTATTGCCGTGTTCCTCTGCATACGCAATTATCTGAAGTTTAAATGCAGCAGTTTAACTGGAATATTTACCCATCATGCATTCATACTAAACAAAAATTAATATAAATGTAGACTATTCCCTTTGCATTTCAAAAAAACACCCGCACACAAATAAACTTTGTGACTGACTGTGTTTACATGTTTGGAGCGCGGGTGCGGCAGCCAGAAATCAATAAGAGGATCAGCGACCTTGAAGTGTCAGCAACCTGGCGCAGTTGAAGAAAGCGCATGCCACAGGCCCATTAGCATTACATGCCTCGTTCAGAGAAATATGCAGAGTGAATTGTACCAATGCGAGAATTATACCAGTACATACAGTAGTCACTGGGAAATTATACATTTACCAGCCAAAATTAAAGAAAACAATATAAAAATGGATTAAAATTAAGTTCGTTATAGCACAGCGATAAAATGTAGTAGTAGTTGTGTGTGTATATTTAATTGGTATGCCACAGTATGGGGAAAAAAAACCGGTGAAAATCTGTTAATATGTAGCTGTATTCGATTCCAGCTATCGCTTGGACTGTTCTGTTTAAATGAAGTTAGTTTTCATTTAACAATAACTTTCGACCCACATATGCCAAGATGTTTGAAAGCAAACACAGTTGACAGTACAATGACCGTGAATGACTACAGAAAAGCAGAACTGGTTCAGGAAAACTGTGTCATGGTAGAAAGGGCGGGATTCTATTTATAGAACAATGCACTTGGGTAGAGCAGCACAAGGTACTTACAGAAACGAGGCGTGGGGTGAGGAGTGGAGTTACGGCACATAGATAACAAAAGCGCCTTTCACACGGTCACGAGTCCTGCCGCAAGCCTGCTTCACACAATCTCACCGTACATGTTTCAACTCATAAAATTACAATTTTTCATGGAATATTTTTGCAGGGTAAGGGAGTGGAGTTACAGAATACAGATAACAAGAGCGCGCTTCACATGGTCACAAATCCTGCCGCAAGCCTGCTTCACACGATCTCTCCGCAGAGTTTCAACTCGTAAAATTACAATTTTTCATAGAATATTTTTGCAATTTTTTGACGATTCCTCAAAAAAGACCTCGTTATATGCATGTCCTCACAGTTGCCGTGCTTCCTACTGCATGTGTTATGTAGACTTGAATTTTATGTGTATATAAAGTAATTATGCTTGCATTTCTGTTTTGTTTTTCAGGATTTGATCAATTGTATTCCATTGTCAAGTGCTTCTATAGTGCAAAACCAATTCAAACCAAAATATAAAATTTCTTAAAACAAAAACCTTAGTATGTAATAACAGCAGAAAATGTAAAATGTGCAAAAGTAAAAATCTTTTTGGGAATATTTTTTTGTTTTTTATGTAATGGATTTTATTGAAGACTTATGATATTTAATCATTCTTTTTGAGTAAACTTTTTCCTGAGTAAAGCTAAAATGAGTGACTTTTTTTATTGAAGCTAAATTTTATATATAATCTCCGAATTTTTAGATTTTTGGGCTGTACCAACATAAAAAAAAGTCTGCAACTTCCACTGAAGACACCTCATTATTACAAACCTTGTTATTACACAGTGGCCAGATCTTGGTCCCTTCAGGTTTGTATTAATGAGATTCCACTGTAAAGGTCTTATTTTTTCCCATAAGGTTGGTGTTTCAATGTATCTGGCATAAAATCAACATTATTTAAAAATATAATATTTATTTAACTCAAGGGGCAGCATATTTGCGAATAAAATTATATTCCCAGTGACCACCATATGTCACCAAAAATTGTTTGTACATTGAGCGACTTGTATAATAAGTAGGGGTGGGACGATACCATGTTTTCAATACAGTTTCCAACTCGATACTGTAGCAATATTCTGGCATTGCTACACCGCCTAAGGTCGTGCGGGGTATAGCTGGTGGCCGAGTGCAGTGGTGTCACAAACGTGCCCTACTAGTGCAATACATAGTGCCCAGACGGCACTATGTATTGAGGCGATATACTTGTGAGATTGCACGTCGAAGACGAAGGAAGCAGACCCTAGACCACAGAGGAGCTCTGAGGCCAACCAGTACTATGAGATTGGGTGAGCATAAATGCGTTTGCAGTAGGGGGCCATTCTGATACCGAGTCATCGTCCCTTTCCCCTTTTGTAATAATCACGGCAAGGTTAGGGCATAGTTGCGTATATTGTGAATCCTGTTTAACTACTGTTTCAGTATATTAACAACATAATTGTAATCACCGTGTTCTGTAACATAAATGTATTGTGTTCTATTACTTAGGAGTTTGCTGTAGTAAAGATATATTTTTATAAATGATCCTTCTTATTTAGCCACCATCTGGAGCACCCCCCTGTACACCCCTTACCACCCTTGCACTAATCTGTGTTTGATGTTGGATCGAGTATAGCGAGCTTGGATACCAGGGATATTTAGTGGCTGGAGGAAGGGAAGTGTTACAATACCCTCAATACTCTGAGTAAAAAATATCCAATAATGCAATCAAAATTTTTGTAAACTACATTTTCATTGTTCTCGACTAAATTTATGATAAAGTTTATAATTAAAGAAAAATCACGCAAGATAATACTACAGATGATGGAAACAAATTAAAAATTTATATAACTTAGCAGCAGACCTGCCAAGTGTAAAAAAATTATAAATATTTATATGATACTAAAAAAAGCACACCAGGCATGCCAATTTTTGAACTAAGAAAGCTTAATCAACTTTATTTAGAAAAGAAATATGCATTAAATTTTTTTCTGGATTAAGTCAGATAGAGGAAATGTGGGTTGTTTATCACAGATAAAAAATAATAGAAATTCTTCCGCTACCAGAAGCAAGATAAATTTATTATTCTGTTTGTTGGGTATTGGTCGTTTTTACAGATTGTATATGCACAAAACACGTACAATAAATATGAAAAAGGGTGTAAACACAAATGGCACATAGAAAGAAAAAAAAATAGTACTTGCATTCAGAATATCAAACATAAATTTTGACAGTTCTAGAAACGTAGTACCACAACTGCTCTGTCTATGAATAAAGCCATGAGTGTAAACAAATGCTATGATCAATGTAGGTTACCACTCCAACCTACCATGTTTCTGTTATGGCTAAGTCATACTGTTGGGTCTTCATTAATTTTATTGCCAGTGGATTGGATGGGGTTGAGAGAGACTTTAGTGTAACGTCTTCCATGAGAGAGTGTTTTTCTGCACCTCTTCTTACGAGATGGCAGATTTTGTTCACAAAATGATAACATATTTGGTAATTAGATATTTCGTATTTTGTATCTAGCAGATGTTATCAAAAATACAAAATACCAACAGCACCATGTTTTTCTTAAACACGTGTGCAAATGGGTAAATAAAATGACTTTTAAAATGAATAATCGTACATAAAATACACTACAATTATTTAAAAAGCAAGTAAGTCATGTACTTTGTATATATATCGCAAATAAAAGTTTTTTTAAAAAGTTATTGCATATTTTATTATTTATTAACGTATTCATAGTATTCCAATGATGATTGCAGAAATATCACTTTTTTTTTAAGTATTAAATTTAGATAAAAATATTTTGCACTATTAATGTAAAAGTATGTTGCCACGACTGCTAAACACACTGCTGTCAATAACGTCCGAAATCCAATTGATATCTACCAAATCACAAATTTACAAAATAACAAAATTTGTCAATTCAGACACTGCCTGTATCATCTTTCAATACATACTGTTTTAGTGGACAAGTAGAAAATTTGCTCATACAAAAGAAACATTCAAATTATTATATAACCTGTCAAATTTGAACCTCACTGAAAGAACACATGATAAATATGTAGTTTGTACAGTAATTTAACACATTCGGGATGTAAATATTTTGGAGAAGTTTGTTTTCTATACAATACACGTGTTATTTTTACACTGCAAAATGAGTTGAAATTGTGGTCTTTTTATACCATGTACATTTAAAATATTCTTATAACCGTAAAATAAAATGTTATTTACAATATACACTTTCAAAACACGTTATTTACAGTTCACACTAACTTACTGTTTGTAATTCCTATTTACAACTTCTGAATACATATTGTTCTATTGCAATTCTTACTACACGTTTCTCTGCCATTGATACAAAATAATTACCTGAATAATTAAATAAATACGACACATCACAGGCTTTCCGAAACTAGTAAACTGCCAAAAACAAAATACAACGGTGCCACTTTGTGACAATAGGAAAAATGGCGGACCAAGCATCCAAGCCATATACACGTGTCGATAAAAAACTATTGAATACAAGTACAGTAGAATCCCGCTGTAGCAAGCTTAGCAACTGCATGAACACAGGTATAATGAGGTCTATTTGAGGAACCGTCAAAAAATCGCAAAAGTATTCCATGAAAAATGGTAATTTTACAAGTTGAAACATATGGTAAGATCGTGTGAAGCAGGCTTGCGGCAGGACTCGTAACTGTGTGAAGCATGCTTTTGTTATCTGTCTGCCTTAACTCCACCCCCTCGCACCACCTCCACGTGCCGCTCTCATGTGTCACATTCTTCTGTCTTGCCTACTAACCACCCTCTTTAACAAAACCAGGCACTTTGTTCAATAAATAGAATCCCGCCCTTTCTACCCTGACCCAGTTTTCATGAACCAGTTCTGCTTTTCCATAGTCGTTCACGGTCATTGTGCTGTCAACTGTGTTTGGTTTCAAACAACTTGGCGTACGAACGTTATTATTAAATGAAAACTAATTCCATATACACACAACAGTTCAAGCAATAGCTGGAATCTAATACAGCTACATATTTATAGATTTCTGCCCGTTTTTTTTCCATACTGTGGCATACCAATTAAATAAAGGGACACAACTACTACTACATTTCATCGCTGTGCTATAATGAACATAATTTTAATCCATTTTGATAAAGTTTTCTTGAATTTTTGCTGGTTTTCAGTAAGTCTCGCATCATGCAGGTTTTGTTGGTTGAAAACGTATAATTTTCCAGTGACTACCATATTTACTAGCATAATTCTTGCGCTGGCACAATTCACGCACCCGAATTTTATGGTGCCCAATTAGAGGAAAAAATTTTCTTTCATATTTCACGCAGCATGTTTCTCTCAACGAAGCATTTAATGCTATAGGCTGTTCACGGTAAAGTGAGCACTTTTAAATCCTTAGTTACTTTTTATTTCAGCCTTTTTCCCCCCTCTAACCACCTTTTAAAATACATATTGCCATCTAAATACCAAGCACAGTGTGTAGATTCCACCTCACACGGGAGTCAATGTCTAGGGCTAAAATAAAATGTATTTATTAAACATTATTCCAAATGAAGGTGGTTTCACAAGTGCTCACTTCACCATGAACAGCCTATAACGGGCCTGCACCGCGCACTTTGT
This sequence comes from Dryococelus australis, assembly GCA_029891345.1. Taxonomy (NCBI): domain Eukaryota; kingdom Metazoa; phylum Arthropoda; class Insecta; order Phasmatodea; family Phasmatidae; genus Dryococelus; species Dryococelus australis. The sequence goes on from CM056993.1 coordinate 267,051,770, forward strand.
TCTACTGTGCTGGATTGCTGATACTTCAAGGTCACTGGTCCTGTTATAAATTTCTGGCTGCCATGCCCCGCACTGCAAACATGTAAACAAAATCAGTCGAGGAGCTTATTTGTATGCAGGTGTTTTTTTAATGCGAAAGGAATCGTTTACATTAATATTAATTTTTGTTTAGTACAAATACATAACGGGTAAATATTCCAGTCAAACTGTCAGATAATTGCATATGCAGAGGAACACTGCAATAAAGAAGCAGGCCAAAAATGCACTGTTCCTGAGTTTAACGTGCAGGTCATGTTTTCCCAATACCAGGCCGCTGTTACGTTGTGAACTGGACCTGTAACGACGGCAGTGGCCGCTCGCCAGAATAATCGTGTAGCGACCAACAGCGGCAAGCAGTCGTGTCCTGCCGTGCTGCAAGGATCTATGCGCTCCCCAAGCTACATGCACACAGCAATGTTTTCGCTGCTAGCTCCAGCACACGAGTGATTTAATTTTGAATATGTATCTTCATATCTATTATCAATAAATCAAGTGCTTGTTTTTAAAAAAAAACGTATCCCCCACAGTTGGTGAGGTATTACTTACAGTAGACCCCATTTTAATGTTTACATGCACGTATCTTGGCGATTTCTTGCATAATTCATGCATCCTAATATTTGGCACTAAAATCATGTTAAAAAGGTGTGAGAATTATGCTTGTGGACCTATGATGGGCAAGATATTATTTGCAGGGCAGTGCTTCTGCGGCCAAGTAAGCGATAGCGGGAAATGCTGCGTAGGCAGAAGAACTGATTGCAGGCTGAGCGGCTATACTTACGTGGTGCGGTCAGATTTTCCGCTCATTTTCACGCAATCAGTTATCATATAACAGGATATTTGTACGTTATGGTAGTTCGAACACACTTTAAAAGCAATTTTGGGATGATTTTTAAGTAGTAAGCCCTGCTGGGGATCAAAATCAGTCTAATTCGGTGACAGTGAGGATGCACTTATAGCGAGGATCGAACCTGGAACCGTGACATCTTGCTATAACGGGACTCTACTGTATCTATATATACGTGGCGATACTCAGTATTTTCAATACTTCCCAGTATCGAGGTGTATCAAATGGGCCACCTCTAATTATAGGGGTAAAGTTCATTTTCAGTAACTTCTTGCGGAGAAATCGGAGGATTTATACTAATTAATTTCAATAGAGATGCATCTTTTGAATAAACAGATAAAATGTAAAGGCCTATTCGACACCTTTTGCTGTCTAATAATGGGTGGGTAAGCACCAAGCCAGGTGCAGTGTTACTTGCAACAGGGGAAATCAGAGGACGTGATTTTGAATGATTAGTTCTTAAAGATGGTGAAGAAATCAATCATCAATTTATTTATTAATTTCTGCCTCAAAATTACAAGTTTTCTTTGCAATGGAATGTAATTAACTACTTTGAAAGACAGACATTTGTCTAATGTGCTAAATGTCACCAACAAGTAGCAGTGTTGAGAGGTAATCCTCCCGCCGCCACCTCCCCCTTCCTTTTAACATCCGCCGTAGCACTGCCCGATCGATAACTTCTCCGCGTGCTCTTAGCTGATAGTGCGTGTGGGAAATTTAAAATTTGTCTTACATTTGGTGTAATATTTTTTTCATTTTCAGAGGGTTTTAAAGTTTTAGGTCAGCTTGCATCTGGTCTCTGATTACAATCAATTATACAGAGTATTTTGAGATATTATTTTCTATATTGAAACGAGTTTAGGTGAAAAGATTTTTTAATGTATTATTTACAATAATACTTTTCCTGAAAGTTTCATGTTATTGTGTTTACTATATAAACTTTATTCACAGATAATGTACAGCTTTTACTATACTCAACCAAGTTGTTTAAAGTGAAAAGTTTTTTTTTTAAAAACCTCATCGACTGCAATCCTGCATGTATGGACTTTTTTGGCAGTCCCCTTTGATAACAATAGATCGAGAGTCGATTGTACTTCAAAGGATCCTAAAATGCTTGCAATAAAACCAACTAATGTTTTATGAATATTTCTGAATGTATTTTATTGTTTGCAAAAGTATGCAAAGCTAGAGTGACATTGCTGTGGACACTTTACAGACAAAAAAAAAATTATTTTAATTTTTGCAAAACTTTGTACATGTGCAATTATATTTGTATACTGAATACTACTCTACCAAAGAACCCCCCCCCCCCCCCCCGTGTACATAATACTATTGTGACCTCTAGTGGGGTAGAATAACTAATATTTGCTAACAGTTCATTGAAATGATTGTAACTAATAAGATCAACAATTTGCAAATAAATAAATTTCACAGTAGAACCCTGTTATAACATTTCTCAGTGCCCCCAAGAAATGTCTGCCTTATACAGAGGGTAGTTTTGTAATGAAAATCACGTTTGTGGACTACAGGAATGCAGCTTGTTAAACAGGAAAATGTTATAGGAGGGAATGTCATATCAGGGTTTCACTGTAATTAGTTTTTTCTTTGGCCTTAAAAAATTACAACATAGCAAACCAGTGCTTTTCACACTGAAGAATCATTTTTGAAAAAATATCTGTCACAGTATATGAACAATAAGTAGAAACTCCAAATGAATCACGAAGTCAGGCTACATTGTGACATACTAAAATGAAAGGGCATAGGTTGCTATGTTTTGATGATAGAATGGTTGAGTAAAACCCTGAAGATGAAGTTGGCAATCTTCTCATATGTTGCAAACATGAGTGCAGCCGTCAGTATTGTCTGAATGATCTTGGCCTCCATTCCTTTGAAGAGGCCCTGGATGCCATGTCTCCTGCAACAAGCCACATACACTACGGTCAGCAGTGTTCTAACAGCAGACACTGTAGCACTAGTCCTTAGCATACACTTACCTCACTATGGATGTCAGAAGCTGTAGCATTGACGGTCGAGTACGAACGTCTTCACTCTCACGGCCATGCTGCAACAACAAAAAATGCACTGTTAGTGTTGTGCACCATAATGTTGTAGAGTATGCGAACAAAGCCATCCTTGCAATTCATATCCAATTATATGTATCCACATTATCTATTACAATTTATTTAGATGTAAGTAATCTAAATTATCCCAAAAACTGACTAGCTATGGAAACATACAAATATATAATCAGTCAATACATTTTTATGAGAAATATACTTTTGGAAATAGAAATGCAAATTTAGCACAACAGTTGCTGTTCTTACAACAGTTTCATTACCATCGCAAAAGAAAAATGTGGCAAACAAATTCACAATATCACAGTTTATCTTTGGATTACCTTAGTGACATCCCACTCTCATAACATTCATTATACAACTGTTGTCTGTGGAAATCCAGGTAATAAGAGGACCCAGTTTCCCATTTCAATTTTTACATGTATAGAATTTTACATAGTGATTGATAATAAAGATACTGAACAAACTTTATTTCAGCTGACATTTTCTTTTAATTAATATACATTTAATAAGGAATAGGCAAATAAAAACTATTTACACTGTTGGTAGTGTGTAATGTAGACCCCTGATCTTGTGATTGTCCATGGTTCCCAAGAACACTGTTGCAAAATTAAATCTACTAATTTTGACCCCTAAAAAATTGTGTCTCAAGTGCATTTTTGCACTAAGTTCATATTGTGGGGTAGTTGTATTCGACGTGGAAGGTCGGCCGTCATGGAGGGACCGTTCTTGGCAATGGTTGAGGGCTGACCCCCAGGTGCCAGCTAACGAATCAGTGGCTGCATCGTCGTAATGTCTTTTCTGTTGCCATCAGGGGTAGTTTGGAGACTGCGTCACCTACCCATTCTGTTGGCAGTGTTCCGGTGGCGGCTGCGATGTGTTCCGATGCTGCAGTCCTCTCACTGGTTTGGCTTGCGGAGCCATCGGTGTTGGTGTTGTCTGTCGAGGTAATGGTTCCAGGCGTCCCGCTGTCTCGAAGACACTTGCTTCTTCATGTTTCTTGGCGATTGGGCTTGGTGGCTGGTGTTTGTTCCATGGCTCACGGTCCAATGGACTTCGCTAAGAAATATCACTAGTAGCTAGGAGTCCACTTCCCAGGTTGGCTGGCAAACTTACATTTAAACTCTAGCAGCATCCTTACAGATTATGCTGCTTTAGACTTCGGGAACTCTACTCTTGTCGGGATGAAGTAGATGGTTCCCTGGCTGATTTGCATTTCAGATTCCTGCTCTCTGGGTGGCTGTCGCCATATTCCTGGAGCGATAATTGTTGCAGGCTCGTCCACATCATCCAGCATTTCGGAGATGATTGAGGCAGTTGCGTGTACTTCTGACTCGGGGCGTCCCTGGGGTATGGCCTCATTTGTCCCCTTGTGGCTTTTCAGATACGTCCACAGTGACTGATCTGTTCTTCTGGGCAGGGGTCCGGAGGTTGAGGTGGCATCATCCGTTCCCATACTTCATCTGATTTTGCGTCGTCTTCTAGGTCTGGTTGGCAAGATAATGCATCTGGAAGGTCATTTGTTTTCCCTGGGCAGTGCTGCACTCCAAAGTCGAATTCAGTAAGGAACAGGTCCCACCGACCGAACTGGGCTTTCGTGTTCTGAGACACTCTTAGAGACTAGAGGGCTTTGCTGTCGGACCTCAGAACGAAGTGGGTGCCTTCCAGATAATACTGGTATTTCCAGACGGCCCAGATGACGGCGAGAGATTCTTGCTCATTTATGTGATAGCATCATTCTATGGCATTGAGCTGCACGCTTGTGTATGCTATCACCAGTGGGTTGCTGTCTAGGACCTCTTGGTATAGGATGGCGCCGAGGCCGTTCTGACACGAGTCTGTCTGTAGGATCAGGTGTTGTTCTCCTTGTGGCTGATGAAGCTGCTTGATGTCTTGGAAACAGGTTTTGAGAGCTTGAAAGGCGGCGCAATGTTCAGGTCCCCATTGCCACTGAGCTTTCTTCTCTAACAATGTGTGTAGAGGTGTCATGTGACTGGTGATGTTGGGCAACAAGTCACTAAGTCAGTTGCATAAGCCAAGAAACTGACAGAGTTGCTTCTTGGTGATGGGCTCTTCAGCTTCTTGAATAGCTCGTTTTGACTTGGCTTGAGGGTAGTTGCCTTCAGGTGAAACTATGTAGCCCAGGTAATCAATCGAAGACACCCTTTGTAGATGGCTGAGGTCTTCCTCCCAAGATTTCGATTAGACAATCAAGTCATTGAGGTATGCGAAACAGAATTGCCAATGTACCCCGTCAGTACCTCGGCGGGCACGAGCCGCTGGAATGTTGCAGGAGTACTTTCGAGCCCAAAGGACATAACTCGAAACTGGAGGGTTTCTACCTATGGTGTGGTAAATACAGTGTATTGTGTGCTGTCAGGGTGGATGGCGATTTGCCAGTACCTGCCTGCATGTCGAAGGCACTGAAAATCTTTGCTTCCCCCATGCTGTGCAAAGTGTGTGCTAGGTTGATGACTGGTGGAGCAATGGGGAGAATGACATAGTTTAGTGCCTTGCAGAACCTCACGTGGCCATTCTTTTTAGGAACCAGTACCATGTGCAAGTTGTACGATGAATCCTAAGGCTCTACGATTCCTTGGCATTTCATCTCTTCTGTCTGCTCCATGATATGACGGTGTCGTCTGGCGGACACCCTGTAGGGTCTGGTGTAAACTGGTGTGGCTGTATTCAGCCATATTTTGTGCTAGATGGTTCTTGTCTACCAAATTATTCCTCCACATCTGAAAGTGATGTCTTGTTCATCGAGGACTTACTTCAGTTGTTGGAACTGAGCTTCGGGACAGTGTTTCCACTTGACCGTTACGCTATATTTGTCGCACAGATATACTTTTCATTGCATGTGGTCCATAACACATTGTTACCAACGAAGCCATGAGTGTTGCAATATGATTTCTTCCCGAATGTCTGGAGATACGACAAACTCCATAGATCTGGAAATCTTGTGATGTTCACCAATGAGAGTGGTATGCCCATTGACTGTGAGTGTGCAATCTGGCTTGGCCATCCTGGCGGTTTTCGTTTGAGGACATAGTGATGCCTTTTGCTCGTCGGTCATGATGGCACTTTGCGCAAAATTGCCGGTTGCGACTGAGTCAAGCAGCACAAGTACATTCCTCCCATTGACACTGACTTCAATATGAGGGGTTTTTGAAAGTTCAGTCTCACCTAGGAGCTTGATGGATGGTACTTCTGATCCAGCAGGGTCACCCCTTTTGGCCTGCCGGTCATGGCATTTCCTGTCGGCGGAACTACTTTCTTGTCGGTAGCTTGCCAGGTGGCACCTAGCACACAGTTTGTGCCCATTTATTCTGCATGTTGATGCAGTGGTTGCCGCTGCGGGCAGTTTTTGTGAAAGTGATATTCTGGGCAGTACCAGCATTTCAATAGGGTAGGTGCAGCGGGTGCGAGCGACTGCTTCGTTCAGACGGTTCATATGACTCAAAGGCGGTCCAGGATTGCTTGCTCCTTGAAATTGTGCTCAGTTTCCCGTGGTTGTTCCACTAGTTCATCCACTGTAAGTAGCTTCGGAATTAGTAGAAGGTTTCTCAGCTTGGGTAGCAACATGTAGGTTACATGCGGTACACTGCTTTCTTAGACTCCAGTTGGGAATATTGTCCCGTACATTTGTACCTTGCAACGTATGAAAATTTCCGCCTTTTCTTCTGGTGTTTGTGTTCGGCTATCAATTACCGTAATGAGACGTGCCAGTATTCCCTCACCGTTAAATTGTGTGGCGAGACAGCTACTGAGTTGGCTCCACTCGGAAATTAATACGCCATACTTCTGCCACCACTCAAGTGCCTTGTCCTTAAGTTTTGCTTGTGCCCGAGCAACCCATTGCTTCTACGGAATTTCACTGGTCCGAAACTCCATTCTGCATTCAGACGCTAACACCACCTGGTCGTCGTGAGTCCGCCCCACGAATTCTGGTATCTGATGCTCTTATGTGCACTGAGCTGTGCTTGTGTGGGAGGCAGGTACGGGATTATGTGGCCTATAATCAGCGGCACGCCGGCACACTACACATCGGTAAACCATTCCTGGTCAGGTTATCCTCTCGTCCGACCAACCGATACATCCATGGTGGTATGTTTCCCCACACAGTATGCAGCATGCTGTGAGAGTACCACCTCCCAGGAGGTGATCGAATTACAGAAGGCCATCTGTCGTGTTTGACACTGGTCACATCTATACTCTAGACAGTCTGTGAATCTGGCTTCGTCTGCCCAACGTAGGCAGGTATAGTGAAACCATTGTTGGCAATGGGTGCAGTCTATGCAATGTGTACCAGCGCAGGGACAATTTGACTTAGAACAGCAGTCTGGTTCAGTTTCGGTTGGTTCATGCTCTGTCACGTCCGTGTTCGACTATTGTATAATTGTCGAGTGACACGGGGGTGTTTAATGACTCCCCTGAAGTCCATATAGTTGGTTTGACTACCGGCTAGGTCTACTAGTTCAGGATTTGGCTGACCTGGTCATGCTTAATTAATCATCTTAATTAAGGCACAATGCCCCACATTGGGTGCCAGAAAAACGGGCTCTTGACACGCGACACCTTGTGGTTAGTGAGAGGTACGTCACCACGTCAAGGCGTTTTTGGTGGGTGCTAGGTATGTTGCACCCGGGGCAATGGTGTTTAGGACTAGTCCTTACATGATACTGGAGTGCATCAGTTCTAAAGTACAGGCCTGGTAGATTTGTGGCAGGGCACGAAGTCTGGATCTGCGAGTACCTACCACTTTACACTTTGGTGGGTTTACTCTAGCGGGTGATGCGTAACCTGTAGAGGCTGTCTGCCCAGCAGTGATTCTGACTTGTGTGAGGTTCAACTGTGATGGCTGGTTGCTAGGTGCTCGCTAGTGTATATGGCTGCTGGGGTCGGCTCTGCTAACTGAATTCCCCACCAGCGTGAGTTGGTGATCCCATGGGATTTGTCTTGTCCACTCAATAGGCGGCAAACACAGGGTCTGTTTCCTAACGGAGGCAGACGGGTGCTGTGAAGAGATCTGTGAGAGTCTCCAACATGGTTGGTCTCTGCAGGAGTTGTATCGCTTACACCCGCTGCCTTTGTGGGCGGTACGCGAGTGCGGCAAGGAAGGGATTAAGTTCCTGCTGGTGTTCTGAGACAGTGTTTGCCCATTTAACCCACTCTCAGATACCACTCTGATGGGAGTAGGGCACAAGGACAGAATCACTACTATCAAGCCTCGTGGAAGTCAAGCAGGTGATGTGTTGTTCTATGCAGGTGTACAACCACGTACTTGTCTGCCAGCCAAGTTTGGTATCCCTATCCCAGTACTCTGCGCAAGAAGCACGGTGAATACTGAGTCAGGTCTCACTAGCGGACAGTCCCAGCACAGGGGTGACTGTCTCAGGAGGTCCAGTCTTCCCAACTTGGGGAATACCCCTTCCGGCGAAAGGAGCGCCATGGAGAGGGTAAGCACTACGCCGACAAGCTGACCTCAAGAGACTGAGTACAGTGTCGGGGCTCTACCGTTCCGTACATCATGGTGCACAGAAAGGATGGCCATCCAAAATGAGTGTGGATACTCTACTGGTATATGAAGTAACCCGGCCACCTGCTTTGCCACTGACGGGCCTGATGTCTACAAGGTGAGGTACTATTCTATGGGAATGATCTCTGAAAGAATAAAACACTGTTCCAATAAAGGAAATAAATAGGGTGGTGTCGCACTACCTCCTAACGTCAGCAGTAGCCTACGGAAACATATTGCTATGTGATACAGGTGAAAACTATTTGTTCCTAGGCCAACAATGGCAGGGTAGACGAGTGTTATATTAACTTAAATTGGACTAATCAACTATGTTGACCTGAAAGGGGTGGTAAGTGTCCCCTATTAGACTATATATATATGCACAAAATGCGGTGAATACAGGGTAGTTGGAGATGATCCTTGATACGAGTGCAGTAAGAACCTGGGCGCTGATGGTTCCTTCGGGTCAAGCATGCAGTAAAGGAACAGGGCAGACTGGCGTTACAAGGGTAGTGGCTCACTATTTATACACTAGCCGGCAAACCCTTGCTGGAGCCTGAGAGAGAGTAGACATGGTGCAGATCATTTTGGCGTGTTACTTCAGTGGCCGGCACTTGATCCAGGTTCATGCCTCGGCGATCGTACAAGTAGGGCCATCTAGCAATGCGTTAGAATACTTGGATAATCTCAATGCATGGCTTCGGTGGCTCGGTTGGTCTGGTGATGGAGCATCCATCCTTTGCCTTGGGTAGACAGTACAATTTCTGACATCTCATGATGCGTGGCAACAATCAAACTCCGTAGATCTGAGCTACAAAGGCATGCGCACTGATGAGCTGAAGTCTATTATTCATTGTATCCCGGATTGGCATAAATGGCATTCCTTCATCGTCAAATAATGCATAAGCATGATGCATCGCTAATCCGTAGTTCCTAATTGAATTGCAATTAGGTTTTAGGACATTGACTCCTCTCCTTAATAATAAGCCAGGCTGGGTCGGGATCTTCCCACGTTAGGGAAGTTGGATTTGGGCCATTTTGACTGGGCGACTTTAGTAGGATGGGAGTCAAACCCCAGGGCAAGTTTAATCAAAAAAGGTCTCCCTCCCGGAGACACTGATCTTGCTTACCATGAAGGTTGCCACAATACGCAATGCCAGCTTTCACAAGGGAGAAATGGGTAAAGAGAGGTGTATGCAGCTCTGTACCTAGGCAGAGTCTTTAGGGTGGAGTCTCGGCTTTCCCCTGTATGGAACAGACCTAGTCGGCTGGCGGGCCAGTACAAAGTCAGGGGGTAGACACTAGTTTTCGACGATTTGTTACCTTGGGTTAGATGCGAAGAGTGATGACTTTTCCCGTTGCCGTGCTCACCTGACATGTGGGTAATGACTCTCGTGCTTGCAAGGCAGGTTGAGAGGAGGTGGTTAGTTCTGGCTCAGTTATAACAGGGACTTATTTGTCGAGATAGTCGATCTCATGCCAGGGCCAGTCTATATCGAGAACTGAGTCTCCGCCCTGTCTTATGGCTTCGAACCTTGGATGATCTGTACCAGCTACTTTTATCCACAGGCAGAGTAAAGGTACAGTGTCTGCACTAGTCTATGAATTTTCGTTACTCACAAGAGGTGTGTTTGCACCTCCAGAGCACCATGCAATATCCTGTATCTCCCTTTGTCCAGCCTTAAAAGAAGCTAGGACTGAGACAACGGATAATGGAATAGCCTGGGGTCCTGGGTGTGAATCCCGCTGAAGGTCGGATGGCTTGGGACATACAAAGGATACTCCTGCCTTATTCAGACTGGGAATATAACTTATTCTGGCCTTATTCAGGCTGGGAATAATCCTAGGACATCCGTCTCACTCGTACCTTACAGTAGGTATTGCGGAAGGAGAATATGGTATTTTAATACATCCTTAACTAGTGTACTTCTTATACTTCAGGGGGTGTCACTCTTTGTACCCACTGTCTGGCCTTAATTCAGGCTGGGCTTTGAACGAAGAGTACCTGGGCTGGCCATGTCTCCTAGGGTGTACTGTGTTCCTAGTGTCTTTGGGGTCCACTAGCAGCAGACCTCGATTTTCCCTTTTAAGTTGTGGTTAACTACTGTTAAGACCTTTTACGTGGATACCAGTTTCGCCCCTAAGAGGCAGATTAATAACTGAAATCTAGAGAGCTTGCTAAATTAACCAATTAAGTATAATAAACATGATCCAAGGTTAACAAAAGAGGGTACATAAGATTCTAGCAAAATTACGTCTTAATTAATACGCTTTGAAACACAAGGAGATGCATAGTTCACTCCTAAGTTAAGTGATGTGGGCTACAATTATTGCAGAAGGTAACCAGTACAAAAGTATTGATTCTAAAAATGATTGCAGTAAGACCCTTTCATAAATAATTACACGATTGTAAAAGGCGGGGGGGGGGGGGGCAGTCCAGAAGGCACGTCGGTGCGACCTGCTACCACGGGGGTGACGGGAAGTTGACTTAAGGTGGAAGACAGGAGGAAACGTAGTGGATACACCTCTAGATGTTGATGGTCAGCAGTGGCAGCATCTTCAGGATGCTGCTGACGAAAGGCCAACTGGTTGAGTCCCTTGAGATAGACTCTAGTCTTCACAGACTGGGAGGGATGGGAGTTGAACCGCTCACCCTGGAGACTTACTTCGACGACTTCGGCATGAGTGGCCTAGACATCAGAACCCTGGGTCAGATGAACTCTAGTCTTCGCAGACTGGAAGATCAGGATGGCTGCCACTTCCCCTTCTGATGCCTTCGGCTTTACTCAAGCTGGAAAGCCCAGCAACTGCATTGAGCCAGGGTTTGGCTCCTCCTTATATACAAAATTTTCCAGGTTGTAGGCTGTCAGAAGAGTGCGGGGATGGCTAGCCTCTCTTCACAGGAGTAGTTTATGTTGGTTTGGTGTCCTTGCCACCTTTTTCTTATCTCCCTCATTGGAGACTGTTGACATATCATCTCGGCGCGAGGTGCTGGAGGTTGTGATCATCTTGTGGGCCGAGTGCTGCCATCCTGCAGCAACACGTGGAACTTGCTTATCTGCAGGTTGTAGACAACCCGTCGAACAGCAAAATCCCACGGTAGGGAGTAGGCGACCGCTTGACGGTTTTGAGGGTGAACAGTACAATTTATTTGTGACCACACGTCTGTAGTTGCGTAGCTGAACCCTGTAGGCATGTGATTTATTATACTGCTGTGGGTAGGACTTATCCATGTGAGAGCTGGTTCTCGATGATGGGGCAAAGTAGCATGTAGAGCACACATGTGCAACACGCAGAAACACATCACGCGTCAAGCATTAGTGCCTAGTGGAATCTTAAGCGAAAAATCAGAGGATGTGGTTTGGAATTGTCAATTGCTAAAGTTGTAAAAATACAAATCTTACTATTTATTCACTGCTGTCTCAAAAATTGCATGTTTTTTAAATTAACAACAGTATTACCAATCACTTCAGAAGGTCGAAGTATGCCAAATAAAATGGTCTTGTATAATGTACAATCTACAGTGCAATCCGTGCAAAGTGCAAAGCCAGCAAATGTACACGTGAAGTTGTGAACACCCTGCTTGAAGCGATGAGCTTCAGCTGTCCTCGAGTGAACTTGTTTCCTCCCCTTTGTGGTTGGCGAGTGAAATATGGTTGCCTAGCAAACCTGAGTGGCATCTTCGTGCCCTACCTCGCACAACCAACCAGATGGTGATAGGACCTGTGTAGGGATGGCGTGGGTTGCTTCTTCAACTGTACCCTTCCTTCTTTTATCTGCACACTTTTTCTTCTTCAATTTGAAAAATTTTATGACAGTTTCCGAGAATGACCCAGGTAAAATTTGGAGTGTTTAACACTGTTGCTAGGCATGCAGCATTGAGTATAGCTGTGCATTGATAAGCACAAGGGGGACAGGGGTGAGAAAGCTTCTCTTTATGTGCAGCATAACTTACAAAGAGTGCACGGCATGGTTCAAACAAAGGTTTTAACAGATTCTCTCTGAAATTTTATTGTTCTACAGACAGTGGCCAAATGAGTCACAATAGCAATGGAACCACTATATTTTATTTACTGCTGTGTGTTAATCAACTTTGATTGCAATTTTTGGTATTTTTGCTTAAATCTTTTATTTTTTCTTAAATTATTGTGATTTTTGAAGTCGTTCTGAAGTATGTTTCCGTAAAATCCCACCTGCTGTAATTTCAGGGATGTGAAATTCAAGATTTACTGTGTAGTTTTTTTATGTAATAGAGTTTGTAAACTTATTTTATAAATTAGTTTCGTAGTTGCAATGTTTCAGCTGTTGTAGCAGCACAGTAACAATAAAAATAAATAATTGTACCTTATCTACTGAAATAATCTGAACATTGTATTGCATGCAGTAAGTACGCTGTTTGTACGCTGGGACGCACCACCTACCCGCAATTTTGTCTGCACCAACTGCAGGGGGTAGGTGAAGGCAGTGGCCACCGCCTTGGCCACCGCACCAATCAAGAAGTAGACAATGCCTGGGAACACCTCCTGGCCGTACACTTCATGCATGCGACGTTTTATCATCTCGTAAGTCATGAACTGAATGGCTGGGTTCGACACGAGGATCAGCGAGGGTACAGTTCCACTCCACAGGCCCCGCAGGCCTTCCTCTCGCCCAACTGCGAGTATGCCATCTACAAACCAATACCTCCTCTCTATGCCACAATGTTCACGTTGGGTAAGGAATTCTTTGGGACAAAGAGCTTCAAATTATTGTACTGTTCTAATGATAAAAAATTTAGCCTAAAAAAACTGGAGATGAAAAACATAATTTTAATTTAACCTTTTCTGAATATAATACATATTGGCAGTGACTACTGCACTAGCTTAATTTATTTACTAAGCATTAACAATGTCTGCACAAGAATTGTCATTTGACTTCAGTCTACTAAAATATTCACAAGTTTTTTCTTATCGATTTTTGTGGAACACTGCAAAGTGAGTTTTTGCTTCAGTGAAAGCATATTTCATTTAATTTTCTCTCCAACAGATCAACTGGCATTTTAAACTTCAGACAACTTGCTCTCATTCTGCGAGTCCAGTTTTCATCTCACTTTTGGCCACACCATACTATTTACAGAAACTTCCCTCTCTCTCTTGCCTTATTCAGAAGTTACCCAGTCAGTTTTAATGACAACACACACTTTAATGACAAAATTACACATTATATTTATTAACAGTCTAATGATCAGAAAATTGACACTTAAGATAAAATTTGACTCACTTGTGCAGCAGCAACAACTTTTTTTTTTGCCAAGGGGCATGTCTGTGTTTTTTGCACTGCTGCAAACCTCAACACTCCAGTTGTTTTGTGGCCAATTCTTCAAATAAAACAGTGCAAGTTACTATTTTTTTCCTTTACTTCATCTTCAAGAGAAACACTAATCAAACCTCTTTATCCAATTTAATCTTTATGAGCAGTACCATAGCTGTCTTTAGTGGAAGGATGCTGCCTTCGAAGAGGCAACGGTGTAAACCCCCTTCCACAAGGATCAGGTTACTAGAGCTCGCGCTTCGTGCTGCCTTCCGCCTATGGTTTCCTTTTACCCATTCCGCCCAGTTGTAGCACATCATGTTGTTCTGCTTACCATGAAAGTGTTATTTTATTTTTAGAAATCAAGACATTGCCCTGGAAAAAATAAGTTTACAGATCCGCAATTTAAAAAAAATTAATGATTAGATATCAGTGTATCACAATTTCAGTATTAGGGTGCGTTTGTGAACCAGTGAGAAGTTTGCTTTAACGAAAGTTCATGTTATCTCTGCACATACGTTTTTATAAAGAAAATACAGAGTTTTCAAAAAATTTTTAATGCAGAAATATATTGAAACTTTAAAAAACAGGCTTGAATATGTCGTGTTAGTAAACTTAAGTTCAAAAGGTAAATTTGATAACACTATCAATATCTCTCTTTGAAAGGTATTATTAAAAAGTATAAATAAATAATTTAAATTCACAATATATTCTTTAACTATGCCCCTACATATTTAAAAACACACTACAATTTTTAAAATACTTTAAATTACCACATTATAAATCTTAGTCACAATGCACATTACTTACATTTTTACAGGCTTGCTAAACTGAACGATCAATACATTATATTAATCATGGAATGCAGTTTGAAAGTTACATAACCAAAGATATGAAAGAATAGTTAATTTCCTTTTATTATTCGTACAAACAAGTAATCTGTTCACTTTTTGCTATAATTATATAAAAGAATGTTTGTCATCATAGTAATTATTTTATCTACTATTCCTTCCCCGCTTTTATTCACAATGCAAGTTTCAGGAACTTCTGTCTTATGCTACAACTGATTTCCAGTGCAGAGTCAAAATCTATTTTATATAGCAAACAGGACTTGTGGAAAATACTCCAGTGTGAAAGGTTCATATGAAAATTGAGTCTTTCTGAGAATGAAGCGAAGTATTTTATTTTGTTTTCTTCTTCCGCTCATTTTTCATTTTCTGTTTCCCTCCACTTTTCTGCAATTTCTTCTGGAAATTCATGTTTGGCACAGCAATTTTGACTTAAATATGCTGGCAAGTTTGTAAATATACGCAGAACTGCACCATTCTTCAAAATTGGCTTTTCCCTTCTACATTCACACCAATTTTCCACTTTTGTCTTTGTATTTTTCCACAAAATCTAAATCACCATGGGGAAAATGTTTGATACATACCACTGAGCTGCTGTCAGGGGTTCAGTCTTTCCACGGGATGGTACGAATCCATTCTGTGCGCCGGTCCAGTTCATCAGGTATTATAAAACACTGCACATAAACTTCTAGTTTGATGCTTGTTTTACAGTTACTTTTGCACCCGGGCACCAACACAAGTATTTGGCATTTTCACAATGCCTCACATTCCCCTACACACTTTGAATAAGTATGTAAACAAACTAACAACTGCACGTCCGTTTGTCGCCATTTAGCTCCACGTTGTGGAAGCCCGGCTCTGACCCTCGCATGCAGTGTTGTCAGTTCTCGCTTGCAGCAGCCTTCCACTAAAGACGGCTATGGCGGTACCCATTGCCCATGAGCTGCTCCACTGACAGTTGTTGCCCAGCTGTTCACAACAGGAATTTGTTATAGTCACAAATACAAAATATGAAAAATGTTTTAATCATGAGTTTTAAAATACATAGTAATTTTAAGACTAAATTACTTTATTTAGATTTCCATGGTTATTTAAAATAAGTGGAATGTGTACAAACACTGTTACTTCCTAATAAACATACAAAAGGTGAGAAAAGGTGTTTTATCAAATGGGTAGTGCAAGACTAAATCACAACTGTCAGCATGTTAGAAAACAGAACACAATTTGGGAAGGGAGAAGGGGAAAACTATATTTGAAGGTGGGAGGCGAGGGGTGGATAGCAAAAAGAAAGATTACTGTATAAGTAAAGATTTAGAGGTGGAGGCTTTGTTGATACTCCTTTAGAGCAACACTGGATAATCATTAAAATAAGCATTCTTTAATAGTTACCTATGAGACCAGAGTACTGAAAGTCTCTCTTGTGTGATGAATTCTGCAGTCCCTTCATTTTCAGTCTTGTGTTCACAACCCACAGTGGTGTGGTAATCAAGACATTGACAACACCTGTTTCAACATACGTGACATTAAAACTTTCTCCCTGCAATGAATAAAAGTATTTATGATCACCTCAAAGGTGTTGTTATCTACAAATGTGAATGTTCTCTGGCAGTTTTAATGTCTCGATAAAATACAAGATTTATCTTACAAAAATTACTGTGATGTGACAATTTGCATTACATGACTAGTGTGCTCTCAAAAGGTTGTCTTTTCATCTTTATTGTTACCTATTTTTTAAGGTTTTCCACTTAAATAGGTACTGATTAAAAGAATGAAAAACAAATTCCACATAGTTTGAGTGAAATTGTTATAAAAATAACAGATTCATGTTCTAATAATAATGCATTAATTTTTTTGCTATAAAATTTATTTGACGAAATGAAAATATTTTTTTTGACGAAATATATAGACTAAAGTAGATGGTGATATAGTGTAATTTCTGTTTAAAACCTTATTATAAACATTTTTAATATTTTTGTAAATTTACCCTAAGGTAAAAATATTTAATTTTAATGAAACTTAATCCAAAGTATTTTGTTTGAAAATAACTGTTTTTAACTATGTTTGTCAGTTCAGTTAAATTGTTATTAATGGCAGATATTGTTAATTGTGGTTGCTAAGCAAAATATTTAAACAAATAATACTTTTTTATTTCCATAGTCATAGAACTCTGTACTTGGAACCTTACTGAAATTTGTGATTCTTGTAAATGTTTTATGTGGTCAAGCTGATATTTCGCTTTGGTATGAAAATCTTGTTTGTGTTACCAGTTTAAAACACATTTTAAATTTTAACAAATCTGAGTTTGAAAAAGATTGTGATTTTGAGATGCCTTTAAGCCTGTTTATTCTCACAGAGCATGACGTAGGGCTTGGAGACATCAGCTAGTCATTTTTTGTTATGATGCTGCGCCGATGTTAAGTTAGTTAGCGATGCCGAAACAAATGTCTTACGTCTGCATTTGCATGGGTATTAGCAGTGAAGAGGCCCTCAAACGCAACATTAAGTAATTTTGTATTTTTAGTGCATTGACTTCAAGACTTCCAGCTTCTGGAAGGCGGGATAGGCTTGGAAAGGCCGGGCCGCGAATACTATCGTCGGACATGAGGGATTTAAATTTATCTTTTCATCTGATTTCCACCCTAATAGCTTGTAAATGTAGGTGTTCTACCATTAATTTTTTTGTGTCCTTGGATAAACATGCCTACCTGAACCTGAACTGCAACATGATTGATATAAATTAGATTATCACACTAAGAACATTTAAAAGTAATGCCTATAAAATTTCACTGCAAAACTTTCTCGGGAATATTTGAAATCTGATACGTGATGCCCGTAAAGCAATAGGGAACTGCACTACAGCCAATGTAGAGAACTGGCCTGACAGCTTTGCGGCAGGGCACAAAGTCAGGCTCTGTGAAGGTGATCTTGCCTTTCAGAGGAATGGCTTGAAGCTGTATACCTAGGCGACTCGAAACCTGTGGCAGTTGTTTAACCTGGGTTAACTCCGGCTGGCATGAGTGCGCGCTAGGCTGATTCACGGATAGTGGCTCAAAGGTTTTGTTCGTCGGCTGATTATGTTCCGGTGGCTTAATTCCCTCGTAATACGTGTTGGCGAGTACCAAGGACTAGTGCTGCCCGTTGATGTAGGCTGCTAGTAAGGAGTACGTTTCTTCACTCAAATGGATCGAGTCCAGGAAGAGGTCCTTAGGAATCTTCGGAGTGATTGGAATCTGTAGATAGTGCAATGCCTGGGCTTGATACTTGGGCCAGAGCTACGCGATCATAGCAATTAGGAGAGGAGTAAGCTCTCGCACTACTTCCTAACATTGACAAAAGCAAGACCTATGCTGAGCCAGGTGAAGGCAACTTGGTCATACACTAACAATGGCAGTGTAGACGAGCGCTACGAAAATAACTTAAAACTGGTACTACATTCTATGCATGTGTTGCCCAGAAGGGGCTGCAGTGTCTCGATGTGTAGATGACAAATGCAATGACGATAGGCTGGAAATGATGGCTCCGGCAACGCGTTGTGGTGGAGACCAAGGAGAGGTGGTTCCGTCGGCACAAATGCGGTGAAGGAGGTTAGGTTTGGAGCGAGGCGCGCAAGCTGTTCACAATCCTCGGCAAGGGCTGCAGTGGAGAAAATGAAGTCTTGAATGACTGTGAAGGAGCGGGTCACTTGGATTCTCTTGGGACCTTCGGCATGAATGTGGTGAAGGCCTGGATCAGACTGGCATCAAAGGACGGTGGCCCGCTATATACAGTTGACTCTTGATCTATCGTTATTCAGGGGACTGCCAAAAAATGTCCATACATGCTGGATTTCAAAGCACTTTTTTGTTTTTAAGTTCAAAGTAAAAAATTCAATTTTGAATACAAAGCCAAATATTAAAAATATCTGATTAAAATTTGAATTTTCGAAGCTTGGCCCACCCTTAGAACATTGTACTTAAACTCCACAAAATCAAGAGTCTGTTGGTTTACCTACAACAACCAGTAAACTCTTGATTCCAAGAACATTCATGGTTCCCAGAAAAAGGGTCGTTGTTGAAAGGGGGTATTATTGGAAATTTTTTCATTGTTCCCGAAAAAAGGGGTTATTTCGAGATGGTCGCTATTCCAGGGGTCTTACAAATGAGAGTTGACTGTCATGAATGAAGGATAGAGCATAAATACCTGCAACTGAAGCTAGCACCAGATCTCTGATAGCACTCTGATCCTCTGACTTACTTCGGAGAGCTCTCAATCCATGGAATGTATAGAAATATACAAAATTGGATGTGCACAGCGTCTTCAACACTGGCACCACACCACGATACAGGGTGCCTCTGGAAAACAAAATACTGAAACTGCAGTGTTTTATAAGAAAAATATAACAAAATGAAATTTAATCTTGTAAAGTAAATTAAGAGTAAACTGAGAACTTTTGAAAGCAATACTTGACAACTACTTGTTTGCACACTGTGTATTATTTCACAACATGTAAAATTAATGTTACCATGGGCCTGATCATTATTTTCATGCGCTGGTCAGTGAAACTGTAAAATTATTAGAAAGAGAAATACTTTACAAATCCTCTGATCCTAATGCTTTAAGCATTAAAAAAAAGTAGCAAAATAAAGGAATAATTTTAAGCACTATACAAATACTTATCTAACACTTATAACCCCTCCAGCATTACCAACTTTACTGGGTGCATACAAAGAGTCAGTGTGCCCTTTACAATACATGCAGGTAGGAGCAGTGACATTTTTTAAAGGTTGATTTCAAAAGTACCCAATTAACATGAACAGCTTACAAACCCAAAATATTAACAACAAAATTAATACACTAAATTGAAATACCTCTTTCAACTGCCAACAACACTGAAAGAAGCAAAGTGGCGCAGCTTTTCTGTCTACAAGTGGCAGTAGCTTGCAGACACATGAGTCAGTAACTCCATCTCTACTTCCTTCAGCTGGATAATGTTTCCAACAAAAATAGAAACCCCCACTCTATCGTGTGGTGTTAGGAATACTTTATAGTTAGGTTTGCCAGGTGAAAAAGAGGGACACTTCCTTTTCTGTTTATATTTTGTCTAGAATTCCCAACTGTAATATACAATTCTTGACCAGCAATGGTCATTAAAAGCTTATACAAAAATATTTTACTATAAACCTAATGTTACATAACAGTTGATTATATACCAAAATTACACTGACAAATTTACATAAAACCCCTCAGTTATACAGCGAAATACTACTGCATAACATAAATTTGAATCTCAATTTACATGATTAAAATATCAGAGACAAGACCCTGCAGGGTACATAACTTATCTTTTATGAAACCATAATGGCAGCTCTCCTCCCCCTAAAAGAACAGAGTTCCGTCCTGTAATTTAGTCTTTCAGTATTTCTCTTTTAGTCCTCCATAAACTTGAGAAACCAAAGTTTACATATCATTAACGCCCCATTCTGGAAGGTTTTCCGTTGTTCACGTCAAGTAGAGAGTACCCCAAGATGACATTACATGCTGTACGAACGCTGCCAAGTAGTCCAGGAGACACGCGTCATGGGGGAGGGGAGCAATCAGATGAAGTGAACCCAGCGGGCCGGCGTACAATATGACTAAGCCCGCTATGTGCCAGCATGGCGGAGTAGACCAGTCAGGTTAGGCACTTGCACCAAGGTAAGCCACATCCACAATAGCAGGGATCATCCACACAGGTCTTGTAGAGCAAATGGAATTGTTATCCTTAACGCAGACGCTCGATAAATGATATGATGCAGTCACATTATATTTACTACCACAAAATTTCTTCACGCCATTCTCATGCACCACATCAAAATATTTCTCTTTTTTCCAACTCCCCACTTTACAGCCTGAAGCATTTTGATCAGGGCAAGAACTTCAAATCTGTTCCCCCCATGAATCTGTGCAGATTGTTGAGGATCTGCAAGACAAGAACAATTAATTGTCCTGTACCCTCAGGCAGGAAGATTGAGTGTGTCATCTAGCACCAGAGAGAATGGGACCACCATTTGCCATAATATATTTGTCATGGCATACTGATCTACGGTTACCAGATGTTCTCTTTTACCAGATATGTCCTCTTTATTTGAGTCTTTGTAAATTGTCCGACAGGGTTTTACAAAAAAAAATAGAAATGTCCTCTTTTCCAACAGAAGTGAAAGACAGTGAAATTGTACTTTTGTGTGGGTTTTTTATATGTTGTTAAAAGTTTAGTTAATAATGCCAACAAACTTCCTGCAAAAGTGCAAACATTTTGGAGAATATTACGTGATTCTTTTGTCTTTATCGGCACTCATATTTTTTCCTGGCTTTTTTTAACTTGTCTCAGTTAAGAAGTGCCTAATCTATTCACAATGTTATGATTATTTGCTAAAAAACAGAAACCGGTTAGAACAAATCAAATCACCGAAGAAATACATTTGAACTGAACCTGAACTGCGAGAGTGATTAGCTGTCAATTATCAAAAAACTGGCTACATGGAACCGAATTTGGGAAACAATTTTGCATGTCTCTTTAACTGATCTGTGACACGATAAACTAATTTTGTGTATTTCCATGGAAAAAATTATGTGTCCTCTCTTTCTTCGTGCCCTTTTCTTGCAAAAGTTTTCTTTCTTTCAATGCTAGTTACTTGAATGTGTTCTCGTTTTGAATACCACACATCTGATAATCCTATACCAATCTGCACTGCAGTGCATGAAAACACTAGGATTGCGCTTGCAAAAACTCCATTTAGAAGGGGGGACATAGTCTCAGTGGATATTGTATTTTCATCCCCCAATAACCACCTGATTCAAATAGATCAGCATTGCCAAGAGTTAGGCAAGAAGTTGGAGACAATACATTGCTGGTGTTTCAAGACGACTGAGGTCAAAATGTAAGTGAATGAAGACGAGGTATGGCCAACGCGCAGATGCAGCTGGATTCCATGAAGGTGAATTGGTATGGTTCTATAATTCCTCAGGGGAGAAAAGATTGTCCCCAAACTACAAACTGTACGGGAGGGGCTATACAATGTGATGAAAAAAATCAACAATAATGACACACACACGATTAAGCATCATTCTCAAGACAAGATGGAGCTTGTGTATCAGTCTAGAATGTTACAGAACCAAGAAAGGGCAGAAGATGTCTTATTGTGATGAACATTCCTTGAAAAGGGCATAGTGTTGTGAGCAGCCATTACTCCAGGCTGTTGGTGTCTGTGGGTTTGTTTGGCACGAGGACTGAAGTTACTTCCAAAACAACATGTTCTAGGAATCGCATCACAGGGAAAGAAAGGTGGCTCGAATGGTTCTTTGTAGAACATTGAGCACTTCAGTGTGAAGCATTCCAGAGAGGGAACATTCTTGAGCGTGACTTCATGAGGGGACAGAGTATGTATAGGCTGTTCACAGTTAAATAAGCTTTTCTGAAATCAACCCAGCCGAAAGCAGTTCTTGTGGAACAAATATTTCTAAATTTGCAGTGTTAGCACACTTCCAGAATTTCTGCTAGAGGCAAAAGAAGACAGCATTACAATGGAGCACTGCACCATAGTGTTCAACATAATTAATTAAAAAGTAGTTTTATGTTGTATATGAAAGAAAAATAAATATATGTACTGTATTTTGTAACACTGTAATCTATTTTGCTATATTTTATTTATTTAAATGTTTGAAAAATTGTTGTTTTTCCATTCCATCATGGGTGTACACTAGTGTGGCCCCCAGCAGTACTGTGATATGGGACAGTGAGTATATTTTCCACCCATGTGGCTGCAGCCACATCAGTCAAACACAACCTGCACCCTGATATCTCATGCTCTAAGTTTTGTAAGGTTTATAAAGCTGGCATCCAGGTCATTTGCATTTTTATACTTCCCATTTAAATTGCGTGGCAGACATGGGGCACTTCAAGTACGTAACCCCAGAGAGACAAACGACATAACAGTAGTGTATCAGTACTCAAGTTCACATATATTAGCAATTTCATACACACACTTGATGAACTTATGCCTATCAGTAGTTCCACTGTAATGTTAATTTTTGTGTGTGTTGGAAAGATCACAGATAGATAAAAATAAGCAGAGCTTTCAAAAGTACATATTTAGTTATTACATTTACTATTTACATCCCTTATGTCTTTCTTCTTCACAAAAATTTTTTAAGTGCCCAGAAAACAACACTTTTACAAGTGAATAATAAGTTAAGATATTGAACTTACACTCCCTCTTCAGTGATTAAGTTCTTCATAACAGATAAGGTGTTTTTTGCTTCACAGTTATCATCCACTGCAATCAAACCATTAATTACAAATTTTTAGGTCAGAAGGCGGTTACATATGTTAAATGTTAAAAGAGGCATTGGCTACCTAAATAGTTATCTAAATATCTTCACTAATAAGTTAGTTAATTTGTAAATTCTTAGCATTTATTAAATATGTAACAACGCTGTAAGACTGTGAACATATAGAAATTTTACTATTTTAGTGTATGTAATATTGTATACAAAATATTTTGGGTATTCAATGCTCTCAAATATGTTTAGGGTCATCAATTTTATAGTCAAATTTCTACATGAAATCAGCAAGAGATTGTAATCGACATTTATAACACTTGTATACGTAACACAAAAATACAAAATATCCTCAGCAAATTACAAAATAAAATATAACATTTAAAAGCTTCCAAAATGTGACAAAAGTGTTTCTGTTAATAGGACTTAATAGTGCTAAGGTGTTTCACTGACAGTTTTAACTATGCAGATGAAAATTTTGTCAAAATGTTTGTTATAACCATAAAAATGTCCATGAAATGTTAAGTCTTCTGCAATACTGTTTAACTTTTAAATAAAGTGCATGGAACAATGCAACATCACAACTGTGTTCAGCATGGAGTGAATGATGTTCTTCCCAAAAACCTTTACTGTAGGCAGGTGTCAAGTGGAGCTAAAAAGGTGAATGGAAATGAACAAACAAAATGGACAGATCATCAAATTACTCCCTCAACTCACATTTACTTGCCACAATACTTTCCCATTACGACTTGTCTTCAACTGGCATTTTCCATGACACGGTAATCAGTTTACAATTGCTACGTATGAAACAGAGATTTCTGAAACTGACAAGAGGACATCGTAAAACCATAAATTTTGAAATAATCATTACACGAAAATATATTTTTTAAAAGAATTTATCATCTAAAATTAAATTTAACATTCACAAACTTGTATTGAATGAAGAATTTTGTTATTTCAGTTTCTTTCTTGCTGTTTTTTCTTTTCTTATCACCCCAAGACAGATTCTGAAACTTGTTCTTGGACAAACATTAAACTGGTGAATAAATATTGACTTATGGACACAGACTGAGTGGTCACCTGATCACGCAATGCAAACAACATCTGGGTGCCCTCAGACATGTTTGTAAACATAGCAACTATATAGTCAAGGGTTTAATTCCCAGCTACCTGTATGGGATGAGTACCTTAATACAGAAGTTCATACGTGCTAGTGAGGTGAAGATGAAGCAGTGGTGGAATGCATGGATGCAGGAAACAGGACTGGCTTGAGAAAGTCTACTAGTCCACAACATCTTCCACACTCCTCACATGCGAAGATCCAAGTGACACCGCTGGGAATTGAACCCCGTTTGCCTTGGTGGAAGAAGAATAATCTGCCCACTACACCACTGTGGCCCCTTTTCCTAACTGCTTCAGTAATTTTCCCTCTCAATCAATATAAACTGGCCTTTGCAATCATACATTTGCTAAGTATATGAATACACCTTTCAATCCAGAGTTTAAATTTATTATTACAAGTGGACTGTAGCTTTGCCATAGTTCCTATCAACTCACGTACGTAACATTAAATACAAAGTGATTATTCCAGCTAGAGGCATGCCCGTGGTAATTAAATTTCTCATAAAGGAACAAACTACAGTATATTAATTTTTATCCCTATAATGACAGCAACATGTTTCAAAGAAAATTTCAAACTTACATTGCAGTCTGGAACGAACTGTGTCCAGAGGAAAGAAGGATGCCATTGCAAACACACTGCCCTGAAACACAGGAAGTAATACTTCATGGTTATGTAGTTGTTGGCGCGTTCCAATGCTGCAGACAGCTTGCACATTGTTACACGAGCGCAAACTTCTATAGAAAATTTACTTCTACCTTAAGCCATTCAAAGTAACTTTTCTGCAATCTGTAGTTCACAGAAACTTTGAGTAGGCCTATATTTTGACCTTTTGGGCCAATGTAACACACATTAATATATTTTATGTGCTACAATGAACAAGAACAAGCATCAAGCAAGTAGATGCCAACAATCGCTAGAAGTAAATTTAATTTTAACAAGTATACACTGTTTTGCCAGTCTCCTTAACATAAATTTTAAAACATTACACTAATTATAATTTGTAGTAATAATACAAGACTATGTACTATAAATCTTAATCATTTTATGTATATATAAGTGCAAAAAATGTTTTGTTATGAATAAATAATTATTTAAAAATCTATCTGCTATATTAACGAACAAATAAGTAAGCTTAAACCTAAATGTTATGGAATTTTAAGTTGCATTTTAATTTTCCTTTCTCCTGCCAAAGTTTCTATTGCAGAAGGTGTATTGAAATTTCCTGCATGACATATCCTAAGTAACAGTTTCCCAAACTTTATTGAACTGCCACAGCTTCACTACATTTATTAATTTTTAGCTGGTATCGGTCGAGGCCAAAAGCAAGATTATTTCTTGCAAACGATTACAAAGGCAACAATATCAACAGTAATCAAAAAATACTGACCTAAGACAATGCACTAGGCAATGCTCTGTACTCTATCGTTCCAAAAACATGATACAAAACTGTATTTCCAGAGTATAGCCAAAATTTCACAAATTGAAGATGGCGGGTGAGAATCTGCCTAAACATAACACTAAAGAAAACAATTTTTAATTTAAATTGGAGGAACCAGATTTTTATCACTGGCTGAAAACAGTGAAGTTGTGTGTATGATGTACTTGGCTTCTGTACCTGCCTGCTACAGAATGCTTTATTTGCCTTTTGGCAGGCATGTAAACACGTAAAATTCAGACAATTAAACAAGCTAACAACTCACATTCATGAATCAGGATGTGCAATATAACATTGTAAAATTATGTATATTTTAACAACTGGAGGAGATATTCATGGCAGATAGATATAAACAGAAGTTTAAGTATATATGAACCAAACAACGAGAAACCAAAACGCTGTTTAATAATTATCAATCTTTTTCATCCACAGAATGTAGCTGATCAAAACAGGTAAACATAACAACTGCCACTAATTTAATGAGATGAAACACTATCCAGTAAAAAGTGCCCCACAGTCCTACCATGGAACTATAGCCATTCATTAAAATTGACAGCTGTTAATCTTTAGGTTAGTTACAAGATTATGCTTACATTTAAGAAAGTATAATTCAAGAAAAGCAAAGTACAATTTTACCACTATTTCTACACTGAAGAAATATACCGGCAGTGGCGGTTGATAGTAGTGATTGACCAGCTATACACAAACTGCTACAAAAATATTTCGTGCTGATCGGCAAACGTGCAACTGATTGTATGTAGACTAATAATTTTAGCGTGGCATCAGGCTGCATGTGCAGGTACCTCTTCATTCGCTGGCCACACCCAACTCCTCGTAATTTCACCTGCAAGCAGTTGTGGTGCTAACATTATTTGTATTATTTTTTTTTTACGGAAATTATATTGGGTAGAAGCTGATTTTAGATACAATATAGGAAAGAAAAAATGTATAGCTTTAGTGAAATTTAATGTCCTACATTATGAGGAAACTATTTATCCATTCCCACAGTGTATGCCCAAGTTATACACTCCACAAATTTGAGCAACATATGTTTGTTTGGCAATATTAAAAACTGCACTATACTTAACCAAAAAAAAAATACTGAGAAATGTGTGCTTATTAAGCAGGAAAACTTATTAAAATGGTAAAATTATGTATTTGAAACAGACCAATTGCAAACATTTTAGGCCTGTTAAACAGGAAAACTTCGTAACAAAAAAGCGCTTGGCAAAATTGACTGAATACTGAAATTATTTCTTTTGTGTTCTGTTTATTTTTATGCACATAATGTAAGAATCAACAAATTTGTAAACAATTTACTTTTCCAATAATTTCAGTTTTACTTGAATGATGTATGAATAAAGTGATTAGGCCTATGGCAGAGTTAATTTTACATATGATGGAAGAATACACAACATGCATACAAGTATAGTCCATTCCAGATTGGAAGCAATTTATGAAAATCAACCTTTGAAAAAACACTCTAGGCATAACATGTCAACCTGTTTTTTCAATAACCTGTATTGCACAAATATGTAACACTGTGGTTATCTTTAGAGTAGGGTATTATAGAATAAATGAAACTTTACCTTAATATCTTCTATAACTTGTAATATTTGTAAGAAATAGTTCACAGTTGAAAATAACAGCGGAAAATATTGTGAGTAGGCCGTAATGGTACGGTGTTATTTTATCGAGCGAGAAAGCAACTGTCTGCTGAGCGAGGCTTGTCACACACTCTCTCTCTCTCTTTGTCTCTTTCACACTCAGGAAGTTTCACTACGTTAATATGTGACAAAATTGTACATGTTTTCAATTGTAGCATATTTCATACTTTTACAGCAAAATAATGATTTTTGAATTTGTAATTTACAACTGAAAAGAGATTTTAATGTTTAAAAACTTATTTAAATATATTTAGATATGATGGCAGGGCAGAAACAAAGTGAAGTTGGCAGACGTGGCGAGCCATGACATGGCGTGTTACTATGTTACCAAACGAAGTGCAAATTATACTTACGCTGAAAACTACTTCAAACACTACCACATCATGTTTGTAGACTTTTTTTAAACCTACCTAAGCAAGTTACGATGTTGTGATAAATCTGTGTTTCCGCGGCAGTAATAAAAATACTGTTACGGTGTGTTTCGTTAACAGCTGCATCTGAAATAGCGTGGCGTGGCTGCACGGTGATCGTTATGCTGGATCTGTGTTTGTGCTAATTTCAAATATTTGATGTGAACTATTTATACGTTTTAAATGTGAACTGTTTTTATGACGAAGCTATTCATTTACATCCACATATGTTTACTTATCACAACGTTGTACCTTTGTCCTGGGTGTTTGAAACAGTTGTGTAACGTGATTTACCAACAATCCCAACAAAATAACCAAGCCCAGTCCCAATAAATTTCAATAAACCTAATACACAGTAGGTAGCAATACATATGAATATGAGTGGAATAAAAGTTACTGTAGGCTTATTGTGTGCATGTTCACCACTATATTTTAAGTTTGTATGGCGAAAATGAGAAACACGAGTTCCGTGCTTGATTTTAATGTCTCTATCGTTGGACTGGTTATTCCTTCGTTATTCGAACTGAGGCCGTCCTTTTAAAGAAATAACCCAACACATATCAATAACAACAAGTTAAATACTATAGTTCATTACTCCGCAGTTGTAACAATGTTAAACACAGTCCCGGCAAAATATTAACGTGCATTACGTGTAATGTGTAATATTGTGGAAAACAAATATGTTAATGTAACATAACCGTAAGAACTATCGTCAATTCAGGCATTTTTAAAACGCCATAAAGCTGACCTCATTAATGATATAGGCCTACAACAGAATTCTTTGAAAAGCTGTACACAGTAAATAACACATTTGACAGGTATAAAAGTAGAAGTCACATTTCAATGTTTATGATTAGGTGTAGCAAAAGTATACGAACACATGTACACACACAATGGTATGTAACCATTGATTTTGACAGATGCTACATGGCAGTCACATGGCAATATTTGTTTACATTTGGCGGAAGGATACGAAATGGGCCTACAAATAGATATTTAGCAGGGCTCCGAGAAAGTTGCTTCCAGTGGGGAATGGACTATAGATCTTAAGGAAGGCTTTCAAAAGTGCTCAGTTTACCATGAACAACCTTTAGAACGTTTTGAAGCATATTCTGTCACAGTCATTCAAATTGATTGCAGGTTTTTCTACTGACAAACTATTGCAGTCTTCTATGTTGATTAAACTACAGTACTAATCCACAGATGGGGCCACTACCATTGCTTAAGGGCTCCACCTGGTTGCAGAGGTTTTGTAGAAAAAATGTGATAAAAATAGCTGGATATTTTTTAGTGGTTTCTAAACATGAAGAGCATTTACGAAAACATTTTAAGCACAAAGACAAGTTTCGAGAATACACAAGGATTATTAGTTGGGCATGAAAAATAGTTAAAACAAGTGTTTTTAGGTTAAACTACGCTGCTAAATTTTCTATGCAGAAAGTTTAGAATTGTCTTTGAACATGCACAATACTTTTATTTTTTTTTGTGACCCGTGAAAACATAGGTTTACTGCTCAAAGTCACATTCAAGCGAGTCTCTGACGAAAAGGCTGTGATCAAGAGTCTGCTTGAGAGCTCGTGCAGAAGTGCAAAATAGCTACAGGCAAGCGGAACCCTCTACTTCATCATTCACTAATTTTTTTACAAGCATACAATGCCACAATGCCACAATGCCAAATTGACTACTTAGAAAAATACTGAAAAATGTGAGCTTATTAAGCAGGAAAACTTCTTTGAAAAGGTAAAATTGTGTATTTGTATTAGATCAAGTGCAAACTTTCTAAAACTTAGTAAGCAGGAAAACCTCTTGATAGAAAACTTCTTAAGAGGGTTTTACTGTATTAGCAAGCAAGTTTTTCACATCTTGTTATTGTTATTTTAAGTGTTGTATACTTAGCAATAAATTTATTTGGCATCTCTAACTCCAGTCCTTATCGTTAGCCTGAAAACCACTCCTGCACAGCATGTAACCTATCTTTCTACATACACAGTGACGTAACTAGCTTTTCTGGCACCCGGGGCACAGAAGCTGACAGCCGTACCCACTCAAGCACACAATTTTCTTTTGTCACTGTTATTGACAGTTAAACATGTGTATCAGCTAAAATAAAGGCCTAGCTAAAATATGAATTAGTGGTACTTCATGAATACATAGAGTGGTGTTTACCTTTACACAAAAGTACATCCAGCCAAATTTTTTACAAATAATTTTATTTTCAACATAAAAATAACATAATCGACATCAATTTGAAACTGAAACACATACAATTTTAAGTGATGATAATACAGCTTCATATTAATAGTTTACTGTAACAATAAGTCACTGTTAATAGTCAATTTAAATGAGACACTTTTAAGTTTAACTTTCCTGGCCTTAATTGATGCTATCATTGAAACTACAGAGGCAGCAATGGCATTTTCAACTGAAAGTATGGCTAGACTTGATAATCTATCTTGAAACATAGATGATCATAGGGTTATGATTGTATGAAAAGAACCTTAACTTGGAATCCTCGTATGAACCCTGGCATCACAACTTCGGTAAACTAGGATGCCAGAAATTACAACAGCGTATTGCAAAAGAAAGGCCAACAGCAATATCCCCCTCCACCAGCCTGCAATCGGGGATATAGGCCACTGTAAAGCAGGGTCCAACATATTTCCACATCTGACCAGCAGCCAGGGAAGATCACAACATGGGTGTGTCTGTGTCCGTCCGCCGCCATCCGACGATCAGTTAGATACAGCCTCTGGCATCAAGAATAAGGTGGGGACTGTCCAACTAAGATATAAAGAGAAATGACGTCACATAGTCATAACTTATTTTATGTTAATAACTTAATAACATTTAAAGTCGCTCCTTGTTACTGTAACTCTTTCTGTAATGTATTATCTGTGTCTCTCATATTTCATGAATAAACCCCCTCAGTTACCATAAAAGCTCTACCATTAACCATCATTTCAGCTAAGCCCCTAAACCCTTTTTGTGTGGCTATGACCTAAAGTCATAAATCCATAGCAATAGGAATGATTTAGTAAGTTTAAGTTTATGTAATGTAAGCAAAATTTTTAAAGCAGTTGCTAGTGTTATGTATGCTTCTAATCTCATTGAATAAACGTACAGCAGCAAACCCTTAGGCATAAATTGTAGTTGTTCACCATTCTTCTGTGCTCTCTTCATTAAAACTATACCACATTTTACATCACTGAACAATTCTATACTATTAAAATCATCTGGGTACAGTTCTGCATACACTGTGCACTTCATATTAACTTGGTGTAACTGTTCATTACTGGAAGTGTCAACACTATTCACATACTCCTCAAATAAAAAAAAAAATAATAATTTTTCCAGCTCACTTAGGTTGGAGAAACAAACTAAATTTTCAGCTGACAATTTGTCCAAAATTTATACATGAGAACATCGAATTTCTAGCAGAGTGCTTCATGCAGAGCATCAGGATTCTCACCTGGCATTTGTGCTTCCTTCGTATCAAATTTGTATTGCTGAAACCACATTCGTTACAGATCTCTTATGCCTTGGCGATGACACTGTCACACAGCTCTTTCCTCGAGTAATTTATTTTGTCTGTCATTGTTTCTACATTTGATTAAAGCCGATTCCTTTTGTCCATAAATATTTTTGGATCTTGTCAATACAAGACAGAATATCTGTCCAAAAAAAAAGAGCAGAGCTAAAGTTATACATAGCAATTATTATTAATGCTACATCTTTCCTCATATCAACTGCTTCAGTTGGCATGTCTCTCAAATGTTCGAGGGCAACATGACTTGATCAAGCTGAGGTGAAAATGCTTTTAAAGCATCTGCTTTCAAACTCCACCTGGTGTTAAAAATGTCATTTTACACTAATATTTATAAATTATTTAAGAACACTCCATCTGTGGGTGGAACTGGAAAAGAAAGTAAAAACACGTTCTACTGTCCCAAAAAGTGCCACTGCTTGATTATTTACATGAGCTGCATGTACTCCAACTAAAGTAAGGGAATTGTTAACAAATACTGGTAAAGGGTTCAACTCTAATATTCTCTTTTGAACTCCTGAACGGATACCAGCCATTGTTGCTTGAGTTTCGTATGACTAACCTCTGCAATCATTAAGAACCAATCCCGCTATCTTAAGTTTACTTGCAGTGTTTCTGTAATCACCCCTGCTGTTTTCACTTCTAGAAGAATAAATTCTAGGAATGCTTCTCTAATGACTGAATTTTGGTACATCTCAACAAATCTAATGATCTGAGACATAGAAATTTGTTCTACATGTACTGAGTCTGGGGTTGTGTAAAATATAATACTGAAATACCTTGCCTTCTCATGCTGAAATAATAGTTTTGTGCAATCTTTCTCCAAACAGGCCAATTATTTCATTTTGAATAGCTGGTGACATATGGTAAAGATCCAGATTTACCAGATATAGAATCCAAATGAGATCTCATAACAAGATCAAATTTAGCCAAGTATTTTAACAAGGCTAGAACGTTTCCAGCATTTAAATTTTCAACAACTAACTCTATGACCTCTCAATTAAAAATCTTGTTGAGAAAGTATTTGTACTGTGGCAATAACCATTTTGAGGATTTCTTTTGATGTATTGGCTTCTTTTGACACATGTTGCTGAAGACGATCGTCAGTAAGTCTCCACTACTGTTGAAGGAACATTCCAATTCCTTCCATTCCAAAATAGGCTGAGCGATGAGCTGCACTGTTTTAGTGATCTTGAATACAGGATTTAACTTTCGCCATACCGAAAACCCATTTTCATAATTGAAACAGTTTCTTTAGTAGTTGCTTTTTGCGAACAAAGCGCAACAAAAGCAAAACAGAGAATTCTTAGTCCTGCTATAAAAACACATCCAAATACAATATACTTTTTCGCCATTTTGTAAGGTTTTTCGAAACAAATGCCAGCTTCATCCTCAAGAAAATCGCTGTCCTTGTTCTGCAATACACACGTAACTTTCCTCATCATTAAATCACAGAATGATTGAAATTTCTCAGATGGCCACGCCCCTATAACCTGCAGAGTAGCAAAACTGACTTTCTCTCGAATAATGGTTTGTCCATCATCTCTTTTCACTCCAGGGTTACAGGACGAAATATCACTTATGTTCCTTGTGCCAGCTGAACTTGACAGCCACTCAATGTAACGTTCACAGTTTAAATAATTAAATCATTACACTTATTATGGTTATCAAAAGCCCCACTAGAAGCTGCATCCAGAGGAACAGAATTCAAATTTTATCGAGCAATGTTTGTCCTTCGCAATTTTATATTTCAAGATTATAAAGCAAACCAACACCTATTAAGAACAGCTCTTTGTTGCCATCACAGTTAAAAATAGTCACATCACTACCCTCACCGTTTTCTTCGAAAGCCTCGTTACTAATGGCACTGCTTTTCTGGCCAAATTTTCCTTGAATAAAAAACTTTCATATACTCTTAGGAACTTAGTGAGTTCTTAACTTTTCTGTCTTCCTTTTCCGCAACTGGGCATCACTGGGTTTTTGTTCCATTATTTCACCACCTACCGCACAAAAAAAAAATGATTCAATGATTCAGTAAACACTCGCTGTGGAAGTAACTGTTATGAACAGAGATAAGTACGTGACTATCGGCAGGGCGGCAGCTGTAACTTACGGTGGCCGATGGCAGAGCTAATGATGTGCGTGCAAATTGATACAGTGTCACAAAGTTAACTGAAACCCTGGTTCATATGCACAAAAGAAACCTGTAGCTGCACAGCGTGGCACGTGTTGTTCCTCAGCCCAGAAGGATGGGAAGATGAGTAGAGCATTTTTTTTTACAACACGAGAGATTCAAACATATACAGCACAGACTTTTATTTTTTTTATTAAAGTTTCAGATTCCTCTGTTGCAGCCATGGCTCATTTCAAGACACACTCAGTTGGAGATGTGAAATGCCCACTCTTTTCTTTTGATCACGAAGATGTATCACATTATTTTAACTGCCCCCCTTTCTGTAATGTGCATAATTTCATTGAGAGTATTTTTTCTTACTACTGAAATAATGTTACGAATGTGACATAACTACACCTTATTATTAAATACAAAATGCAACAACAGCTGATAAACACACACACTACCCGCACTAACAGCCATCTCCAAATTATATGTAACCAGACTGTATACATTTTGCCCATCACCACGGATGTGGGTAAGTAAAGGAGGGTCGAGTAAAACCACAGCGATAAGAATGAGTGTTACAAATATTTTTGGAGTTTCAGAACTTTGTCACACTATAATATTTAAGAAACATAAAAACAACAAAAGCAATGCTGCAAGCTTAAGTTAACAGTTTGTATAGGCAATTCATATTAAACTGAGCACTTTTGAAAGCCCTCTCGTTTGGAATAATAGTCAATACATTAACGCGAGGCACATTTATTCGCTTCTAGTAAGTGCTCTCTACGATACAACTGTGACCTATCTTGGAGAGCATTAATCGTATGGGCCATTCACATTATTCTTAAAACAGTAATTGAGGCGCGACATGTGCTTACACAGGGTACATTGGAGAGCCACACTGATAGTACAGACATGTGCTCCTAGATGTTACTATCCTTCAACACGTGCCCAGAAGCCGTCATGTCGCCACCCCTCCCTCCCCTGACGATTGCTATCTCTAAGAGATCGCCGGCTACTTCCAGGATGGTTGCAGTATATCACCACAGCGCCACTGGAGAGCAGCATGGCCTGCTGGAGCATCACAGCCTCCACGAGCGTGCGAGAAGGTTAGGATATGTCAACGCCTCCGCACCCAAGCAGATAGGTGATCCAGGCACCCATGCATGATGTCATAAGTCCAACCCCCTGTACTTCCCCTTCTGAGGAACCAACAAGCTCAAATATGACGTATTAATAGGGCTTGCA
This sequence comes from Dryococelus australis, assembly GCA_029891345.1. Taxonomy (NCBI): domain Eukaryota; kingdom Metazoa; phylum Arthropoda; class Insecta; order Phasmatodea; family Phasmatidae; genus Dryococelus; species Dryococelus australis. The sequence continues at coordinate 267,086,224 of CM056993.1, forward strand.
GACTGAGTCTCAGGGCAATTTGCTGCACCTCCCCGCTGTACTTGGCCAGAGGTGACAGCTTACGCTCTAGACAGCCTTGTCCCCAGATGTAATGGCCAGGGATATATGAATAAGGTTAAGCTATACACTAGATCCCTTCATCCACGTTGGTAGCCAGCATCCTCCAGAGGGTCCTCGATAGTCAACAGCCACCAATAGCTCTGGAGATACCGCCAGCAACCAGAGGGTCACAAACTCTTCGGCAACCTCCAGCTCCAGGGGCCTTCCAACGCCGATGCCAACAGAGGGTCCTGCCAACGCCGCTCTCTTCGACCTTCCTCTTTTCGTTGGTAATCTTTCCTCAAGGTATCCATCTGGTCATGACAACGACATCCCCTCTGGGTGCTAGCCACACCACTTCTTCAGCCCCCTTCTGGTGCTGAACTCCTAGAAGTTAGGTTCCTTTATCTCATCCTTAATAGGGAAACATCATTTTAATCGTGGCTTATGAAGTTAGAGAAATTATCTAATCCAGCCTTAACACACATTCAAATAACTATTTAATATCAATGTGCCTTCCTCTGATAGTAACACCACATGTTTAATAAATCTAATTGTTACTAAATTCATTAAGAGAGTGCCGCCCCACTTATTTATTTTAGGTTTAATAAAAATCGTATTTTGAAATTCATTTTCTTTTATTTCACGTGGTATTACCAATGAAATCAAACTTAGTCCTTCAGGCTAAAAGAGAATAATATGTTGAGGAAAAGCCGGCACATCAATTCTTCAGCCATTAAGGCAGGACCACATACTATCCACTCATGGAATTGACAGACAGAATATCTCCCTACTCCGCCTCCACTGTAAAAGGCCTGGAATGAGAGAGAGTAGTAGTCTAACCACTCGACCAACCGTGGAACCCAACCTGCTCACCACTGAATAAAACCACTGCATCATGTACACCTTGCCCATTCCACCCACCGCTGTGAGACTGGGCCAGGAATAGCAGAGTGTATGAATCCCCTGGCAAACCAGGGTGTTCAGCACACACACATTAGGGTCATGGGCTACACCAGCTAATTCCAAATCTTTTGTCTTATGGTATACTCATGCCATACAAGCAAAAGGGAGGTATTGAATACAGTAGAAAATTGGAGGTGCAGATTATAATAAACAAGATAATTGAACTAGTAGCCTCCAACCTAGACAAGCCTAAGCCACTGTTTGAACCTCTAATTCAGTTACCCAAAGGACCACACCAAATACACCTAACCATTATAAAATACAAGGAAGCGTTTTTAGGACTGGATTCTATCTTATCAAAATACCCAACCAGTCAACTACCATCCCATAGCTATGAGGACTACTTCAACACCACTACACTACAGCCAGCGTAAGCCGCTGTTCGGCCAGGAGTTAAAAAGGTACAGTGTTGGAAACCCATAATCCTTACCCCCCCAGACTTTGTGCACTTCAAAAAGCCTACAAGACCAGTTTTATATAAAGGCAAAGCCCCAAACCGTAATAAAATTCTCTTAGACTGACATTTCTCAAATGTCCTTCACGATACTAGCATTGCATGGGTCGTTGTCCTCCCCCGTGGTCAAAACGCAAACCACTCACGTACTTACCCATAGCTTCACATTGGGTTTGACTTTGAAAAGTTCCGGACTTGAATCCAAGAGTGGACACTAGAAAGCCCCTATTGCGAAGCCCCTGTCCCAACGTGGCAGATACCACGCCTAGCCAGCGCACGTGCTAGATCACGTAAAATAACTTTTGGGCTTGTGTCTCGACTTCGACCTATGTCAATCTCTTAGTTTGTGTGTGAAGTGTTTTGTGTATTGCTTAAATTTATATTTTCCCCAACCAAAAAGAGTGGATACCACGACAATATATATTTTATTTTAGCCCCAAACTTTATTCTGAGTGCAATGAAATATATGTACTGTATTTATTACTTACACTGCAAAATTTATTAAAAATGTTAGTAAAAGGATAACATACATCTGGCTGAAAGGAAAAAAGTAACTACGGCCTTAGAAGTGCTCACTTTACCATGGACAGGCTATAAGAACAAACATGCATGTTATTGAAATTTAAAGGTTTATTATTTATTTCATTACTTAAATAGTAAGGGAATTTGTTAGACTTTCTAAAGTAAATTTTTTTTAATGAACTAAGGTTTGCATTTTAGTATATTAAAAAAAAAAAAAAGCCAACCATAATTTTGCCACCTCTGGCTGTTGTGCCCCTTGGGCGGCCGCCCCCTTGGCCCCTCCCTAGTTACGTCTCTGTACGTACAAGACTAATTTCTACATCAGCTTGTTTACTATACAAGCTACCAGTTTAGTAACCAGTTACAACCAATACAGCATAATTAAATACAACTACTTCAGGTACTAAGGCCACAGGTACTTGCTAAAACAGCCTATCTTCTTCAAAAGTGTGTATATATTTGAATGAATGTGGTGGAACAGCCATTACGCAATGCAGAAACATTACAAAAGGCAGACGTTTAAACACTGCCAAAACTATTCTAGATATTAATTCTTGCTATGAAATATTAAGGAAATTCCGATAATTGGTACCAACGTGATGAATAGATTGCATTACCAGGAGGTTTATCACATAACTGCCATTAAGACGGTCACAAATCTGGATTGTAGAAGAGTGTTGTATGTATGTAATATGCAAAAAATTGAAGTTACCATCACATAATGTCATTTCACAATATGGTCTAGTTCCACAGGACTGGTTGGGAAAATGTTTTGCAGAGGTAGCCTATACGAAAATAAACAGCAGTTATTGTAGTCAAAGTAACTAGAGATATATCATACAAAATTACTTGCATACAAAAACATAGCAGTGTTGTGTAGAAAATTATTTGTGTTGGGTCTTTGTTCAACAAAAAGTGTGCATTTCACGAATAGTGAAATCACGAAACAAGGTTCACATTAGCTATAAGGGCCAAAAGTTAGAAATCACACTGACGAAAATCTTCCAAAGGTCTCCATTGGTAGCAGAATAGACATCACTCTCACACTAGCAAATCCTCTCCAATATTCTAATGCTGTCTTAGTGTGTCTGTGGCATATGAAGACTATATCTTCCTAGAGCCAAGGGGGGGGGGGGGGGGGGAAGAATTATCACAAGTTGCTGTATTAACTGAAATGTTAATGCTTGATACACAATAATTTGATTATCATTATAAGTTAGATCTTATCCAAGGCACTTTCTAACTTTTTGATTAAAAAATTCTAAAAAATCACCCCAGGTGTAACATGTTTGCTTCTTTTTTGATTATATCACAAACCACAACCATTTAATACTGTCATTAACACTAAACTACAACAAAACCTTGATACATAGACCTAATTCCTGTTCCTACTGTTATCCTGTATCCATAACTCATACTGCACATTGCCAAGAAAATTCCCTTCTTCAGAACAGTGTTAGAGTGGTATGGTGTTTGTTTAACAAAGTTTTATTTTTCTGCATCAATCATCTTTTTTTACAACCCAGCCCACTTTGCCTTGCCTAGTCATATGTCACAAAGATCATCATCATTAATCTGTTGGTTACCCATGCTTGGAACAAACACGAAGTTGTGCCACTAGGTATTTCTCATTGCCATCATGTGTTTCGAAGCCGCTAAGACAGACTGCAGTGCCTGAGAAAGAGGTGCTCAACTTCCAAAAATGTCAGGCAGTGAAGTGTGAAGCTTTGCCCAAGCATGATTCCATTCCACAAACACGGGGGTACTCAAGATGCCATTCTGCAGCAAAAGGAGCATTTACAGCTTCATAAAAGGGGGCGGGGTATCAAATAGAAGAGGAAAGAATTGTTTTCAACTACAGTGGTGTTAAGGGGGAGGATATTGGATGGAGACAGAATATGGGAGCCTAAGTTTTTCTCTCTTGTACAGAATTCTATAACTTTGCCTCTTTTTTTCGCCCACGCATTTCAATTTATCAAAGACACATTTTCTCCCCCACCTGACTTCTCTCTTCAGAAGGGGGGGAGAAACACACTGGTTGTTCCAACTACCTTCAGCTGCTACTCGTCACAGCTTGAACTGCTTCAACGTGTCCCCTCCACACTTTGTTAAAGAGATGGCAAGCAATGGTCATCCTCCCCACAAAATTGTTTGTGGAAAGAGAAGTGTGTCTGGCATAGGGCACATCATTCATGTTCTGGCACGACTGGAGTATCAAAACAAGGATTGAAACTTTTAGGTGATAGCATTTATGATCTTAACTGCAGTTAAAACTTATGGTGCAAATATGAGAGTGCATAGACAACCCAATTTCTTGTATAGCCAACGAATAGAAAATTTTTTTGCTGGCTTACTATTTTCCCAATTGAAACACATTATTTACAGCATAGAAATTATCATACTATAATAATTTCGAACATGGACCCAAAGTAATGATGATCTGGAAAGATGAGGGGGGGAAGAATGTGATATGAACATGTAAAGATCTGCCACTGAGAAAAATATGAAAACAAATTTTGGTAACACTTATGTACCAATTAGAACTGAATATCAAATGCACATTGTTTCAATATAAATGTCTTCTTTGCAGCATATAACCCATTAAGGCTCTGCTTTACTTATTACTAGGCAGAAATTTTTCATTTTTGTGTCATAATTTCAGTTTCAAAGGTATTATTGAATATGCTTGATTATAGAAAATTAATAATTTGCTAGTTGTTTAATACTTTTGTACCTCATTTTCACTGTGTGTTATTTCCTGCTTGCAAAAAAGGCAGGAACTTATTGACAAATTGTAAATATGTACCTGTCCTTTTCAAATTAACAAATAACACACAATTAAAATTAAGTATAAAAATATTAACTCGTAAAACGTAAGTTTTCTACAATCGTACATATTCAGTAATTACTCTGAATCCAAAATTACAACACGAAAACAAAGAATTTCACCAAAACAGATGAAGCCAAGCTTTAAACTGTTCCAATCTGCCAAGCAAACATGCACAGCTCAAGTGGAAGATCTCCCTTCTTTCACAAATAACTACTATCTGCACGTATTTTACCGAGGTCAACTACTTAATGTGTAACAGAATCAAAATAAACATGAGAAAGAAAATTTACTTTCCTTAGAAACAGACTGATAAACATTTGCGAAAAGAGAAAGGAATTCTCAACAAAACTGAATTCTTATTTGGGTAACCCGTCATAGGCACACTTTGTAGAATGAAGATTTTTTAGCATGCTCCCATTTTCTCCATCAATACAAGCACCTCACTCTCAATAACACTAGTGTCTGAAATTAGTAGTCAACAAAACTGTAAATTTTTTACACTCAGAAGCCTAGGTTTTCATGCAATTACATGTCAGTAATTTTTCCATTGTCCCAGAAAACTCTCTTTCAAAAATTTGGCTGAGCTTAACTACATCTGCCTACATTATCCTGAAATAAAGCACTGGATGATTTTAAATTATTCAATACAAATTCATAATTTATTTAAAAACCACTGCTAACGTCAGTGGGATAGAGGCCCCTACAATACCGTAAATATTGTGTGACTGGTTTGGCCTACATTATGATATATTAGTCAAAGCCCTCCCTCCCAAAAGTTCAGTGGTATGATTCAGCAAAGCAATAGCTACATGGTAATTACTTTGTATTCCTACAGTCACCTTACTTCACTCCACTGCGGGAAAACCTAAAGATGGGATGTGGAGAAATTTTAAGATTCTGCTACTGACCTTTAACATCATATCCTCATGCTTCTCACCTCAAGAATGCACTTGGCTAGAGATGATGCACATGTCAAATGAAGTCTCCACAATTGCTAGACCTTCCTAGGATAAGTTTAGAGTGGCTGCATTACACCCAAATGTTGCATAGGATAGTCAAGAGATGGCAACTGAAATAAATACTATATTGCAGTGGCCATTATTTACTCTGGCTTAAGGCTAACTAGAGAAGGCTCACTACTGTAGCATGTGAAGACAATTGGAGGGTGAAACAAATTTGTCTAACCTTATTCCTTGTACTAAAAACAACCCAGTTTGGGAAAACATTTCATTAGGTTCCACAAGACTGTAGTTTGAGTACCAATATTTCAATCCCCAGGCTTGGTGGACAGTAAGGGTTCAGTCAGACTGATGTGCGATAGAACAATCATTAGCAATACAGCTATCACAAATTTTCAAACCCAAGTTAGTTAAGGAGAGCTGTATTGTAATGTATACTTCTTTCACATGGAACTTTGTATTACTACTTGCAGGGTTGTCACATTCATTAAAGTTATGTTACTGTCCTTACTGTGCTGTCCTCCAAACTAAAAGACCACCCTGCCGTCTCAAGAATTAGTCGGCAATCATACAGCAGAAGTGATAGAGCCATGCTACATGCATAGCGCCATGCGTCCCGGCTATACACTATTCTTAATGCACTGCCTGTACGGCACCTGTGTAGGCTACTGTCTAAACTCAATGCACCACGAATTATGCTACACTCAGTGCAACATCAAATATAATGTAAATCCCTTTGGTTGTATGTTGTACATTTCGTAATAAAATCAGCAAAATTTTGAACTATGGTACCATATAAACCAATCAAACTGGAAAAAACTTCACAAAATTTAGTCGTCAACATAAAATACTTTGGCGCCATAGCAACCTGGCGCCCAGGATTCGTAGAGCTGTGAACATGAGCTATTTCAGCATACTCAGGAAGAGTGATGGTGAATGAGATAGATGCTACATGTTCTGCTGCAAACTAGGACAAATTTTGGCCCACCAAAACACACACACCTTTCCAATATGAGAAAGAACTAAAAAATCTACCAAGAGCAAGCCAGGCACAGCACTTATTTAAGCAGCCCCTCTTCCATCAATGGGAGGTCAAAAATTCTACTGGTACAAAATATCAGACAAAGGAAAGGACATAGCAAAGTTTTACACTCAAATTAAGAACAATATCGTCTGTAACCTACTTTTGTGAACTTTCTGCAAATTATACAACAATCAGATGTTTCAGTTCTGAGTTACAGAAGCCATCGACACATCAGTTCTGCGATGTAATTAATTAAAACAGCACTGAAGGGGACAACAACAACAAAATTTCTACAGTCCCAAATGAATCAACTTTCATAAACATGACTTACTTCCAACACCAAAATTTTAGTCTATGGTAGCCCACACAACCTGATGCGCAACACACAGCACCACACTACACCAAACACCATACAACCACCACTTTTCGATGATGTGTTAAACGCAGCAATATGCCACTGGACGAATGAAGATTACACTGTAATTTCAACCAAAAATAAAATTAAAAAGTGTTTAATTACCTACTGACTTGTCTCCAGTCACAATACTAAACATGTTTATGTGATAATGACTCACAGCTGCTCCTGCTACTGCATGGACCAAAGTACGATAGCTGAATAGCACATTGGCAGAATTGTCAGCCATTTTCTCCTCGTCTCTGCAACACAAAAGTTCAAGGTGTTTATCATATGCCAATCACTTTCACAAACGTGGATATAATAATGTGTGGACAGTGATATGTATATTTATGGCTCAGATTTGAGATTTATTTTAGTCTCTATCTAGATTGCAGAACACGGATAGAAGCAATTTTATAAAACATAGCAACATCTCCTCATGTATCCTTAGGACATGAGGTCGTGAAAAATTAATTAAGAATTGTAGAGCGAATGCACAGAATAAATATGAAAAATTATAAACATAAAAATAAAAGAACCTTAACTTAAGGAATTTAATTGAGAGGTAATCCTGAAAAAAACATGATAGCAAAATTTTAACTGGGGCTTCCAAATAATGAATAAAAACCAAAATATTTACCAAAAATAAAATTTCAACAAGCATCCACTTTTGCCAACTTTGCACCAAAGACATGTGCAGAAGCAACGGTGTATAACAAAAATTCACACCCTTGAATAGGATTATAAATAACATTTTCAGTTAGAAAAATAGTTTTCAGTTCGAAACTGCTATCAGCAGACCAATGCAAAACTTGGCCTTTCTTCAAAAGAGCAAAAAGAGGTACTGAAATTTTATAAACCTTATAAGAGTTAATTTCTATAGAAACCTACGAATTCTCTTAACTAGCGTGTGTTCCAGGGTAGTGGAAGCTGGGTAATTGCTTGAAGTTTTTCTAAAGTAGTGTGAATTCCATCATTAGATTCATGACCCAGAAAGGTACTTCAGTTCTGCAGAACAGCAACTTCCTAATTTTGACAGTCGTGCCAGCATTTTGGAGCTTCACGATAACTATATGAACGAGCTGTATGTGTTCTTTGAACAACAAGGATTTTATCAATATGACATCAACATATGCTCTTGCAAAACTTTTACACTCTTCTCCTAGCAAAGTGTCTAAATATCTTGTGAATTCTGCAACTGCATTACATAAGCCAAACGGCATAACAATAAACACAAAATGTTGGTTTCGAAAAAGAAGTGCAGTACACTGCTGGGATTCATCAGATAATGGTACTTGCCAATGGGCATGCGTTATATCTAAGGTGTTCAGAAACTAAACCCCTTGATGTAACCTACGAACATCCCGCGTTTGAATAGGATACACTCTATCATTCACAGAAATCTTATTTATGCTGCAAGCATCTAGTCTTATACTGCTTCCCTACACAAAACATAGGACTGGCATAGACACTTGCCTTTCATTTCACAATACTCCAGTCTAACATGAGCCTTACGTATTCCTCAGCTTCAGTTAAATACTTGACTAGAATTGGGTACGAATTGCAATTTGAAGAATCACTGTCTAACTTAGAACTATGATTTTTACTTGGTAAAGCAAATTCTGACCTGGAATTTCAGACATACATTGCTGGTGATATACTAGCACGTTATATAATTGATGTTTCCGCAAAACAGATATGGAAGAAACTGATGCAAGGCATTACTAATTTCATCAGTATGAGTGAAGAGATTCGGACAGCTCTTAACAGTGAGGTCTTGAGAGTCAATTAAGGTGATTGAGGTTGAGTATGGAGCAGCACCGTGAGATCCCCGAGAAAACGTGCCAACCAACTGCATCGTCCGACACGATTCCCACATGCGAAAATCCAGAGTGACCCGGCCGGGGATTGAACCTGGATCGCCTTGGTGGGAGCCGAGCAGGCTGACAGCTCAGCCACCGTGGTCCCTAATTTCCTCAATAGTGGTTAAGGGAACCTTATTCCTCTGTTCTTGTGACAGCTGAAAAATACCACAGTCTTTCCTTAGCAAACCCACTATGCTGTCTGATGTTTGCCACGTCTCTGGAACTAGTAACAATGCATCTGTGTCAGGTGATGCGATGGGCCAACCTCCAAAGTTCAGGTTAAACCAAAGTGCATCATGAAGTCAGTAGCAAGAATGAGTGGTTTCGCTAGCCCTTTGACAATCAATACTGCAGCAAGCTTCCTAGGACCAAGTCTATCTATAGTAAGCATGGTCCGTCTATTCAAGACAGGACTCACTTGGAACAAACTCGCTCATGATATAACACCATTAATCTTGTTTCTGGATATGGGAAAAACAGGTACCTTGTGGCCTAGGCTCTCAATTTCTCTCACTAGGTCCTAATTCACATAACTCACCTCTGCATTCATATCAAGAAGTGTGAGTACAGTAATACCACATTCAGGTTGAGTTCAGGATAACAAAACTCAAGAACTGGGTAAAACCCCATCGCTGTCTTCAACAAAAATTTAAGTTCAGTTTCATCTAAAATCAGAGTTAGAAGAGCAGAAACGCTAACCGGCTTCATAACAGACTGATTTGCATGTCCTGACATATCTGTAGGTTCACCAGGTGCAGTAGTTAGTTTGGTCATCCCCACTAGTTCAGTTACTTGAGTCAGCGCTGTGAGACGTTCATAACTGCCCCCTCTAGTTTAACACTCTTAGGAAACTGGGTGTTTTCCACTAGTGCAGTAGCAATAACATTACTCCTGACAGATGATGGAAAAGATGGTGCCAATGGGTTCAAATGTTCATTAATATGTTGGAAATACATCTGTTGGTTTTAACTTGGGGTAATTATATAGACTTGGGGATTATATGAAAATCAAGAAAATAATACCTGCAAATGTTATATACGGTTATTACTAACACACTTAATAGGAATTTTATTGGTGCTTCACATAATTTGCAGTATATATTACGAAATGTGATGGCGAGCAGGGCTATGAAGATGGAAATGTTTATGCGGTAAGACTCGTAAAATATAGGTCAAACATATTTGTATTGGGTCACTGAATAGTGTTAAGTGTGAAAATGACACTGGAAAGGAAACCTTAATGTATAAAACGTTATTCACAAGGTATGTTTTTGCAGACACACTAAGGTTATTCATTTATAAACAACGGTAATCTAGCAGTGTAGTAGTAGAAAAAATATACATATTGTATATCATGCAAAAAGACGTTCACAGTAGTTATTTACAAGCATTTGAAGTGTATCGCCACAATACATTAATTGAATAATTGTGCACAGAGATAGGAAACAAAAGTGCATCAATAATGGTTTACATGATGGTTTTATGCTGGGAGTGAGAGCAATTTCAGTGTACCGTGTGAATTTAACCGTGCAACTGCATATAATTTAAGAGTGCTATTAAACATGTTTTGTTGCATTCTTTCCATTTGGAGGGTTAAATCAAATTATTGTGCAAAAATATGAGTGTTTCATTACAATAATGTCCACGTGAAGTGTTAAAATATAATTATTGTGCAGAAGAGTGGTTGTGGTGGTTCGAATAAGGTAATTAGACATCAATGTATCCTAACATGTGTTATAGGCAATATATCACCAAGGACGAATATTTGCCAATTACATGGGACTGTTAATACACAGTTGATGATATCTGCTAATATACTTTATTCCAACACTTGCACACACTAATCGTAACATTACCAACTTGTGGCTACCACGTTTTATTCACTTCCCATTGTCAGTGCTGCCAACCTAGTCAGCCATGACACCCCCCTTTCTCTAAATATAAAGGGGACGATGAAACCCACAACAATCACTTTGCTCAGTAGAATATGTTGGGCTTGGGCTGATGGATGATGTGGCTATAAGTCAAGTCTTTGTGGAGGAATCACTCTACGTCCCAATTACGTTCTCTCGTGGTCGTTTAATTCACCAGGTTCTTCCCAAAACCCCAGGAAGTCAGGGGAGCCACTCCTGGATTCCATGTTGGCTTCTGTCTGAGGTGATGCTTCAGGGTAATCTTTTGCGCTTTCCTCTGGTACCTGCTGTTGTGACAATGTCGTTGATTTAAGGAACCAAGAATTTCTTCTATACGTGTCCCGAGGTGCCTCGATGATTTACGAACGAGAGTGGGGCACTGGTTTGACTACCTTTGCTGGAAACCATGTGTGCTTCTCGGTATAATACTGTGGCTCCAGGTGCAAATATAGGTGGTAAGGTATTGTGTTTGTTGAATGCCTCTCTATCTCTCCGTCTACAGATTTTTAGGTTTTTTGCTACCCCTTTTACCAAGGCTGGTAGCAACAACTTCTCATTGATGGGGAGTAACGTTCTGGTCCTTCTCCCCATTAGGCACTGCACTGTTTTAGCCTCTTGAACATATCGTTCTGCTAGCCCATTTGAGCGATGAAAATGGGGACTAGATATCAGTCTTCTGAAGTTCCATTTTCTTCTGAAATGGTCAAATTCATGAGAGGTGTACTGAGGGTTTCCATCTGTGCATAATTCGTCTGGTATTCCACATTGCGAGAACCCCTCTTCAATGCTGCAATTATTTACTCACTCATAGTTGAACTAAGTTTTACCAAGTCAAAATATACGGCATAGCTGTCTGCAACTATTAAATAGCCCTTTCCTTCGAGTTGAAATAGATCAGACGCACATACATCCAAGGATGGGTGGAGGTATCTTTCTCCTCACTAAGAGGTCCTTGGGGCAGGTCCCGCTGAAGTTTTTGACACGTGGCACATTTTCTAATGTACTCCGTGACATCTTCTGTCATCCCATCCCAGAAGACATGTTCTCTTGCCAGCCTTAGAGTGCCTTGAATACCTTTGTTGGCATGATGTCATTGTGAGAGAACGAGTGACTTCATTGATCCTGGGATCAAGGTCGGTGTCCCCTTGAAGATGACGTTATGAACGGCTAACTGTTATCTGTATGTCCAGTATTTCTGAAGATCTTTACCCAGGAGGTTGTGCTTGGTGGGCCATCCATTTAATACAATGTGTTTTGTAAGTTTGACAGTTATGCACTCACATTGATTGCTTCTTTAAGATCTGTGGCAGTTTCTTTCAACATAGGCATTACTACCTGCACGTCAAATGTTGGAGGTGCATCTGGTTCTAGACAGTTGTCGCAGTCTCTGCTCAAAGAATCCTCTATATACAATTCTGATCCATTTTTGTAGGTTACTATTGGATTGTACAGTAAGACTTCGAACAAAATTCTTTGAAGCCTGGCAGGCGCATCCAGAAGTGGTTTCTTGAAGATGGCTGCTAGTGGCTTGTGGTCAGACTCAATGAGCATATTTTCTTTTTCAAGTTGACTGTAGTTTAACTGTGCTTTGCTGAGTGACTTAGAAGCATAGCAGACTGACTGATTTCTTTGAAGGAGCACTGAATGACTGCTAGCATCTACTGACAAGGTTACCGGTTTTGTGTGATCATAGTATCTTAATACAGGAGGAAACATGTGACTTTCTTTCAGGTTTTTAAATGCACTTTCTTTTTCTTCATCCCAATGCCATGCTATGTTTTTTTCCAACAGCAGTCGAAGCGGGATGAATTTTGTCAAGTAGGTCATCATGCCAAGAAACCTCTGTAGTTCCTGCATCAACCTAGGTTTTGTAATTCGTTCAATGGTTGCAACTTTGTCAGGATCAGCCGACATTCCATCCTTTGTGACATGATATGACCCAGGAACTTTATTTGATTCTGTCCAAATGTGCATTTATTGGCATTACGTTTTAATCCTGCTTACTTCAGTTTGTCAATGGCTTCCTGAGTGATAGCATCAAGCTCCTCTTTGGGTGCAGCACGGATTAAGATGGCATCCATGGAACATTTAACTCCTTTCATCTCTCGCAACATGTGGCTCATTATTTCTTGGAATACTTCCGGATCTGATGTGAGTCCAAATGGCATTCGTAGGCATGCACATCTGCCCTACGGAGTTTCAAAGATTAGGTACTTGGATGTCCGCTGGGATACTTTCACTTGCCAGGACCCTTTTGTACAGTAAAACAATGTGAAATATTTTCAGCCATGCAGACGTGTGACAATTTCTTCTATTGTTTGGAGAGGAAAACGTTGTCTCTTTAAATTTTTGTTGACGTCTGAAGGATAAATGCATATTCTAACTTTTCCATTTTTATGAACCACTACTATTGGTGAAACTGCAGGGGTGGGTTATGTAATTGGTTCAATGATGTTGTTGGCTACCATGGTATCCAGTTCCTGCTTAACTGCATCCCTAATGCGGTACCTAGGTACTTTTCTAGGTGGATACATTCTGAGGTTAGGTTGCCAACCAAGTCAATGTCATACAAAAATCCCTTTAAACAACCTATACCATTAAATAAGGCATAATCCGTATCTACTACTTCTAACCTTTTGACGAATCCTAGATTTTCACAAGTCTCCCTTCCCAGTATGCACTGAAACCCATTGTCAACAATCACAAATGGCAATGTAGCTACCTTTTTGCTGTTGGTCATCACACTGAGTCTTGCTAAACGACACTTAATACTTGATTTTTTATGGGAGGATTTGACACACACAATTTCTGGCGACAGATGTAGTTAGGATGTTGCATTGTGCCCCAGTGTCAAGTTTGAACTTGACTCTGTAGTTTCTGTGCAAGATCAAGGTTTCTAACCTGTCCATTTTGTTTATATTTTGTGACAGTGTGGAAATAATGAATGTTTCTTCTGTACCTAATGAGGTTTCCTCTACTTTGCTTGAACTTAGGTTAAGTTGTAATGAATTGGCGAGTGTCATTACCTTTTGAGACCTGCATGCTACAGCAAAATGTCCTAGTTTTCCACACTTTTTGCAAACTTTACCAAATGCAGGGCAGGACCTCCGTTGATGACTTGTGCCACACCTAAAGCACTGGAAGGTGGCCGTTGTCATTTGTCCCTTTCTCTCATTTTGCTTACAGGCTGCATCTACACTTAATGAACTGTCTGCCTTTATAGAATTTAGTTGCTATTTTGTTAGCTCCATTGCTCTACAGATCTTCAAGGCCTGGTTAAAGGTAAGTTTTTTTTCTGCAAGAAGCCTTTCTTGCACTGTGTCACTAACGATACCCACAACTATTTTGTCATAAAGTAGACTGTCTGACAATTATTAGAATTCACACTTTTTACTTTGGTTTATGATGGCCGTAAGGAACTCCTCAAATGCTTGTCACTCCACTTGCACCAACTTGTTAAAGATTTATCTTTTATAGGATCGGTTGGCCTTAGGAGAAAAATAGGCATACAATTTTTCCGTAACGACTTCAATATCATTTTATCCTTCTCTGTCAACGTAAAGGTATTGTAAACCTTTGCTGCATCTTGACCAATTGTCATAAATGTAGCAACTTATACCCATGGCCTCTACTTTTTTAAGTTAGTCGCGACTGAATACCAATCAAATTGTTGGAGCCACGATTTCCTGCTGTCTGCCATGCCTTACTCTGTAATTATTAGATGTTTAGGAGGCTTGAGGTTAACACTGTTCCTCTGCCATTGTAAATGTTATGGTCAACATGTTATAATTTGTTACGATGTTACTGTTACTTTAGTCCCGGGTTTCGGCACCATATCATTCTTTAGATATTAGGTGGACTGTTAATACACAGTAACTACACTGTTGATGATATCTGCTAAGATACTTTAATCCAACACTTGGACACACTAATTGGAACATTAACACACTAATCGTAACATTAACAACTCGTGGCTGCTATGTTGTATTCATTGCCTGTTGCCACAAACCTAGTACAACAATGACAAGTAACATCATTTATAGTCTAGTTTTACATGGAAAGTAAGTGTAGTTAATTGTACTGTGTAGTGTTGCATATGACATTATGATTTGAAGGATTTCCGTACTGCTGCCACCAGCCATGTAAAATGTAAAATACCTAACCAAATTAAACCTAACTTCACAATAGCTGAATCACAGAGGTGGATCAACCGATGTGAACTTACTTATTATACTTTTTCTAAAGCACTATCTCCTGTCAGCCCCTCCCCCCCTTGTAATCACATATTGAGAAGTTACATTGAGTTAGGTTAGGTCTTCTTGCATTTAACATGGTTAACACACCCAAAAACATGTAATTTACATACAATTTATGCATCTTACCCCACAATTTTCCTGATCTTCATAGCCATCCCCACTATCACATTTGGTAGTATATACTGTGAGTAATGTGATGCCCCTAGTGAATTCATGTTCTTTGTAATTAGTAATGCTGATTTATACCACTTTCCATAAATACTGATTTAGTTTTTGAAAAAGCCCCTATTCTATATCGTTACCCACGGTTGTACATGCCAACTGTTCTGACCATTGATAGTATTGTTCTTGGAAGATGGTGAAGTTGGTCTCCCCTGATTCTGTTTGTTGTTAGATGGCATGAAATATACAGTATCATCAGTGTGTACTTAAGCACTAGGCTTAGGTGAGATGTTGAGATATAACTGTCATCTTCCTTTTGTTGTTGCCCCTGGGTTAGTCAGCAGAATACCTTATTCCTCTCCTTTTACCAAGCATACAAAACAACTGTGATTGTTATGTGGGTTCAATATGCCCAGTAAAATGTTCAAGTTTCTCATCATCAGATTCACACTGCAAAAAATTTATGTTGGAGTGATTACCATTAAAATTACTAGCCTACTATTGTTGACCAAAATCTCGACAAGGAGTTTGTTTTTGTATTTCTGCTTCTTCTTCATGCATTAAGTCTTTATTACTTGTTGTGATCTACAAGTAGACCTATTAGTCTTGATCTAACAACTTTTTCTTTGGTCCACTCTAGGACACCCAAGGGGTGAGGAGTAAGATGCTCAAGAACCATATAGGTGAGGCAGGAGTGGTCAGAAATTAAGTCATTCGCTGACGACTACCTGGCAACAGCAACGCGCCAGCATGGGGTCGAAGTTGAGGATGCGTCCACGCAGTCGCTTTGTAGCAGTCGTCGGGGTAACTTGGCAGCCGTCATTTGAGGAGTTCATAGGAGCCACCGTGTAGAGGCCAGGATGAGCCACTGCAAGCCTGACAACATGTGAAAGCTAAGTAAAATTTATATGTTTGTTAATGTAGTAGTGCACCTGTAGTTTTGGTTTCAACAATTACACCAAAAGCTGCATACATTTGCAGTTGGAGAGATGATTTTGAGTTACGAATTTTAAGTGAACACCAGACTTTAGTCGAATAAGGATTGGGAGTTGTTGAAGTTTTGTCCTTGAAGAAGAAGTTTTGAGCCAATTTTAGATGCTAATAGTTGTTGATGCTATAAGGAAGTTTTAGTGTTGCCAGATGTGCTGACAGTAATAATTTTTGGCGTAGGTCTAGCTAGATGTTAGTGAGAAGTTTTAATTAAATATTTGACGCTTCCCGGCAGTCGATAATTTGACGCCGGCTAACAGCCAGTCGCATTAAGAACATGAAAGTGCTCACCACTCACGTAACACATGGGCAAGCACGTGTGCAGAGAGGCCGTAACCTGAACGCTCCACAACGGAATATTTATTTGAAGTGCAAAATTATGTTGCTAGTTTATTTTCTGGTTTTTCAAGTGTCTAAATGTTTATAAATGTATGTTTGATAATATTGCACAATGTTTGGTTATGAATTCAAAATGCACGCTGTGCGAAGATTCAGAACACTATTATTCCGGAGTGAACGCAGCATAAAAAAACATTTAAAGAATATAGAAAATTCCTAAGAAAATCTAAAATGTAAAATCAATATTTAAATTGCTTATGTGCCATTTATTTTCAAAGATAAAAGTTTTACTCGGCGTGCATAGCACTTCCACTTGTGTGAACCCCGTAGGCAGCAATGCCAGGTCAGCGCGACCCCTGCCTCTGGGCAGTCCGTCGAGGAGAGCTGACGAGGTAAGGCGCTATTACATATGCACTACAAACTTTTTGCACTGATATAGATTACAATAGTTTCACTTTAGTATACCAGTTAACCTTTGTTTTGCATACGTTTTGCCAGACATTCCCCAGTATTATGCATCCGCTTAACTTAATAATTTGTGCCCTTGCAGCTTTTTGAACATAAACGAGGAGGAGGAGAAAGATGTCGGAGAGGCCATGCGGCCCACGCAACTGGAATCAGGCGCCATTTGCCTATATTAAAAGCGTTTCATTGTAATTTCTGTATGATTGCTGCATGCAATTTTAAGGGCTTTATTTTCATGTATGTATTTCAGGGTAGTTTTCATGTTTAATTGTTTTACGACCACATCACTCGCGACCACATGGTTAGTAGCCGCCAAGTTAATGTCCGCGCCATCCATGTGCTTTGAGTTTATTTGTGTAATATCATGTATGCCGTATTTTATTTCAGGGTGCTATGTAATTTTTATTCAGGGTTTCATGTAATTTTCATATAATTGATGCTTTGTATGTATGACCACGCAGTCTATTCCAAGAATGATTTTCCCGCCATCTGGCGTGCTAAAAGGCTACAAACACTACAATTTGCAGGAGAATATTTTTCCTATTCATCACAATAATTTATTTAAACAGAATTTGCCGTTTTTACGGAAGGAGACTGAGAGTTCATCTGCACCACGTGGTCCGCTATGGACATATCCAGCGGCATCAGCGTCATCTAAGTTTGCTTTCACGCATCTGCGTGTTTATTGTGACCATTCATGTTGTGTCCCACCCTATTTCAAGTGTTTTCATGTAATTTATGTAAAGTGTACGGTGATATTATTTCCGTCCTAGCCGGCTATGTGTATAGGCCGTCTCCTCACTAACTACGTGTGGCAAGACGAGACCCGACGAGTCCGCGTTAGTGATGCCAAATAATCACACGTGTTTGTCCATTTCATTATTCTCTGTGTCCTGTCTTCAGGAATAATTAGCAGTCCACCCTAGGGGTTGTCGACCCCTTTCGTTGTGAAGATAGTGTTTTCTAGCACCACAGAGAAGTCATCCACCTAGGAGTGCACTAGATTTATTGCAGGCTGGGGAGCACCCAAATGGAGTTAGCTAGACACATCCAAGTTTGTCATAAGTGTAATGTTGGCACGATCTTGTATGGTTAACAGAATAAAAGTAAGTACACAGTGCTCAAAGTCTTTCCTTTGTAGTGGCAGCAACCTCTCACCTAACTTTTGAGTGATAAAAGTTTAGTAATGATGTTTAGTAATGAAAAGTGTTTTGTAAGTATGCTCGGGTGAGATGGACACACAGAACCCACAGCATCCCTGAGAACCCTGAGTCTCAACAGTGCGGTGACTGGTAAACACCGCTGGCGCCCATCTACCGTAAGTTATTGTGTCACCGTTCGTCTCGTGTCTCACCCGAAGGCATCAGTCGGCGTTCCCAAGTGAGGCCAGTGCGTTCATCCGCGTCAACCGCGATAAAATGGCAGACCCCACACCTGATCATCCGCAAGAAGGCCTCAAGACTTCCGCATCACGAACTACTTGGACATGCCGGTCGACAGATGTGTAAATTGTGGCAGATTGAGTGAAATCAACTTGTTTGCACAGAATTCATGGGCTCAACCATTGTGTCAATGTACATCCAATACCGCATCAACGCCTGTGCACGCGCACCGGATGTGAGGGGATGGGAACCAAGTGGACACAGTGGCAGCAGGCATACGGCCTGAGGAATATGTAACCTTCCGTGATGGTGCTATAAACTGTGACGAGTGCCGTAAGATGAACTGTGCAGAGATTGCGCCACCACCAACACCAGAGGTGAAACCCACGCCGCCGCCAGCAGTCGTTACGTACACACAGCAGGGCTTAACAGGACCAGACCGTAATGTATTGTTACCAACTTTTTTGAGACTTGATGCAGAGGACCCAGGCATGTTCCTAGCAGTATGTGAGGGGAAATTGCACAGACACAGCGAAGATTGGACAGACGTCACCGCAAACAGATTAAAGGGAACAGCTGCCACACGGTGGAATCTAGTGAGAGACTATCGTGTAACGCGGGAAGAATTTTGTGACAGGTTACTAGAACAATTCATCCAGCCCAAGTTAGGCCTTTTCAAACGTCTGAACCCAGATCAACAGACACATGAGGTACTCGAAATAATTGTCATTCTGTCAAAACCTGAAGTTAGGCCATTGTTGCGCTGAGCTAGCCGGGAAAGCGTGGAATTGTTTACGTGAGAGGCATGTGTCTACGAACGAGATAAGCAGGCGGAACAAAGAGAACCAGTGCCGGGCCGGCACCATGATCCCCCGGCACCGCCTGCAGGGGTGCAAAAATGTTCAGGAACCAATATTTTCCCAGAACACAATGTTTTGGCTCAAAATTTCCCCCTAAACTATACCACACATGTTAGCGACAATTAATTAGAGCATGTTGAAAATTAAGAACTATCATTTAAACCTTAAACTTATTTATTTTAAAACATACCTGAATATTTATTATCATGAATACATAAAAAAACATACACTGATTTCTGAAGTCAGTTATCTCAGAGAAACGGCAACCTTCCCCTCTCCTTGTGAAGGTTGTCAATTACCTTTGAAGGCTTGTACACCTTGAAACGAGATGCTAAAGAAAATCATGTAAAATTATATATTCCACCATGGAAATGCGTGTCCAAAGATTATTTTAAAAGCTGCGAAGCCTTGTGAACAGGAGGTCCATTTTAAGAAATAAAGACTTTATTGAAAAAGGTGTCGAACTGAATGTTCCGATTGTGGAGGTGGTTGCGAATTACGGATACAACTGATTCACAAACTGCTTCACAACAGATTTTTAAACAGTCTTGAAGAAGATAAATTATTTCAGGTATGTGGGCATACACTTCAGTGTTAGTAAATGCTTCTTTTATTACTGTGTTGTCCTGGATGATTAAGTTTGGTTTTTTATTTTCTTCTGAAGAATCAAGTACTTTTCTGAAAAATGGTGTGTTTAAAAGGTTGCTTTTCATAACATTTAATTGGGAAAATATAACGTCACTGTCCAACTTGCATCCTGAGTTTTCATTGACCCATGTAACAAGTGTGTCTAGAGATTCCTTAATTGTATGCTCAGCGGTTGTATCTGGAGGGCTCATTATGTATTTGATGCTGAAATATTTCCGCATGTTTTCTACTATTGGAGGTTCAGTGATTTTAAGTGCTAATTTTTCAAGCAATGTTACACAAAGATTTCTAATCTTTTTCTGGTATCTTTGAAACTTTCTTCATCAACCAATAGACAGTCTTGGTAAACATTATTTTTTAATGACTCAATTACCTTAAAAACTGATGGAAATTTTTTTTCAGTTAAGTTGCCTTGTTTCAGTTCCATTGTCATGTCATTAAGTGTGCTTTTCATATAGTCATAACAATAAAAGATTGTCCACATGCAGGTATTTACATTCTGAGAGGTACAACTGAATTTTGTGGCTAACTCTAATATGTCAATCGTCCCTAGTAGTTGATATATAAAACAAGGCTTGGAAAAATTATTGAGTTTCAATGAGTAATCCTTAGCAAGAGTATTGTTGCCTTTCCAAATGCATTCAGTGCGCTTCTTTTGTAAGTCAATAAAAAACAACTTGAAATTTTTTTGGATTGTTTTGTAGACTCTTAGTTCACTTTGAACAAAACGTGTTACTAGGAATGATTTTGGATTCAAAACACCCACTTGTAATTTATCTGCTAAAGCAATTAATTCTTCATAGCCAGTACCCCAGTTGTAGCCCTTCATTAAATGGCCTACAGTTTGAGCTTGATTGTTAAGCCATGATAATGACTGAACTTTATGAATATCACTTAAAATACACTCTAACCTATGAGCCAAGACCTGCATAAGAAGTAAGAAGTCATGATTGACATTTTTAAAAGGCTTACCAATTTTTTATCCACATCAAGATCAAAATATTGACCATCAAATGCCATTCCATTAAGTTGTTCTGTTAACTTAATTTTACAATTTTCAAGGGTACATTGCAGTTTTTCGACAAGAACACCACCTTTGTGTGAGGGGCCACAGCGAAGAAGATGTGTTTACATTGAGTGATTCAGATGTACAGTACACTCCACACAACAAAGAAAACTCTCCTCAGCCAACTACGTCTACTGGGATTACACATAGTACTTCAATAACAATATTTGAAGAATCGTCTTCTGAATAGGAGGAAGATAGCAGCGATGAAGAAAGAAATGAAAATCATGGTACAAAAAGGAAGTGTGATACATTTCAGTGGTTTTTCAATAATTTGACTCCCATTAGTCAACCCTATGATGATACAAATGCAGTCCGAATTTGCTAAAAAAAAGTATTCAGCACAGGAGGTGAATTGGTGCTATGTGAATGCTAGCACTACAGAGATGACACCATTAATAAGCATGTAGCAGCGAAAGGGTTCAAGTTTTACAGTTACTATTGCAAGACAAAACATTTTCAGTAACAATACCAAGTTCTTCAAAATCGCAGGTTTTGTCTTTCAAAAACCTTGAAATACTACACTGATCACTAGTTCTAGACTTTTCATTTGGATGTTTATTCAAAACGTGATTTGCAAGCTTATCGTGTCTGCCTCGCCATGCACAATATGCGCAGTTCGCTTCCTGTTTACTTTTCAAAGTAGACATAGTTTCTTTTGTAGTTTTCAGTGTACATAATAAAACACAAAATAACACTTGTATACGCCACACATTTTAATAAAGTGATAGGTACACAACAGAGGTCTATTTATGAATAGGGTCATGGCACACTATATATAATAAACAGCATACATGCACAATATCACCAAACTTTAACGTTTTCTTTATTTGCTTGCAATCGCTTCCAAAAAAAATAGGAAGAAACATACGCAAATGTCGCCGATGTCTATTGTCTTTTGTTCGAGAAATCAATTAATAGTTTTTGCAGAAACTCTTTTTGACCTTGAGGAAGAGTATCAAATTGAAATAACTCACTAACCACATCCCGCATCGAAAATGGCTGTGCATTTACATTTTGCGTTATGCTGCCGGGAAAAGGGGAACCAAGCATTTGACAGCCAAGCGCGCTCGAAGGCTCCTGCAGTTGCCCAAAGGAGTGGAAAAAATACCATGGAAAGACTCCCCCTCTATGCGGCGTGGGAGAAGAGGGCGCCTGAGGCCAAGTAGCCTCCCGCTCCAAACAGAGCTGGCTCATACATGAATGCAGCGTCCCTTTTGTGTGTAAATACTGCAATTTTTTTCCAACAAATATTTCCCCTGAGCTACCATAATTTCCCAGAACCTCGTTCGCGCAATCAGACATATTCTGCACCCCCATGCTAGCTACTGATGTCACGCAACCACCGCCTGTCAGACAGATTACACAGTCACCGCCGCAGCAGGAAAGTCCGTCTGCTACGGGTGTAAGAGTGTTACAAGTGAGTGATGGTACTGTCCGTGCGTTAAGGGTCAATGTCGAACTCGAAGGGAAGAATGTGATAGCTGTAATTGACACTGCAGCGAGTCATAACTTAGTATGTGAGGGATTAATACAGGTAATAACAATGAGAGTGCCCCCACGTCACCTACAGTTTGCTACCACGAAAAAACAGGATGAAGCAAGAAGTGTGATGCACTGACAGTGGAGGTACGTGAACTCCGTACAAAGTGTGATGTCTACATTGTGCCGGATCTGTGCGAGGAGATGATATTGGGACTGCCCTGGCTGACTGTCAACCAGGCCATGATCGAACCACATCAATCATCTGCACGTAGGGACAAGTGGAAGGTGGACGCTGTATGCAGTAGGAGCAACACAGCCAGCTAAAACAGCTGCAGTGCCGCTCAAAGATTTAGAGCACGAGGTGCCCGAGAAACATCAACAACATCTGCAACAACTAGTGGACCAGTATGTCACTGTGTTCCACATTGAGGGTAAGCTGCAGCGCACCGACTTCGCCAATCACATCATCATATCGACGTACGAGGACCCGGTGTACTCCAAGCCACGAGACCCAGGTATTTTCTTCCGGCGCATCATCATCAATCAGCAGGTATGTGAGATGCTCAATGATAATGCGATTGAACCTAAGCAGAGTCTCTACAATTTAGACATTACACTAGCTCCTAAAATGAATGGCAAATGGAGGTTTTGTGTAGACTTTGGCACTCTTAATAAGATCACTGTAAACATGCCACCTCCAGTCATTAACATCAAAGAAACTTTGTCAACATTAGGGCCAGCTACTGTATTCACGTCACTTGACCTCAAATCAGGGTATCGGCAAGTGCCCATCTGCCCACAAGACCATAAAAAGACTGCCTTCGCCACGCCAGACAGCATATATTTCAGTTTGTTGCAATGCTATTTGGCTTAAAATGTGCCCCAGCCACTTTTCAAAACTCATGGTGAATGTATTCAATGGTTACATTGGAGACTTTGCGATGGCTTACCTTGATGATGTACTTGTATGGTCGAACAGTTAGGAGGAACATTTGCACCACCTGAGTCTTGTGTTCGAGAGGCTCGAATGTAATAACCACACATGTAGGGGTTGATAAGTGTAAGTTGGGAATGAGCATAATAGAGTTTCTGGGACACTAAGTAACAGGTAATGGATACGAACCGGAACAACAAATGTACAAGAAATACAAAACAAATCCACACCCAAATCACGTAAACAAGTTAGGAAATTTTTTGGCTTAATAAACTGGTCAAGAATATTCGTCCCCCATTCCTCTGTGATAATTGCACCATTGACTGAATTGCTATGTGAAAAACGTAAATATGTATGGACACCTCAAGCTGATCAAGCGTTTAAAGAAATCAATCTTGCTTTTAAAAATTGTAAGCTGTCAGGCAGATTCAGTCCAGAATTACCTGTTGTACAGACAGATGAGAGCCAGGAAGGCATCGGAGCAGACCATACCAGATGGGCAGAATTGTTCCCGAGGTCATGTTCTATTTGAGAAACAGGGTAAATGCAGCAACTGGAAAAACACCTGCAGAAATGGTACAAGGTCGTGAACTACTTGCAACAGGAGAACCCCACGAATATCTGCCCATTCCACCTGAGGGGGTCGCTGCGCACCAAATGCAAAAACTTGAAGAGACAAGGGCGAACCAAGAAAGTTATTGCAATGTTTGGGTACCGGAAAGTAGGAGACCGCCGCCAGAATTAGTACCAGGCATGTATGTGTGCGTGAAAGAAAACCCGTTATCGGCGGGAGCAAAGAACCGTTGTGTCGGACTCACACCCAAATGGATTGGGCCGGTAAGGGTAAGGGCGAAAATGAAGAATTCCATGTTTCTTGTGAAGCTGGGTCCGAGACAAGTCACGAAACACCGCCATGACGACCTGCGTATAGCCCGCATACCGGCAGGGAAGAGGGGCAAGGAGAAGCCGGAAAGCCCAGTACCGCAGCAAGCGCGACATTACGTACCAGGTAGTACAAGTGATAAGAGTAGCATAGGGCAAAACAGCAACACCAACCTTGTGAACCCGCACACGAGGAATGTATACGAGAACACTGGGAACACTACGTATTATTTAGGGGATTTGTGACATCAGAATACACCACACCGTACAGGGGGGGGGGGGGAGAAGACGACGGAAGTGCACTCTCGGAAAGGTGAGAGAAGACAGTAGTAGTGAGAGACCATTTCGGGGCTTTCCAGTTGAGGCAAGCCACAGGTTCGTAAAGCAAAGTAATTTTAAAGGGTTTAACTGTGGTAATAACAGTGTACACGTAAATTACAGAACAACCAGTGTCAGTTATACCAGTTTTAAGGGGTTTCCCAAAGGCATCAGTATAAATTGTTGTAACATAAGTGAAAATGTAAACATTGATACCACAGGTGAAAATGTCATGCCTTTCAGAGGTTTTTCGACCCCCGCAGAGGATAACCTAGTAGGGCAAGAGAGTTTTAAGGGATTTAGGGAAAATAGTAGACAGGTGAGTGTGAAGAAAAGTGTTACGTAAAAAGTCAGCACACCACAACACAGCGTCTATGCCCTCACAACATGGTTCCAGAATACACCCCCACCACCTGCAAACGCAACAGAATCAGGAGACTCCTAAGGTCATGCTTCTTATGTCCTCAACCGGTGGTCCCGGTTCAAAGCCGGGCAAAATTGAGTTGCTCGTACCGTCTTGGCCTTCGAGAGAAGGGTCGTTCGACGCCGGCTAACAGCCAGCCGCCTTAAGACCATGACGACGCTCACCACTCACGTGACACGTGGGCATGCACATACGCAAAGAGGCCGTAACCTGAACTTTCCACAACGGAATATTTATTTGAAGTGAAAAATTATGTCTCTTGCTTATTTTTAGGTTTTTCAAGTATCTAAATGTTTAAAATGTAAGTTTGATAATATTGAGCAATGTTTGGTTATGATTTCAAAATGTGTGTTGCGCAGAGATTCAGAACACTATTACTCCAACGCGAACGCCATCATAAAAAAGATATTTAAAGAATACAGAAAATTCCTAAGAAAATCTAAAATGTAAAATCATTATTTAAACTGCTTATGTGCCATTTACTTTAAATGATAAAAGTTTCACTCAGCGTGCATAGCACTTTCGCTTGTGTGAACCCCGTAGACAGCAATGGTAGGTCAGCGCGACTCCTACCTCTGGGCAGTCAGTCGAGGACAGCTGGCGAGTTAAGACGCTGTCACGTACGCACTACAAACTTTTGATGTAGATTACAATAGTTTCACTTTAGTATACCGCTTAACCTTTGCTTTGCGTACGATTTACCAGACACTCCCCAGCATTATGCTTACGCTTAACTTAATAATTTGTGCCCTTGTGGCTTTTTGAACATAAATGAGGATAAGGAGGAGAAAGATGTCGGAGAGAACATGCGGCCCACACAACTGGTATCAGGTGCCACACGCCTATGTTAAAAGCGTTTCATTATAATTTCTGTATCATTGCTGCATGCAATTTTAAGGACTTAATTTTCACATATGTATTTCAGGGTAATTTCATGTTTAATTGTTTTACGGCCACATCACTCGCGACTGCGTGGTTAGTAGCCGCCAAGTCCATGTCCGCACCATCCATGTGCTTTGAGAGTTTATTTATGTAACATCATGTGAGACGTAATTTCTTTCAGGGTTCTATGTAATTTTTATTCAAGGTTTCATGTCATTTTCACGTAATTGATGCTTTGTGTGTATGACCACGCAGTCAATTCCAAGATTCATTTTCCCAATATCTGGCATGCTAAAAGCCTACAAACACTACAATTTGTAGGAGAATATTTTTTCCTATTCATCATAATAATTTATTTTAACTGAATTTGCCATTTTTACGGAGCGAGACAAAGTTCATCTGCTCTACGTGGTTCACTATGAAGCATATCCAGCGGCATCAGCATCATCTAAGTTTGCTTTCAGTCATCTGCGTGTTTATTGTGATCATTCATGTCATGTCCCATACTATTGCAAGAGTATTCCTATCATTTTTGTAAAGTGTACGGTGATAATATTTCCGTCCTAGCCGGCTATGTGTATAGGCCGTCACATCACTAACCACGTGCAGCAAGACAAGCCCCGACGAGTTCGCGTTAGTGATGCCAAATAATCACATGTGTTTGTCTATTTCATTATTTTCTACGTCCTTGTGAAGATTGTGTTTTCTAGCACCACAGAGAAGTCATCCACCTCGGAGCGTGCTAGATTAATTGCTGGCTACGAAGCACACAAACGAAGTTAGCTAGACACGCCCAAGTTTGTCGTAAGTGTAATGTTGTCACGATCTTGTATGGTTAACAGAATAAAAGTAAGTACACAGTGCTCAAAGTCTTTCCTTTGTAGTGGCAGCAACCTCTCGCCCAACTTTTGAGTGATAAAAGTTTAGTAATGATGTTTAGTAATGAAAACTGTTTTGTAAGTATGCTCAGGTGAGATGGACACACAGAACCCACAGCATCCATGAGAACCCTGAGTGACTGGGAAACACCGCTGCTGCCCATCTACTGTAAGTTGTTATGTCACAGCTCGTCTTGTGTCTCACCCGACAGCGTCAAAGTATGAGGCCCAGTTGGAGAACTATGACATAGTTTGTGCAACTCTTGGTCCACTAAGAATGTTAGATTGTTATTCCACGACAAACTTCTTGTAAATTAAGAAATTTTTGTAATCGGACCAAGGTCCATGAATTTTGCTGTATTAGTTGATTTTCGAACAAAATCGCTATTTTCAAAAATAAAATTAACATTTGTCTGTGAACTTTACATTCAATTTCTGACACTGAGAGTTTTTGACATACTCCTTGTCAAATAAATACTCATAGAACATATTATTGTATTCAGTTTTTATAATTACATTTTATATTTGAAATCATTATTATTTTATTAATTGTCAAAGATATTATTGTTGATTAGGGCCTACATGTTATAATTTTTTTTTTATGAATTGGTTATAGTAAATTTGTATATTTGAAACTTTCCATCTGTTATTTCACAAAATTTTAAGAACTTCCCCTTTTTTTATCTGATATTAAATTATTTTATTTTATTCATTTAAATTCTTTTAAGATATTAATACAAGCAGTTTTATTGGTTATTAAATTAATTTATTTCTCTATAGTTTAACCCTTATCATAGCGTCAATTCGAGCCTTCGAGGTTTCCTGTTGTCTCATCGCAAGCCAAGCAGAGTTGATGATTTCACTGATCTATGCTTTACCAATAGCTGTTAAGGGCATCTAGACTGCCCACAATGAAAAGCCTAGTGGTGGAGAGTTTTAAGAACTTGTTGCTTTGGAATTTGACATTGATTAGTTGAAGAGAAGTCCTTTAGTTATTTGGACATTTGGTTTATAGTCCCCAGTCCCCATCTACTTTGTAACAATATGGTGTAGTCTCTGGGTATTACAAAGTACCGAGTTTAACACTTGGTTTCGTTGCCGGATAATTTATGCTATATAGAGTTGATTCCTTCCCCATACCCAGTTTAGCTACACCAACACCTTTTTAACAGTTGGTGGAGGCGCCGGATAGTACCATTTCAACAAAGATTCTTATCAAAATCCATTTTTAAGGTGTTTTTGTCTTTTTCAAAATTTTATTTTTTCTCTCTCTCTAGCCTTTACTAGTAAGTGGTAGGCAAGGTTACTGATACAATTAAAATAGTTTTGAAATTTAATTAAGTCTTTTTGATCATTTTGTGTGGATAATAATTTTTGTTGTTTTCATTGTACTGACGCCTTAAGTGTAATCAAAAATCCAAAGTAGCAATGTACATATAATGGTATAATTTTAGAAATAATAGTTAGTTTGGTGCTGGCTAACAAGTAGCAGCCCTAGAGTCCATGACAGCGCTCACCATGCACGTGTCAGGTGTCCTGCAGGTGCGCAAAGAGGCCAATATTTTGAACTTTCACATAAATACAATTTTTCAGTGCAAAATGTGTTTTGTATTTGTATTTGCGAGGTTTAATATGTCTCAAAAAGTTTTAAAGTGTTTGTTGTTATTTTTAAATTATTTGGTTATGAAATTCAAAGTACCAGCAGCACCGAGATTAAGAACACTAATATTCCAGCATGAATGCAGTCATAAAGAGACACTGAAATAATATAAAAATTTCATTAAAAAATTAAAAATGTAAAGAATATTTAATTTGTACCATTTTATTTTAATAATAAAATATTTTACTCGGCGTGCATAGCACTTCCGCTTATGTGAACCCCGTAGGCGGCCATGGTAGGTCTGCGAGACACTTGCCTCTGGACAGCCTGTCGAGGAGAGCTGGCGAGGTAAGACACTCTCACGTACGCACTACAACTTTTTGTTCGCTGATGTAGATTTCAATAGCACTTGCTTGCTTACGTTTTGCCAGACATTTCTCCCACATTATGCTTCCGCTTTACTAATTTATTTCGCCCTTGTGGCATTTTCAACTTAATCGAGGAGGAGGAGGAGAAAGATGTCTGAGAGGTCATGCGACCAGCAAAACTTGAATTAGGCCCCATCCGCCTATGTTAGTGGCGTTTCACCATCATTTCTGCATTATTGCTAAGTGCAATTTTAAGGGCTTTGTTTTCATGTATGTATTTGAGGGCATTTTCCATGTTTGAATAATTTATGGCAACATCACATATAACCACGTGGCTAACCTATACCAAGTATATGTCTACGCCATCATAGAGTTTTGAGCGCTAATTTATGTAATATTGTATGTGCAATATTTTGTTCAGGGTTCTATGTTACATTTTGTCAGCGTTCCGTGTAATTTTCACGTAAATGGATGCTTTTGTGTTTGACCACGCTGTCACTTTCATGTTTGATTTTTACACCATCAGGTATGCTACACGCCTGTAACCACTTCAATAGTAAAGAGAATAATTTTCTCTATCAAAAAAATATTTTGTTGGAATTTAATTTGCCGTTTTCACAAAGAAATATTGCAGTTCCATCTGCACCACATGTTCCGCTATGAACTTCATCCAGTGGCATCCGCGCCATCTAATCTTGTTTTCACACATATGTGTGTGTATTGTGAATACTCATCTTGTGCCCCATCATCTTTTAAGGGTCTTCATGTATTTTGTGTAATTTTGCAATTTGTGTACAGTGCAATTACTTCCGCCCTAGCCGGCTCTGTGTATAGGCTGTCACCACACTACCCACATGCTGGCGGGCGAGCCCAGACGAGTTTGCATTAGTGATGCTGAATAATTGCACATGTTAATTTATTTCATCAAGTGTTTTCATTTGTAATTCACCATGTCCTGTCTTTAGGGAAAAACAGTCAGCCCACCCTAGCGGCTGTCGGCCCTCTTCCCTTGTGAAGATTGTGTTTTCATACACCGTGGTGAGCTCATCGATCTAGGCATGTGCTAGATTAATTGCGGGCTGGGGAGCACCCAAGCGGAATTGGCTAGTCATGACCGAGATTATGATAATTTCATTGGCACGTGATCTGTACGAGCAATAATAAAAACAAGTCTACAGTGAACTTACCTCTTTTATTCAGTAGTGACAGTGTCCTAGCCACATGTATTTTATTAAGTGTTTATTTCAAAGTGATGTATAGTAAAAGTTTAGTATTGCCTACGTGTTTGTAAGTACGCATGGGTGAGACAGACACACAGAAGCCACAGCATCCTTGAGAACCCAGAGTATCAATAGTGCAGTGATTGGGAAGCACTGCTGGCGCCCATATTACCAGTAAGTATTTGTGTCATTATTCATCTCGTATCTCACCCGATGGCGTCAAGTTATAATTGTTATAATTGTTTTGGTATGGCCATAGTTTTTTTTTGTTTGTAGCCGATTTTACAGGACGCTAAATGGTAGTGTGTGTGTGCAGCTGAATCTGTTGAGAGTAATAGTTTTTGTAATGGATATTTAAATAATAGTCGACGTAGAGAAAGTACACGAAAATCAGTCATTTTGCATCGCTCATGTTTGGTTCACTAAAGAAGTTGTCATTTACTTATGTTATGGTTTAACAGGCTAATGCAGAGCGTAACGTCAAGTTTATTCTTTCTTGTTGTGGCCAGTGATTTGTTAGATGATTAGAGCGTTCGTAATGGCAATAATCGTAATGAGAGGTTCAGTTAGTGTGTACGACGTCCACACGATGACAGCTGGTATTAGGTATAGTCAATTGGAAGTTGAAACTTTGTCACAATAATTTTTGTGGTGGTCGTTTTACAGTAGTCATTACAGAATTTTTTTTTGGTTTAAATTTAACCAGGATGCATTAAATTTAAGACCAAAAAAGGGAGAAACTTTATTTTTATTATAGTTCAGAAACTTTAATAAATTTTGCCAACTTGTAGAAGAAGTTGTGGATAGAGATAATGGGAAGTGTTCACCTGTAGTCATCACCTGCAACAGATGCAGTATTGGGACGTTCAGCAGCCGTGCAGACAAAATCAAGAGAACTTTTTCCTGGCTGCGGCTGAATAATTTATCAGCAAGGTCAATGTAATTTTTCTTAAAATTAATTTTTTTAGGCACGTTTATGTTTTGCCGACAGGTCATAAAGTGAGTGTACTAGACAACATTTTAACTTTATTTGAGTTTATTGTAAACTGAGAAAAAAAAAGGGAAACATGAAAATGGATTAAGCAAATATTGAAAATGAAGTAGAAGATGAACTTCCCTCAATTGAACTAAACGCTACTTAGTGTGAAATTGGGTTGAAGTCCGAATTACAAGTATGTAATTTCAAACTTAGTTTTTGTTAGCGAACATTTTACGAAAAGTAAACAGGTGTAGTAAAAGCATTTTGGTCCCAGAAAAAAAATTAATTTTTTTGTTAGAGAGTTAAAATTGCAGAAATTGTTAGAGTTTTCTGTCTGGTCGGGAGTAAAGGTTGACGTCTGCTACCAGTAGTTTTCAGGAAAGCTGGTACGACCTGTGCTCTGAATTTTCCTATTTCTTTTTCCGCTGTTCTAGTACTGTTTTTCTCCTGTCATGCCTTCGTGGGTGGCATGTGGAGACGCTTCTCTTAGTCGTCAAAAGTGTCCCCATTCACAAACATCTATCCTGTCGTCTGTTGTGTTACTTGTATTTGTTTTATAATTTCTTTTGTTTACCTCCTTCACCGCCAACCTCTTTAGGCAGCTATTTAGGGGTTAGTCCTACTCCGAAATGGTAAGATGAGATTTCGAACTACATTGTTTGCAGCATTGTTTATTGAGTTTTAAAATGTTTCGGTCCACACCATAGACTAGAGTAGTTCCTTTGTGGCCTCTTCTCTGTAGTTTTCGGGAAATGTTTGGGTTATTATATCCATAAACTCCTTCGCAGACCGTTTATTTTGTTTGGGTGACTGATGTTTAGTTATTACCCTTCCCCCCACCTCCCCAAAGTTAATGAGTATTTACAAACAACTTAAAAATGTGTAATTTTTAAGTTCGTTTTCGTTTGGGGATTCTGTAATCCCTTCCCATAGGTGTTATGGGGGGTGGGGGGGGCAGGTTTTTATCCGGAGTGTTGTTTGTGTGTGTTTGTTCTATTTATGTTCTGTTGCAAGCTAGTTGTCACAAGCAGGGAACCAACCTAATAGAAGAGTTGGCCAGAGGGAAGCGATGTTCAGGCACCAAAGACAGCTGGCCATTGACAGGATGGGATTGTCTTGTGGGAGTGACAGGTGAACCGCGACTGTGGCATTGGAGGGCTGCAGTCACGTATCCTTTCAATGTGCGATGAGGGTCTGGAGCTGTATGTCTCCCCCCCTCCCCTAGTGAAAGTGACCTTATGGCATGATGTTTGTAGGTGCAGAAAAGTTATGAGGTCATGTTAGGGTTTATTTTATGCTAATAAAAAGTTTAGATAACAAATTTAATATTTTTTTTTGTTGTAAGTGCTGTTCACTTCTAAATTATTATGGTTTAAGAGTTATTTTTTACAATCTGGTAAATGTAAAGTTTTTAGTACACAGTAATTTCTTAAGTTAACAATGACATAGAGCTTATATGGTGTAATTCTTGGCTTTTGAGGTAGAAAACAGAGTGGTAATTACAAGTCAGGTTGAACCGAAATGAGAATTCTATTGTTCCTGACAAATGAATGCTTATAGACCCTGGAACACACACCAAGTTAAATTTTTTTTGTAGGATTTGAAATGTTTTGTAGATAATAATGAAGTGCAGCCGACCAGAGGATATACTGTTAAGTCGTTAATACTCCCATTTAAGATTCTCAGAGGTTTTATTTGTTGTATATAATTTGTTTCACCCTGAGTAGTATACTTGATTGTTTGTTTTGTCAAGACCTCAGGATACAGCAGCTAGAAAGCATACAGGTTTCTGAATTTTGTTGTAAATGGAGTTTATTTGCTGCTCATGGAGATTTATAAAAATATTTTGGGGCTGTTATTTACAATTTTTTTAGTATGAAAATATTGTCAAGAAAATTATTATCAACAAACAAACTATTGTACCTTTACAAGGGGATAAGACAAAAATTACAAATTACAGACAGGTGTCACTGCTAACTACATTTTTGAAAATAACAGAAAAGGTCATATACAAACTACTATATGACCATATAAATAAATTTAAAATACAGTACTAACACCTGTGCAGTTTGGTTTTCAAACTTAATCAACTACTGATAAAGCTATATTTCAATTAACCCACAGTATTTTAGAAGCTTTAAATAACCACGAGCATATAGCAAGTATATTTTTTGATTTAGCCAAGGCCTTTGATTGTGTTAATCATAAAATTATACTAACGAAACTCCAGTTGTATGATATAAGAGGTGGCTTTTTAAATTTATTAAAAGCATATCTTTGTAACAGGCAATAATCCGTACTTATTAAAAGTAATACTGCATCTTGTGTACATTCTACGGAAAGTAAAATATTGCATGGAGTACCACAGGGCTCTGTTCTTGGACCGTTATTGTTCTTGATCTATATAAATGATTTACCTATATTCATCCAAGCACATGTTTAGTATGGTATTGTTTGCAGATGATACCAGTAGTCTAGTAAGTAAAAAACATTACTATCAACTTAGTCGCAAGAGACACAAGTTATAAATTTGGTAGGCCTATTTGTAATTCTATTTCATGTAATGATATTCGGATATAGCAGGTTGAAACAATACAATTTTGGGTTTGAAAACTGATAACTGCTTGCATTGGAAATCACATTAAATATCAGCCTTTATATATATATATATATATATATATAAAAAAAACAGTAATACAGTAATATTGTTGGTTCACTTATTAATGTAAATGTAGGCTACTTTTCCTATTTTCAATCTCTTATATCACATAGAGTAATTTTTTGGGGCAATTCAATCGAGGCCGATAAAATCTTCAAACAGAAAAAATTAGCCATAAGAATTTTTCCCCTTCGTGTAAACCATTATTTATAAAACACAAACATGTATATTATGTCAGTACTATTGATTGTTAAATAAGATTTTGCACATTTTAAAAATAATAAAGCAATACACTCGCATAATACTAAATCTAAGGATACAAATACATTAAAATTGTATCAAAAAGGGTTTTATTATTCTATCAAAATTTATAAAAAAAATTGCCAGCCTGTGAATTAAAATTATTGTACATTGGTGACACTAGTATTAAACTTGAAAAGTATTTACTGTCAAATTTATTTTATTCTGTAAAGAAGTATTTAGAGTTTTAACCATTGTAATATTATAATGTATATATGTATTGTATATGGAATTGTATGTAACTTTGTTTTGTATATTTATTGACATGTTTTTCTACATCCTGGAGATAAATTGAATAAATAAATAAAGAAAATAGTACATCACTACACCCTAGAGTTTGCACTGATATCTTTCAATCTCATATAACAAAGTTTTCTCCACAAGTGCCAGTGAGTTGTTTAATTGGGGTATGTAACTGAGTGGAGTTTAGGAGGATACCTATTGATGTGTAAGAGGAAACCTTATGGCACTCCACACCTTGTAAACTATAGGATAGTTTAGTATATGCAGAAAACTCCCACATCACACACACACACACACACACAATACATTATTATTGATTATCAAAGTATATACAGAGTGTGTGTATTCCAAATGTGTTTCTCAAAGTGTTGGTTTGACTTCTCACACACAACACTAATAAATAAAACTCCAGAGACAATAAAAGAATCAAAGTGGTGCACATAACACTATGCTATGTATTTTTTGCCACTTTTGCAGAGGGTGCATAGTTAATGCTGTATCACAATTCGCCAAGAGAGTACTCTGTCACTCACTCTTGACGTCACAAAGAGTCCTCTCTGCTGCCCAACTCGTAGAAGAGAGCGCAAGAAGGAGAGTGAATGACGATGTACAATCTGTGCTCACTATCCCACCCTCTCTGGCAGCCATGTTGTTTTCAAGTCTAACCTCAAATATCCAGACATATATGATATTGTTTCTAACGCAGTGTTAGAAATATTTTATTGACTTAACTTAATCATTGTGTTTGTGATATGTGCAATACGAAAAATATTCAGTTTGAAATGGAGCATAACATATCATGATATTATGTTAACGTTTCATTTAGGTTAATCATGTGCATATATTTAATTACTGTGATTTGCACATAACAACTATGTTTTTAATCATGCAAAATTGTAACAAATTAAAATTAGTTACTATTTCATGAAACACTATATAGGGTATTTCTTCGAGGAAAGTGTAAAACTAGCAATATTTTATTTTTCACTAAGTTATCTATTACTATTTCTGTCACGGAAATAATGCTGAAGGCTTACAGAGGGCAAAAGTCTCAATTCGATAGAGTGAGCCAGAGTAAGAGTGAGCACACATTCTAGTTGAGACACGGCCTTAATACAACTGCTGAACTGCTGTAACAACATCAAATACATTAAACTAAAATAATAGTATTTTATGCCTTAGCAGCTAGCTATGCCAATAGTGATTTAATTATTTGTGTAGTTTAATGAACATGTATAAAATACTTCCAATAGCTGGCCATGGTTATGATTTCATGCCTTTTGCCATAAGCTGCCTGTGTGAGGTCTGATAGCGGTGTTCTCGATTTCACAGTGTGAAAGGGCAGAAGAACGCAAAGTAGTGCTTTCGCCAAGGTTGTGCGAACAACTCTCTCGAAAGAGTAATCACTAAACTGAAATACGGCCTTACGTAGTACATCAGCTGTATTGCAGATGCACTACTGTACCCTAATATTAAAGTATGAAATTAAACAAACTGCGGAAATTTTGGCCTCTACAAAAACCACCACTGTTAAGTATTCATAATACAAGTATTACAGATTAAAAAATAACGTGGTAGTAACACCCAGACCATAAAAATATTCAGTTATTAAACATTGTCACCAAATATTGCATGCAAGCCCTAATCAACTTCATAGTGGTTATATATAGAAACACTGCAAAGTAGAAAAATAAATAAACACTATAATATCGATAAAATATTATCATCCCACATATATTATATAGAGAATCTTACCGCCGTTTTCAATCACTTATCACTTGGCACGCCCGCTTTAGAAGTAAGATACGGTACTAACACCGCAAACGCTAGCGTACAACTGACCCATTCTTTACAAGCATGAGTCGCAACTTCAGCTGCAATTGTTTACAAATCCCACGCATTAAGAGCATTTTCACACACCTACTTGTTAATTCTCACACAGTCGTTCCGACTCGAAAGTAAACGAATCGAAAAGTGCGCAAGCGCGACTTTTTCATTTTCAAGCAACCAACTACAAAAATGACCGCAAATTTCCTTTCCACTACCGACAACGATACAAAATTACCTCCAGTGCTAACAGCCAGAGAGAAATTGCGTCATTATAAAG
This sequence comes from Dryococelus australis, assembly GCA_029891345.1. Taxonomy (NCBI): domain Eukaryota; kingdom Metazoa; phylum Arthropoda; class Insecta; order Phasmatodea; family Phasmatidae; genus Dryococelus; species Dryococelus australis. The sequence goes on from CM056993.1 coordinate 267,122,639, forward strand.
AAGCACAATTATAAACGGGATATGGACGAGAGTGCGTTTTCCAATTATGCAGTAGACATACAGCATGTTACAAAATTGGTCTACAACAAAAATGCATACATACGTATAGTCCATTCCCCATTGGAAGTAACTTTCTCGAAGCCCTGCTAAATATCTACTTGCAGGCCCGTTTCGTATCCTTCCGCCAGATGTAAACAAACATTGCCATGTAGCATCTGTCAAAATCAATGTTTACATTCCATTGTGTGTGTACATTAATTCGTATACTTTCGCTACAACTAAAAATAAATATTAAAATGTGACTTCTTTTATACCTGTCAAATGTGTTGTTTACTGTTTACAGCTTTTAAAAAATTCTGTCACCATTTTGTTCATACCACTACAAGGAATGTTACAGGAATATTTAAATTTCATTTACCATTTAAACAAGATCCCAGAGAACTTGGTGATGCTCATCGGATGGCAGAAATGAGATTTCAACATCTTGAACAAAGTCTGTTGAAAAATTCAAGTTTACAGTCAGAGTACATAAGTGTCTTGGAGGAATATGAATCATTAGGTCATATGAATGTAGTTGATGGTTCAAAGGATGATGCGAAATCAGTTCATTACTTACCCCACCATCCTGTGATAAAGGAGTCTAGCACTACCACGAAAACTAGAGTTGTATTTAATGCTTCAGCCAAAACTACTAATTGGAAATCACCCAATGACATTTTCAAGGTTGGGCCAACAATACAACAGGATCTATGTTCAATAATGCTACGGTTTCGTTCTCATAAAGTGTGCTTCACTGTAAAAATCGAGAAGATGTATCGTCAGATTAGAGTCGACCCAAAAGACTGTCACCTTCAACGAATATTGTGGAGGAAGTCACCTGACGAAGTTATAAAGGTGTATGAGTTGCAAACAGTGACATATGGTACTGCATGTGCGCCATTTTTAGCTACAAGAGCACTGCATCAGCTTGCGCTGGAGGAGAGGAAACATTTCCCTGTAGGATATGAGGTGGTTATGTGAGACTTCTATGTCGATGATTGTATGTCAGGTGCACATACAGTAAGTGAAGTCTTGGGAATTCAGGAACAACTCATAAACTTACTAAACAAGGGAGGATTTACACATCGAAAATGGTGCTCAAATCACCCTCAGCTACTTGAAGCAGCACCCCCGGAGTTTCGGGAATGTGATCGTCCTCTCCATTTGGATACCACAGATGTAAATACATTAGGACGTATTTGGCATCCATAATCTGACCATCTTCAGATAGCCAGTAGATTTCACCTTTCATTAGACTGTGCTAAGGCAATGGTGTTTACTAAGACAACAGTGCTGGCAACAATTGCACCTATATTTGACACTTTGGGTTTGATTAGCCCCATTGTTATCTCATGCAAAATTTTGCTACAATAATTGTGGCAGTCGAAACTTGACTGGGATGAGGTTCTCACTTCAGAGCTCTTGTACGAGTGGAATGTGTTTGTATGTGCAGCTTCCTCAAGTTAACCATATACACATTGACAGATATGTTTTGAGTAAGGGGATCATAGTTGACCTCTAGCTACATGGGTTTGCATATTCATCTGAGAGAGGCTATGGTGTACATTATATCCACAGAGGAATCAGGCAAGATCACTGTTAAACTCCTCTGTGCCAAATCCAAGATGGCTCCAGTAAAAATGCTTTTACTTCCATGGCTAGAGTTGTGTGGAGCTCTACTGTTATCCAGACTACTCAAAAGGGTCCTTGCGGCTCTAAATCTGAATTTCTCGCAAGTATGGTTGTGGAAAGACTCAACCTTGGTGCTAGCATGTATTTCAGCTACTCCTACTCGATGGAAAACATTTGTAGCCAATCGAATCGCCGACATTCAGGAAAATTCATCAATTACTGATTGGAGACATGTGCCTTCAAAGGAAAATCCTGCTGATATGATTTCTAGAGGTATCAGTCCATGTGATCTCTTAACAAGCTCTCTCTCTCTCTCTCTCTCTCTCTCTCTCTCTCTCTCTCTCTCTCTCTCTCTCTCTCTCTGCTGGAATGAACCATCCTGTTTGCAAGAAGACTCGACTGCATGGCAAGCAGCAAGTGTGAGCATATACCAAGACAGCATACCAAAAGGGAAAGTGGCGAGGCTTGTTGTGATGACTACTTATGTGCAAAACGAAATAATCTCGAGATTCTCAACACTAATCAGGATGAAAAGAGTGTTCACCTACTGTATATATTTCATTTCGAATACGAGGAAACTCATAAAGGAATGGGAGTCTGGCATGTTGTCTGCACAGGAACCCTAAGATGCTCTCATCACAAGCATCAGAATTGCTCAAATGTCTGTTTACTCTGCAGAGGTGGAGAGTTTGATATCTACAAATCATTGTGACTCTAAGAGTAAACTGAAGTCATTAAATCCTTTTATATGCAAGGCCAAAATCCTTTGTGTGGGTGGGCACCTTCAACATACAGTTCTAGAGCTGGATCAGAAGCATCAAATTATACTCCCACCTAAACAACAGTCAACCAGACTTATCATTGAGAAAGAACATCGGTATTTGCTCCATGGTGGAGGTCAATTATTGCTCTCCTCTTTGTGCCAACATTACTGGATAGTAAATGGCAAAGACATTATTCGGCGCATCATTAATAACTGTATAGTATGTCTCAGACTTAATGCTATGAGTGCACAACAACTTATGGGTCAGCTTACAAGTGTCCGGGTAAATCCTGCCAACCCATTCATTAATGTCGAAATTGACTATGCTGGGCTATTGTACATCAAATCGGGTTCTCGACGATCTAAAATGAAAACAAAATGCTACATGGCAATATTTATTTGTCTAGCCACGAAGGCTCTGCATCTTGAAGTAGTGAGCGACCTTACCAGTCAAGCATTCATTGCAGCACTCAAGAGATTCGTATCTCGATGTGGACGAGTCAGTCAAATGTATTCAGATAATGGCAGTAATATCGTCAGAGCTAACAAGGATCTGCATGAATTGAAACTTCTCTTTGAAACCACAGATCGTCAAGCTGCAGTAAATACATTTACTTCACAGGAGGGGATAAAGTGGCATTTCATTCCTTCTAGAACTCCTCACTTCGGTGGGTTATGGGAATCAGGGATAAAGTCCTTACCACAATGAGTCTTAGCTTGCTTCCCAGGTGGCAATGTATCCAGCAACAGTTGCAACAATTTTGGAAGAGGTGGTCAGCTGACTACTTATCGCAGCTACAGCAAAGGAACAAGTGACCAACAGAAACCAGCAACATTCAGCCTGGCAATCTCTGACATGATGGTTTACCTCCTTTGATGTGGAAAATTGGCATCATAGAGCAGGCCCACCCTGGGCCATATGGGTTGACTTATGTGGTGACAATCCGTACTACACAAGGAACAGTCAAGCAGTCCATCACCAAGTTGTGTCCTCTTCCAAACAGCGAAAGGTGTGTGTGTGACCTGGATTAAAACTAGCTGATTTAGTGGATACATTGTAATATCTCTTGTGACAAAGTTTTGTTTGTTTGAAAAAAGGGTTTGGCCCTTTTTTGGAGGGCTGTATTATCTAGTAGTGGTCATTGGAGGGTTGTGGGGGCGCGTTAACAAGGGTAGAGATCGGACAACCTAATGGCTAGCATTCCCTACTACCTGAGTCAGTGCCGGGCAGGATTTCACAATGAGGGAGGAAGAACTGGTCGAGTACTGGGATGATGTTCCTGCGCAAGCTATGTAGGACATGCAGCAGGCTCGTGTTTTATAATGTGTACTGTGATTATATGTATGTAGTATCATTTACCATAGTAAAATAGTAACACGTGCAGAAATCCAATGATTGAACTTGCATCTATGGCAACCTCAATGTTACCCATGCTACCAATCAGCTTCGTTAGTAGGCGAAATGCCTTCGAATGAAAACATCTATTTACATTTTATTAAAGTGGACAAGTGTACACAAACAACAGCCATCACTGATTACATTTTAGACTGGCTCTCACACAAATGTGTGATGTATCCCACATTCCCCTTCCCTAAGACTCTTTGTCCGGCTGAGCACCACACCGCCACTGCAGCCAGGATGCGCACTTTGTAGACATGCAGAGCGCACCGAGTGTTCGTAGTGCTCGAAGAGTGCAAGGTTAACCTAGGGTATGCAGGGGTAGCATAAACATTACCTGCCCCAGAAAGTAGCAGGACCCCTCAATGCGGGAGTAATATGGAAAAGGGAACCATACAACACACTGAGTTAAGGGCTTATGACTCACACTGTTATAGTTGTTACCTGTTATGTCATTAAAGAGTCTATTTTGTCGTTCTTTTTTTTCTACCAGTATTGTATTGTGTTTTCTGTAAATGTGTATTCTCGCGTTTATTGTTATGCTGTGTTAATGCTCATTTCACCAGTGCTATGTATACGTGTATCATCCAGTGTTAGTATGCAAATTAATGTATAATGTAGCATTAAGTTTTCAGCAGATAAAGCAGGAGTTAGCAGGCCATACAGAAAGTACCCAGCAAAAATGGAAAATACGGGCCGGAATTGGCCAGTAAGAGCTAGCCGACAATCTCCTGCCAGCCGATACCGAAATGGACTGGCGTTTGACTGTTGGCCGACAGTGTCAAAAATACACTGCATCGCTACCGGCAAGATACAAAATGTATTCCATAGTCCCTTCCTTGGTGCGCAAACCAGCCTTCGCCCACTCTCGCGCCAGGGTGGGAAGTTAGTAAGCATCTAACATCCACGAGGGTGGTTGCTTGTGTCTGCGAGAACCGTGTTTCCCCCGTACCAGGCGCATGCATCTTTTGGAACCTATCATTTCACTGCCGTTGTTAAATTCTTCAGAGCTGTTTCGTTTTCAGCCACCCGATACACCACCCTCACTTCCCCGTGGTTTGCATTGCCTGGGGAAGCGTCAGTTTTTCCGTAAGTACTTCTGCATGGCTCAAGTCTAATGTGCTGCAGTATCTCCTGTACAGGAATTATTTGGCTTGCCTCAAACGAAATTCACTGGTTATGGGGACTCAATATCACATCTGTTCGCGTAATTATGAGCTCTATACCGAACACATAACCAAAGTGGCATTGTCGAGTGATGCCGATAAATGGTACCTCAGTCCGAACAACGTGATGGCATTGCCATGGGGAAATTATAGAGTATCTAAGTGCTTTATCCCCCCTTCTCGCCAACAGCAACCAGGCATAACACCTGCCAACAGCCACCAGGCATAACACCTACTAGCACTGACATCACCATCGCATGTCAACTGTCATCATTTCTGCCAGTCATCTGTTATCCGGCAACATCTGTCAACCATTGCCTGTCAACCACCATTGTCTCTGCCAACATCTGTAAAACATCTGCTGTCTGCGCGGTCCTAGCCGCAACTGCAAGAATCTCCAATAAAACTTTTTTTTGTGCACCGTCATCTGCTGTGTATCATAGTGTACGCGCTTATATCGGCAGCTATCTTCATCACCGTTTAACCAGTTTTACTTAGAAGTGCGGACCCTTTCACTCCGTGTCTACATGTAAGAGGCTTGTTTGCCGTCCGTCTACCAGCTGTATGTATATCCTAGTGCGCTGGATGGTTTCACTGTTGCTAGTCCACATTTCTCAGCGAGATGTGTTATTCTCTGTTGTCAACAACGAAGTTTATGTGAGTAACAGCAGCGAGATCAGTGTTACTGATTCGCCAACATCTTTCCCCTGCGAATTCATCTTTCAAGTGTCAACAAAGAATAATTAAGTTAAATGAAATAGTGTAAATCATATATGTATGTGTACATATATATATATATATATATACATTATTTACACTGGACCTATATATATATATATGGCCAGTGTAAATAATATTGTTGATGGGTTTCAATAAATAGTGTTTAAAACTGATAGTGTGTTTTCATTTCTTTTTTCCCTGACATAACAAGGTGGGTTACACTTTGTAATGGGTCGCTCACAAAAGTTTTTCATATTCACTGAGTGTTAAATATGTACTAAATAATAATAATATTAATAAAATATATTTTATCAGTTGATGTCCAGCTGTCGCGGTGAGAAGTTATTCAATCTTTTGATGATATAGGTCAGTTGCGATCTGGCTGTCGTGGCATCTGGACATATGTGGGGTCAGTTGAAGTCTTGCTGGGAGGAGACATGACTTTGGGGATTGTGTAATGAGTAGTTGCGTACGTGTGTACATAATAAATATTCATTGCATGGTTATGCGAGTATGGAATTGCACGATTACACAATTACATCGGCTCTGACGACCTCGCTGTTAAGAGTCGCCCAAATCTCTTCACTCACCAACTCACAATTACATCATATACACACAATCCAAGTATAAATTAGCGCAATTACGTCATTAAACTTCATCAGCCAACCTGCATCACGTCAGATGAGATGGAGATGCAGAAGGGTCAACATGTATGAAGCAGCTCTCGTAAGTTCTTACTTGTGATTGCGAAATTTCCCGAAATACTTTATCCAGGAATCGAACTCTGTATTTCCAAAATTACATTAAGTGTCCTGCATGGTATTCCCAAAATGAAAATTCAAAGTTGTCCAGTCGGGGAAACGAACCTGGTATTCTGAAAATTTAACTCAAGTGCACTGCCCAGTTGTCGGACTTACAACTTCAAAAATAACATAAACTGCATTGCTCGACAAACGAAACATAAAGTACCCTGTCCACAATTACGTCATTAATACGATTACGCAAGAGCGTATTTACACATCATCAGCCGACATGCAGCAGTCAGTTAAGCTCCGGCAGTCGGCGAGGTCACATCGATGTAGCAGCTCTCGTAAATGTATTTCCGTTTTCCCCAGAACATCACTTGTGATTGCGCAATTTCCCGGAAGTTTCCTTAAACTTACATAAATACTCCGACCAGGAAGCAAATCCCGAACTCCAAAAATAACCTTGTATTAATTACCCTTGTCAGGAAACCAGCTCAAAAATAAATTTTTGTTAAATTCGAAAATAAAATAGTATTAAATTTCCTATTTGGGAGTCGAAGCTGGTATTCTAAAATAGGATTACATTACTTCCCCTAACCAGGAAACCAATTCGAACATAAATTTGTATTAACTTCAAAAATAAAATAATATTAAATGACCTGTCTCGTAATCAAAGCTGGTATTCAAAAAATACCATTACATTAAGTGTCCTGTTCGGTAATCGAACTCGCAATCTCCCAGGTGTAGACAACTTTCAAAATTTTCCAAAAATAACATTAATGTATTCACCGGAGATCCAAGCCGATAATCTAAAAATACATAATTACACTCGTCGATTACGCAAGCGTGTACTTGCAAATACAATCCTGTTTTTCCCCTCCACACCGATGAGTCGAGTGCAAAACCTCAGTTGTGTCCCAGTTGTCGGCGAGGTCACGTCTATGAAGCAGCTCTCGTAAGTCCTCACTTGTGATTGCACAATTTGCCAGAAACTTCCAAAAACTTACATAAATACTCCATCGAGGAATGGAACCCGGTATTTCCAAAAACTTTCAAAGAATTAAAATTAATTAAGTATCCCGTTCGGGAATCGAACTCAGTAGTACGAAAAACTTCAAAATTTTTCCAAATATAACATTATGCATTCACCGAAAATCGAACCCGGAAGTTCCACTTTCAAAGTTTTCCATAAATAACATCAAGAGTCGGAGGAACTTGTGTGGCCCCATATAACACAAATTTTAACTTCAGTAACAAATTACAAGAAAACTATAAACCAATTTGAAATCGTATTTGTTGTGTTAAAAAAAAAAAAAGAAAAAGAACGTCGTTCTTCTGTTTCTTAGAAACAGTACATGTTGGTTTTGAAAATTCAATATTTTATTTTTACATTATTCTACAAAGTCAAGTTTTGCAAGTATGAAATATTTTCCTAAGTAACCTGGAATGCTTCACTAGAAAGTAAGCATTGTTTTTATATTACTCGGAATATAAGTTTACCATTAATCGAACACTGCCATCACCACATAAATAACACGATTACTTTTTAAATAAATCTTTACAGACATTTGTAAATGATTATATTTTAAAAACGTATTCGGAGATAGATCGTTTTGCACTGGGGTGTGTGGTGCAGGTAGATGCATTACAAACAGAAGGGTTGAGAATAACGACCGACTTCTCTCCCCCAAACCGACTGACCACTTATCTCTTCGGAGCATCTTCACAGCAAGTCTGTCGAAAGAAACTGACTGTTCCGAACATCCTACATAAAGAAGCGTAATTTGTGTTTGCATTTCTTGTAGACCGCGAATTACTCTTTGCTGATACCAAAAATGGGTAGTTAGAGAACGAAGTGCGATGGGAGAAGTCTGCATCTCAGCACAAAACCAAGAAAAAGGAAGATGAAGCATTTACAAAAATACTACTCTAAAAAGAAGGTATCTCATGTTAGGAACATACAGTTTATCTCATGTAATGTTTTCAGTATCTGAGAGGTACTGCAGCCAATGTATTTAAAGCACACCTGAATGGCACCGTACTTTAAATAAGGAAACGTCAGCTAATTGTCAAGAGAAGTATTTGTGGCATTCCTGAATAAAAAATTGTCTGTCATCACCGGGGGAAAAAATGTGCATCGTGTGATTAAAAAATAGCGAATTATTTTGGAATAAACGTAATATTATATTAGTTATACTATTTAGTATTAGCTTTTGCAGTGTCGCATTAGTTTCGAATTTGCTCACGTACATATTGGAATTTATCACAAATTCAACTTTTAATATTCATCTTCGTGCAAAGGAAACGAATGTTCAGCCCTGTTGTTTGTGTGGGCGTTTATTTTTAGTGTTCGCGTGTCCGATTTAGTGTGTTCCGCGTCAGATTTGAAAATATTTAAAAAAAATTTGTGAATTTTTATCACAATGCCGTTACTGAAAATCCGGTATTTGATATTGTAGTGTGTATAACTTCAGTAGCAACATATTGAAATACTCGGTCGAGTTTGTTTCGTCCATAATAAGACGCTTACGAAAACTAACCTGGTAAAATTAACTGGGTTAACTCGGTCACATAACCAGGTTTATCCGATCCCTTGCAGTTAACCAGGTTGCTTTGAACGCTTAGAGTAACTCTAATGTTTTGAAATGGCGAGAAATCAAAATAAAACTAAGCCTGAATATTTAGTGCATTTATTAAATACTGTGCTATAATTATTATAGACTGGTCACGGTAAGGTGAGCACTTTTTAAGGCCCATATAAAGTTTTACTTTCAACCAATTTCTATCTTCCTACTGCTTTTCGATATAAATATTTCAATGTGGCCATTAAACACAGTGTATACATTTCATCACTCTCACGAGTTAACGCCTAAGGTTGCAATAAGATACATTTATTAGTGCTTAATGACTGTTGGGAGGACCTTAAAAAGTGCTCGCTTTACCGTGAATAGCCTATACATACCTCTTTCTAAAGCAATTTGTTAATCTTCTGTAATTGCTATTTAAAACACACCTCCTGTCTGTTCGTCCAACATAAATATAACATTCGGTTCTATTCTCCTTTTTCTTAAACGCCGCTCGTTAAGTATAATAGCTTGTCGTTAACTTGTTTATTTTTGTTGCTGCAATGTTTAAATATTTACTCGCCATTTCACGTGTATCGTCTGCTAGAACCAAGTAACCCTGCTGCCGAGCAGGGTTAGCTCAGAGTTGATCGAGTTAACCTGGCTGACTTTCCGAACCCGAGTTTACTTAAACTTAAACCGAGTAAAAGTTTTAACTTAATCTAGTTAACCGCGGGTGACTTTTCGTAAGCGCCTATAAGCACATCGCCATGGCTGGTATAAGGTTTCGATTATTTCCCAGTTTTTACAGGGTACTTTTAGGTGAATTTATTTTTTCGTAACAAGTTTTGCGAAATCATATTGGGGGTGCAATTTTACTGTGTTTAGCAGCGTAACAATTGCCATGTAGGTAGTGCAAAAATCACTTAATAGTTTTTGGCTCACAAAATTTGAATGGCTCGTTTGAAAACGACACAACTGCATCAGAATACCAAAATTTCGATGTCTAGCTGAATAAAGAAACTTTCAACTCGGTTGATTTTCAGATTTAGTTAGAAAATAGATTTTACCCAGATTTAGTAATTTTTGCTTCTACCTTCTAGGTTAAGCAAGACGATTGTATAGTTCCACATTCCTGCTCGTGCAAAACAAAAGGCTGGACAGAAATGCATGGCAGTATCACTGAGTGTCAACAACATTCATGAAATGTGCCACATATATTATTAAGACATTACATGGTTGTGTTAACTGTAGACCATTGGACTAACGAAATAAATACATACAGTACGTACAAAAGTCAAATGACTGCAGTAAAATATCGCCGCTGTTAAAACACACTCAATCACAACTTATTGTACTTGTTTTGTGTATGTAAGTATTATAATCCTACTGTATAAGTAGACGATCTCTGTATGTCTGCCTGTTTGTCCGTCTTCAATACCTCTAAGTCCCTTGAAACTCAACAGAAGTTCTTCAAATTTTGCAGAGCGAATCCTCAGAGTAAAATACAGGTCAAGTTCGAATTTCAGCAAGATCAGATTACGCAATCATTATCATTTACCCTAAAAACTCATTTTTAAATTACTTTTTCCCTATGAAAAGTTTTGTATTGATGCATAGGGAATATTGCATAGAGATATGAAGGCAATAAAATATCATTTTTGTGTATTTTAAATGTCTCCCTTCAATGCTGAGTTAATTAAGTGGGCCCACAGTGACTCAGTGGATAGAGCGTTTACAAGTGGGACCTTAGTGGCTCAGTGGGTAGAACTGTGTTAAGTGGGGCTGCAGTGGCTTAGTGGAAAGAACTATATCAAGTGGGGCCACAGTGGCCAAGTGAATAAATATATATCAAATGAGGGCTTAGTAGTTCAGTCGATAGAGCGATTCCAAGTGGGGTCTTAGTGGCTCAGTGGATATAACTATGTTAAGTGGGACCGCAGTGGCAAATGGATAGAGAAATATCAAATGGGAGCGTAGTCGCTTCAATGTTGAGTTAATTTCACATCATTTCATTATTACCTACATATATTTATGCAGTATTTTTTTTTTCAGTCTTTATATGATAACTAAATTTTTTAGCTCCGTGAAAATACAAAAAAAAAAAAAAAAAAAAAGTCACCTGCTAACCCCTAGTAGTCAATATTAGATTTTGTCATGTGAAACTGCACTGAACTGAGTCTTTATACAAAAGTCATCAGGGAACGAAACAGTGCACTAAAACCGATTTTAAAAAAAGTCGTTTTATAGCGTCAGTGCCATAGAGTAACTTTAATAATGCTTATGCCTGGGTAGCTTGGCAACATTAACTTCAAATTATTGTTTAGGCCTTTGGTTAATGATACACACCAGTTCTAGTAAACACGAACACCCCATCTTAAATTTAAAATAGGCTTATTGTAAATAACTCTAGTTCACAAATATTTGAGATACCGGTGGAAAGCACGTAGTGGTGGAAGGTAATGCAGTCGGTCTGTTACAGAGTGTTACTTTCATACGATCTGTCAAAATCTAGAAACTCTTAGTTGAGACAGATTATATGACTGAATGTACTGGTTATTTTTTAATAATTCTCTGTGGCGTAATCTAAATAGCCAAAATGTTTTAGCCTCGATCAATTTATGAACCATTAGAGAATAACTTACTGTTACTTCCTCTATAAATAATTTTATTTTAAAAAGTTCGAATATTACAAGTTGAAACTTGGGATAAAGTTTTTCCAATTCTGTAGTGTGGCCTCTGATAAGGGTTTATTACAATATTTCTTTTTGGACTCATATTTGGGAGGACACGTGCAGATACCCGATTTGGTCACATTGACTTCGGTTTCTCGTAGCTCTCTGTCGTCTCTAGATGTGAATGCTGGGTTAGCTATTCCGTCCCGAGGAACCGAGAGCCGCTCAATTGGAAGCCGGCAGTAGCAGATAGGGTCCGAACCAACTTCCTTATTTTATCCATCACCTCACCGTCATTGAACTCATATTGCCCGATTTCTTGTATCATAGGTCAGCATAGTCATCGGAGCGAGCCGCAGCATTGACCTTTTACCATTCAGACAATTTTGAGATGAACTTATTTGCACTATAATTTTGATGACCGTGGCAAGAATTGATCTTTCCCAGAGATTTGAATTGAGCTTTAGGAGTGGGACGGTGTACCACTAACTATTTGATTCATGCTAATTCCTATTAAATTATACGATTATAGACCACATCGTTGAAATACCGTGCCGCACTCGGCTGGTGTGCCACCGGTCTGTGTTGCGGGAGGTTCTCGAATCCCAGGTATTGCTTGGGTGTTAGTCCAAGTTAGGTCGTCAGTTACTTTGTAAGCCGTCCCCTGATAAGCCTTCGGGTATAACACTGGGGGACGTTAATAAGCCCAGTCCAGTTTAATCCAGTCCAATAGACCACATCTTCTTGTATAATTTATCGTTAATTTTTATGAAAGTCTCAAAGTGTAGAATTCAATAAAATTTTACTTGTTACATTTTTGCAGTTGCAAAATGTTTTATTTGGTGTTTGTCGTTTATAATTATTTCCCGTTGGGTAAAATCAAGTTGGCTCGTAGCGAGATGTCCGTTTTTAAATAATTATATTCTAATAGCGCACCAATAAGTCCCGTATGCTACAGTATATATATGCTAGTAGAATGCCTAATCTGTCATGTATTATTATCAAATGTACTGTACTAATAAAACAAATCATATAGGCATATGTTCTGAATGTTACGCTATGGAAATTTCAGAAACAATAGCCGAAATTCGTTTGTTGTTTCAATATTGTTAGTATGATTCTTTTTTTTTTTCACGAGTGAACTAAATAAGAGATTTCGCCTGCGTATATAAACTAGAAACAGTCTGTTGAAACTAAATATATATTATAGCTGAAAAAAAAAAAAAAAAAAAAAAAAAAAAAAATGAATTCATACCAAGAAAAATGTTGTTGAGAAGATTTTGCCATTTTTTAAGTCAATAAAAGCATTATTTGCATCACTCTTTTATATAGTGCAAAATATAGATAACGTGATTGTTGTTTCTGTTCGGGAATATTTGTAATCAGATTATGAATAACTTTTGTGTTACAAAAATATGGCGAATTACAAACGGCCAAAAATCAAGTTTTTCATCACTAAGAAGAAAATATACGTAGTTAACATGTCTATATTATCATGATTTTCTCCAAGACCCATCTGTCCCACTCCCAAACGCCTCACCAACACTAAAAATTTATACATGCTATTCAAGTGCATAAATAAGCCATTAGAATGTTTTTCGATTAAACTAAAGATTATATAAACTAAAGTAATCTTATATTAAAATTATCAGTACTAAAGTAATTAAAATGAAAGTTTATTTAAGTATATATTGCATAATATTTTCCAGATTACTTTAGTACACGTTCTAATATATTTCAGAAGTGCGTAATCTGGGTTCTCGGATGTGTAACATCTAGGTCACCAGATGTGCAAAAATGTAAAATAGGTTAAATTTCTCCAAAGTAGGCAACATTTTCTCCATAGTAGGTCATAGATAAAAAAGTAGGCCAAGGGTCAAAAAGTAGCTTAATGGTCAAAAACGAGGTAATGAGGTCAGTGACCTCCCATAAGTAGATAAAATGTCAAGGCCAAAGTCAAAGGTCAAATTTGAGCCAGAACCGGCACACGCCCACTACTGTTTCCGTTTTTCGGGGCCTTCAACACAACGTCTCGAAAAACGGGAAAATGCCATACGTCATTTCCCATGACGTCACTCAACATATCAGTTTTAATGTTACCACCAAAAATCTCCGAGGCCAAAACCTCAGATTAATTGCAGTACTTACTGCAAGGAGAAACGAAATTAAAATACAAATCACTTGAATTGACAATTATAGTAAGTACTCACGTAGTAAAATAAAGAAAAATAATTATTAACATGAAAAATGAATAAATTAAAATATATGCAAAATTTGAGAGTTGATATCCTGAAAATTAAAAGACTCTCTAATTGAAGAGGGTAGGCTTGAAAATAAAAATAAATAAATATTGTAATGCAAATAAATATACATTTAAACGTGAAAATAAAAATATTCAAAACAAATGTTAAAAATAACATAAGTGTTGGCTATTTAGAAATCCCAACACCTGTTCAAGAAATTTAGTCAGATTCAAAGTTTTATGCTTAAAATAATTTAATTCTTTCGTTTCATAACTATGCATGACCCTTCTTAAAAATTGTACTGACCTTAATTGAAGACATTTTTATAACTCTGAAGGATATAATGAAAAGGATAAGCAGGCATGACAATGAGATGAATAAAAAGTTTATTGACATCAAATTTTCTCTGTACAAGGTAAGAGTATCGCGTCATTGCTTGCCGTAGGACAGCTGGAACTGCAGCAGAATGAGAAGGTATGTAGCACATGCTCCAATCATCTGCAAAACGAATTCAAACGTTTCCATGAAACACTTCGAGAAGCTTGTTTAAAATATTCAGTCAATTTGCATGAAATTTGGTGAAGTACATTTAAAGTGCCTCCTTAGCTGCCATATGGCACTCATTGCAAGCAGCTGTGTCTATTCTTAAAAATAAGTATGAAATATTTCAAAGTATTTTTTTTTCAGGACAGTGATGCAAATCGATATCTTATTGCCATTTTATAAATTTGGTTATCTAAACATGAATGTGATCGTTGGAAAATGTCACGCCAGCGAAGATCGCTGTAAGTTTCCCTCCCTCTGTTTACTGTATGCATTCTTCCGTAACACAGTGGTTTAAACTACAGCGGCAACGCTGAATATTTTCTCAACATCTCGCCTCCCACCAAGGTGATCCGGGTTCAATCCCCAGCCGGGTGACCGGATTTTCTCAAGTGGGAATCGTGCCGGACGATGCCGTTGGTCGGTGGGTTTTCTCGGGGATCTCCCGTTTCTCCCTCCTCTTCATTCCGGCGTCGCTCCATATTCACTACAATCACCCTCACCGGCTCTCAAGACCTCGCTGTTAAGAGCCTCCCAAATCTCTTCACTCGCTCACTTTTCTCAACATATTGCTGTATTAAAGCGCTATAGCCGTCGCTTAAAAATCTGAGTAATCAGGTCACACGCTATGCTATTTGCCATCGCCGCCGTCGCAATGCTTCCTTAAGGCGAAATTACACGATACCAGACTCCGTAAAAGCTTGTGCAAGGTTCGCAATAGCGGCCGTTATGCCGGCTAGTGTGGCACCCGCCATGGTATTTCCCGCCTTGTAAGGCCAGATTTCGTACCAGGTTTGGTAACTGAACACGTCCTATTTTTCGTGGCAGGTCCCATACCAGGTTTCGTACCTGGCCAATTACACCACAGTTTCAGAGCGTAGGGCGCTCCCCGTGGCCAATACTTGAAACGAGTTGATTAACAAACCGAAAAGGACGCCTCCATCTTGAGGTTGAAACTCTTTCAAAAAGATTTAAAATACGACCACTACGAATAATATTGGTGATGACAACTTTCAATTACTGTTTAAAACCGTTATAAATACCTAAAACCTTACATACACTACGAAAAAATTAATTCAAACTGTTTAACGTATCTACAGTAAATAAACTTAAAATATTTTGTCATAGTCGATAGCAGTGTAGTAAAGTCGTGATGCCCGCTAATAAGTGTAACTTTAGGGCGTGAATTCGGTTCTCCATCGGACTACATTTACTTTATCATTAAATTTTACATGCTGATGATATCCCGGTACGTAAAAAAATATCTATATTTTGCAACAGGTCAGTAATTTTCGTCAAAATAAAAAATAACACACGTATTCTAGTGACTGCACGTCATTTTCAACAAAATGATTGTAACTCTACTAGTAAGCAATCAATTTATGTGAAAGGCGGACAGTAATATAGCAATAGTAAGATGTGCTAGCTGTTTTTATTGGCCTATGCAAGTTACTAACTGGTAGAAGTTCGACGAATAGGGTTCATATTTACTACAAACCACACACTGCGCACCCACTGATGGTGCCAAATGCTAGTACGCGAACTGCTGTTGTGTAATATGAATCTTACATGGTAGCTCATATAGCAGCTGGTATACCGGCTCGTGCACCAAGCCCTGTAGAAGTTTGTACAAGAACAAAGTACGGCTGCAGGTATCGTGTAATATCGGATTTTTTGGCCGTACGTGATCTTGAGGCGTTTAATATATATATATATATATATATATATATATATATATATATATATATATATATATATATATATAAAACCAGGGAGGTGCCTTAATGTCGGTTTCTGAATGAGCAATTGGTAAACGCTGTTCACGATAAAGTGAGCACTTTGGAAATCAACCCCTGAAAAATGTTACTACCCCTACCTGCATATATTTTAACGGGTATACTGAGTGGCATGAGCCCGGTAAAGTTGATAATGAGGGAGGGAAAGTAAGTCTCATGTTATAACGTTGGATTAAAAGTGTTAGGTAAAACATTAGTGAAAACTGAAATGATTTCTCTTGTTTTTTTTTTTTTTTTAATTATCAGAATTTTATAAACTATTTACTTTTTTTAATAAATTCAGTTTTATTTGAGTGACGAATGAATAAAGTGACCAGGCTCAAAGCAATATTAACTATACATATTTCGGAAGAATACATAATGTTTGTGCAAGTGCATATTGAGCAGGGATTTCAAAAGCGCTCAGTTTACCACAAAAACTTATAACAAGGTTGTAAATAATAACAAAAAGACTTATTTGTGTTATTTCTTTGAACACTGTGAGTGAAGAGATTTGGGCGACTCTTAACAGCGAGGTCTTGAGAGCCGATGGGGGTGATTGAGGTGATTATGCAGCAGCGCCGGAATGAAGGGGTGGGGAAACGGAAGATCACCGAGAAGACTCGTCGACCAGCGGCATCGTCCGGCACGATTCCCATATGCAGATATCCGGGAGTGATCCGGCCGGGGATTGAGCCCGGTTCGTCTTGGTGGGAGGCGAGCGGGCTAACTGCTCAACCACCGCGGCCCCTTTGAATACTGTAGTTTTCGAAATAATTCACTCTTAGGACGCGTCGTGCGTGGGATTCAATTTAGAGTGTTGGCGCATGTCAGTTTCAAGCAGCAAAATTCAAATACGCTATGAGCAATGTCAGTGTCCTGCGTGAGTGTCAGAGAGAGGCACGCGCGCGCTATCGTCAACCAGCTTCAATGAGCGTCAAAAAACTATATCGAATGATTACTGGTGTCCGGGCCACAGCAGCGCTGTAAATGGAGAGTGGAAATGATTGCTGTGAGTTGGATATCGAATAATTTCTCTACATAATGATGTAATGTAACACGAGAGAGAACCATTATCATAACTGACATCCTCGTGTTCTCAAAAAAATTGTTTGGAGATTTCCGCAACTTCCAAAAAAATGACGGAATCCACCAAAACAACGTTTTTGCCGATAACTTGCATGTGTTTCTTTTCTTGTGCGGTTATTTCTGATGTTAATTTCAGTTTACAGCTAATATTTTCCTACGGCGAATTTCCTGAACTTTCTTGGACACCATGTCGAGGCAAACCGGCGCTACATGACTCGAAATTGCAACTCCCACGTAGGACACTAGGGACGCGTGATGCTGGTGCGCACCTCTTGCATCCCACGCAAGGTCATGGCATTAGGGTGCGTTTATAGTGGAGCGACGAATGCTCAAGAGAGCGGCGGGGTGAGCAAAGAGGTGAAGCGTGACGGAATCAAACCAATTATACACCTCCTTTCTTTGCTCACCGCGCCGCTCTCCTCTCTGCTCGCCACTCCACTATAGACGCAGACTTATTTTCACTATCGAAGAAGGGTAATGGTTACAGGTGGGCAACATCAAGATCACATTAAAAGTAGCATACAACAAGGGCATTAGATACACGTGTTCCCAAGGAACGTCACATGCACCGACTGTAGCGCTCTCACAGGCACTCTACTCCACATTTTAAGCTTTGTAACTTTGCACATACACACACACACACACACACACACACACACACACACACACACACACACACACATATATATATATATATATATATATATATATATATATATATATATATATATATATATATATATATATATTCCAGAAGACAATTCAATATTTACATACATTTATCTTTCTCTCTCCTACTCTCTTTCTCACTCTTGTAAGGCTATTCGTGCTGAAGTGAGCAAATAGTTGCCTATAACTACATATATGTTACAGTACAAACTGACATGCAGTCTCATAATTATGTTTGTAGCGAATTAATACAAATAATTCTAAGACTTGACCTTGTATCGTAAGTGAAATAAGCAAGTCTATAGCAAGTGAAGGCAGTTTTCTTGTTTTGTACATGTAATAGCATGAATTTCCGTATTATTAACACCTGTACTTTCCTAGAAATAACACGGTGTTCACGTATATAAGGTATGAACAAACTGAAATGATTCATGCCAACGCTATACTTGCATATAGCGGAAAAAAATAGACGAGAACAAAAGCAGATCTTGTACAGGGCTGTGCTCAGCTAACAACGTCAGTACAAGCTAACTTTGGCATGCCTTCACATCTCGTTCACTTGGAATGTAATAAATTTGTGCGTAAATGCCTGTAAAAAGCAACTCCCCTAGGATACTCACACTAAAATGTTTTTTTTTTTGTAATGGAACAAACATTCCGTGAGCCACTCGCCTTTACCCAACATTGGGGTCTGTTTCTAAAAGCATATACACTATTGTCCCTATACTTCTCTTACCGAGTATACCAAAGTGAAGTCAATCGCAAAAAATCCACATGGGTTGAACTCGATCTTCCGATGTAGTAATTGTAGGGAAAACATCTCCATCTGTAACATCAAAAGCTGTATTTACGAAATCCTTACTAAATTACCCATAGCAATTTATTTACACAAGTTATCTTATATTATTATTAAATTATATATTTGAGAATCTTGGGAATTCAAGGATAGCAAATATGATTCAAATAACCAATCAAACATAAAGAAATTGCGTCAAAATGGTGTAACTAGCTGTAAAGACAAAAAAATTTCTCATTCATTTACAGTCATATACAAACCTTATCTTTGTGTGTTTTAGTTTTGTTAGGATGAATTGTCGTGAGCTATAGACGATTCAATAATCATATCTTAAGAAAACCGCATATGTAAGTCAACTAGTTTTGCCCAAATATCAAAACAACTGTAGTTTGTTTGATTCCTAAATATTAGGTTTGAAGACAGTGGTTTGACATGCACACGAAACGGATATTATGCAAGCCATCTGCCGGAGCTTGTAGAGTGCATATCTCCGTATTAAATACTTTCTTGGGAAAATATTGCAGTTTAGGGTCTAATTAAATCATTAAACATTATAAGTTATAATTTATCACAGTTTCTGTTATAATTTTCATGATTTAACTTTTTTCTGTGTATATATATATATATATATATATATATATATATATATATATGTATATTCTTTGTTCTTTATTTCATTGGATTTTAAGGAAAATTTGCAGTAGTGGGGTGCAGTCAGGTTTTTACAAAGAAAAAGAAAGTGTAGTTTTTGATCCCAGCTAGAGTACAGGTTGAGTAATTGGCGGCCTTAAGTAGAGAGGAAATGTGGTTGTGTATGACAATGGAAAGGAGTTGGAGAGTAGAATAAGAGTAAACGGTTTTGTGTGTTAGATGTTGGGGTTACGGGAGAATATGAGAAGATTGGGGAAAGCCACCACGAATGTTATTGTAGCAATTACATTTTCTTGTTCTTCTTACATGTTTCTAATCCTAAGAGTAGAAGAACAAACATATATCAATGTATCAGGGGTAATTTATATCCACCAAAATAAATACTATCCTGGTGCAAATTTACATCGTATTTCATTTTACCATAGAGAAGGAATAGCTGTTTGTCTTATACGTCTGAGGCATTTAATTTTTATAAAACTGAGAGGAGATGTTTGTGCGGTCTTATCAGTAAGATCTTGAGAACCGACGAGAGTGAATCGAGGTGAATATTGAGTAGCGCCGGAATGCAAAAGCGGGGGAAACTGAAGATACCCGAGAAAACCCGTCAACCAGCGGCTTCGACAGGCACGATTACCATGTGTGAAAATCCTGGGGCGGCCCCGTCGGGAATAGATCCCTAGTGGTTAGAGCGCTCGCCTCTCACCTAGGCGACTAGGTGAGACGCGAGCGCTCTAGCCGCTAGACTACTGCAGCCCCTTTTTAATAATGACATTTATACTGATTCTGAGTACGTCTTTGAGTGAACTTCTTTGCCACATGAATAATCCAAATATTGTATGCAATTACCTTAATGTAAAACTAAAGAAATATTTTATTGCTTATAAGTTAGCCGAGTGTGTACCTGTCCCTTAAGTAGTGCAGTTTTCGGTAGCTGACTACAAAGTGTGTGAGACATAAATCATTGCTATAAATGTTAACAGCAATTTACAAATGTATAGAAGCTGATATAGAAAAACCAAGAAAAGGCTATACTACATAAATAATTTTACTAAAATTTCGAATCGATGTTTAATTAGAGAGGCATATTTCTGTTCGAGATACTTATGACAACGTAAAAATTGATATGCCGTCGCGGCGCAAGGTATAATGAAAAATAAATGGACTAGTATAGGAAAACAGTAGTTGCTGACAAAGTTGGTAAAATCCTTTGTCTAGGATTGCGCTTTACTGAATTTTTAAAACTGTCTTTAAAAAACCGTGAATTTTGTTTGATATATCTAGGGCTAATTTGTGCCGTACGCCCTCTTATTGGTCTAGGCTCAATGACAGGTGCTGGCAAGTTTGCACTTTGGAATGTCTCCTGTTCATACTGCAAGTCTTCAAGCCAACATATCCCCGTCGGTCGATCCTTGGTATACGTTTAAATACTTTTAAATAATTTTAAATTTACAAACTCTTTGGAATCCATAACATCAGGCTAATTAATAAGTTCAGGAACTTACAGAATTACTATGAGAACTGTTGTCACTTTAGATACCACTCAGCTTGTGTAAGTGGTATACTGTTTGCAAGAAAATGTTTAGTGCTTAGTTTGCATATTTGAGAAGTTAATTTTATTTAGCAGCACAACGAATATTCTGCGTAATATAATAAGTGGTGTAACGCATGCTGAATTGGCACAACAAAGTACATATTAAGATACTAAAACATTTGGGGAAAGGATCACCTAACACATACTGAAAGTGTCGAAGTGTAGTGCAGCAATACACTTACCTTCCCTCTGACGTCGCCGTCTGGAGTGACGTCTAAGAGCTTGTGCACTAACGCCGCGGACAGCTTCTCCTGGAACATGGAAATACACCGTCTTATATGCAAGCTATCACTAATGTAGCCACAAACGTATGTAATCTGCGTACATTCGTAAAACTACTACATTGCAAGCATTACACATTGTTATTCCTTTCGGTATTCACTTAAATCGTTTAGTTTTTTTTTCCCCCCGTTTCTACGAATTTTACCGACAAACACGTTTTGCTAGATGTATCAAGAACTGATAAAACTTTATATGAAAAGTTAAATTCTGTTTAAAAAAAAAAGAAATAAGTAACAGGATTGTTTTCAAGTTGGTTGAGCTATAATGCGTTTTACAAAATATGCTCCATACTGAAAAAAAAAAATCACTAATCTCTTAACCTATCAAAGGAGATTAAAGTGCATCATGAAGTTTCATGAAATTTGGTCGTTAAAGTGTGAAAATATATTTCTAGTTCTTGCTCAATATATATTATAAGTTACAGTCACTGAAAAATTATGATAACATCTTTAACTGATGACATATATGTAAAGCACTGCTATTGATAGTAAATAAAAAAGTTTTTAAACTGGAAACTGTTACTTGAACAAAATCTTTCTTCTTGTTTAATCGAGAAAGTTATGTAATTTGTAGAAGCTTTCTTAAGCGTGAAATGTATAGTCCATTCATGGTAAAGTGAGCACTTTTTAATGCCCTTCCAAAATGCATTTCAGACCTTGCTACGCTCTTGAGCCCAAGGACGCAGCAAGGCTGGAATCAACACAAAATCCCAGCAAAAACGTCTGAACCACAAAATGGCACAAGAAGCCAGCAGTATGAAAAACCACTGAGAAAGTTAAGGGTGATTAAAAAGTTAAGTTCAAACTCACACAAAAACTCATGAAGTATGACTAAATCTTTTATTTATTTTCTTATGTTCATTTGCTTTTTTGGTTATACACACTATATATTAGACACACACACACACCTGAAAGTAATAAATTAAGATGGAATGGCAAACATAATTTTAAAGAGGTTTTTTGAATGGCCTCTGTATGACTTATAAGCCCGAGTTTTTCTTTCTCTTTTGTGTCAAAAGCATACTACATTTGTAAATGTCGTTTTTTTTTTTAAGTTGTGTGATGTTAGCTAGAACCAATATGCTATGTATTAATACAGCCTATAATGTAACTGAAAATATTAATGTTTTTAAAGGTTTGGTGGAAAACTACTGTCCAGTATTAAATTTAGCTACGTTTTGTAACATTTTTAAGGAACATTTTTCAAGAAACCCAGAATCAGGTAAATTATTACACACAATATTCTATTTTAGGCCGTATAAATTCTGTAATTCCATAAGAGCGGGTTGTCAGCAGGTAAACGTGCCTCGGTACACTGCGAGTCCATTGTCAAGTGGACAAGTCATGGAAGGGAAGCACTGGACCCCAGGTATCGCTCTGGTAGACCCAAGCAACTTACTATTTGGGACTGGCGAACTCTGAAGTGCCTGCCACAACTGAGGGGATGCGTCTGTCTGATCTGTGTGAGCTGACCGTGCAGTCTCTGATACACCATTTGATTGGTCCACGTGACTTGTGACGTCACATGCTGATGGTGCAGACATGAGGTGGGGTGCTGACTGACTAGAGATGGCAAAACATTATATTTCGTGTTCAGACAGGACGGACTGCACCATCATCATCTGACGTCATCAGCACCGAGACCAATAAGAAGCTTTGTTTATACACAGATAAGGGAAAGCACGCGAAAAGGTACGGTGCTCACATAACTTATTTAATAGGTAATATATTCGTTTAGTTATTTCGAGATGAAGAGCTGGACTGTTGCTAAGTGATGCAGTGAGGCTGAGGTCATTTTTATATTATATCAATGACAAGCAATTTAATATAGAGCAAAGAACAGTAAAAAAAAAAAATGTTAACAAGAGATGTAAACAAAAATGGCGACCTGTTTTTTGCAGCTGCATTCAGGCAACCTCATTGTAGCATGAAAGACTCGTCGTGATGGGAAATCTGCTTGGACTCACAGCACGGTCGAACGTCTCGGACAGACGCATCCACCCAATTGTGGCTGGGCCTTGAAGCGTGTTGTGCGAACCAGTCGTCAGACAGCCACGTCAGTGATTGCTGGGGACTTCCGTAGCTGCTCAGGCACAGAGGCCAGCGGCAGCACTCTTCGTCGGGAGACGATAGCATTTGTTTTTCATAGTCTCGCTGCCAGGGAAGTCACTGATCACCATGCATCAGTGCCCGACATCGTCTGGAGTGACGCAAACACATGACGTATCGCCATACACAGCAAAGTCTTCCCAGAACACAATGCCCTTTACATCAGTATTACCGAGATAAACTGCAGCAGACTCAGCAGAATTTTGTGACCTATGGAATAAACTAAATTCAACTAAACAACTATCAGCATTTGTGGAGACACGCCTTCTAAAGCCAAGCTGGATAAAACTAAAACCAATATATGACATTCTTTTCATGTTTTTATCTGTCCATGTTGAATTCTACACCCTCCAATGTTGCAAAAATTCTTCTCGGCATGCACCTCCTCCTTTTGGAATATCTGTGTGACATACTGGGAAAATGCAATATTTTGTTGTATTGGATGTGTAAATGGCTGAATGCTTGGTTGGATATATTTAAGTAAGTTAGTGTGTGATTTAAATTGGATCTGAAAATCTTCTTCTTATACACTTCATGGATTAGGCCACTGCCTGTTCCGGCTTCATACTTCGTTCCATCTTCTTCTTGGTAGACCAACATTCCTCTTGCCTCTAGGATTATAGAGTGTTATCTCCTTTGTAAGCATTTTCTCATCTATTTGTGTGATATTTTCCTTCCATTCTTGTCGATATTGATCAATTTTATATATATATATATATATATATATATATATATATATATATATATATTCTCAATTCCTGCCTTATGCCTCATTTTTCAATCTATCCAACCTTGTGCATCCTTTAACCCCCCTCAAAAATTTCATTTCAGTGGCTTGTATTTTAGACCTCTCCTTGAGAACGGGGACCCAGTTTTCACAGCCACAAGTAAGAACGGGCACCGCCACTGTTTTGCAGAATTATAGCATAGTATCTTTCCTTGTCTAATTTTTTAATGTCCTTTGTATTGTCCCGCATATATATATCCAAATTTAAGTAATTTGTTGTCAGTGTCATGATCTCTAGCATAGTCAATGTCACAACCTAAATAGTTGAAATGCCAAACCTGTTCTATGGGTAAATCATCTATACATATTTTTGTCCTAACTGTATTTTTTCCTTTGAATGCCATAACCTTTGTCTTCTTCTTTGAAATTTCCATATTGTAATTCTTACACAACTGATTTAAATGGCGTAGAGATCATTGAAGGTCGTTTTAATTATCCTGTATTATAAGTTGATCATCTGCAAACAGTAATGTATTGACGTATCTATTGCGATTTATCTTAATTTCTGAAGTTATTATAGACATCCAATCATTTAAGATACTAATTATATAGATGATAAATAAAGTAGGGGATACGCTACAACCTTGTTTCAAGCCTTGAATTGTTTCTATTGATTGAGACTAATGGGAGTATAACTTCATGCATATCTATTGTTCTACTATATAGGCTTCTAATGACTGTTATTAGATGAGGAGGGTGTAATGAACTATTGCAGTATGCGTGTAAGAATATTTGCTACACGTCGGTGCCTTTCTCCTTGCAATCTAACAACCAAATTGTGCGTGCACAACCTTAGAGGATACGTACATGGGATGAAAACTTACCAATTTCCAAATTTGTAATTTTTAAACAGCAGGAAATATAGGAAGTGAGACACATAAAAGCAATGAACCCTTGATTATTTAATACAAAAATAACACTAGACCATTAGAATTCATACCCTTTTAAGAATGCAACCAATAAAATATACGAACTGCTGACGATACTACATTAACATAACCCATATTAAATGGAAAAATGATGTTTACTGAAATGAAATCTGATGTAGTTGTAAATGAAAATATTTAAATTACTGTGGGAATTGAAATAAAATCGATCTGAAATTTGACAAATTTGTACTGTAACTGATTCAATAAATTCAAAATATTAAAAACAATTTGAGTATCACCTCTCTTTTGTGAGTGATATTAAATTTCAAGTCACGTGACAACATAAATTATACTGGAGTTTCTGGTTTCAATAAAACGAAATTATTATAAGAGTTTCTTATTAACATACTGGAAATTATTACACCTTGGCTAGCGAGCATTCTCTAATTATAATTGTCAGACCCCTGGAAAGTCCTAGGTAGTTAAAACTGAAAAATTTCCAAATCAAATTAATGGCAATAGGTTTCCAAAAACAATTTAACTCTTGATGATAAACAGAGAAATTCATTGACGTATGATGCAAAGATGGTAGCATAAGTCTTTAGGAATACTCATCCTTCCGAATGGAGTTGGCAGCTTCGTTGAAATAAACACACTCAAAATCTAAAATCTGGTGAATTAGGACTTGGGGCGTCTCTCAACCCTTCTCCTAAACTTACACTGGGCATTCTTGGCAAAAATTTACCGAAAAACCGCTGTACAAAAATTATGGTGGAGTGCATTCTATCATGTCTGATTTGAGAGTTTCGGGGTTCACACACAGAGACAATGACCCGGGAAAACATCTTAGATAACGTCTTATCCTGTTACCACAAATTTAGATCGAAAATAGTAAAAGTTAATTTCTCCGAGGTGCAAACTAAACTTACATAATGTGCGACAAAATCAAGCGTAGTCCCGTGTGAGGGTGGTAAGAGCGCTGTTGTAGCGAGGTCACCTCGTGAATGCATAGGAAACGCCTCAGTAAACAGGAGGCCAGGCCCTCTCCGTACACTTCGTTCAAAATGCGAGAGACTGTCAGTGCCAGTCGGAAATTCTGTGTGGTGTACTTTAAGACAAAATCACATATGTAAAAAAGGCACATGTGCATCATAATGTACTGTAAAATCTATAGGGTGGTCAAACATTCTCTTAGTTGAATGACTGGCGACTTTAGAACCAACAGCAAGGTGTGTTATGCGAATTTCGGCCACATAGTGTATGAATATGTGGAAACATCGATTTTCAGGTTAAACATCTGCCGCATAGAGGAAAATCAAATAATTTTATATTAATACCATATAACTAAATGTACTGTTATTTTGGACATTTCAGAACTTTATTTTTAATAGCAGAAAAACCACAATATGGCACAAAACACACAGTAACAACAAAACCAAAACAAGATTAGTTGTTGCAAGCAGATTTGTGGAAAAACACTACAGAATTTGGCAGAAGTGATTAATTCAACAATCACAAGTGGAACGAGACTAAAAACACCTAAATGTGTAATTAAACGAACCGACAATGACTGCAGTATTTACAAGTTCGTATATTCATTTGCAGTATTTGATCAGAAGTATCTGGACACCCATGCGGAACTGTCTTATGAGTGTCTCTCGAATATACTGCCCAGTAGCGGACATTAATATTAGAGCTCTAATACTGCAGTGAAGATTATCAGCCAGGTGTCAGAACGTCTATGGGGGAATGGCCGACCATTCCTCCTACAGATCTATAGAAGGTGTAAGTGAAGTGTGTCGTTAGGGTCTGACACACAGTCGCCGCTCCAATTCATCACAGAGGTGTTTGATGGGATTGAGGTTGTTGCTCTGGGCTGGTCAGTTCATTGCCGGACTCTATTATTCACAAATCACTCACGAAACTACCGTGCATTATGACTGGAAGCATTGCCATGCTGAAACAGACAGCTACCATTTTCAAACTGGTATTATACCGTACACAACCTGCAGTGCAGCTGATCAAAGTGTCCTTATAGTCTTCTGCCTTTAATATGAGTAGTAGGTAACTGGGCATTCAAGTGCAACGGAACCTGGGATCGAAGCGCAAGAGCCGACCGCTGTCATGTCGGAATTTCCCTTTTTTTCCTTCTAATTTTCCCTTTCTTCCCTCAAAATCGACTAAATTTCACCAAAATTTTCCCTTTTTTTCTAAAAATGTCCAATTTTCCCTAGGCGAATCACTTACTCCGTGCCAAAAGAGCGAGGCGAATCAGTGACTCCGAGCCAGCAGAGTAGGACTGAGGACTCATGACCTTGACACCATGACCTTGAATGATCTTGAAAACTAAATCTAGAGAAAAATCCATAGAAGTCAACAAGCATATGATGTTAAAGACTACTACCACCATATTGGAAGCCAGTGACTTCGACCTTGATCCCCTTACATTTAATGATCTTCAAAACAAAATCATCGAGAAAAATACATATAAGTGGACAAGTATATTACATTAATGACTACTACCACCATATTGGATGAAGTTAACGTTGACCTTTACCACATGACCTTGAATTACCTAGAAAACAAGAACTCAAAAAATACATAAAAGTCGGCAAGCATGACATTAAAGACTACTACCACCATATTGGAAGCCAGTGACCTTGACCTTAACTCCATGACCTTGAATGAACTTGAAAATAAAAATTCGAGAAAAATCCATAAAAGTCAACAAGCATTTTATGTTCTTACTACCATAGTGGGTGCAGGTAACATTGACGTTGACCCCATTACCTTGAATGACCTTGAAAACAAAAACTCGAAAAAAATCACAAGGGACCTGCTTGCAGTAAATCTGGTACCGAAGTACTGAATGAGAAATGCATTCCATCATTACAGATCTTTGCTTGTCTAAGTAAACTGTCGCTACAGCTGAACTGCTTACGGCACCTGTCACACAAATATGACATACGACAGGGAATCGTGGCACAATTAAAGCACTTATGTCGCCGTACATTATGGTTGAAAGTTAATGTCTTATCACAAAAGTGACACAGATGACGACGTAGTGGTTCAGGCAAAGACTCGGGCAGGCCTGTTGGAGATGTAGGCGCTGTAGCTAAAGAAGCAGGTAATACTCGCAATAATGTTATAGGTACCACTCCCGAAGAAGTCGATGGCGAGAAACCATTAGCGGGCAATATCAACTCCATTTTAATGTAACTAGCCATGAATTATGTGACGTAGAAGCTAGCTGAGATGATTTACGTTTCACAACAGCTGCTGTCAAACTCATCAGCTTACCTACCTACTGCTTATAATATACGAGTATGCAAGCCCAATGACTTATATTGACTTTAAACCAATCGTACGGCATCATTAATACATTGTGCAGACACCGACCAGCTAATCACCGAGCTTCTACATGAGTGCAGCTGGCCAATCACATGAGGTGGTGGTGGTGGTGTTTGGTGGAGGCATTTTGGAGTTATTTGGAGTCATTTTGGAGCTATTTGGCAGTGGTGGTTGAGTAATTTGGCAGTAGTGGTGTTAGTGGAGTCATTTTGGAGTCGTTGTTGAGTCATGAAGGTGTTATGGAGTCATGTAGTCATTATGTAGTCATTACGGAGTCATTAAGTAGTCATTGTGGATTTACTATGGGATCTTTACGGAATAGAGTCATTTAGTTGTGGCGGTGGCAGTGGTGGTGGCGGTGGTGGTGAAGTCTTTTTGGAATCATTTTGGGGTCATTTTGGAGTCATTCGACATAGTCAGTCAGCAAATTGGAAATTGGAATATTGCGGGCTCTTTGTGTGTGTGTGTGACGCAAGTTGAAATAAATTCCCCCTATTAAAAATACATTTATATAGTCCTAACCCCAAAAGCTAAAAGGTGAACACTTTATTTAATAATCTCGCTTTAAAAAGTATATATCCCGGTCCCTCGGTATATTTCATCGCTTCCTGTGAAAAACTGTATTTGCACGTTGCAATAAAAGTTTCTAGAACTACAACAGTCTCCCACCACTCTTCGCCATTGGTCGATGCACAACTTGGACTTTGTAATGAACAATGCAGCACCTCGTCAAGCCACCACCATGCTTCCGAATTGGTAGTCGCGTGAAAAAGGACCCTTCTTGCAGACCGGGTCACCCTCACATGCCGACGAGCATTTTGAACACAAGTGATAACCCTATCGCAGAATCAACACTGGCTACAACCAGTTAGCGACGACGCAGGTCGCAGCTCCATGGTCGTCGAGGTCGAAGGCAGGCCATCGTATTCACAGTTTATCTTCGCGATATGGGAGCGCTCTGAGAAAACCCAAATACTTGTTTGCCCCAGTAGAACACACGCAGGTACAAAATTTATTCTATACATAATTATGTATATTCCTCTCCCATATAAATACATATATATTTTCTGTACATAATTATGTACATTCATATCTTATATATAAATTATCTTCCACTATTATGTATAAAATAAGTTCGAAGTCACTAAACTACCTGGCTCCACCAATTCTGCCAGTTTCGCGTAGCACTCACAAACATTTTTTTCTAACCTGCCTTAAATCTAAGAGGATAGTCGGAAGTCAAGGGTAGGGATAGGACCTACGTGCATCTCAGAGCTGAGCCCCTTACGTCTAGGCATGCAAGGAAGTTTCTAACTATAAAGGCACATGCTCGCAGCTTTACTGGGATTGGGAAAAATATGGCAGCGATTGGGGCCAAGTATTACCTCCTATGCTAGCTTACCTGAACAACAAAGGGAATGTGGAAAACCGGCATTCGTACCGTAAAAACCCCTCGACTGAAAATAATTGCAATATTAGATGCAATTTATTAAGTAGAAGGAGTTTTCTACTAGAACAGAGGAGGGAATAGCACAAACTATATTGAAAATGTGTTTGAAACACTAGAAGTGAAAGATTGGTAGGTAGGGCTGTCTTTTTTTTTTTTTTTTTTGATCGCGCTGGAATTTGATTATAACCAGGGAGGTGGGGTGACAAACATCGATCCCTCTGCCTCCTTTTATAACAGCAGTGGTGATCGTGGTGACAGCTAGGTGCGAGTTTACGTATACAGAGATAGGTCTTGAACAGATAGTGTATATATCTTTGGAAGGTAAAATACAGATATCACAGATGAAACAGTGGTGGAAACCGACAGATATGTTACAGAAACTGGACGATTTAATCCCATAATAATTAAGCATACAGAAACGCAATGACGTGGTTGTTCTTTTGATGGCGTCGTAACTACTCGCTGATTGGCTGTGCGAGACCCAGGGACGGGCCTTGTGTCTGATTGACTACTGCCTGCTGCGAAAGATACCTTATTGGCTGGCGAATGAAACTACCAGGTGCTGATTGGCGAACGGCGTTATAGCATGCTACTGGCCAATGATGCCATTTTGCTGGCGTGTGCGACTGGATTTCGCGGCATAAACGGCTGTTTACGATAAAGTGAGCCTTTAAAAAAAATAAACCTTAGAGAAATGTCCCTGCCCCCCCCCCCCCCTTGCGTATATTTTAACGGGCGCACTGAGTAGCATGCGTCCTGTAAAGTTACTAACAACAGAGGGAAAGTAGTTTCTTGTCTTAACGTTGAAAAAAAAGTGTTAGGTAAAACATTTGTGAACACGGAAACGATTTCTCTTGATTTCTGTTTCATTTTAATGCATTGCCCTTCTTTACTAATCTTTCATCTCTACTAATAAAGAACGTTATGCAACCTTTGTCTCCCGTAGCATTTCTGATTAATGCATGCAACAATGTTGAATTCTTTCCTATCGGCTGGGTTTTTAAGTTGTTTGTGACGGTTTTTTCCCACACTCTAAAAAAAGTTTGTACTTTTACAAGAAAAATCCTTGGAAACCCAGTTGCTAAGGAAATCCTTTGTAAAACTACAAAGAGTTTTCTTGTAAAATCTGAAAAACATTTATTTGTAATATTACAAATGATAGCCTTGCATTACAACTGACATTATTGATTGAGAGGTGTACATAAAATTACTTTTTTTTTCTTAAAAAAAAAAAAAAAACAAGTGTAATGAATTAGTAACAGAGAACCACTTGAAAAGAAATTCAAAATAAAATTTACACAAAAATACACCTCGCCAGCACGGGGAATCGAACTCACACCCTTTGTATAACTAACTCGTACCTTAAACCGCATAACAAACTTGTCTTACGTTATTAGCGCTTACTTTTACTATAAATATATGTACAAATACATGCAATATAATATTGTAGTTATACGGTTAAGAAGAATAGGTACATTTATGTCTCTTTGAGAGTTTAGTTGTCGAGTTAACAGATTTGGATGGCTCTATACAACGAGGTATTGAGAGCCGATTTAAGAGTTCTGAGTAGCTAGGAAACATTAACAGTTGCTGAATAATACGGTCAGGTTTCATTATGATTATTTGAGTTGTTTTAAGTGTTCTACATTATTCAAACTTGCAATACATTTCCTTTTGCCCGCAGCTACACTTTAGATCACCCAAAGTTTTTGCACAAACAGCTTTATACTGTTTTACGTTGTTGAGTGTCCACCATTTTGCTGAAGCTCGTGGATACGGCTCAGTATAGTAAAAACATTTCCTAAGGTCTATTACAAACACGCATCTTGTAGTTTTACAAGAGAAATCTTTGTACTGTTGCAAACATTTGTAAAATTACAAACATTTCTCAGTAAAAATTACAATGTTTTTTATAGAATGCAGTCTCTTCTTATATCCATCTCTGCTGCAACTAAATATATGTTTGAATAAATAAATAAATGTATATATATATATATATATATATATATATATATATATATATATATATATATATATATATATATATATATATATATATATATATATATATATATATATATATATATAGGTAACCCAGCAAAATCAAACAAAATTTGAAAAGCAACAAAATTACTTTTGTTCGTCTAACAAAATAAATGTTTGAATAAAGAAAATCTCTGTGTTGGGCCAAAAAAATTACACTGTCAACTAAATATTTTGTTGAATCAACTGTATATATTTTTTGGCCGCTCTTTTGACTGCCTTCGTTTGAAAATACAGCTTGAAACTGACAAGAAAAGCTGTAAAACTTTACATATTTGTTTGCACACGATGCCCAATATTTGCAGTATATTTAAAAGCTTTCCAGTGTCATTAGTTGACACATTAGCTGAGATTACTAAGGCGTAGTGCTTGAAAGCAAGTAATCTAAATTCGAAACTCGTTCTAACTTGTAACATTTTTTTTCATATCGGCCCAAACTGTTTAATGTACGTGTAGCCAAATAAATCTTTAGTTGCACCAACCGAATCTTATAGTTTGGAGCAACCAAATAAGAACAACAAAATAATTTGGTTTCAGCAACAAAATATTTCACTGCCCCCCCCCCCCCCCTTTTATAGGTATAAACAAATAATTTGGTTGCACCAAACAAATCTTGTTTGATCCAACAAAACATTTTCCTCAGTTTCTCATTCAGCTTTATTTACGTAGACTATTATGCTGTCCTCTTTGTTTTTTTTATTATACCCTTTCAGGTCTTTTTTTTTTGTTATTACTGATATCAATTTTCCAAACATTCTATGCATTGTTGGCATGTTTGTCTATAACAGCTTGTCTTAACATGATTTTATGGTGTCTGCGTGTTCCTTTTTATTTAAATTTAGTTTTTAAGAGATATAAGTACAATAGAAATTCTGCACTAAAATATACCTAGAATAATAAATCTTGAATTAGTAAACCCATTGCAGAAATTGTTTAAAGAGCTCATACAGTTTATAATCATTCGTAGTATTTTTGTGTCCGAATGTGCTTTGCACTTCCTGAAAAGCATAGCTCAATTATAGTCTTTGCCATGCTTAGGTTGATTTGTATTGGTAAACGAAATGGAAGAGTTTGTCCCTGCTGTTATTTGTTTGGTTTGGCAGGTTTTCAGCCATGTCATAGGCCTACTGGGTTAGGCATCCTTACTGCAGAAAATCCAACTAAGTGATTGCCAAACAAAAGTTGACGGCGTTAGTTTAATAATTGCTGGTACAACATTTTCTCATCTCCTCGCAGAAAGTGCAAGGACACACGAGAGTGTACATTACACTTTCGGTTATCAAACTTAATTTTTAAATAATTATTTTTGTTAGTTATTTTATTTGGCTTTACAAGACCTGACTTAGGAGAGAGCGCCCAATAGCCAGAGCGTGCTATTTGCCGTCAGCTTATCCCTATAACTACATGCATCAGGTGCTCAGAGAGTCCATCGCTCTACACTTTTCTTGACCTTGGTATTATTCCCCGGGGAACAAATCTCAGTTAATCTATGTAACGTGCCCTGGCCACTTGAGGCGTTCACTTTTCGTCAGGACTACGATGTTTTTATATTACAAAGTTCTATAAGCTCATGATTAACCAAATCCGTCATTATCCAGTGGTTCTAAATCGAGCCGATCACCTCCGGTAAGACGTTCTTTCGAAAAATGAGAAAATTCTGGTAGTTTTGTTTTTGTGAAGTCCATACAACACAAGATACTGCATAAGCGTCTTATAAATGACTGCGATTTCCGGATAAAATCATTTTAGATGTCAATTCTCTCGTAATTAACTGATACCGGCCCAAACTCATACCAATAACCTCTGGTTATTGCCTATAGTTTTCACTGGTACACCAAATGATAGACAAATAAATTCATGTTTGTTGGTAACCTCTGAAACTACTATAATATCAACTTCTGAGAAAATTATAAAAGCAACAATGGGATATTTTGATATCAATAGTGTATTCATTTATCAGATAATCTCACTGTCACTTATGTGAATATATTTTATTACACACTCGAATATTAAACTCTTGAATAATAGGGTATTTTAGTGTTGCTTAAAATTTTACCGGATTCGAGTAAGTTATTTTGTCGGGTGAACTAATACAGCTGATATTTATGAGTTATGAGGCGTCAAAAATAGAACACCATATTTTCCGATTCCCTCACAGAAGTACAACCTCGTCAGCTCAGCGTAGTGCTCTTGCGATTATAATCTGTGTCTATGGAATTTATTCAATCCAGAAACACGACTCTGTGAAAGTTATATTGCATAATTTTATTTATACTAATCCCGCATTTGAAAACATGTTTCATAAAAAAATATTGCGTAGATTGCACAATTTAAAAGTGAAGTGAAGTGAAGAGATTTGGGTGGCTCTTAACACCGAGGTATTGAGAGCCTATGAGGTGATTAAGGTGAGTATGGAGTGGCGCCGGAATGAAAGATCGGGGGAAACGGGAGATCCCAGAGAAAACCTACCTACCAACGCCATCATCCGGCACGATTACCACTTGCGAAAGTCTGATGACCCGGCTGGAGATTGAGCACGGTTTGCCTTGGTGGGTGGCGAGCGTGCTAACCGCAGCCACCTTGGCCTCTGCAAAATTTAAAGGAAATTATGTATGCTGGAGTATAAATAAGGTTACTAAACCCCCCTGATATCTTAAATTTTAATAATGAAGTAAAGGAGCAAATACTATTTTTTATGCGAGGAACAAGTTCTAACATTTGCTTTTGAGTATTTGCTTTTTTTTCCCAGTGCTAAACTATATGCTTATGTCAATCTATCCACACACGCAAAATAAAAATTGCCTTTCTCTAATCGTTATGAGAGTCATCTTACCTGATCTTGAGTTGAGACACACGTTGATACAACCCACCACAGGCCCAGAATGTTTACAGTCAGCACCACGATGTCAATAACAGAGTTGAAAGACGATATTCCCGCTACGATTTTGGGGATGTTCTCCGGTTCAGCTACGACCTTGAATACGACGCCGTACAAGCAGTAAGTGGACGACATGAATATATCTGTTATTATAGAGAGAAGTTGGATGGAGAATGTGGAATTAATGAGATCAGCAGTGTCGGAGACCTCACAGTGGATGCGAGGCACGGACAGCAACTCGCAGTAGCCATGTGAGGTCCGTTTCTGCGGAAAGGAAATCGCATGGTCCAGCTGGTGCCTTGAGCTCCGAGTCAATGGAGGACTTGCCAAAGTTTTCACATTCCTTATGGCGTGTTTGATGACGCCGTTCAGATTCGTTATGTTGATCCTGACGATGGTGACCATCGTGACGAACTGAATGATGACGAGGAATATGGCAAAGTCGCCCACCATCCCGAAGACGTGGAGGATGTGCAGGAACCCCCCGGTGCTGCGGGAGCACTTGGTGATGTAGGTGGAAATGAGTATGACGCAGACGGTGGCCATCTGCGCCATGACGCTGGTGAAGACGCACGTCCTCTGCTTACTGCTGTACTTGGCCACCGACAGGCAGCAGAAGATCCTCTTGACCTTGGCGCACTTGCAGAGGGTGGGTATGACGGTGAGCACGTATATAAGGGCGCGGTTGACGTAGAGGAAGAGCAGGCCGAACTCGTAGACGGAGAAGTGGCCCGTGGCGTTGGCGGACACGTGCGCCGCAAGGTGGCACACTTGCATGCCGGCCATGAGCACGAAGACGGCGCTGCTGTAGACGCGTTTGGCGTTGGAGAAGCGCATGCGGCGCGGCGGCAGGTCGAAGGGGAAGAGTCCTAGGAGAGAGGACACTCGCCACAGTGGCTCGCACGAGCTGTAGAGGTCCGGCCTCTGGAAGGTCTTGCGCACCGCCCCAAGGCAGCCTGCCACCGCTGACATGTCTCCCGCGACTGGACCGAGCTGTCCTGCGACGACCTTTTAGGCTAGGGCGTGGCACCCACCCGCTTTCCGCGAATCAATCGACGAAAATGTTCCGTATGTAACTCACACTCCCGCGTACCCACACACACACACACCGTCCTTCGCCTCGCCTCGTTAGCCACACCACCCGTCAACAATTCCGCTATGGTGACTAACTGCTTGTAGTATTTTACTATTTACGACACTGTAACGATAGTCCTAATCATATTATATTTAAAGATTATGGAAAATCGCGAAAAAATTTTGAGCCAACATGTTTTTTATAACACTCAAACTAGTTAATTCTTTGATGATTGGATGACACAAGGTTGCCAACCGATCACGAACGTTCTGTCTTATAGTACCAGAATCCTCATTGGCACCAGTGGAATGGGACAGTACCTTCATACGTTCATGGCAGCCAATAAGGTAAGAAAACTGTCAGACATGTGCATAGTACGTTGAATCCTGGCAGACAGTATACTTTTCCCGCGATAAACCATCATCTCTAATTATATTGCTCTCGAGCACCACAGCAGTCTAAACTCTAAACAGTTAAAACTACTCCAAATCAGCAAATTTGACCGCTCTGTTGGAACTTGTCCACTTGAATCGGTAAAATTCTACTGATCAATTCAGTTACTGGTGTTCCATGATTAAACAGCTATGTGTACAGATTCCTAGGGAACTGCACTGACTTGCCTGGCATAAGACGTCAGTGCATTCCACTGATCCTTCTGTAGATAACAGCTCAACAAACTGAAGATTCAGTAAAATATTTAATATAGTGTGAAACCTTCACTGCCCCATACAATTCTAGTGTCCGTGTTTATTATACTGATATTTTTATGCAATCCCAGGTGATGCAATAAGCTTTGCGTGCGCTTGCTACAACTTGGAAATGGGCTGGACTCGATAAAGCGCTTGCCTTTGTGCACACGAGATTTCAGATTTTAACACTTTGTAAACTTTAATGCAAGTTCGGGTTAGTTTAGCTGGGAAACCAAAAAGTATATGAAACGTAATTGCACATACGTCAGCTAATATTTCGAAATGTTAAAGAATATCATGTCCGTAAGATTTAGATGTCTCTAGTGTTTACTTATTTTTTATAGTTATAAAAATATGCAAAATTTAAATACTTGAGTTTTGAGCTATTCAGTTTGCTGTATTGTACTAATTAGAAAAAGAATCTATTAAACGAATGTAATTGAAATTACCATTTTACATTTAGTTTTCCATGGCATTAAAACATAGTCTGTTAATCGTAAATGACCTAACAAGTGGATATATAAAATCAGTCTGATTGTTACTTATAACGATATCCCTTGATGCCAAAAGCTAATGGCTCACAGGCGATGAACAAAATAGTATGATAACAATTACGAGAACGGACCAGTGACAAAAAACGGCAATCATTACTCGTGTTGCGGTGAACATTACGTCAGATGTTTTATAACAACATTCACAAAATATGGCCAAACGTTGTCTTCGTACAGTGGGCGAAAGGCGAATCTCACCGATAGTGACAAGCGTGCTGAAGCAGACAGTGACACGGAAACACAAGGCAGTGGTATTCCAGATAATCTCAGCGATAAACGAGGTGAACATCCACCTCTCAAATGTAGAGTAAATTTACATAACAAGGAAAGTACTATACTCTAATCGTACGGAAAAAGTACCTGGCAAAAGTGGGGAGAATTCTCTAAAAAATAAAGGAAAATTTTATTGTATAGTAAAATTATACGTAATAAATATCTCAGAGTATTAGAACTGTTGATTTTTTTGCTATCTAAAGTCTCGGATAAATAGTAACCGAAACCTTAGTACTAATATCCACGACACTTGCTGGTGGGTGAGCGCGAACCATGGTCCACTATTACGATATGCTGATGCGCTATCCACTACACCATGACGACAGCGTGACAGCATCAGTGAATATCAGCATTTAATGGGAATTGTTTCTTCCGCCCGTCCCCCCACTTATCTGTTGAGAATGCTGAACAGATGCACGCGTCGTAAGGTAATTCTCCCATCCATGTACGGGATTTTCCACTACCATGAACGCGAATTTTGCTCGAGAGTGCGTCAATTTTACCTTACCTGTAAGGAAAACTATGTTTCCCCCACAAGTTTGCGAATGTTACCTTACACTTGTCAGGTAATTTTCCCATTATTTTTTTACAGTGTAAGAACGTTCATGGCAGAGCGACCGTTTCAAAACCATTGGTGACACTGCATAATGTTTCGAAGCGACGGCAATGGCTGAGAGCACACGGTATTAGGGGCAAGTAATTTGTTGCACAAAATCAGTATTTACAATTTTTTAGACTACCGGACATATGCTTTTTTTCTGCACAGAACGCCCACAGAAGCATATCGTGTTCACTGCCTAGTTTTAAGTATAGAGAGGACTCTATTGGCGTGTGACGCGGTATTTTGGGTCGTCTGGGACAACTTGTAGTCTTGCATGAAGAAAAACCACAGACCAACAATATATACGCTGTTCTCGGTAAATTGAGCACTTTTGAAAGACCTGCTTAGTATCTTCTTATTTGCACGTTGTGTATTCTCCCACCTTATATAAAATTAACATTACTATGAACCTCGTCACTTTATTCATGCGTAATTCTACTAATCAGCGCATTAATTTTGCTCTTAGATACATAAAAAAAAAAAACAGAAAGCGAAAAAATATATATATAAGAATAAATATAAGTTATCACAAATGGTTAACTATCACTTTTTATGCGACGTTAAAAGATGGAACTACTTTCTCTCCATCGCAACCAACTTCACAGGGCGCATGTCACTCAGTGCGCCGGTTAAAATATGTGCAGCTCGGAGCAGTGACTTCTTCCTAAGGTTGACTTCAAAAGTGCTCACTTTATCGTGAACAGCCTTTATTAGCATTCTTTGAGCCCATCTTTATCCCATGTTCTAGATTGTGTTCCCTGGCGAACGAACTGTTCTCCAAGACACAAACGCAAACGCCCCCAATCAAACTGACCGGTGTGTCC
The DNA here is from genome assembly GCA_029891345.1 of Dryococelus australis. Lineage (NCBI taxonomy): Eukaryota > Metazoa > Arthropoda > Insecta > Phasmatodea > Phasmatidae > Dryococelus > Dryococelus australis. Next base: position 267,161,481 of record CM056993.1, read on the forward strand.
AACTCTGGTTCGATTATGAACATCTCGTCTGACCTCCTCAGGTTCATGATCATAACACAACTGAACCTTTGTGCGGGGTATTTTAGAGACCAATGTGCGAGCTAGTTTCCACCTTCAGACACACTTTCTTAATTAGAGACAGCTCTGCATAAATACTGAATGTGTATTCTTTTGACCGCCATACATAACATATACAGAATGTTGCAATATTGCATGTCAATACTTCGGGGAAACATTCTTCACATCTGGAGGATGGAAATATATTCTATGGACATAAGTCCGAAAATGCTTCGTGTTTTCACTACAGCCCGTAATACATAACGTACAATGCATGGCCCGCAGGGTGGATCATGTTACTGTGAAATGCCATCGCAGCATTCGTTTGTATGATACACGACACCTCACACTATTACACTACACCTAGAACAGTAGGAAATGCACAAGAATTTGTCACGCATGTGTGAAAGCTTATCATCGGCACTAACGGGAATGTTAAAAATGCCTCAATCAGCATAAACACGTGCATCACCCCGCCATTGCATTATCACCAGAATGCGTTGATGAATCCCTGGAAAATTCCTGACTGTTTCACAACCTGCCACAATACTGTTACGGAGGGTGCCTATATCGTCCACTGGGGTTGCATACCCAAGTGCCTTTAAATGTCCCCACAAATAATAGTCTAGTGGATTCAGATCAGGGCTCCTAGGGGGATGGTATGAGGCTGACAATTACAGCTACGATGGTATTCTACGGTAACATGATCCAGCCCGCGGGACATACACTGCACGTTATGTATTATGGTCTGTAGTGACGATAAGAAGCATTTGTGGACCTATGCTCATATAACATTTTTTTCATCCTCCAGGCGTGAGGAAGGTTACCCCGGAGTACTGACATGCAATTTTGCAACATCCTGTAATCCTAGGGTCTGTAGACCGAACCGACCCTCTTATTTTCTTCTAAATCGTCCCGGGTGTGCTTCTTAATGGTTTGTTATACAACAGCGGCACTCGCGCCACTTTCCCTAATACTGCAATCAAAAACCCTACTGGGCTCGTAACATTCGTCACGACCCGTCTAGTGTTAGGATAAGATAATATGGCCTTCCAAGGCACAGCTATTACTTAAGGCGACGCTAGAATTCAGCCAATTACTGGACGGCTTTTTCGTTGAATTGTCATACAGTGATAGTCATAAAACACAAAAATTATTATCTTTGCCACATAAATAGTTGAATAAATATTCTGAACTTATTCAAATTAGTAAAATCACATAAAACTAGACCAAACGTCGTAGTAAATAAATGATCACGTAAACTGTATCTGAATTAGTATATTAACTTATCATATCTTTCTGCGCATTCTTGGCAAACTTCCAGCCGTTACACAGGAAATAATGTTTAGCATTATAACACATTTCGTGAAGTAAACGCAGGCGAAACTTCAGGCAAAAAAATGTTATAAATGCATAGATCAAAATAGTACCTTTTTCCGTTTAAACTATATTTCATATAAGCTATATTTCAATAAAAAGTTATAAATATTTTTATTATAATAACATGCATCTGTTTTTAAAAAATATACACAAATGTCGATCTTGAGAAGTCTAACGGATGCATGATATTCAGTTTTATTTATCAAAGTGGCTGACATCTAGCGGTGTAAATATGTACTGTTTTAGCGGGTATAAACCGCATATGCTGATATGAGCGACTACAGTACTATGAAATATTATGTTTATGAAAACGGACGCTTTCTATCTGACATTGGATAAATGTTTTTTTCCTCCGTAAGGAATGCAACTTGCTGAAACAAATATAATTCAGTTCTGCTATGTAATATCAAACAAATACCTTATAAAGTATATCTTTAAAGACAGGATATGGTGTGTCGGTACACAAATTTTGGAAGGATAGAGTGATGTAAAAATGGTGGCAAACAGATGGTGTGAAGGATTATGAAAAACAAAGAAATACTGGGGCAGATTAATGTAATACGAAAATAAGATTTAACTTTAATGAACTAACAAAAAGGAAAAAATATATCGATAGTAAATGAGTGAAATGAGACAAAAATAAGCCAATTTCTTCACGTACTTCACTAGCTGACTAAAAAGCGATTCTTCAACTTTCTTTCGGTTAAGTCGTTAGATCGAAAAAAAATAACTTTATACAAACTTGCACACATGTAATACTGCTTCAGCCTAATCTGTATGCCAAAATATGCAGTTATCAGATTTTTTGCTATTTGTCGAAAATATGCGGTTATTTATCATTACATGCCTCTGCCAAAGAAACATGTAATTTTTAAAATATTACATTTTGAAGACTGACAGTGTAATACTCAGTGCACAGCCTTATTAGTTTCGTTTTTTATTTGTCAAACAATATCACGCTCCATCAAATGTGATATCGATAATCTCCAAACATTCAGAAAATGAGCATATAAAATCCCCGACATACTGTAAATCGCAATTCAACTACAGGCTTAAACACGTTTGTTTCATGGCCAAATATAAATGCAAACAAACACAACATTTACGTTTTACCGAAACATTCAATGTAATTGTCATCTCGTTATATCCTTTATACCCGCCATTTTCGTCGATTTGGTTCTACGCTCTGGAGGCATCGAAAAAGCGAATAGCTTCTGTTACTGTTGACGCAAACCGTATAAATTGCGCGTTATATGTCGTAAAATGGTTAATAATCCATATAATGCTGGAATTTGTATCCAAAGTTAGTATTACGCGAAGCGGTACACATATATTGTTCCGAGTTGATCAATTCCATGAAGGTGAAACTTTAGATTCATTAATCATCCAAATAATTAAAACCTTTGTTATTACTATTAGTAGCGTAAGTGCAGATCACAGTTAAGTAACAACATATTCTCGCAGGTGCAAGTTTGTTTCCGAAAAAAAACTCGAAAACATGTTTACGACTGACGCTAAAAATTGATTCCTAAGAACTAGGTGCATTTTTTTAAAGGTGGAGTAGAACCGCTAGTTCATTGCTGCAGTGTCATAAAACATCAAAGTACGGCCCTAAGGCGCCTCGTTCATATTGAGTATTGCTCATCTACACGCAGTCATCTTCACCTTGTGTGCATGGACTGATAAAAAACGGCGGAGCGTAGAAAAATAATACATTATATCTATTTTTGTTAATTTTGACGGAATTCTTACTTTCATAATTTTTTTTTCTCTGCCTCAAGTAAAAAAAAAAAAAAAAAAAAAATACTTGGCAGGGAAAGTGATTGTCCTCCGTGGAGAGTAACAATACATGATCACTGATGAGGCGAATACTTCCCATCTACAAACTACAACAACAAAGTTATATGCGTACTTCAGATGTATAATACTGGCTGACGTAGATATACCAACTGCCAAACCCAGGAGTTCTGTGTAGCGCGAAACTTATTGTTGCCCTTGGTGTACTTTATTTCATATCAGGCTCATACCGGAGACATATAACACTGCAGTTTGTTTGTAACATGTAAACTAGTAGATATTTCCATCACTAGATATTAATAACTTTGCCTGAAAACGCAAATATCAAATAGTCTTCACAAAAAAAAATCCCTTTAGCAAAAAGTTTAACTCGCACCCTGATTACAGTAAAAATAATTACTTCCTGTGGTCATTACAGGTCTTTATTACTATAAGTTTAACCAATATTTCCTCGCAGACGGCGAGATTAAAGGAAACAATGGAAGATAATAGTTTATGTTCATTTAGCTATGCTCACCATATTTCAGCGGAATACTGTAACTAAACCTCGATTTTGTAAGTAAAAAAAGAGAATATTTATTTTATTGTGTTTTTGCTGAATTTCTCTTCCTAATTACAGACACAAATAACAGAGAATGTTTTATCACAGAATGTAAATATTTTATTTCGACAGAGAAATTTAACTTATTCTGGTTTCACCAGATTTTCTTTAGTCAATATAATATTTCTAAGATATTCGTGTAGCCCTATTTAAACAAGCATTTTGTTAACCTTACATTCTCTTTGACTCATTGCATTTTGACTTTAGAGATGGAATTGTGGCATCTTGTATTTGTTACAGCAACATATGGTCAAACGTCACGTAACAAATATTGCGACGTGGCTCTAACTCGGCTACCAGGATAATTACTCTGACAATTTAAGTGTGTGTGTATATATATATATATATATATATATATATATATATATATATATATATATATATATATATATATATATATATATACACACACACACATATATGTAAATATATTTATTTTTATTTATATATACATACATATATATATATATAGTTAGGGCGTAAATATTTTTAAACTGTTAGTTGTCCGTTATTGTAATTTTTATCGGTTGGAGCTGTGACAGGTCCCATACGACTGCCTTCCACCGTAATTGTTTTAAATATTATTTTAAAGGAAAAAGAGGCTTTTGTGGGCAATTCTCTGCTGCCCTGCTTTCTGTTAGTTCTACAGTGCTAGGAAATATAATAAGTCAAGAAAGAATATAAATGTTTTAACGTTGTTATTTAGCACAGTAAAGTTTGTATTACGGTATTTTAAATATTTGTTGTCATGGATACACGTTCATTGTTTACTTCAGCCATCGTAAAATGTTCATCGTATACAAACTCCTACAAAACAATAACGATTACTTGCTTAGGAGCGATTGTGACAACTGTAGCATTGTTTTACCTAGTGGGTACGACAATTCCTATGAAGGTTATCAAGTATAGAGTTGTGTTTGTAGCGTGTAGAGGCTCGTGTTCCATAATACGGGATACGTTGCTGAGGAAAGTTGGCTCTTATCTTCTTCGACGGCACGCGTTGGAAATGTTACTACCTCACTTTGCGCTGCGTATTCGTACACGCTGACATTAATGTCAACAAATAAGTTCAAAGAAAGAGAACGCTTGCTCCTTGCGGCGATGTGTACAGTAGTAATAGAAATATCAGTAATGTAAGTACTGGAGTGTTACTTTCTTCAAGAGAAGGATTAAAGGGGCGCTGGTTGTATTTAGTAAAGTCTGTTCGCGATAAAGTGAGCACTTTAGAAATGAACCTAAGAAAAACTCACTTCCCCATCATGCATATATTTTAACAGGCGCACTGAGTGACATGCGTCCAGTAAAGTTGGTAACGATTTATGGAAATTAGTTCCATATCTTAACGTCGAATAAAAAATGTTAGGTAACAATTTGTGATAACTTATAAATATTTCTTTCGCTTTCTGTTTTTGTGATGCATCGAAGTGTAAAAATAAGCAGATTTGTAAATTATATACTTTCTTAATGATTTCACAGTTTCACTTGACCGACGCATGAATAAAGCGATGAGATCTATAGCAATGTTAATCTACATAATACGGAAGAATACACAACGTGTATACAAGCAAATCTTAAGCAGGGCTTTCAAAAGTGCTCATTGTACCGTGGACAGCCTATAGCAGAGTGACATATCCCTGACGTGGGTGTGTAGTTACTCAGATTGTTTGTGGATGTAAACGGGAGTGACGTCAATGTTGATTGAAGCGCCTTGCCGTCTCTCCTACAGTTGTCATGCAGAGCCAACTGACCCCACAGATTCCAACTAATCCCAGAGAATCTTCAGGTAGAGAGACAGGTATTTGTTATTTCCTTTCACTGCGTTACCGTAATGGAATTTTGAATGACAGTTCAACACTTTCTTCTGCATGCCCGATTTTGTGAGAGGTTACATATCCTATAATTTTCAATTCGTGCACAGTAAAATAAATTTGCACGTCTTACAAGATTTTTTTTTGGTAACTAGTGGCCGAGTATTTTCCCTGTATCACTACAAGCAAAATATTGCGTCTTTTCAACACACTGTCTAACGAAACACATAAATGTTTACTATTTTCATGTTTATAATACATTTGAATTCTACAGTGCTTGTTTTTAAAATCCAAACCTTAGTTTTATATTTAACATTTCACAGTAATGTGTTGTAACATTTTCTTTTATTTACTTGCAATGATACAAAAATAACCTTTGCAACTAGTTAGCAAACAACTTTTTTATGCACGTAAAACCACTTCCCAGAAATTATTTTTAAATAAACCCGTTAAAGTGCTTTGTGAATGGTGACTATTTTGGGGAGAGAATCGTTCCAGAAATTTGAAAAACAGACCTCGGTATAAACAACAAATAAAACCATAGCTGAAAAAAAAATCTCAAGTACAGCAGTCGTTCAACATAGCCCGTTATTAGGAAACTAGATGGCACCAAGTTATTAAACAACAAAAGTTGTGATGTGTTTATTGTTAGCTATCATCCGCTGAATGTTCACTCTTAAAGAATTTGTTGTTTTATCTCACACAATTTATGTAAGTTTTCACCTAACTACTTTCAATTTTCAAGACTGCGAGAAGTGTTTCCAACTTATTTCGTCGAGACGTCTAACGCTCAAGGCTCATCTACAATTGCCGTGAATTACATAGCGTTACTTACAGGGCGTTAGACTGAATCTCAACTGTCCACAATTACCCTTGACGTAATTTGCGTTAGTTTTGTGTGACCAATCACGCTAGAGTACGTAACGGTAAATATTTTATGTTCTCACGATATAGTTTTCATTCATTCGTTGACTATCCTGGTTATGAATCGTATACATAGGCGCCACGGAAAGATATACCTTGTTATTTGTTTTTATTATGAATGCCACGGAATTATTAGATTTACTTACGTATTCCCACGTATCTCTACGGGAAGAATCGAAACAATAACAAAAATAACACTTTACTGCACTGCAGAAATCCGAAGTCAAATAGACTCCTCTTTCGATTCTTCCAAACGTTATTTGACTACTATGGTTATTATAACGTTCTGCATTCTGATTCGCTGGAGTTAAAAACGTGGCGAAGATACTCAGAGATGGCCATCTTTCACGTAATGCACGCCATGTAAGTCAAGCCGAGTCACAGTTGTAGACGTTGCCATTTAACCTTCATGTATTCAATTTCTTATGATGCTAACGTTGTGTACTGTACGGCAATTGAAGATGAGCATTCATTGTAACGATAAACAGCCATATTACAAGTTGCTGATAGAGCGCCGGTTTTATATACCATTGCCATCTCGTTAATTCATGTTAGTTTTGCATTACGTTTTGTTAAGAATTCATCGAGTTAAGGCTGAGCTTCACCTATTTTACAGAGATGCTTCGTTTTCGTGTCGTAATTCCAATTTCAGAAAAAATTACTGAAAATGTTTGAGTATAGAAAATTTACATTTTCCAAGTTGTTTAATAATTATGTATCAAATTTTCACTGAGTTATTTTTTGGCTGCAAAATGTCGATAACTTATTAATAAAATATGCATATGTTCTTGACGTTTTACAACTAGCGAATAACATATATTGAAAATTAAGAAAAAAGTACTAAACAACTTGTAAAATGAAAATTTTCTCTAGTCAAAGATAGTCAATAATCACTCTGAAACCTAAGTTATAACACGAAAATGAAGAATTCCTCAAGACAGGCGAAACCGAGCTTTAAATAAATTATGTATTTTCTATAGTCAAAGATTGTCAATAATCACTCTGAAACCTAAGTTATAACACGAAAACGAAGAATTCCTCAAGACAGGCGAAGCCGAGCTTTAAATAAATTATGTATTTTTTCGTGCGGAAGATATTTTCAAAAAGTGAAAAAGCTGTATTCCCCAAAATAATATTTGTTTAGTAGGCTTTGTTTTGATATAGCAATTTTCCGTCTAGTATGTTTAGTTAGGCCTGAAGGAGCGCTTGAGACGTTTTCACAAAGATATTCAACATAATGTGCCATGAGATCCAGTTATTTCGTAACAGTTTCAATTACCGGTTCTTTCGTAACAGTTTTAGTTACGCATGGGCTAGCGATTGTAAACATTTATTTTACTTATTTGTGTTTACATAATTCAAGGTCATTCCCTGTTTTTACAAGCACACAAGTGATAAACGTGTATTAGTACTTCACTTGTTTCACGACTACAGGTTCGTTATTTATGTACCGTGATAATTCCATGTGAGTCATTTCCTACGCTTTTTAGTTCATGTGCAGTTTTTTTTTTGTGTTATCAATCTACTTGCTTCAAGGCCATGTCGGTGACGTCTCCCATATATAAACACAAGTAACTGGCTCTATTTCCACTCCCTCTTTCCACATGGTCAAGAATATACATGCATGTCTCCTTGCATAGATATCACGTTTTTTCCAGTGCTGTCAACCACAAAAGCATTACCGCTCCACAAACTTGTCTACAGTATGCTCACTAGCTCTTTGCCACTTATCGCTATATAGTATATTACAGGCTATTCGCGGTAAAGTGAGAACTTTTGATAGCCCTCTCATTTGGAATAATAGTCAATAAATATATTGTATTGTTGTCTTACACGCTAACTTCCAAGTGCGGTGGAATATAAATACTGTTTTTATTACTTTCATAGCACCAGGTGGCTAAATGATAAGAAACGGCTAAAAGAAAAAAGTAACTGGGGCATAAAAAGTACTCACTTTACAGTGAACAGCCTATATCATAGCGTGCAGGTACAAAGAGATGATGCGCTTATTGTAAAGACCTTGCGATTTAGAGCTGCAGTCGCCTTCATCATGACGATTATTGAATTGCCGGGAGAGGACGTGGTGGAAGATATGGTCTGTTCACAGCAGGGTGCAGTGGTAGCAAAGCCATAACCTAGTGGGTAGGTCATAAGAGCTGCACCAGACTTAAACACATGTTTGTGGTATGATGCACGATGTTACACGTCGTGCCGGACGATGCGGCTGGTCGGCGGGTTTTCTCGGGGATCTCCCTTTTCATTCCGGCACTGCTCCATACTCACCATAATCACCTTCATCTGCTCTCAAGATCTAGCTGTTACGAGCCGCCAAAATCGCTTCACTTATTCGGTGGGGAATCCCCGCTGAATACCTCCGGGTGCAGGAAGGGTTGCCTACCCACGACGCCATGATATTTTTACCACTGTACTCTTCGTTTGCGATCTAATGGGAAACGGTGGGTCCTAGAGAGTTGCAACAAGGGGGACTTATTTGCCAATTACGACGTCCGTCTTCATCCAGTGGTATCGATAATCATTTATTCTCATGGTGTAAATGTCGCCTGCAATCAAAGGTGCCAACCCCTATCATTTACATGACGGGGGCGTGTACGATGGACCATACCTTTCTTTTATCAAAGATATTGGTTTAAATAATCTTTATACCCATTTGTGTTCCTCTAACGCAAGTACTTTGCCAAATATCCCACGTAATATGCTTGTCGCCCTCCAGTTTTAGGGGCTTCTACAGCCCTTATTATTTGAGATGGATCATGGGTGTCCTATATCAATCTTCCTCTTTTCCAGTCACGAATCACGAGACTGAGTTAGTGCCATGTTTCCTAAACACACTGTATTTACTATTCTTCATCAGCACTGCCTTATTCGTTCATCTTAATCCACTTATATGTACTATTGTATATAGTCACATATCCCCGCTCTAACTAACTACTCTTTTATCATCCAATTATAATATGCATTTTATCACCTTTCTCTTCCCTTCCTGCTTCTTCACATATGTCCCATACCGCAAGCTTCAATTAATTTACACTTCTTGATTTTCTGTCACACTAGCCACACTTGTCTTCTGTTTCCTTAAACCTCATCCCCACTTATTACACACCATCACAACTCATCCAGTCCCTTAACATCACCACAGATCGTCTACTTCTTCTGTTTTCTATCTTTACATCTATAAAAATTCCCCATTTCTGCCCAGTGGGCTCAACTCCCAACAACATTACCTCACACAGCATTAATCCAGTGCACCAGTTTATCCTTAGACTATTGGATTACAAACATAGTGCGAAACAGCTAACCATAAATGAGGATTGGCTGTCAAATGTTTCAAACGCAGATAGCCATGATGTTGACAATCAATTATATGCAGGAATTGTGATTATATTTACTTTCCCAAGCATGAGCAGGCACATTACTGTAGTCAGTGTGGCTACTCTTTTTAAATGGTGCCTGAACACGCCTAAAGTAATTCAGCTACGTCTTGCCAAAAAGTGAACTTTCTTCAGAAAACATCGGAATCTTTAGTTGATTTAAACATCAAGGAAGTAGTCCAATTCGTTCAATCAGGAATTACAGAACTTAAGATTTTTTTAACAGTTTAGATGAACAGAAACCCGCTGAGTTATGTGTAGAGATTTTCAGCTTCATCCCAACATTTTTTCAGCACTGGGAAATCTATCTGTACATGTTACCATTCTACAATCTGCAGATAAATAAAGATGCAATCCCGAATATTTCAGTCTTACTCATTTCAATGAGCAACAGTAGTATGATAAGGGGGATTATGGGTCAATGTATTTTAAATGGGAGCTGTGTGCCTGGAAGACTTCGGATCAACTCGGACGAGCTCGGCAATCTTTGAATCGACTCAGCGATTGCTCGGAAGCTGTCGACTCAGGATTGACGAACATACCCGAAGGTGCTCGACAGTTATGCCCACCAATTCTTCAAGCATAACTTTGTTTGTGGCAGCCATGTTGGTTCTAGAGGCATATGGCATGTAAAATCATAAATCTGCGAATGATGGATGGAAAGATTGTAAGATTGGTGGGGATTGACGAAGATCGTGGAGCGGATTGCGGTGCTGATTGCGGTGTATATTACGGTGCTGACTGATGGAAAAACTGCGAAAGACTGATGGAAATATTGCGAAAGATTTATGAAAGATAGTAAGATTGGCGAAGATTGCGGAGCAGATTGCGGTGCGGATTGCAGTGCTGATTGCGGTGCTGACTGATGGAAAGATTGCGAAAGATTTATGGAAAGATTGCTGAGGATTTGTGAGGATTGGTTGCAGATTGGAAAAGATTTTGAATGATTGATGGAAAGATTGGAAGATTAATGGATTGATCCGAATATCGATGGAATGATTGAGAGATTTATGGATTGATGGTCAAGAAGAGCACTAAAGTTAAGACTGTTTATCACCATCGTACATCCCAAGTATCCTGGGCATGTCAGTATTGAAATTTAAATTAATGCGAAGTAAGCCTTCAAAAGTGTCGGTAGATGCTGATCCATACCATGATTATAAGATACTCGTGCATGTGGTCCTTGTGGGCTTGGTTTAGTCACATATACATGCATTTAAAAAAATCTTAGTAGCATACTTATACCCACAGAACAGTCGTGGTAGTGAATAATTTTCAGATCCTGGCATCGTGTATTAATCAGTCTCCAACAGAGGGGACTGAAAATGTAGTAATTGAGTAAGCGACTTTTGCATGTTTCCTCTATACCCTATGTATAATTTCAGCACAATACAAAAAATAATAATTTATAATTAAAAATAATTCTTTAAATCGGATAGTAAATACAGATTAACGATTTGACATGGCTATCAGAAACAAATATATGCTTGAAGAATTAGTGGGCATAACTGCCGAACATCTTCAGGTACGTTCGTCAATCCTGAGTCGACAGCTTACGAGCACCTGCTGAGTCAAGCCGAAGATTGCCGATCTCCTCCGAGTCGAGCCGAAGCCGCCTAGCCGCACATCTCCCATTTAAAATGCATTGGCCCAGACTTCCATTTATCATACTACTAACAACCTTTAAATTAAAGAAGTATTAAACGAGAGTTAAGATGCCAGAATTTAAAAAATCACTTGATACTTGTGAAAGACTGGACCTTTTTTAATGTAGGCTTTAGAATAAAACAATGCTTATAACTTATGTTATCAGGAAGCCCCGGTACCAGAATTATATTAAACTAGAAGAAAGCAACTAAGTGGTTAGAAAGTTTGTTTTCTGTGCCAGGCGGGAATTTTCAGTTTTCTATCTTTGAAAAACACATTAAATTTCCTTAGACACTAAATTAATTTAGGTACTCGCAATATCTCACAAAACTATCATCAAAATATTTTTAATGTCTGTTTCTTATTTGTCCTAATTGATGAAATGTTGAAACAATTTTTATATCTCCCGAATTTAACATTTGTAGTTTATTGGTTTTTTGAGATGTATATGTTGAACAATTAGCACTTTGTCGAAAAATGTGAATCAACCGCTCAAACAGGACTTTCTCTTGCTCACAGAGTTCAAAGTGAAAAAAATTTAACCCTTCTATCTTAGCCTCTGGCCTCATTTAGTGCCGCAGTTGGTAGACTGCTTACTTGCCTTAAAAACTTCTTGTATTTGCTCATACATTTTACGAAACCACTAAAATAATTTTTCTTATCAATGTCAAACTTCGCCAAATGTAACCACACCCAATAATTCTCGCTTTATTCATTAATAAAATATTCTGTAACACTTGTAGTTGTTTCCCTTCCTTATCACTTAAGTCTAACTAATAAACTCGGACATTACAGCTTGCCTAAAATTTGGGTCGTCAACAGTATTTAAACGAGAGAAATAAACTCATTGCTATACAATTTTATGCATCAAGAAGGAACTGTTGAGTTCGAACACGATTTGACAGTGATGAAGTGTAGACAAAAAATTAAATTATGTTATCACTGCATGGGAACAATATTAGACCCACGTGCGGCACAGAACACCTCAAATATCTCACCGGACCACACCGCAAGTAGATATATGCGTCGACATGACTGGACATTGAATCAGACAACAGCCATGTAATTAGAAAGTCACCTAGGGAGTGTCCAAGTTTGTGAGGGATGGAGGTCTCAATAAAAATAAAACAACTAACATCAATTTTTTTATAATTTGTTTTCGTAATAAAAAATACATGGAACTCTATACAGCAATAAACTACCTATCACTAATAGTGATAATTATTTCTATTTTGACCAATCTCACGTATAATTAAAGTCATTATAACGTCTTCATACTAGCTACAGTCAATCAACCCTCAATTATTTTTACATATATATATAATCAAATATTCCACTGTCATATATTAACATCATTTCAGACTACCGACACGAATTGGCGCCAGTAAATGGAAGTTGACTGGGGTTCAACTTGTAGATCTACAGGCGCGGCAGTTGTCCTCGTGGAACCACGAGTAAGCGACCCGGCAATTGTAGGCATCTGTTTTCTCCTGTTGTGTTTGCATGCATATGGCAACCCGATAAATATTCGTCCGGCTAGTCACACTACATTATTTTACATACTCTATGCGAAACAAAGAACCAAATTCCAATATATGGGTTGCTCAAAGGCCGATTAATAAGTTGTTATTGTAAAATAAAATTATCATTAGCTAATTTCTTCTGTTGTTTACAATCAGAGCACGAACTTTATAAACATGTCGACTTTGACGTCAAAAAAGTATTCATATAGGTAACATAGTGCCATAACTCACTCTCAGCAGATGCAATTAATATGATAAACGAGGGAAGAAGGTAGCTTGTTTTCATCAGTGAAATATGCTGTCGCAGTCTTGGCCAAAAATGGGACGAAAAGTTAGGGAAACAATTGAAGAAGAAAGGGAAATCCCAATAAAGAGATTCCAAAAGTGTAAATCGTTCAAAGATACATCGGGAATTATAAACATACCCATTAGTACAGTTGTGATCATCGTCTATAGGTTTCATGGAACAATAACGTATCACAACAAAGCAAGAAGTGGCCTCCTGTCTATTCTAACGCAAAGAGAACAACGCAGCACAAGTTAAAGTACACCAAAACCGAGTGTTCTGAAGATTACAGCTGATGCAGAACAGGAATTAGGAAAGACCGTCACAGCACATACGATACGAAATGTGCTTCATGAAGTGGGATATAATGGTCGAATAGTCAAAATAAAAACTTATATATCAGCCACGAACTGGCGAAAGTAACTTTTTCATACTAGGGAAACGGAAATTCGATAGCTATGAATACAAGAGGAAGGTCGTATTTACCGATGAAATTAAATTCAATCTTTTCAAGTCATAATAGTAATAGTTTGGTGGAGAACAGACTGTGAACAAGACACAAAAAGTATCGCAGATACAATTAAATATGGTTTGGTTCCTTATTTGCTTGGGAGAGAGTCAACGACATGAGCCTTACTGGGGACTGCGTCTTCGCCCAGGTAATGGTCCTAAACATAAAGTCCTACACACAAAACTGTGGTTGCTATACAACACGCCAAACTGGATGGCAACGCCTCCGGAGTCACCAGACATAAAGCCCATTGAGAATTTGGGGCATATTCTTGAAGAAAGAATAAGAATGCATATCATCTCGAAGAAAATATATTTGAAGAAGGCATTACTGGAATAATGGAAGAATATACCAGCAGAAATAACTGAAAACTCAGTAGAATCAATTCCACGGTGTTTACGAACGTTACAGGAAATCATAAAGTAGAAAGGAGGGGCCACCCGCATTTATGCTTTATAGATGCGAGCCCCAGATATGTCTTTGTGCTTTTCAGACAAATACTTGTTTGGGGTGAAATGATATGTGTACTTTCTTTCTGTTCATGCATTATTGTTTCTACGAGAAGAAAATGTAGTTATGTTACTTATGTAAGTCTTGTATCTATGTCCCAGTAAATAATGTAGTGTTAATGTGCCCACCATGCTATGCCCTTTCTGTCAAATATATATCCGTAAACATGAAGTCTGTGGAAAGATGAATTTTTTTCGAGCTACTGTATTAGCTTTTGTACTGGCAATTTTACTTGCGAACATGTCCAGAACAAATGAGGGAGGCGCGGGACTACTCAAGAAGGGTGAGGCTTATAGATAAGTGGAGTCCTGATCAAGTAAAAACCTTTATTGGTTTTGAGAGGGACGATTGCAAAAACAGGGACAAAAACATGGATGTCATGTCCAAGAAGCCATCTCATCAGAAACCAGTTCCCTCCATCAATCTTATCCCCATTCTTAATGTATTCACATTGGTAATAAACTTCCTAACCCACAATTTACATTTATTTTCTTTCTTCGCAATCATTTTCTGTAATTCGTCGCTTACAACCGAAATACTGGGACGAAGTGCTCACCTAAACCTTTACTTGATATCATTTTGCTTTACATTTTCTTTCGCCGGTACATATTTGTGTGTGTTTCCGTGCAAACATTCGTTGGCGCCAGTAAACAGGCGAATGGAACTGACGCTAGTCAACTTGCACCAGTAAATGTAGTTATTTTGAACTCCCCTGCCTTGAGACTAAGAAAAAAATTTAATCAAAAATACTTTTACGCTTTAAAAAAAAAATTATAATGAAGTAATGGTTCGAGTGCTAGCAATGATTTTCTGCAGCGAGCGTGCTATTTCTGCTTGTCACAGCTAGTTGATGTAAGATTTTCATTTAATCAAATCTCACAATTCCAACCATAAGATGACGAATGTTTTATTTTCCACAAAGAATTAATTAAATTGGTTAAAATCGCAGGAATTTTAACTTTATAATTTTTATTGATTGTAGCTGTGTTATTTATAGTGTATGCATGATAATTCGGCTGAAATATAATTCATATTGTAATTTAACAACTTCCACATACTGTAGAGTTTACCTGAATAATTTAACGGTCTTTACTGATGGTGGCAACCATCTCTAATCTCTACAAGTCAGCTTTGCTGGGGGTAACTAATCTACTTCAATATGAATTCAGTTCGTATATTAGATTGAATTTTTATCCAGGCATAATCAAGTCCATCCGATACACTACATCATGTGTGATGCAAATTACTTTCTGGTGCCTATCGCCATAGTAAAAGTTGTTTTATCAAACACAATATCTCTGGCTCCCTTCGATGAGGCCAGTTTCCAACTATGTTTAGGCTTAGTACTAGAAAAGAAGAATTTTTTTGTGTCATGTTATTGATAGACATGAGTACTTCTTCACATTATAAAAAAGTGATCATCCAAATGGTAAGACGAGACCAATACTAGCGGGTAGAAATAGTTTCTAAGAAAAAGGCATGCTGCAACCTCTTGGTTAGACAGAAGCAACTGATACCCATTCACTTGTGTCATCAGTAGTGTGAGCTCAGGGGTACGAGCCCACTCAGTGCAAGATTGGCACAAGTGCCCATAAGATTAAACAGGGGAGGGAGAGAGAGAGGGCAAGCACACTAATTGGTGTTATCCACTCCAAGCTTATTTAACATCGCTTCGCAACATATTATTTAAAAAATATTTTAATAAGGAGACTGTTTCATATGTTCAATTGTGTAACTTCACTATGCCAGAAAAGTATTATTTAGTATAAGGTAAGTTTACATCTCGTGATATTATATTAAAATAACATTTCCCACCTAGTATAACTCAGAATCATGACTCTTCATTTTACATCTTATTATATAAGACTCTTTCTTCGTGTATTTCCACATTAAAATATTATGTATAAAATAATGTGTGTTATAGTAAAAGGTAGTAATGTATAGAGTGCATAGTCCAGGCAAAGCGCAAGCCAACAGCCGATGTCTGTAACAAGCTGGACTGCGAAGCGTACACAGGCTTTGTTAACGCTGAAAGTTAACACCTCTAGCCAGTACGCAGCACCATACGGCAACTCTGGCCCGTTCGCTCCAACACAGCAGAAACGTGCAAACCAAACTTTTAAAGTAACTATTTAATTATGTGGATTTTGTATATTTCTTACCTGCTATTTACTTTCATATTCTATGCCATTAACATACCTTATTCTCCCACACACATTTTACAAGCTGCATCTACTTTTTTTAACTAGTTTTTAAAGTTTTAAATTAATAAAAAAATTACATTTATTAAAAAATTACTAACTACTGTTCTAACGTGTTCCTAATTGTCTTACTGTTCAATTGCACTTAGTTTCGTAAGTTCCTGATAATTTTTTAAAATTTTATTATCATTTTACCTGTTACCTCTGTTAAATATTGCTTTCATCATTATCTTCATCAATATATACTTTCCATTAATTTGTTGTATTCGTTGGCACTTTTAAACTTAGTAAAAAAAATTATGTAATATTATTAAAATTACATTTGTGTAATTATAAAGACACACATGCGTGCAAACACAACAGAGGAGAGATATCAATATATCATTCTTTCCCTCTTATCTCGCCCGACATCCCTTGCAGAAGGGATGCATACAGCCGGCGAGCTCTTTGAAGGATTTATGTGTAGTTAGTGTTCCCTCCTTGAGGGGGCAGCAAGCAAATAAATCTTAATTTTCTCTCTTTCTATCTTTCTCTCCCTTTCCACTGCCCGCTCGGCTTCTCTGGGGAATAGGAACGCAAGCTAGGCGTGTCAATGTTTTCTAGCTAGGTACAAGACTTTGGCTGGTGTTGAAAACATTTCCATTATATTTGTTTAAGAAAATTTTACATTTATTTAATTCTACGACTTGTGTTGTCGATATATTTATTCAAAGTATAAAAAAAACATTTTAATAAAAAAGCACTTTTATGAAGTAAAATTACTATTATGTAAAATTACTATATTTAGTGTTAAAAAAAAGTCTTGTACGTTGTGCAAATGTTAGTCAAAAATAATAGTGCATGAGAGAAATTACAAACACCAACAAAAAATCATATTAACTAGTGTTAATATATAAAACAGAAATGTATTTAATAAAAGTCCTACAGTAAGTTTGAAACCAGTCAACTTCGTTTCGCGCATCGCAACAGCCATTAGTCATTGTTATGAGTTGAAATAGTAACGCAATGTAAAAAATATATAATACACAGTGGTAATACAGTTTCGCTTCACATTATTAAGTTTTAATTAGTTTGAAAATCAAACACTGAGTAATTGAGCCTGAGCGATTCAGGTCAAGGGAAAAAAATTCCAGGGTGTGTGTGCTGTAAATGGTTAACAAGTTCTTTTTATTCGTGGATACGATATAACAAATAAATTTCTTAGCACATATGTAATTGAATTATATATTAATACAAAATTATATTAATTATTAATATTTTTTCAACTTTACCACATAATAAATTAAAATCCATTATAAGTACTCAAAATATGCTTTCCTCGAGTTGCTTCGAAAAATTATTGCCATTACTGTTTTAAGTGAAAAGTAAATATTTTTTACGTATATACAAACAGTCATCCATTTCATAAAATCCCATCAGGGATGTATATATTTTTATAGCATAAACGAAGCTAATTACAGTTATACTATCATATTCCTTGATTCAAATCCCTACGAGGTAAACATGTGTGCATCAACTTCTAATACTGATGTTCGTTTAAACCCATTCATCTTAAACATTAAATATAAAATAATTGTTAAAAATAATGTTCTTATCTAACATTAAGTTAAAAATAAAATAATTTTAATATAGTGTAATAACAGCCATGGTGACATCGTGTATGAATAGTTTAAAAACTAGAGAAACATGCTCATGTCCATAGTAAATGTTCATTCCACAAACCGGCGGAAGACTTATGATTTGTTTCCGCTAGGAATGCGCATCGTAGAGGGACGTGGAGAGAGAAACGACACGATGGTATGAAGGCTGGCCGCTGCGCGAGAGTGGTGAGTAGGTAGGGAGACGATGTTAGTTCCAACATCATCGCTAGGAATGCTGCAGGCAACACGACAGTTTTCATATGCCGCTTGTCAAACACACATCGCCTCATGTGAGCATCTCAGAAGACAAGGAGAGAGCTCTGTGTGTTCGTTACAGATCACTTGTGTTCTGGAAGACTGTCACACATAGACAGAATATACTTAGATCATTACCCAGTCTCTCCAAGCATATACATATGCAAAAGGTTAACACAATATTACAGTGAAAACTTCATTACACATACCTAATTAAATTATAAAAAGTACAAAAATAATTATTTTTAAAATTTAATCATTTTTGTCTATCTTGTTTTAAACTAACCTTTAAAATAAATTAAAATCCAGCACAGCCAAACATAGATAACATGTGAAACACCATTGCTATAATAAAAGTAAGTAATTTGTTTCTCCTTATAACAAACAAGGTTTTATGTCAGAAAACAAAATACTGTTACCATCCAATTTTCATTAAGCTTTTTTCTAGGTGTATAAAAATTTTACATTCCATTACCCAAAAAATTCAGACCACTTGCTAACACCATCTCAAACCATTCTCAAAATACTTTCCATCACAAGATATTATAAACCTGCAGGACAGACTGTAAGCATATAACCATTCGAATCAAAATTTATGTAAAGAATAAGATATATAGCTTTCCAAATATTACAAATCGAAGAGTTTTCCATCTCATCACCTTCACCACATGCCAACAAACTATTCTTTTAAGTAGTAATAACAGACTAACATTTATTACAAGAATATTTATTTTTAATACTTGATCCAAACATATAATTTTTTTTGAAGACTGCTAAAATTGCGAAGTAAAGAAAATTCCTTCTTACAATATTACTCTGGTGAAGAGTGTGTGTATTTCTCTTCCAAGTAGTTGATGCCGATGATTTCGAAGTACTACTGATTCTTATTAAGAAAATTTTGCAATTAATATCATGCTTCTTTAATGCATTCTCTTTCTTAAACAAACGAAGACATACTCAAACACAATAGTAGGATATATGCTTTTCACATAAAAATATATAAAATTAGGTAATACTAGTCATAACATGTAAACACACACGAACAGAATGATCTAACTACCTAAACGTATATAATTTCCATGAAGTAACATACGGGGAGACAAAATGACATTTACGAAAAGAATCTCTTTAAATTTTTAAATATATTTTAACTGTAAGTTTTAAACAATCGTAACTTGGGGGCGCTTCTGTAGGATAGTCAGTTTAAACATCCCTGGTAGGGATTCGAAGTCACTTACGGGCAATGCTACAAACTTGTGATGTAAACTCACAGGTCTAGGTGTTAATTACAGGGTTAAATGCATAATTCATATTAGGTATTCATAATATATATATATTTTTCAGATTACAAGTAAATATACACAAACAGAATTAAATAACGAACTATTCACACATCCTTTTAGACATTTTGTGAAGTTACTATTATACTGAAAACAAAATTATAAAATATGAAAAGTCATCTCCTGTGAAATTAAACTAATTCTAGGATGTACCATGTAAGGCAAAAAATTTTATTTACCCAAAACTCTTTTTAAAAAAAATTGACCATAGAATTACTAGCATATATGCGAAGGCAAGTACTATACTTTTTTTCCATATTCGAAATAAAATAAGTTCGAGTCCCATCCAAATAATTCCGATTTTTTCTTTTTTCCTATTGCTTTCCTGATTTTACTCCAGGCCAATGTTTACCTACGAAAATTTCTTAGCAATTCACTGTTTCCATAGACATGTTAGAGAATGTTGATATTTTCTTAATTAGGATTCACACTTAACTAATTCACATGGACACAGGGTGTAATGGATCTTTGTGATAATTATTTTACAAAATTGATGGGGAAATGTTGCGGAGAGGGTATATATGTTCAATTCGCCTTTTTGATATCGAGTTGTCTAAGGAAATAGATATATGATGTAGGATGAATATTCTAACGAAACACTATGTAAATCAGGAAATGTTAAACTATATTTGCGTTGGTAAGGAAGCTTTGTAGGTAAACATTCACCTGGAGTGAAATCGGAAAAGCAATTGAAAAAAAAAATAAAGGAAACTGAATGGTTTGGATGAGAACCGAGCTTATGTTACTTCGAATATGGGAATAAAAATAGTATTTGCCTTCGTATGAAATGCTAGTAGTGTTTTATTGTCCACTTTTTGAAAAGAGTTTTGCATATATATAATTTTTTACCTTGCATGGTACATCCTACGATTAGTTTAATTTCACAGGGGATGAATTTTCATATATGACAATTTTGTTTTCATATTATAGTAACTTCAGGAAATTTCTAAAATAATGTTGTGAATAGTTGGTTGTTTCACTCTGTCTGTGCATGTTTACATGTAATCTGAAAAAAATCATGAATACCTAACATATATTATGCCACCTAGCCCTGTAAGTTAAAATGACAAATTTGCAACATATCCCTGAAGGGGTTTCGATTCCATACCAGGGACGCTTAAACCGACTACCCTACAGAAGCGCCCCCCGAGTTACGATTGTTTAAAACGTACAATTAAAAAATATTTAAAAAATTTAAATAGATGCTTTTCATACACATAGTTTGGTCTCCTCGTTTGTTACTCGCGTCATGGAAAGCATATATGTTTAGTTAGTTAGTTAATTCTGTTTGTGTGTATGTTTACATGCAATGACTGGTACTACCTAATTTTAGTTATTTTTACGTGAAAAGCATATAGCCTCTATTTGTGTTTGAGTATATCTTCATTTGTTTAAGAAAGAGAATGCATTAAGGAAGCATGGTATTATTTGCAAAGTTTCCTTAACGAGAAAAGTAGTAATTCGAAAACATCGGCATCAACTACATTGGAAAGTAAATAAACAAACACTTCTTCACTATAATATTGTAAGAAGGGATTTTCTTTAGTTCACAAATTTAGAAAATTTCAAAAACATTATATGTTTGTATAAAGTTTTAAAAATAAATATATTCTTATGATAAATGCTAATCTGTGTTTACCACTAAGATAAAAGTTTGCTGGCGTGGCGTCAATGTTATGTGATGGAAACATCGACTGATATTTAATATGTGGAAAGCTAGATTTTTTTTTTATTATTTACATAAAGGTTTATTAGGATGGTTATATGTTTACTGGCTGCCCTGTGGGATTATAAGATCTAATGGAAAGTATTTTGAGAATTGTATGAGATGATGTTCGCACAGGGTCTGAATTTTTTGGGCGATGGAATGCAAAATGTTAATACACATAGAAAAAAATCTTAAAGAAAATTGGATGATTAAAGAATTGGTTTTTCTGACATAAAACCTTGTTTTTCTATATGGAGACAAAAAATTATGTACTTATATCATAGCAATGATGTTTCACATGTTAACTCTGCTTGTGTTGTAGTGGAATTTGATTTATTTGAAATGTTAGTATAAAACAACAACGGCAAAAAAGATTAAATTTTAAAAATAATTTTTGAGAACATTTTTATATTTTAATAGTAGAATAAAAATGTCGGTTCGAGGGCAGCCCCCAGTTATCAGAAACACGACGGTAAATTAAATGCTCGAGCAATCAGAAAACCATCAGAAAAAATTCCTCTTAATTTTCTGATCCAAAACATCAAATGCCGATTCGAGCGCAAACGCAAAAAAATGGCTAAAAAGTTGCATTTGGGAGCAACCGCAAAAAAGTGGCTCAAAAAGTTTCGTTTGGGAGCAACCGCAAAAAAGTGACTCGAAAAGTTGCGTTTGGGTGCAACCACAAAAAAGTGGCTCAAAAAGTTGTTTGGTTAGATCATAGTCTTTAGAAAAAAAGTTGTGTTAAACTTTGCATATGGTTAGATTGTAGTCTTTAGAAAAAAAAAGTTGTGTTAAACTTTGCATTTGGGTGCATCTGCAAAAATATGCGTAAAAAGTTGCGTTTGGGCGCAGTTGCAAAAAAGAGTGGCTCAAAAAATTTGAATATGTAAAAAATAAAATATTGTATATAATAAGGATGGAGCAGTTGCGAAATGTATTAAACGGAACCAAACAATTTAAGAAACTTTCCGAACTTACAATTGGACAGTTCTATCCCATAAACCATGCTGAAACAAATGATATGCGGTATGGATACAAAGCGGTAATTACTTCTGGAAATTTTAAAGTAACCTTATCAGACAGATATTTTCAGATTTTCAGTGAAAAAGTTTTAAATGATGTTACTCGTGGATGTATAAGTTTTGCATATGATGGAATGGTGGATTGTGGTGTTAAGCAAATGCATTCTATTCGATTTTTTAAAGAATAAATGATCGTTGTATAATTATACATCAGTTGATTTTTATTTGTGCTCATATCTCTATAAAGTTTTAATGGTTATCCGATCATTAAAACACAATTATCACTCTGACTTCGGCAATGTGCTACAACATAGTCTAATAAAAAATTTAGATGCACATCTCCAAATTCGACATATTAAAGTAGCCGAAACATTGAATTCTATTTCTAAATCTTTCATTGCACTTTCTATAGAAAAACTATTCATCTTTATCACATGAAACTTCAATAGTTTACAAACTATTAACATTATTATATATAGAATATGACCACTTCCAACCCAAAAAAAATCTACGGTCTCATCTCTAATACCACTGTTCTTTCGGACAAATCAAAGTTAATTAACTTACCTTTTTCATCCTTAATTTCAACTATTAATTCATTTACTTGATTTGTTTGCACTGGAAAAAATAATGGATAAGCTGGTTCGTTATAGATTGTGTCGCCAAATCCAAATGTTGTTCTTGGTTTAAAAGTGGTAATTATGTTAGTTTCTATACGATTATATTCACCATGTTCTAATATCATAACATTTACTATATTGCAGTGTATATTTATTGTTTCAAATGAAGCAAATTTTGGAATTGTTTCACCATAATGGTCCACATTTTCTTTCAGAGTTATATTTTCAACGAAACCCAAAAGTTTTGCTATTGAACCCCATTTTCCAAACTGTAATTTAAGCGTACATTTTACTTTCACTCTGTTAGTTATTTTATCCAGCTCGAAAGATATATAATTTTCTTTCCCACCCATTGAATCTACACTAAATTAAAAAATTGCTTTTATAGTTTTTTCAAGATATTTTAAGTTATATTGACCAACTGGAATATCAATTGCTGATTCCATATCATTCTGACCCACAAAATATAGCTTATTTCTTCCAGAGATAATGTTATGTGTTAGATAAGTAGTATAGAACTGAACTAAAGCCAATGAGTGCCCCTCTTTCTCTAAAGGATAATGTAATCTCTTCTTCAACACTGATTTTTTATCTGTTAGTTTGAATACTTTACTCATTTATTATATCATTAAAAAAATCTATTAATAAACGAGCAAGAAAAACATGAAACATGTAGACTGGGATATTAAAATAAGAATACCAGACAAGACTGTATCGAGAAAACATCGTGGAGAATTATTACCTAATAATATTATATGTTTGATAGTGGGTCCTAGTAACTGTGGAAAAACTACACTTATGATAGATAATTTTGTATATGCTCAGGGATGTTTGGACTTTGGTATTCTCTATGTATGTTCAAAAAGTCTAGACCAACCAAAATATATCAATTTAAAGAAAGATATAGATGTAGCATCAAAATTATTTAATGAACCAATAGCATACTTCTTTCCATCAAATGAAGAAATGGCTGATGTAAATGAATGTCATAAAGAGTCTGTAGTTGTTTTCGATGATATCATACTTGAAAACCAAAATATGGCAAGGGATTACTTTACTCGCAGTAGACACAAAGATATTGATTGTTTCTATTTAGCCCAGACATACTCAAATGTACCTAAGCAGCTTATAAGAGACGATGCCGATTTTCTTTGCATATTCAGACAAGACGATACAGATATTAAACATATTCATAGCGATTTTGTTGGTGGTGATGTCGTTTGAGAAATTTAGGGAGACTTGTTCAAAATGTTGGAATAATGAATATAGTTTTGTTACAATATATATGACTTGTAAGTTAAATAATGGTAAGCACCGAATAAAACTAAAGACTTTTTAAATTCTTAGATTATAAGTAAGTTTTTAATGGAAGTGTTTCCATTAAATACCAACATAATATAATCTTTTTAAATGTATTCATATACCATAGCTATTTAAAGAAACATAGTTGTACCTTCGGGTACATTGTGGGCTTTTGGTATTTTAAAATATAGCATATCATCAGGGTATACTTCAAAAGTTTTATACATGTTAATTTTTTTCCGTTCATGATAACAACACTTATATATTTTTCTGGTTTTATTATTATTTCAACTATAGTTCCATCTCTCATTAAAAAATATTCTATTCGATTATCAAAGTAAAACACTTTTTCTTTTGAACTGTATTTCCCAACTAAACGAATAATGTTTATTCTGTTTTTCTGATAATACTCTAAATTGGTTGCATCCATAGGTGCAATGGGATCTCCCACATGTCTTAGTCTTTTTTGTTCAAAATCTATATTATTATATACTTCCAAGTAAGTAAGATAGGCTTTATCCAATGATCTTTTATTTCTTGTCAGTATGACTATAAAGTCGTTGAACTGTGTGTTGGAAACAAATTCATTAAGATTGATCTTCTCAGTAGTTGTATCATTGTCCGTGTGTTCTTTAATTTGATCTTCAATCCAAGAGCTCATTAATGCATTTCCACATATATCCATTGTTTATTAATAGTGAAATAATTTTTGTAAATTTTAAATTATGTGAAAAGTGGTTTAGCACAATTACACACAAATGACCACAAGTTACTTGATTGAATTTTTGAATTCTATCATCGTTATACAAAATATTACTTACGAGATATGCTATTAATTGTCGTGGTGGATTTCCGCCAAACAAATCAAAATAATATTTGTTGTTTGCTTTTTTCCAATAGCATACCCAGTATGTACCAGAGTTTGTTGAAACATCTAGATTAACAATCCCACATTTGCTATCGAGTGGCGTGTTAAGTAGCTCATCGATCAAAAATAAACCCCAAAAATTGTTAATGTTTAATTTTTTAACAATTTTATCAATATCAAAGTTACTGAGTGGAGTTACTTTTTTTTAAACATTTTTTCCCCACTTAACTTTCTTCAATCCCTTGCAGTATTCCTCCATAGCTAAATTATGTCTGTGTTGTTCTTACGATTCTTGGTTTTTCTTCTTAGCATTAATTACTGATGCCACGATAGATGATGCACCACCATCTAATGCTCCTAGAGCTCCCAATGCAGCGAAAATTAAGGGTAAGAATACACCCTTGTGAACTGTCAAACCATTTCCAGTTTTAATTTCTTTGGACATTGTCTTAAGTTGTGAAACTGAAATTGTGATAGTCATCCATTTGTCCTCCTTTAATTTATTATCTTTATAATCCAGATGGTCTTTCGTTAGGAAATAATCAATATTCAAACACTTCAACTCATCGTTAGGAACTTGAAATACAATGTTTTTTACTTTCATTTATTATAACAAATAGTTTATCATTTCATTTTAATTCCCCAGCCAAGGTTACATTTAATATGCATCACAGGTCCAGTAACACCAGCCCACAATATCTCATTGAGATCAGCATCTGAACTTAACAATCTTTTGAACGCTTTCTTTTCTAGTTCTTTGTCAGCTACATGTCTTTCAGCTAGATCTTTATGATGATGATAAGCTATATCATGTTCCATTGCAGCCACATCTAGTGGATTAATGGGTTTACTGCCACGCTCAATTCTCTCTTTTAGTCTGGTACCCTGACCTAAGTACTGATAACCAGGTGCATGCAACTCAAAAGGTAGTGAATTTATTATGTCATTGAGTAACCCTTTTCCATGATGCTCCGACTCCCAAAAAGTATGTGGTATTGTGTTTACCACTCGTATCAGGTATGGTATACCTTATGGATTACTCACAACAAAGTCACTAAACTTGCTGTTCAGTATATTCATTATTCCAACTTTTTCATTGTAATAGTTATTTCCAGCATTCTCTTCACCATAAATAATGAGAAGTCGATCAACAAGCATCCTAACATCATCCATACATATGTATTCTTTGGGATACTCTGTATACTTCTTTATACCTTTCCCTTTTTTAGGCGAGGGACATTTCTTTTTAATCGAATTGTAAATAGGTTTAACAATAATTTTCCATTTATTCCCTTTACTCGATTTTGGCGTTCTGAAGTTTGGATCAGTGTTTTGAAAAACTGCATTTGTATCTGCCAGGATACGACTATAGTCGATTGTAGTGTAGTCACTTTCTGTTACTTTCTTACTAGTTAGTAATTTCATCAAACTATCAGTTTTAGTGTATGTCCGACCTTTTACAGTAAATTGGTCATTGATGAATGTTACTTCACTATCACCAATATACAATCTACCTTTATCAGCCTTTCGTCCAAAAACATCATCTTTGCAGTCAATTAAGAAATCGGCCACTTTCTTATCAATAAATATTGTTTTGTAGTTAGTTAACTGTGAGATATCAGTTTTCAAACACCCCAATGCTTCGTCATAGCATTCGTCATAATAACGTTCATCGTCATCATCAATGCATTTTATGCCATCGTCATAGCATTCATCGTCATTGCCAATTCGTTTAATGCCATCATCATAGCATTCAACGGTGCAAGTTTTACCAAACAGTTTTCTTTCAAAAGATGTTTCTGTTGGTGTCTGTGGGTAGTCTAAATTCTTAACAGCAAATGGAACAAGTTCTTTTATTAAGTTCTTATTCTCATTTCTTATGTGTCCAATTTTTTGCCCCAAATCTTCTATTGCATCTATCAATGGTTGATCGTGTTTTTTTTTATTTTTATCATATTCATCTTGGCTAAATTTTCCAAAAGTTTTAAACTTTTCAATTAGCTGTCTTCTTCTCTCTATATTCTTCTCTATATTGTTTACAATTTTTTGTTGTCTTATTATTTATATAAATAAATAAAATGAACAATGACAACTTTAATGTATTGTGTCTCAAATGTATTAAAATACACTAAGTTCATATGAACTTGCAAATAAAAACAAAGTAAGAATTAAATGTGTTTGTAGATGTCGTGTTACCAATAACTCGATATTCACTGGTGGGGGTATAAAAACGATATTGTAAATGAAATTCATAAACCAATAAGAAAAAACTTCCCCGAAAGAACTGTTCTAGCTTTTCGTATCGATGATCTTTGGCAAGCTGATTTAGTTGAGATAAATTCTGGATCTTTAAAAAGTATGCATAGAATTAACAAAGGGTTTAAATGTATGTTAACCGTGATAGATATTTTTCCAAATATGCATGGGCAATACCAATCAAAGATAAAACTGGTGAAAATGTTACGTTAGCATTTAAAACAATTTTGAATGATCACAAACCCATGCATTTACAAACAGACAAAGGGAAAGAATTTTACAATAAATCACTTAAGGCATTAATGGCCAATAATAACAAAACACACTATTAAACATACAGTGAAAAGAAAGCTAGTGTTGTAGAAAGATTTAATAGATCATCGAAGGAGAAAATATGGAAGATATTTACTGTGCAGGGAAACTATAAATGGGTGGCTATATACCTAAATTAATAAGTGAATACAATAACACTGTTTACAGTACAAGCGGAATAAAACCCACCAGTGTAAATGCAAAGAATGAAAGTTATATTCTAATCAACATGTATGGGGGAGAAAAAAAATGGTTAAACCAAAGTTTGCAATAGGAGATAAAGTTTGTATAAGAAAAAGTAATAATTAGATGTGAAAAAGAATATACACCAAATTGGTCCACTGAAGTATTTGAGGTATGTGAAGTATTGCACACAAACCCCACAACATATAGAATAAAAGATTTAAAAAATGAACTTATTAAAGGTATTTTTTGAGCCAGAGCTGCTTAAGACCAAATATGATAGACTGCTTAGTGGAAAAAGTTTTGTGAATAAAAGGAAATAAGCTGCTAATTGAATGGTTAGGTTTTGATAGTAGTCATAATTCTTGGGTTGTTAAGAAAAGTGTAGTTGTTTAAGAATTTTTTTTTATATATAATAAAAGGATCAACAAAAAATTGAAATTTATGAGCATCAGTCGTTTCCGCCAAACGACCATACAAAAAATAATTGGATGAATACAACAAGCACATTGAGTTTGATATTTCTATTGGCGATGCATTTTCACATCCGAATGAAGCTTATTTATACCAAGAGTATAAGCTAACTAAAAGAGATACAAATACAGATTCTGAAAAAACTTCAACTACTGATCTTTGTGAGAATTTCTTCCCATTCCAGTTCTCAAGAATAGAGAACTCTAAACATGGTTGTATAATCGAAAGTATTGACAACCCTGGCATCACTTCAACAATGATGTATGCATTGCTAGGTTCGGAATCAGAATCAGCATACTTCCAAATGCCGGCGATAGAACTAGGTAAATATGTTAGGAAAGATAAGTGTAACGAAATTACCTATCCATTAAGATATTTGTTTAGTTTTATGAGAGATTGTAATGAAATATTCTGGAAAGGTGGGTACAAGAACACATTCGTTCGAAATTCTAATGATGATGTTTCTTTTTACAGAAGACCACCAAAGAAAGCAGATGGATCTGATGATGTAGATAATACACCAGATGCTGGTAAAATTGTCATTGAGAAATTGGAAATTCTGTGGCCTATTATTGAATACGATCCTATTTATGGAGACGAAATTGAAACAAAATTATACAAACACCCCAAAATTCCAATTGGTTTTAATTATTGGCAATGTCTTGAAAAACCAGTACCTACTAATGCAAACTCATTTCAGTTTGATATAAATTATCAGTTCAATTCAATCCAATTCGATATGCCAGACTTTGTCATTGTTGGTTTTCAGCACAGCAGAAAAGAAGATCATGGACAATTCACACATGGTTCAATGTTTGACTTTTGTTTTGTCAAAAATATTTACATTAAGAATGGACGGAATGAAGTGTTTACCAAAGAGAATTGGAATTTAAAATTTTGATGATAAAATTTTTGATAAGATGTATATTGCTTAGAATGATTTTAGAAATTCAAAGACCAATCTAGATACCCCTTATCGTAATAATGAACTGTGCTTCAACTCTGGGTCATTTATTGGGAGAAGACCATTGTATGTTATTGATTGTTCTTACAGAAAAACCGCTATTGTAAAAGATCGAACTAATCTGAAACTTACAAAATGATTTTAATAAACCAGTATCGGCTTCAACTATTTGTAATGTGGTACTAGTAAGCCACAGAAACCTAATTTATGATGTTAAAAGTGAGTCAAAACCTTTGTTGCTCCCGACCCTAAGAGCTCATCATGTGCTAGACAACGAAGAGTCAATACCTATGCTGCCCCGACACTCTCCCCTTCCTTCTCTCCGCCATTCCGTCCTCAGAGCTCTCATTGCTCGCCAGACACTGAAGAGGCAACATCTACTCTCCCCAAATGTCCCTTGTGCCTATATTTCTCTAACAACCAACTGGCCAATCACAGAACACATCCAGGGGAAGGAGGGGAAAGGAGGGACAAGGCATCTACAGGAAGGGGTAGCCTCGCCCACAACCAACAGCCAATTACAGCACACCTCGTAGGAGGAGAGGAAATGGGGAGGGGAGGAGGGAAGGGAGAAGTGTTTGGCTAATCGCAGCACAGCATTGGGTCGGAGAGTGGTAGATGGATGCTTGAAATACCCTTGGAGGGGATATCACCGATTAGTGTGCTCGCCTTCCCACCCCCTCCCCAGTTTAACCTTATGGGCACTTGTGCTATTCTTGCACTGAGTGGGTTAGTACCTCTGTGCTCACACTACTGTTATGTACGAAAATGTATGTCTACCTTTCCAGTGTTAATATAGCCGTTTCATAAAATATTATTTTGTCGTTTTTATTTTTTAATGTGAAGCTTTATTTTCCGATTAATAATTTGTAAATCATTGTAGATATCATTCATAAAATCGCAGTTGAGATCGTAATAACATTACTAAAACAGAATTATTTCTTTTTCTTCCCAATTATCTCAGAATGCAAGCAGTTTTAATATTTGGCACGACGTGCCAAATAAAAATTATCTCAGTGTCTTAAGCACAAGAAAATATTTTACTAGAAAATTTAGGCGATGCAGTACTTTGAAAATTTTTCAGTAAAACAAAGATTAGTTTCGGTATTTTAGCAAAGAAATAAGCTGGGAACATGTACTTCAATGACAGGATAAACATTAATTATAAATATAGACGATAAGGATGCATTTGGAACCTAAAATAGGTATAATATAGTACAGTAACATCCAGTGGAGAGAAAAGAGAGATTTGGGTGGCTCTTAACATCGAGGTCTTGAGAGCTGATGAAGTTGAAACGAGGTGAGTACGGAGCAGCGCCGGATCGGAAGGATGGTGGAAAAGGGAGATACTCGAGAAAACTCGCCGACCAGCGGCATCGTCCGACACGATTTCCACGTGCGAATACATTAACACCAACAGTAATTTTATATCTCTATGAGATGTCTTTGAACATGATATACAAGTGCCTGGTTATCTACTCACTAGATAATGTTAAAGCTTGAAGTAATGCATGGTAAGTCGTCAGTGCTAACAGTAGCTGGGCAAGACGCTCGTTTTCTACGGAAACCAAGCTTCTTTGAACGTTGAGTTACGGTGAGTAAGAACAGCTTTACGTATTGTTTATAATTTCGCTATCTCGACGGCAGTTACGTTATCTGCTCAATCATAACACATGGTCTGCGTGGGCTCGGAAATGAGATCACACTGACGATGTCGTATTAAGCTGCGTGCTTGAGGCATGCGTGTTTCAGGCTTACAGTTTTTTTTTTGTGTACAGTGCTCCTGGAGTATGCACATAATACACTACACTTGAGACATAATACGTGTGCTCAAGAGTACGTCATATTCATTGAGAAGTATTTTTAAAGTATTAAAACGATACGCTTCACTTTATTGCGGTATTATCAGTCAGTTCCTACGCAACCAGTAGTCGAACCTAACCTAACTTAACCTGACCTGACATAACCTAACCTAACCTAATATATGTTAGATATTTTATAGGTGTTATTAAAAAATAATATGCCTAGTAGAAATAGAATATATAGAATTAATGGTCGGAACAGGATACCTAGAGGTTTGACTACCTGGAGTTGTACACCTCAAGCTGTACACTGGAGCTCACCACGGTTACATTCACATGTTTACTACATTCACAAAATTATTTGTGATATCTTAAGTTACAAACATCACTTCATTCCGCAGTGCGATTATTTTTGCATATTCGCGTTTTCGATGCCCCCAGCGCAGAACCATATCGACGAAAATGGTGGGTGTAGGGTGTATAACGAGATGACAATTGCATTTAATGTTATAGTAAAACGCGAATGCTGTGTTTGTATAGATATTTGGCTAAGATACAGGAATGTTCGAGCCTCAAGTCGAAGTTAATTAAATAAAGCATTATGTCGAGGATTCGGTATGCTCATTTGTTGAATGCTTGGAAATTAAGATCACATTTGATGTAGTCTAACATGGTTTAGCAAAGTAAAATGAAACTGATAAGGCTTTACACTCCGTATAGTTACGCCAGTCTTCATCAGAGCATATTAAAAATTACATGTTTCATTGGCAGGTGCATATGCCGCTCGATGATAATAATATAGAACCTCATATTTTTGGTAAATGGGCAAAAAAATCACAAAACTGAATTTTTGGGTTTATAGATTATGCTGAAGCATTACTAAGTTACAAATTTGCGTTTTTGTATCACATTCTTTTTGTTAAGTAATTAGAATTATATATCATTTTATTATTACGGTTTTAAGCGCCAGAATTTCCCTGTTTTTTTTCATAACCTTTCACACTATCGTTTTGCGAGCAATTTTACACCCACCTGTTACGAAAGAGAGGATTACAGTATCGTCAGGCTGTCTTTATGTAAGTATATGCTCCCCCCCCCCTCCCCGGTGATAACTTTCGATCACTTTCGTTGAACTACACTTAAACTTTACACTGAGTATGAGGACACCCTGAATGTTACAGTTTTTAAATATACATGGAAATGGCAGATATTCAAACATTTTTAATGATATTCCCTAGCTCGAAAATTTGTGTATGGTATGTTCACGATAAACTGAGCGCTTTGGAAAACCCTACTAAAGATATACCGGTAAGTACATTGTGTATTGGCTGTTCACGGTAAACTGAGAACTTTTAAATCAACCGTAGAAAAATGTCACTACCTCTACGTGCATGTATTTTAACGGGTGCCCTGAGTGGCGTGCGCCCAGTAAAGTTGGTAACGATGGATGGGAAGTAGTTCCGTATCTTAACGTCGAATAAAAAGTGTTAGGTAACCATTTCTGATAATTTTAATTGTTTATTTCACGTTCTGGTTTTTTTAATGCATCGAAGTGTAGAAATGAGCAGATTTGTAAAATATCTGCTTTTCTAATAATTTCACGGTTTCACTCGACTGACGCATGAATAAAGTGATGAGGCCCACAACAATGTTAATCTTAAATAAGCCGGAAGAATACACAACGTGTACACAAGTAGATCGTAAACAGGCCTTTCAGAAGTGTTCATTTTACCATGAACAGCCTATACTCTTCCACCATGTGTAAAATCAACATTGCCGTAGGCCTGGTAGCTTTATTTAATGCGTTGGCCAAGTGAAACTGAGGAATTTTTAGAAAAGTAAGTATTTTACAAATGTGCTTACTCTTGCTCTTATATGCACTAAGAAAAACATAAAACAAAATAAATAATTTCAGTAATCACAAACATATACGTGGGAGATTTAATTCAACGTTAAGACATGGAACTACTTTTCCCCACCGTCGTTACCAACTTTATTGGATGCATACCACTAAGTTTACCCGTCAAAATATATGCAGGCAGGGGCAGTGACATTTTTTTAATGGTTCATTTCAAAAGTGCTCAAATAAGCGTGAACAGCCTATACGCGTGAACAGCCTATACCGACACATACTTTATAAAGTCCGGGCTACAATTGATGTAGCAGAGAAAACAGCACAGGCACAGAAAGTAGAATACATGTATTGGCATGGTACTCGCTATAATCACGCACGGCAAAAAGTATAGCTATATCCCATAATTCCTGTACGTGCACCGTGCGTGGCCAATCAGAACGTCGATACCACCGAGTTAATGTGACGATGAAAATGGATACAAAAGTCGTTAATTTGACTAGTGCTTGAAGAGTTTGGCGCCACATAAACGTAAGTTTGTTTTGATTGAAATTGTCACTGTACAAGCAATGTATGTTAAGAAGAACGTTATAACATATTCTATTTCTACAAATTACGACACTGGTAGCAAAGTAAATAAAGCTGTCAACAGTATTTTTTCATTTCAATGTGACCAACACACGCATATGCGAAATTTACGGAGCATCGTTTCCTTTCATTTTTACAATTGTTTTCTGTAAACGTCCGTCGTTTCTGTGTGTGTGCTTTTTGATTGTATCTTTCAGATTCGAACTGTGCGTGTGTTCTGTGCTATCGCAAGTGCTGTGCGTGTGCTAAATCAATTTATAGCCCAGCCTTAAAGTATTTTCTTGATATTACACAGCGGAATAAAATTATATTTATTCAAGCAAATTGCTTAATTGATGGGAACAATACACTTACACGATGTCAAATAGAAATCGTCTGTTTTCATAAAACATTATATTTCATTTTGCTGCAGCCAGCCATATCAGCACACAGTTTATACCCGTGACAACAAGAAGTACATATTTCCGCCGCTAGATGTCAGCTACGTTGCTCAAAAACGCGTATACGACGGACACGTAGCCTAAATAATATGACCGAATACCGTCTGGCGATGGATCTGTTTTCCCACTGAGCGATTTGATTGCCCCCTGCTTATGAGATGTTTGTGCTAAATAGTAGGGTATAGTCTATTTGCGGTTTAGTCACACTTTTTAAATCAAACATTTGAAAAATCGACCCATGTATGACGTGCTTGGTTGCTTCCTAAATACACAATCGTTTTATTCTTATGTTGAAATAAAAATATAATATATATAAACTTGAATTAAAACAGCGAAAAAATAGGCGTGTTGGTAATGCCTAGCAAGAAATAGTCCTCATGAAAAGTATTATTATTATTATTTTTAAAGTTATTGCCCACGAATGCGGTGCACTGTCCGTTTCTTGTAATTCTCTATACTCGGTTAAGCTTTGTTTGCATAAGGCGGACGAATATTTTGGAAGTAGAAATGTAGCAGGGATTCAGAAAAGTTGGAAGTAACAGTGAGAGGACTATAATTGAAATGTAGTTGGTGTATGTGTAGTTTCCATAAATGAAATTTCGTTTACACTACAACATGTCTCAATTGTTTTGATTGCAAATAAGCACGTGTGCAAAATGTATTTCCCTCTATCTGTCATCAGCTGCCAGATCATATGCAGTTGGTGAGGACAACTGACCTTTAGCCGAAAGCTAATTGTGCCCGAACACAACTGGTTTTAAGAGCAAATTTTGAAGATTTTTTCGATTCGGTCATCGATGTCTCACTTTTCCAAAGACTTCTTGGACATTTCTCACGGGCCAATGGCAGTCGAATAGCGGGGCTGCATAATCCTCCATTGAACACGAACACGACTTAAATTTGTCTTGCGCTTTTGAGGATGTAAATTTATTTCTGCAAAGAAAATTTTTTCATGTGCACAGCTCATAAAATATTAATTTTTAATTAGTTTATCTGATTATGTTTTTTTTTCAACTAACTCTTACTATATTTTTTCCGCATGTTTTATATTTTTCAAAATAAAGTTATTTCGTTCTATCTATGGTTTTCGCTCTGGATAAGCTGCCTTATGATGGTCCAGGACAGAACTTCTATCTTATCCAGCACTAATTTTATGATCTCCTGACGTTATAACTTTAGAGATACAGCTCTTTGTAACAGTATTGTTATTAATATTGAATGTTTATTAATACGGTTTGCGAGGTAAGTATTACGATGTTCGTGTTATATTTTAAATAATTTGGGTTACGTTCATATTCCAAAGAAATCAATTTTAATTAACCAGCCAAATACGTGTATAGGATTTTCCAAGTTGTAGAGAAAGTTTAAATTTTACATCAGCGGCTAATTGCCATTTTAGACTATTAGTGCTCAGTCGGGAGCGCTATTTTAACCTTCGAGATCATGAAAAAAGGCGTTGCTTCATCATTTGAAACTCTTTCGTAATTTGCATCGAATAACGAGTCATATCTTGTGGGTCAGTCTAGTCACTTTAAATAAATATTGTGGTTTTCTTAACTGACGAAAGTCGGTCTTGAAGTAGCATTCTTCTGGTCAACTGCACCCACAGAACAGAAAAATGTAACAAATAATTATAATTCCTAAAAATAAATTATAATGTATTTTGCATTATGACATGCAAAACCCATTTTCGAGAATTAAAAAAAAGTTAACTATATAGGTAAGTCGGATTAGCTGAAAGCGGTATTATACTGGTATACTTCAGCACAAACGTATGATATGAAGTAAACGCGTTTTTGAAAGCAGAATTTTGTTCATAGCGGTAGCAGCTGGAATCGGTTCACAAAGGGCTACAAAATAACTGTCACAAAACCTGTGGCGGTTAAGAAGGGAGGGGGGAGGGGGTGGGTGACGGGGTGACACTGTGCCTCCGCTATAATAGTGGGGAGGTACAATGTAAGCATTTGTTCCATCCTAATCTATATTCAACTATGTGAATCAGAATATTGAAATAAACTGAGAAACGAATTACTGAATTTGACCATCATCTGAAGAGGTGGAGAATGAATGGGTCCTGACCATCAACTGGGAAGCTAACAGTTTCCTTGGCGGTTCGGTGTGCTTGGATTCCCAGAACCTTGCAATACCAGTGAAAGAGTCAGGCACATTTCTTAAATATACACAGTGGAAGGGGGAAAAGCTTCAAGCTATTCGTCCTCCCTTAAGCGGATATTACACGATACCTGCTGCCGTGCTTGGTTCTTGTACAAGCTTCTATAAGCCCTGGTGTACGAGCCGGTGTACCAGCCGCTATATGAGATGCCATGGAAGATTCATATTACATGACAGCAGTTCGCGTACTAGCATTTGGCACCCTCGGTGGATGCGCCATGTGTAGTTTGTAGTATGAACCCCATTCGTAGAACTGCTACCAGTTAGTAACTTGCGTATGTCTATAAAAATACTAGATAGCACATCTTAATGTTGCTATATTACTGTTCGCCTTGAAAATAAATTATTTGTCTACTAGTATAGTTTAATATATTTTCTTGAAAATGACGTGCAGTCACTAGAGTATGTGTGTGCTATTTCTAATTTTGACGAAAATTAATGACCGGTTGCAAAATATAGTTTTTTCTTTACGTACTGGGATATTATGAGCATGTAAAATTTAATGACACAAAAAAAAAGATTTGGGTCCGGCGGCGTTTCCAACTTACGCCCAAAAATTACGCACTTAATTGCAGACGTCGCAACTTTACCACCGTACCACTAGTTCACTCAACAGTTAGGGGTTTATATACTGTATATACATATACTTAAGTGTGTGAATTAATTTTTCATACAGTAGGTAATGTTTTAAGTACTCAGAACTGTTTTAAACAGTAATTAAAAGTTGTCATAGGCAATATTATTCGTCGTGGTAGTCGTATTTTAAATCTATGTGAAAGAGTTACAACCCAATGGATGTAAAATCAAGATGGAGGAGTCCTTTTCAGTTTCTTCATGAAATATGCCACGACGGGTGCCGTACAGTCCGGTATAACGGCAGCTATGGCAGACCTTGCACAAGCTTTTACGAAATCTGGTACCATGTAATATGGCCTTTACTGTCCCGCTGGCCGAGTGCATTAAAGTATTGTGGTTTAGAAGCTGTGTAATGTTTACGGTTTACCAATGTATATTTCTTTGTGAGCGATTTCAGCAAGGAGAAGTGGCTTGTTCGCATTAGTGCCACTAAAAAGCCTCGTTTGGACGCTGGTAAATTGCTATAGTTAAGCATTAAATTTGTTTTATTGACTCACAGCAGTTTTAAGGTCTTAGTTGCACCCATTCTAAGTGCACGAATGCATTAGAAGAGATGCATGTAGTCTAAAGTAAGTAAAACGAACTGATGAGTCGGCATACATAATTTCATTCACTAGTTTGCAAATCGCAGTCAAATTTACATTTTAAAAGCAAAACAATTTTATATTATAGCGTATTACGAGAAATAGGCTACACGAAAATTTTAATTCATGTATAGTACTTATTGTTTAGTATTTCGTTGGAAACATTTATTGCCGAACTTAATATAGTAATGCGCATTATTTTATAAGAAATAAAACTTAAAATTAATACGGTAATTTACATATATGCGTAACTAAAACAATAAAATTAGCTTTGGTAAAAATTCAGTTGACATCTACAGCAATCGCTATTACGAATTTCTGCTGCTCGTTTTGTCAAGATTATCTTGTTGTGCGTGGTATATTTATTATTATTCTAACGTAATAATGCCAACAATGGTCCTAAATAAAATGCAGTGAGAAAAAGTACTCTTTAGACTAATATAGTGTTGAGCTTTGTCAGTCTTTAGTTAATCAACGCCAAAAAACATCGGCCAGGTAGATGTTTGAAATCTCTTTGGTGTAACGTATAGAATATTTTGAAGTAATGTTTGTCGAGTAGTTAAATATTAATTCTGCTGTTATATGACCTGATGGAGGATGATTTACATTGTAGTGATAACATGTAGACAGCGGCTTGGACTCTTGGAGCGTTGAAGCGTGCAGGACAGACATTTAACACAAGTGTTTCAAAGCACAGTGATTTAAAGCTATATATATATATATATATATATATATATATATATATATATATATATATATATATATATATATATATATATACATATATATTAGGGCGGCCCTAACAGATCAGGTCTTCAGCAAAAATGTGTGATTACCATTACCAAATGTATGCGTGTTTGTGTGTGTGTGTATATATATATATATATATAAAACTGAAAAGTCTTGCACTAATACATAGAAAAGAACTAAGCATTTATTTTTATGGGCTTTAAATAAGAGCTACAGTGTCATTAATTTCTAAAAAAAAAATAAATATTGCCTTTGATATTCGGCCTGTACTTAACAGACTACACTAGCCATTTTTTCCTTACAACCAGAAATTGTTGATTTAGGCAGAGAACACAGTTTAAAGTGTTTTTTGTTCCTATACTTTACTGTTACATTGTATCTCAATATTTTCGTAGGTTTTAAATCCGAATTCTAGAGTGTGAGTGTGTATTTTTTTTATGTACTGGTGCGTTTGTATGTGCACAAAGTATTAGCATATGTTTTCTGACACTCCTCAAGTATGGCTTCAGAATCATACTTCAAACTGTATTACAATAAGGCTGAAGATCTATTAAGTTATCAAAATAAAATTTGTTATCAAAATAAAATTTTGCGAAAAATAAAATTGCGAAATCGCAACATATATAGCAAGTATTATTTCTTTTATCCAGTAGTTTCGTTTTTAATTTGTTTAAACCATAAAAGTTTTACTGGACTAGACAAATTCTGGTTTGTCCCCTGCGCTATTATGCGTGAAAACCTTCCACCGTCCATGCACAAAACGCTTTTTGCATGTGAACTCAACAGTTTATTGTGAGCAGCGATGGCAAAGAATGCTACCAAGTCTGCTATAAAAATCAGATAAATACAAGATGTTAGCAATGGAGACTAATTTCCCATTTTGTATAGCACAAAGGCAGAAGGGAAGCCATCATAGGCCTAGTTTAGGTAAATCAGTTACTCCGGATGAGGCTGCCGTCTCCAGTCTAACAGTAAGCGGAGGCAGCCGTTCCAGAAACACGAGGAGGGAAGTGGACATTTACAATTCCAGCACTCATTTGAGTCGAAATTGAGTTGTCTGGAAAGGTTCCACTACCGCACAAGGCTTTAGAGACTCAGAACTCTTCCACACTTAGGCGTCAGTCACCGTGTCGACTAAGATGCCAAATTGCAGCGGATTATTTTAAGATCCTTTTCAGTGTAATAATCAAGTAAACGGGTCTTCTGTGCACATAAGTGTGTATACTGCTTCAAGAACTTAACTAAATACTGAGTAGTACGCTGTTAAAATAAATATCCTCTATTTTTACGGAAAAATGCTGGTAAAAATTTATTCAGAAGTGTCCGTAAACTCTCCGTAAAATTACGGACACATTGACTTTTAGAA
Source organism: Dryococelus australis (assembly GCA_029891345.1). Lineage (NCBI taxonomy): Eukaryota > Metazoa > Arthropoda > Insecta > Phasmatodea > Phasmatidae > Dryococelus > Dryococelus australis. Next base: position 267,201,249 of record CM056993.1, read on the forward strand.
ACGGACTTTCCGTAAATTTCACGGAACCTCTCCGTTAATTTCCAAGTTAATTTACTGTACTTTCCGTTTAAAATAAAAAGAGACAATGAAAATGTGTTTAATTTTCGTTATTCGGGTGTCCTACCGTGTATAAAAAATGATATTAAAAGAGTTAAAATATTTTGCACTTAAGTGAGGTTAAGTGCGGTTTGAACCCGAGTCAAAAAAATGCCATTCCACAAATCTAAACATTCACCTTTTTTTTTATTTATTGTCACGAACAATATACAGACGTGTTTTCTCTATTGTATGCTAACTACTTTATATATAGACATATGCATACACACATACACACACACATATATATATATACAAACACACATACACACATACACAAATATAGATATACACACAAAAAATTATTTAACTTGAGGGGCAGCGCACGGCGTACACCCCGACACGTGACACTGACACCTATCGACGATTACTACTGGAACATTAAATTGTACACTTGTAAGGACCGAGGGGTGGGTAGCGCACGGCGTACACCCAACCTCGGTAATATACACGCCCTTCCTGTAGGCGTGAACGTTAGAATGAAAATAAAAAATTGCCGTACCACTGACGCAATGTGCCACGCCGCGCCATGTTCCACCTATCTTGACGAAGAAGCTGGACAAAGTCTTGAACTATCACCGGTGTCGAATGATCCGCCAAAAAACCGATCGCATGAAGTATATACCAGGCCGCAGCTCTTCGTCGAACTAAGGGGAAGGTGAAGAAATCACAATGAAGCATGTGCGTGTCGCTGACATCTCCACGTTCATCGCGAATTATTTTTCGTACTCGTACGCGACACCACTGCCAGATGCGAGCTGCATAAACACAGGAAGTACTTGGAACGTATACTGTTGATTTCGGAATAGGAAGCCAGTGTATTGTTTTGAATTCTCCTCTACCGGAATTTGCCAGTAACCGTGCGTTAAAGCTATGGTGCTCAATTACTTAACACCGTCATACAGCCTTAACAATTCCTCAGTAGGACGTGGGCTTTCCCTAGCCTTGACTATTATTGCATTAACACGTCTGGCGTCTAGACACAATCTTACAGAACCATCCTTTTTCCTTACGCACACCATCGGATTTGCGTATGGACTAGAGGAGTGTTTAATTATATTCCATTTCGACATTTGCTTAAATACACTTCCGCCTTCTGCATAAACTTAGCCGGTATGGGCTATGAACGACAGTGAAATGGTTCGACTAGTGTTACTTTTATGTTGGCTTGAAAAATTTTGTTTCTCCCTGGGCGTTCAGAAAATGTTTGCTGGTGTGCGAAAAGTACATGTTGCAATTTATTTCTTTGCTCGCATGGCAGGTTTTCAATACTGGAAACTGCTTTTTGAATTGATTCTAATTTCTCAGTCTCAAAAGACTCCACAAAAGGCCGATTTATGGAAAAGTATTCCTTTCTTATTAAATTGACGAAACAATCAGAAACTTTCCAATTCTCTGGAAAAGTTACAGTGCGAACATTGATTTCTGTGGTACTAACCATCCAACCACCGAAGTCCAGTTTTACCTGGTATTTTGACATGAAATCCACGCCCAATATTGGTGGTTTTGTCAGTCCTTTGATGACTAAGGCTGACACAAGTTTTGGGCTTCCTAAATCCTTAATAACTAGCAGTACCTGTCGATTAATAATGGGACTAGATTTAGAAGTGGCGCCTACAATTCTCAAACGAGGTGCAGGAACACTAGGTAGAGCTTGTCCCGTGGCTACAATGTCATTACACAATTTTTATGAGGCATAACTAACTTCGGCTCCACTATCCAGTAAGACAGATACTTGAATATCATATAAATTCAAAAATAGTTCAGGAAACAAAATTTCATGCGGGTTCTCTGGTTCGTTAACTGGCTGAGAAAGTAAACATTCCGTCACTTTGTTCCAATGATACCGCTTGTACTACTACATCTGGTGATAAATTTGTTTAATCTCCATCCCTGATGTTAGATAAGCTAATACTTGTGTGCATGTTGGACCCCTATGGAAGTAAGGCGTTTGCCAAGGCCAGCGATGGGGATTCGTATTCCCTGACCTCTAGTAGTTTAACCGATTATCTCAGTTATTCCCGTATCCATTTACCATCTGTCCTTCGTTAATGTGCTGTTGGTGCGGCATCGGCGCAAAGGAAGGCATACGAGGGTCGAGCGGAGTTTGAATTCTGAAAATCAGGGTTTCGAAAACGTGGAGAGAGCGGCGATCGTGGGTTTGAATTGTTTATTCTTTGATCTGGCTCATGCTTTTCGTCTATTCTCCTTGGCGATTTTTCTCTCTCTGACTTGTTCGTGGTCTGGCTCGACCGTCGGATATATCACTTTCCGTACGTCAGGCTGTCATGCATCGTAGTCGTCATTCGCTTCCCTATTGTCGCGATTTTTACCGTCATACGGTTTCCGTCTGTAGTTCTGGCGGCTTCCTTTGCCGTAAGAGCTTCTCTGGAAAAACCTACTGCCTCTGTACGACCTCTGTGGATTCCTTGGATATCTATCACCATGTCGGTAATCCTGCCTTGTATCAATAGTACTGTACCAATAGTACTGACATGAGGATTCCTGTCATATCTACTGTGTCCATTGTAATTTCGGTTCGAATTCCCTTGGCACAGGGGCGGTACATGATCGGATTTAGTAGTATTCTGGCTATCTCGATTTCCGTATTGTCTTTGTGATTTCTCGATAGCATCGAACTTTAGTAGTCCTTCTCGAAACGTCGCAAGGCAACCTTCATGCCGTCCTGCTCAATGCGCTTGGTACTTGAAGGGGAGCTGCCTCAGAGTCATTACTATGAACTCTTCATCTGATACCGGGGGATCCAAATTACGAGAACGCTCGTACATGTCAGCCAGATGTTCCTCGAGTGGCTTGTCCTTGCCTGACCCAAAACCTCTCGGCATGTAGTTGTGCGCGAACATTTCCTTGCACTTTCCTACTCCGAAAATTCGTTAAGAATTTATCTTTAAAATCATCGTAAGTATGAGTCTGTCTTATTTATACCCCACCAGTAATACGGAGTAGATTTTAAGCTCAAAACTATGCATCTTAGCTTGTCTTTATCACTCAGGTTAAATAGCTAAGAATACTCGTCAAACTTATTCAGAAAATTTACCGGGTTTTCGCCGGATTCACCCTCGGGAGGTGGAGCAATGTGTTCAATGGCAACAAGGCGGATGTGTCGTTTGCGGGCCGTTCGGACTCCGTCCGTTCTGGTCGTTCTGAAAACGATATCGGACAGCTTACATCGTCTACGAGTACTGACCTGCGACTGGTGTTATCTAACCTCAATTCACTTATAGATATAAGAACACCATCGATTTTATCTGTGACAAAATTTATCTGTTCCCCCACATGGTCAAATTTCGACTCGTTTCTTTCTCTTTCCCTGCGAACTAGTGTCTCGGTACGTTCGCATCTCTGTTCTGTTTGGCGACCAAAAGAATTCAGTTGGGAAGAAATTCTACCTTCCAATTCTACCGGGCTGTTTCTATGGTAGCTATACGTTGTTTGCAGCTTTCCACAAGTTGCTTCTAATTCCACCCTGTTGTTCGCTATCTCTTCCCGTAACGCGTCTGGCGTATGCGCTAATTCCTGGTTCACTGTTTTTATTTCCTGTTGTACCTGAGATATGCTATCAGTCATTGCTTGACTTAATTGATAAATTTACACTGTGAGAATGAGCTGAAAAGACTCATTTTACTAGACCAAAGCCTTACGAACTGTTACTTAATAGCCTTTCGGTTTGTTCGATCCGTTCTGATTGCTCCTCAAATCGCCTTTCCATCCGTTCTGATTGTTCCCTGAATAACAAGGCCATCTGTTGCATTATCGACATCTCCGATTGGCTAGACATTATCCTAGTCTGTTTTGTTGATTGCTCTGGGTTAGTGACATGACCTACTGAATTACCTCCCTTGTCGCTCGAAGCTAACTCATATGTCGGTTTACCCGTTTCTGCCATCATATTATCCGCGCGATACTCCAATCTCTTATAGTCTATGGCGGCGGTGTTTCGCAAATAATATGCAGTCCTTGATTCTCGACTCATATAAATTCCAAATAATAAGCGACTCTACTCTAGTTTCTCTATAGAAGTTATGCATATTTCTTTCCGTGAGCCGCAGTATAGTAATCTCTGGTTATCGTGGGCTTAAATTCTCGTAGCCTTCACGTTGGGTCGACAAAAGAATACTGTAGCACTATTGACATGTGTTACAATATTACGGCCAATCTCATTGGCTATGAAATATTATCTCTGAGATATGAAATATAAGATAAGAATGTGTAATGTAATGATAAAATATCGTATATGTGAGTCTGATAGGTTATATCAATGATACACCTCGGCTGAACTCTATGCTGCCAAGCTAAAAAATCGGTGTATTCATCCAAATTTTCACTACCTCTATAGCTTGAAACAATTGGATCATTAATTCTAATAAACAAACAGAGAAGTCTTAATTCAAGTAAATCAATAGAAACGAATAAAATTACTTTGATTTTAATACCGATGAGTGGTTTTATCAAGAGCTAACTTAACTAAACCAATCTCAAATTATATGATAATTTTGCAGAACTTTAGTTACGAAATATTATTCTATACTAATTCTCAAAATTACAAGCAAAACCAGCCTGCACATTTCACACCAACCGATTTACCAACATTTGACTTTACTAGTTCTGGTGTCATAAATACATTTACATTTGCTTGGGTAAAAATACAACTTAGCTGTGTCGATAGCGGAAAATAACAGTAACTCTGCCGATGTCGTGGAGTCATCCTTCACTGGTGTAGAACCCAGGAACAGCTCTCCCGCTCACCATGGGCAGCACATCTCCGGGTTATGCTCGGCGAACTCGTCCTCTGCGGACCGGAACAGCGGAGGTGGGTGCAGAATCGGAAACTCGCCAGAATTCGCAGCCAGTAGTCCTCCTCTTGCAGAATTGGCTCTCCGAACACCAGACACCGCGTCATCCTTGGTGCGAAGTCGCAACCAAGAAGTCCTCCTTCACTTGGCCGTCCTTCCTTCCGGGCTCATCGTACAGCTTAAGTCGAATTACTTCTTTTAAACTTATATAGGCTCAGCATTTCAATAGTGCGTGAATAATTCTGTATCTCCATAGAAAATATCAAATTTTGGCAATCAAATATTATAGATTATCTCTCATATTCACAGGAATGCCTTCTATTCTGAGCTGACCTCTCACTGATTCCAAATTATAATGAATAAGATTTTTGTTTTACGAGAAAAATTGTTCGAAAAATCAATAAAATGTGATAGGCCGGCTGGTGTGGACTGAGATAGTGCTTGTTACAAAGACAAATACTCATACAAAGAAACAATAAATAATCATTAGACTTACATAGCTTATTCAACACAACTGTCAAAATAAATAAGTTTATACATATCTCATCGAACATATGCTAAACATCTTATACATTGCATTAAAGTTTGGCATTTAAATCAAATTTAAAGACATAGAATAATCATATAAAGTCATAAATATTGAGGCGTTACTAAAACGTTTTAAGTAGTAACATAATTTTAATTTGCTACCGACAGTAATTTAAGTTCTCATTATACGATATCCAGTATTTAAACTACTGTTAAAACAGTTTCTACCAAAATTGGTACTGGGCTAATACATATGATCGAATATCTTTTAAAATAATTTCATTTTTATTCGACTCAGAATGAACATAAATATGACCTATTTATTATTGTTAAATAACCCTTGCAAATTGAGATTTGTTTTTATTACTTTAAATTTAATGTTCCATGGTACCATGTCACTTTGTAATATAACAATGTGAATAATGTTTTTAAAATTCAGATTAATAATACCGTCATTTGTGAAAAATATCGAAGTTATTAATTAAAAGGAATATATTTCCTTTCGTTTAGCATTTGTTTTTAATTCCTGGTTTCAGGTGATATAAAACCAAGAAAGAACATTTTGGATGGTGATAAAGGAAAGTATGGTGGAAACTATTTTTAGAATCGATCCTAAAAGGGGGAAGAGTGGAGAGAGAGAGAGAGAGAGAGAGAGAGAGAGAGAGAGAGAGAGAGAGAGAGAGAGAGAGAGAGAGAGAGAGAGAGAGAGAGAGAGAGAGAGAAATATGTGTTGGTAATATAGACTATTGAACTTTTTACTTTAACTCCAAATCTATTGTTTCACAATATGATTATATTCGGTAACATTATATATTCAAATTTAATTTTAGAAAGTACCGAATTTACACAGCGGGAATGTGTGGTAATCTTAGAACTTCACGAACAGTTCAACCATCACGTGTGGTGACAAAACAAAAGTAATCCGTCTCTACTTGCCTCAAGGAAACTACTGATACTGGTACTTTTTTTATGACAAACTTTACATACGTTTTATGGTACAAAAACTGATAAATCCAAGAATAGCTTTTATCTATCCCCTGGATAAAGGTGATTTTTTTTATCGAAAAATTTCGAAAAAACAAAGAGGTAGACATAGGACATTTTGCATTTTCCTCCAAAAATTTTGGTTTGCGATAAAATATAGTTTAAAATAATTTTCGAAGTAAATTATGACAGTCACTATGATATCACTTGGCGCAGTTTTAAATCAAATAGGTTGACCAGTTGCTCGAGGTACTGAGCAGGCAAGAAATAATAAGCTTCAAGTTTTTTTTAAATACAAATAAGAATGTTTTATAGCCTCCGCCACGCTTTATTGCGAAGTAAACCTTCGCGTGACCTCCGTACGCTTGATTCCTATTACTTTCCTCTTACGCATTTTAATGTCAACTTTTCCTGCCCAGCGCAGCGAAGGTCACTTATACTGAGGTTAGGAACAAATCGGGTTCACTTATGGGAGATTTTGCTATAGGAATCATTTTCGCCACCAGGTGCGCAGTGTTCCAATGAGGTCGCTTTTAGTTAAAATTTAAGTTACTTGGAAAATAAAAGAAAAATATTTCACTTAGTCACGTAGTTATTTTATATTTGATTTATAATTTTTGTAATTATTTGATTGTTTTCTAATGTGGAAAGTAGAGAAAATTCGGCACACACGCGACACTAGCGCTTACATAGCGGCGAAAAATTTTAGTTGCCAAACTAAAAGCACTGAGCTTCCCAACGTGAGTATAGCAAACCTTAGCACAGCCAAGCTCAGGTACGCAAACCTCTGTCTAACCACGCACGACACTCGAGCAAGACTCGTCTACAAGAGATGCCCGGCTGCTCGTGCAGTGGCGTAAGAAATTCTACAAATAATGTTCATAACTTCTCTAGGTCATCGCCACTGTGCTTATGTTACGTGCCAGTAAGAACTGCGAAAGGATGCTTCAGGGGAGTTTTACATCATACAAGCCAGCACTTGATCATGGATTTTCGTTCTACTAAGTTCACTACTGAATACGTTGATTTTAATGAGCTTGACTTCTAGAGATCTTAAAATCTTGATAAAAAAACACTTAATTTTTCATTTTGCTCTTATTTATTTCTCTTAAATTACAATTCAAAGTCCACCAAATTAAAACTAATTAAAACAATTACATTTTTAAAAATATAAAACATCGAAAATAACCTCAAATAGTAAGTAATAAAATACCTGTTAAAAATAGTATTCGAGATCTACCATTTCTTCTGCATGTCCACCGTATAGAAATTCACTGAAATAAACTTATTTTTATACAAAAATACTAAATAGATTTTTATTTTATAATATTTGACAATTGTTGGAAATGAAAAAAATTAGTCGCGGCGAGTGCAATTTTCTTACAATGTTCACAGCATTACAGTTACCAACAAACAGATACCCTTGCAATTAAGGACTGAATCACAATTTATCCACCCATCTCTTGATCGCCATTACCCTCTCCACAGCTACGACGAATGTCATTCAGGGCTATTATACGTGGATATTGTGTAGGGAGCAGAGTTTTGAGATGGTTTCGGCTGTCACCCGTTCTTGCGTGATTTTTGACTACTCCCATGGCGGTAACACTATGCGCCAGGGCAGACTATACTGTGAATGGCACATCCACACATGTTGCAAGTTGTGTGACTAGAGAGCGCCTGGAAAAGCAGTTATAAGTCTATTCGCGTTTTCTTCACACTTTTTGAATCAAACATTTGAAAAATCACCCCATGTATGACGTGTTTGGGTGTTTCTTTTAATAGTTCACGTATTACAAGCATTTTATACTTGTGTTGATGAAAAAGTATCTACCTTATCTTTTTTAAATTCAACTTTTATTTACATTTGAACTATAAGATATAATATTTTATTTAGATTCAATATGAATAAACATAATGGGTAAACAGGCGTATACGTTAGTATGGAAGGTAGGGTAATTGCACTCACTTAAAGTGTCTTTGCGTGTAAAAAATTGTTTTGTGCATATGGATGTTTATTACATACAGGTACTGAAAGAACATCAATTTTGCTACAAGAAAACATAATAAAAAACCCAAATGCTATTAAGAGAAAATGTGTATATCTTAAAAACTAAAAACACTACAATGAGCAGTATTACCAGACATGTTAGGGTAATTGCACTCAGCCCTTTTTAATATTTTGCATACTATTACTAATCCATTGAAACAAATCCAAACATTTAATTAATACAAAAAAAACACCACCATAGTCTTTTGCACTGTTCTCCACTACATTGTTGATGTGTCCATCCTGAGCATGAAACACAGTGAAACCACATTTTATTATCTCTGCCAAACTCACCATAAATACAACGCAAATCTTCAGTTTGGTTTTTAGCACCACGCTTTGGCTTGGCTTCTTCATTTGCTGAACTTAGAAATGAAATTTTCCTTGCAGTTATACTTTTCTTCTAGACAACTGCGTAAAGAAAAACATGTCAATGTTAAGCTTTGCGTGATACGTGCAACGTGAATCTGTACCACGTGATCTTGCGTGCGAGTCCAAATACGGACGAAGTTGTGTTATTTTTGTTTTGAAGGTTTATTTCAATTTTCGCAGCGTCGTCTGCTCACGTATTTAACCTACCGCGTGTATAATTTTCTCACGCATAGAGATACAAAATGATAATATCAGTTTGGCTAGGATTAATTTGTGTGTTAACTGACGAATATTTAGTCATTTTTATATTGTCACAGTTTATAATTTTTCTCGCAAGTATACAATTGCTTGCATAAAATATACAGCGTTTGCCATTATTATTGAAATTTTAGTTCTTCATGAAACATAGTTTATCTTGGGCAGACAAATATTTGTTACATATTATGATTTATTCACATAAACACCAAAAGCTAGTCTACATTTCCCATGTACATTTCAGTCTGGAGGTTATTGCAATCCCGTAATTGTGTTCAGAGTTTATATAAATCAAGAACGACAAAATTTAGCTATTTTTTCTTTGCCACATCAAAGTTATAACATGAACACACCTGCCAAGCTTGAATTTTAAGATTTTGAAAATTTGAAAACAAGATTAATTTTTTTACCGATATTAGTTCGGCATAAGAAAGTCGCTTGCTCATGTAAAGCATCATGACAGAGCACCCTGAAGGCCAGTGTTTTACGTGCAGTTGTAAGTATAACTGGTGAGTGTTATATGTGACGTGAACTTGTCGTAATCCCTGCCTAAGACGTACTGGTGCTTGTCAGCAGGGTCGAACAAGTCAAGGCCATGGGCGGCATTCCACACACGAGGACTGGACTGACGTCACAGGGATATGCTGCTCGACGAAAGAGACGCGTTCACGGCACCCTAACGCAGTTGCAAGGTGAATACTTCTGCAACCACAAGTGTTCGCATGTTAAACTGACATTTTCGGCCAGTAGTAGTTTATACTTGGATAACGTTTTGAACGGGACACTGGACAAAATCTACGTGACTGCGCGTCAGGTTAATAATTAAATAATAATTAAAAAATAGTTTAATACGAGCAGGTTTTATGAATAGCCCTTTAAAATGTAAGCTCTAGAGTGAACATAATCTGTTTATTGTTTATTTAACCTGTGATACAATAAAAGCTCAAGAAATATTGATGTTTCTACGGTAGAACTGCGTTGGAGGGACTTGTGGTCTCATTCGATAAACCGTAATACAAACGCATCTTTATAAGATAAGAAATAATTCTTACTGAAAATATTTTAAAATAGTTTTTGGGCGTTATTTGAAGGTGAACGTAGACAAAACTGGTATAAATACATTCGACTGTTATGTATGAGAATACTTATTGTTAATTATATGTCCAGAGCACAAAAATGTCGCGTTGTTTCTCCTTTGTAATAATTCTATACCAGTGTAGGTTTTTGTTAAATGTAGTGGGAGGTTACGTTTGTTTGTAGACGTAGAGTAGAGCTTAACGCAATCAGACCCCGAACACGTAATTGTGTACGTAATGCAAAGTAGTGTCATTTTTGGCTGGCATTGTACACTGCGAGGCTGAATGCCCCAATTATATATATGTTAATAAGTGAACCGTGCTACTGTACTAGGTTACGAATATCTCATATTACTATGGCCGAACACAAAGCCCACAGCTCATTCGTCCCGATAACAAAACAATCGCCGTGTCGGCTTTATTGCAGCCCTCAATATAAATAGTTCTTATCTGCATCACCTGAAGCCATAAACTGACTAGTCCATGCATGGTTTATTCCAATTTTCCTAAAGCCAAGCTGAGCATATACTCCCAGGCCATTCTTCCCTTCTCTCGCAAACAAAGCTTAACCGAATCTAGAAAATTACCCCAAAGGGACAACGCACCGCATCCGTGCGCACTCAAGTGTAATAATATTTTGCATTATAACTATTTACTACTAAGTAGGTATCATCAACACGTATTTTTCTCGCTGTTTTTTATTCATATTGGGGACCACGGTGGCTGAGCAGTTAGCATGCTCGCCTCCCACCAAGGCGATCCGGGTTCAATCCCCGACCGGACCACCCCGGATTTTCGCTTGTGGGAATCGTGCCGGACGATGCCGTTGGTCGGCGGGTCCTCTCGGGGATCTCCCGCCTCTCCCGCCCCTCCATTCCGGCACCGCTCCATACTCACCCCCATCGGCTCTCAAGACCTCGATGTTAAGAGCCGTTCAAATCTCTTCACTCATTTACTCATGTTAATTATAAAGGCAATATTATAATTTGTATATGAAAGATATTTAATTTAATTTAAACAAAAACTGTATTTTATAATTTTTTATGTAAACACAAGTATAAATTCCTTGCGACACATAACATGTTTAGGAAAGTACCTAATACGTCATTCATGGGCTAATTTTTCAAAGGTTTGTTATAAAAAGTGCAAAGAAACCGCTAATAGACTATGTTTCCGTGTCCACGATCAAGGGTATTTCGCACATAAAGAAATCTTACAGCCAGGGGGCAGTGATAGCGTAGTGGTGAGACTATTCGCCTTCCACCTAGGCGAACCGGGCTCTATTCCCGGCGGGATTGCTCCCGGACTTTCGCACAAGGGAATCATGCCGGACGATGCCAACAAGTCGGCGGGTTTTCTCGGGGGGTCTCCATACTGACCTCACTTCACCCTCATCGGTTTTCAAGGCTTCGATATTATGAGAGGGATGGAGCTGAGCGTCCGAGGTCAAGAAGCGAGGAAGCGATATACGGGCGACACTAACACGCACACCTAGTGCCTCATCGCTCCTACGCACAAAGCGTGCAGTGTTTCCGTCGTCATGCTGTACTGTGTAAATTAGTTGTGTAACGGTAGGACTTTATCACACATCATGAAAGCCCACAGATTAAAATACGCCCGTATGTTTGTACTTTTCTCTTGCCATTTAAGGAAACTGCATAGAAAAGCTTTATAAATGCGATATTTGACCATTTTCACGAATTTTCTTCTCCCAGACTACATTTAATATAACTAAAGTAAAATAAATAGGGGCATAGATAATGTTTTTTTTTTCCTGTCAAAAAGTCGTATTTGCAGAACATTTAAAGGCTGTTCACGATAAAGTGAGCACTTTTGAAATCAACCTTAGAAAACAGTCACTGCTCCTACCTGCATATATTTTAACGGGCGCTCTGAATGATATGCGCACAGTAAAGTTGGTAACGATGGATGGAAAAATAGTTCCATATCTTAACGTAGAATAAAAAGTGCTAGAGCAACCATTTGTGATAACTTAAATTATTTTTTTACCTTCCCGTTTTTCTTTTTTAACGCATCGAAGTGTATAAATTAATAGGTTTGTAACACATTTACTTCTCTAATAATTCTACGATTTCACCTGACCGACGCATTAATAAAGTGATGAGGCCCATGGCAATGTTAATTTTACATAAGGCGGAGGAATACACTACTTGCGTACAAGTATATCTTAAGCAGGGCTTTGAAAAGTGCTCATTTTACTGTGAACAGCCTATATTTACCGGGATAGGCGTATTTGCGCAAAAACTATTTCACAGAAAATGTTTCAGTCCGTACTCCTCTTAAGAGCCGCCCAAATCTCTCCACTCCTCTTACAGTCGGTAGGGGAGATCGGGGCTAGCTGTCACAAACTTCATTTTTAATTTTTTTTCTTTTCACATGGTGGGATTTTATCACAAATGCTATTTTTTATACTTTATTACATACATTTGTCTGTCACATAATATTTTTTACAATTGAATACCACAGTGTTAAAATACAGTTATTCGCTTTCAAAAGCAAGTCGACAAGTGTGACAACTTACCCCATCGTCGGGGCAAGTTGTCACTTAAGATGGAGCTAGTTGTCACATACAAAACATACAAACATACATAGTATGAACTAAAACATCTTAATTGCTACACAATTCCTAAGATATACAAAACTTTAAAAACTATATAGAAAGGAAAACCTTGTGAAAAAGGAATTAAGGCTTCCATAGGAATTTAAGGTGGACATAGCTAGCACGAATACATCTTGTTATTTTTCTTCTGACATGGAAGCTACTGTAAAATGTTCTGCAGATACTAAACAAATCTCGTTTAATCTTTGATAATTAAACACATAAATCTTAAACTATAGTTTAGTCTAAAGAATCAGAGTCACAGTTCTGGCAAACAAAATGAAACAGCTGTGATCCACTTTTCTGTGTGCACTTTTCATGAGACCATGAGTGGCACTGAACACACCTCACTCATTCTTCTCCTGGAACACTCAGTCCAAACGGATCTTCACACACTAAACACAACGTGTCTTCAACTTCACATGATGCATACGGCTGAGTAGAGCTTTCAGGACTTTTCTCGGATTTTAAAGACTTATTCTTTTCACGGAGATCTAAATGCGAAACTTTTTCTTCCCCTTTCTCTGCAGCTAATGCATCTTTTACTAACGTGTCTGTTAGGAAAGCCGATTTTGTTGTTTTCCTTTTGGGGACAATCTCTTTTCTTTCGGAAGCCTTGGGAAACTGTCTGATATCTTGTGGTGAAACATGGGAAGTAGAAAGTTTCGTGTTTAAATCCTGCTGTGGACTTGTAGGAACATCGGTAGAGGGATGCAAATCAGAACTGCCTTTTTGTAATCTAAGAACTGATGAAGAAGGATCTGGTCTGTCTGCCACATAGCTTGGCAGAAAGTCTACTCCAGAAAAAATGTCTGGATTAAGAGGGCAGCTTTCGCAGCTCTTAGTAATAAATCAGAGGATGGTGTTTTTCTACCCGTTTTCCGTTTGTATGTCCTCACCATCTGCCAAGCTAAATGAGTTGCTTGGTTATGAATATATTATTTTCTATAAAATAAATTTTATAATTACTATATATTCCTATTAAATGATGAGCTAAACTATTAGGTTAAGTGGGCCTTTATACCTTATATTATCATTATGAATTCAAGCTCACCCTGCTGATATAAACATCAAACAAACCTAGTCTACGTGAAACCTTGCTTTGGGCATTGTTGCCGACACAGCATTAGGTAGCTCGTGCTATTTAAATAAATACGCCTCCGTTTCTATTTATTTCCGTAGTTTGACTAAACAATAAAACTATTCTGAAGTACATTACCTTTCTTTTTTTCCTTTTAGAGGAAGAAAAAGGGGGTGAATTTTGTAGAGAAACCGTGAGCTTTATTTGAGTATATGAGCATCAAGACAGAAATAGGTGGTTCGGAGTACCTCTATTTATGAGGTCCCATGTTAACATTTTTGCCCATAATTAGGCTATCTCAGTCGAAACTTACATATTTCAAACACAGAAAGTATTTATTTTCTACACAATTGTGGATAAAAATTTTCTCCGAGGTATACGGGGCATGTTGTCACAGTGACAACTAACTCCGCGTTTTTTGTGACAACGTACCCCACAGTGTCACATTTCACTTGTTATTCGCAGCTTTCTAAAAAAATGTTAGACAATAAAGTTGAGCTACGTTTTTTTAAAGCTTAAAAAAGTAAGTAGACTACGATAGTGTAATTTAATATCTTACCGTTTCACAGCAAAGTTGTCAGAGACACACACAAACATGTACAGACTTTTTACTAGCACACTACTAATCCAAACAAATGTCCCTTCTGAAGTAGCTAGAGCAGTGAGTGGCAAGTTGTTTATATTCTGCCCGCTAGATGGCGACTCTCGTTACGTCCGCACAAGACTTCATAGATAAAACCGTTCAGAAACGGTAGATGTTTCTGCAGCTTACTTTCGTGAATGGCCAACGCTGGCCACCGCCATTTTACATCACTGGGACGCTACTCCCTCAGCGCGGGGGTAGATCGGCTCCTTGTGAGGAACCTTGGCCACCCAGTTGGTTATCAAGTAGTTTGCGGAGGCGAGGAGAAGCTAACCCCCTCCCCCCTCCGCACCCATCAAACATATTTTATGCTGCAAAGCTAGCATTCTTGTACAGGATTCCCAGGGTAGCGCCTGGGAGCTGTTTCCATAACTGATTTTTACTCTCTTTTTCCCTGCCTGTACGGGATAAAAGAGAGTGGTGAAGTTAATTGATTTTATCAGCGATGAATTTTAAAGTTCAGGACTTGTGAAGTACTGTCACGAGCTCCCTGTGAGAGAGCTAGCGACAGTTTGGTATAAAAAGCGGAGGTTAATAGCCAAATGAAGTTAAATATTCGATAAAAGTAGCTTTCCCATGACTGGAGTGGCAAGGGTTTATATAATTAAATTAATTATATGTATATTGAAGTGGTGAATTTAAGTTTCGCGAAAATTTAAATCAGTGTTATTGGTTCAGTTTTGTAATTACTTCATATCTCATATGTTATATTCAATTAAATAATCTAATTGGTGCGTGAGTGCATGTCTGAATGTACCGTGACGAGCGGCTAAAAGTTAAGTAAAACATGTTAACTCGGAGAAGTCCGAGAGCGATATGGCTGGCGCGATGCAAGCGCCAACTAGTTTTGTTAAACATGGTAGTTTTTTGTCCGGACCGATCGGAAAATTCCGGCCAGTTTCGGGGCCTTATTTCTATGAAATCGGGCGGTATAATTGCGCTGAAGGCGTGAATTTATATTATTAAAGTTGTTTTGAACTATATTCCGTATTGATAATTATTTAGACTTGTAAAATTCGAAAGCAGAGCCATGAAAACACGTCTCGTGAGTGAAGTTAAACAGTAATATAGGCCAGAGGGCTCTGATTGGCCGAGAGAACTTGGTGGGGCGGAGCTTATGAAGTTGCTCGAGAGATGGCAGCATGGTCGTTAATTTACCGTCAACAGCTTTTAATTGACACGGAAAATTTTAAATATATTAAAAGTGGTTGTAATTAAAGTTATTAAATCGTCTTAAATAAATAATTGGTGCTGCAAAACTAAGAATGCTCAGTTGTGTACGACTAGAAAATATACGCGATTAATTTCGCTCGTCATAGTGATTAATGTAAATGTAAAGTGTTTCGGAGTCGCTCCAGTACAGAGTAGGGGAAATCGGCATATGCGGGTCTAGTTGACGGGCTAGGGGGCCGCAAATGACGCCATGGCTTCGAGAAGTAGCCAGGTTCTCTCATGTTTTTCTGTGATGTTGCGGAGTTTTAGTATGTAGGGGTGGAAATGAGCCATGAGCGAGGCGAAGTCGCATGCTCTCAGGAATTCCATGAGTTCATGGAAATCCTGCATTACGCTTCGCATCTCTCCAGGCGAACTTCGCTGGCGAGGGCGGGACTGCGGTTGTGTAGTTGGCATTGCAGGGGTGTCAAGAGTGGGAGCTGGTTTGTGAATATTCGCAGAGAGTGCCCGCGAATACGTTTTGCCAGGCTGTAATGTCCTGACTGTAAACCTGGACGGGGCAGGAGGTTGTTTTGCGGTTTTTGTCGCGATTTTCGTAGCAGTAGCAGTAGTTCTTTTCTGCACCAAGTCCAGGAACTTGGGGCAGGCTTTTGATAGGGCTGTGTGTTCGCCTGCGCAGTTACTGCATGTAGGCTTGGAGTTGTTTTTGTTTGTTTTGCAAGCACTCTCGGGGTGAGGGCCGGCGCAGTGAGGGCATTTTGTCGGCATGGAACAATGATTTTTTGTGTGTTCTAAAGCTAGACAGTTGCGGCATTGTGCCACGTCTGTCGGCCGTTTCTGGTATTGTCGGGGATGAACTATTGTCATATTTATCCTCGTGACAGAGTGCAGAGGAGGGAGAGAAGTGTTCTGCGCCGCTGTGACACAAAAAAAACGTTGCGGCTCCAACGTGAATTTCGTGGGGTCTGTTTCGTCTTGGATACGTTTTTTAAATTGATAAATGTGCTGGATTGAGTATCCGGCACATTCCAGGTCTGTCTTGATGTCCTCAATGTCGGTTGTGGTGTGGAGGTCAAAAACGACTTTCTGTGGGAGCTCGGCAGCTTGACAGAAAGTAAAGTAATGTATGTAGTTCGCTTCTAGCATTGTGCGAGCAGCTGTGAAAAAGTCAAAGTTTTTAGTGAGGATTTGCGTTCCCCGAGCTGTGGGGAGAAGGGAGAACCCGTCCCTACTAATGGCTCGCAGTTTCTGGACAAGTAAGTTGTATTTAGTGGCGTCAGGAACCACTAATCTGTACTGGTTTTGTTTTTTCTGTCGTGTTTGTGGTGCAGCCGTTTGTGTTTTGTGGGTGGAGATGCTTGAAGAGCCGGGACGATTAACTGCTGAGGTTTTTTCTGTTACCTCCTTAAGCGGGGAAAATCTATTTTGTGTAGGAATGGTGTTTGTATGTGCCTCAGACGACACAGAATGGAGTCGCTTGTTCTCCTGCGTGGTTGTTCTGTCTCCTTTACGTTTTACTAATTGGAAGTCGGTTTCCATTTCAAATGAGTCATTTCCTGCGGCCGGTGTTGACGATCGGGAGGAAGTTGGTGTGGACATTGTTGGCGTCGTCGGTTCCGTGAGAGTAGCCAGGAGTATGTCAATGTGGTCGGGGATGCCTTGAGGAAAAATGTCGTAAACAGTTTGGTGAGTAGGTCTTGTCTTTGCCAGTTGTAAAAATCTCTTGTTTTCACGCAGGTACTGTAAGGAGTACGGGTCAGTTCCCGTCATCCACGACGGCTCAGTCGGTTCCCCGCCCGCCGCCATGACCCGGGAGGGTGGTGGGGGAGGGGTAGGCTCTGTGTGGAGCGACTCTCGATGCTGTGAAGTTTGCAAATTGCGAGAAAGTGTTGTTAAAAAAGTACCTAGATCGGTGCTATACACTGTGACCGCTGACCCACTAGGGGCTAGGCTCGAGATGACCTGTTTCCAGGCCGATCACAGAGTACAGGATGTGTGCCACGAGCTAAAATGCTAATAGTCGTATTCAGCCAGAAGAAGCAGAGACGCATCCTCCTTAGTCGAAGGCGAAGTCGATTGGATTGCTGATTGATTGCTGTGTGCCAACGCTGGCGTCTACTAACAAGTTGTTGACTCGCTGCGAGAAGTACGTATACAGCGCGCATCAAGAAATTTTACTAAACGATTGCAACTTTCGAGCTCGTCAATTAATTCGGGAATGAGAGGGTAATCCTTTTCAGACCCACTCTAAGACATTTTAAAACCTGTTGCTATGAGACCTAGTCTATTCGCGGTGTCTACACACTTTCTGAATCAAACTTTTGAAAAATCACCCAATTAAGTGCTTCATTGTTTCCTAAAAATGTCATATATCACAAGCGTTTTATACTTGTGTTGGCATAAAAGAATCTTAGTTTTGGCTAATATAAACTTTTAATTACTTTTAATTTATAAATTATACCTATAATATTTCATTTACATAGATTATGACTAAAAACAGAAAGAAAATAGTTGTATTGGTAATGCGTAGTAAGAAATAGTTCTTATACAAAATATCAACACTGAGTATACACGAATGTGGTACGTTGTCCTTTTCGTGTAATTTTCCATACTCGGTTATGCTTTGTTTGCATGAGGCGGAGGAATATTTTGGGAGCAGAACTCTAGCAGGGCTTCAGAAAATCTGTAAGTAACCGCGAATGAAATATATAGGTTATTTTAATTGACATAGCACTTGTTTCGTTATCAAAACCAACGATCTGTAGCCATTGTTTACGGCAATAGAAATATGAAGTATTAGTTACCGAGAACAGTATAACTGTTTACGAATAAATCACCAACAAAGAATATTATTGGGCACTGAGACTAGCAGGGTACATTACAGGTCAAAAATAACTTTCCTGTATGTTATGGACACATATAGCGTCACTTGGTACAGTCTGTCTCACGGACGAACGCACTTTTTTTGCAGTTTTGAAAATAGTTTTGGTCCAGTTATTTTTGTGGCAAAATGTCTTGCTTTGATATATTGGACAGGTTGACTGTTAGCTGAGGGTATTTATGTGAACGTCATTTGTGACGTCGAGATACTCCGCAGAGGCGCTGAGTCTATGTAAACAGTACTGCCTCCGGAACTGCAAAGGAAAGTGCACTCGTTCGTGAAACAGACTATATGCTGTTCACGGTAAAATGAGCACTTTTGAAAGCTCTGCTAAAGATCTACTTGAATGCACGTTGTGTATTCTTCCGCCTTATGAAAAATTAGCGCAGGTATCGGCACCATAACTTTATTAATGAGTCGGTCAAATAAAGCTTGAAATTATTAGGAAAGGAAATATTATA
This sequence comes from Dryococelus australis, assembly GCA_029891345.1. Taxonomy (NCBI): domain Eukaryota; kingdom Metazoa; phylum Arthropoda; class Insecta; order Phasmatodea; family Phasmatidae; genus Dryococelus; species Dryococelus australis. The sequence continues at coordinate 267,220,283 of CM056993.1, forward strand.
CAAATCTGCTCATTGTTACACTTTGATTTAAAAAAAACCATTTGAAGTTAATAAAAAATTTATAAAAAATTTATTGCAAACAATTTTGTGTTTACTAAACCAACACATAAAGTTGGAGATGTTGTTCGTGTGAGCAAACTGAAAGATTTTTTTGGAAGAAAAAAAAAAAAAAAAAAACAGAAATCGAAAATAATAATTTACGTTATCTCAAACTGTTACCTGACTCTTTTTATTCGACGTTAAGATAGGGAAGTATTTTCCATTTAGCGAGTCTAACTTTACTTGCAAAATGTCACTCTCTGCGCCTACTAAAATATATGCATTCAGGGCCAGTGACATTTTTCTAACGTTAATTTCTAAAGTGCTCACTTTATCGCGAACAGCCTTTACTAGCGTGTATGAATGGGTTGTTTGGGTCTTCAGGAGGGTTCGTATTATAGCATGTTCACGGATAAATTATCACTTTTGAAATCAATCGATCACTAGAATATGCCGCTGCACCTACCTGTGCACATTTTAACGGCCACAATGATTGGCATGCGCCGAGTAAAGTTGGTAATAATGAAGGCAAAAAGATAAATTAAAAGTGTTATGCGAACATTTGTGAATACTAAAATTATTTGTTTTGATTTCTGTTAAGCGAAATAACGAGTAGATATGCAAAATATTTACTTTTCTAATAATTTAGCAGTTTCACTTGACCGACGCACGAATAAAGTGATAAGGCCCTTCACAATGTCAATTTTACATGGCGAAAGAATATACAGTGTGCTTATACTAGACCTTAAGGTTCCCGCCTACCTGCCTAGAGCTCTTTTTCCGCGCCCATGGCCGAGAAGCGCGAGAGCTATAAGGGCGACACTCTCTAGCGAATCAAGTGCGCCATCGCCGCTAAGCGCAAGGTTCTCAACTGGCTCGCAGTGTTATCGTTGCACTGCGTGTACCTATGAAACTTTCGGTGGGGACACTATCATATTTATTGATGAAATGTTTGTAGTAAGGTTCAGTGGAGGGTCCTTGAGTAGTTTAGCGTGTATTTGAAGCGTATATTTAGAGACAGAGAGAGAGAGAGAGAGAGAGAGAGAGAAAGAGAGAGAAAGCGCGTTTTTAAAGAGCTGTTTCCAGCAATTTTAGATTGCTAGAAAATGGTGTTGCTAATGTGCGTGACTTCTTGAAAGCACTCAACAGCTCTCGTTTGAAGTGTGTGTATTTTTTTTTCCGTACATCAGCACATTGGAAGCGCGTTTAATATGTCCGTAGAAAAACGTGTATTTGCAACATCCTGTAACGCGGTTCAAGCGGAAATTAGCCGCGAGGCTCAAGGCTGTCGCCTGGTTGAGATGTTGCTATACGCTGTTCACGGTAAAATGAGCACTTTTGAAAGCCTTGCTTAAGATCTGCTTGTATACACGTTGTGTATTCCTGCGCCTTAATGTAAAATTAACATCGTCGTAGGCCTCATCACTTTATTCATGCACCGATCAAGAAAAACTGCAAAATTATTTAAAAAATAAATACTTTACAAATCTTCGAAGCATTAAAATAATAGAAAGTAAAGAATTAATTTTAAGTTATCACACATGGTTACTTGACACTTTTTATTCGACGTTAGGATATGGAACTACTAACTTTCAATCCACCGTTACTAACTTTACTGGACGAATGTCACTCAGTGCGCCCATTAAAATATATGCATGCAGCGGCAGTGACATTTTTCTATGGTTCATTTATAAAGTGCTCACTTAATCGTGAACAGCCTTTGTAGCGAAATACATGTTGATGCAATTAGGTTTTTTGGCGTTGCTACCAAAGATAGACACATACCTACAACCGGGGACTTTGTTTGTTGAACACAAAAATACCTGCTTCTTTGCTGTCGAAGCCTTCTGTAACATTAATGTATAGCCTGTTTCCTGGAAATATCAGAAAACTTAATAACTAAATAAAAAATTACTGGAAAACAAATTTTTATATTTGCCTCGACACAGAGATCGAAAGTATCATTTCTTACACTTAGGTCTTGACGTGAATAACGTCTTTAAATTTGCAACCATAGTGGAAGGCAATCTAGAAAACCCGATGATAAACTCGGGGGATACAGTTGGGCATTGCAGCTCCGAGCCTACAATCTACATTCGAAATCCAATTAAACCACTCGATTGCCAAAGGATTAAAGAATATGTTGCGTTGAGTGAGGACTGCAAAGCATTTCGCTCGCGTGGGCCGGTTGGAGGGTTGGGGGGCACATCAATTTTGCGTTCGTTTCGCCGCATCCCACACTCTAAATCGGAATGTTATTTTTTACTGATTGTCAGTTGAAACTGCTCCATCCGGAATCAGTAGAAAAAGAAAACTACTAAGCTCTTCAGTTAAATGAAATCTACTGATACAAACAGTAGAAAATCAGTTATTTATAGTCGATTAATAAAAAGCACAAGGATTAAAAACCGCGCATTACGGTTTGAAATAAATTAAGTAAAATCATCTTATCGTAAAACAAAATTATAACAAGTACAAGGAAATTTTGGAAGTGGTTGGTATCGAAGTGCCACCCCAAAACATTCTCTTGTTACATGTGGCTGACGTTCTACCAACTCTGCTACTTTGCCACTGAGAGAAACGGTCTCGCATTTGTGTAATAACAGAAACGTACAATGGCGAACGGCTGTAAGTTTCGTAATGTGGAAGTACTTCATGTTGTCAAAATATACACGTATTATACATACGTAGGTACGTGGCTTTGTAAGGCTCGAAAGTCTTTCTAAGTTAAGTTTAGTTCAGAGTGTGCGCTTTAAAAGAGAAATATAGTGGATTTAACGGTGTTGACGGTGTTTTATTGTATCTGCCATTTTACAATGCAACGAGATTTACAGAATGAAACTGTTATTTCGAAGAGACAGATTGACTAGTAACAACTGTGTTTGCCGTTTCCTCATTATTTGATCTGTTAACTTCCGCGTAGTATAACTTTTGACTAGGAGAAGCTACGACGCTCGTTTAAGTTTCAATCGACAGCTCTCGTAAAGGTCAATCGATTGCGTGTATAAAAACTTTTGCGTGGGGTAATTATGGTGAAATTATATGCGTTTAACATAAAAAATCAAGAAAACTTAACACAATTTCCGCCTTTACTCGTCAAAAAGCCAAGTCGAACTACATAAATCGTATAAGGTTAGAAAGAGCATTTCAAAATCAATCCAGTGATAACACATAAAACCCGATATGATCGAGTGAAGTGGCGCCAGGGAACGTAAACATCAAGGTGTCCGAGCGCGTCTACGTATAGTCGGTTCACGACTGGAACAGACTTTTGAACACCACTTTAGTCGTCAGCTGCACGCATAGTTACTACAAACAGTGACTGGCGCGGGTACAGTTAGTTTGGCAGCACGGAGAGAGAATATAGTTTAAATGTTTAAACGTATTTTTTTTATCTATTGCTTAAAAATGGGAGTAGGAAAGATTCCGAGAATGTCTGTTCCAGTCGTGAACTGACTATAGACGTATTCACGCAAAACATACGGCCGTGTCCCCAACACAACCAAACCCAATTTTTATTTGTTCAAAATTGGCTTGAGTTGAACGTGGCGATGGCCACTTGGCGCTGAGTGAGCGCAGCCAAGTCCAAGCGAGTGGCGTAGGGAAGGCACGGGCAGTAGTTGGCAAATGGTGCCGGCGGAGAGATAAATAAAGACGAGGCAGGTCCCCGTAGTTAGGGCAGGCAGGGTCTGAGACAGCCACTACGCCAGCTGATCCCGGGCGTGGCGCGGCGCCGTGTGATGAGCACCTGGCTGACCACCGTCCAACTGCGATAACACATCAGGTAACTGAACACTAGTAAAATGTCAACGACGTTCCTTGTGATTGGCTGCGCGCCTACATCCGGCTCTCTTCTGCGTTCGAGGGCAGAAGGCGCGGGAGCGATACGGGCGACACTGCCGCGAACAGCAAGTGCACCATCGCCTCTACGCGCAGGGCTCTGAAACGGCATGCAGTGTTCTCGTCGTGCGGCGTGTACATGTGGGACTTTCAGAGGTGATTCTGTCATGTTATTCTTGTAAAATCGGTATAGGCTGTTCACGGCAAAAGTAGCACTTTTGACAGTCATACTTAAGATTTTATTGTATGCATGTTGTGTATTATTCCGCCTTAATGTAAAATTAACATTGCCGTGGGCCTCATCACTTTATACGTCCGTAAAGTGAATCTGTGAAATTATTAGAAATATAAATATTTTAAAACCTGTTAATTTTTTTCGCTACGATGCTTAGAAAAACAGAAAGTGAAAGAAATTACTTAACTTATCACGAATGTTAACCTAACACTTTTTATTCAACGTTAAGATCTGGAACTACTTTCCCTCCATCGTTACCAACTTTACTGGGCGCATGTCACACAGTGCGCACGTTAAAATATATGCAAGTTGGAGCAGTGACATTATTCTAAGGTTGATTTCAAAAGTGCTCACTTTAACGTGAGCAGATTTAGCAAGGGTCATTGCAGGCTCACATCGTAGTTTCGTTCGAGTCCGGGTAGTGTTGTAAAGCTCCAAAATAATATTTTCGTAGGTAAACAGATTGCGAACATGTATAATAGTTTAGCCATCGTATTTGAAACATAATGCAACAGAGTTCCAGTGCCAGGTTGGCGAGCGCCTTATACGACCACAACTGCGTCGTGTTCGGCGAGTACGTCGTCATATATGACGTCACAGCTGGCGTGACTGTAAACAGGGGTGGGAGGGATGTAGAGAAATCTTGCTAGAGGGGTCGCGGTGGCTGATCGGTTAGACTGCTCGCCTTCAACCAAGGCGAACCGGGTTCAATCCCCGTCCGAGTCACTCCCGGATTTTCACAAGTGGGAATCGGTGCTGGGCGAAGCCGCTGGTTGGCCGGGTTTTCTCGGGGATCTCCCGTTTACCCCCACCCTTGCATTCCTACGTTGCTCCGCCCTCACCTTGCTCCAACATCATCGGCTCTCAAGACCTCGATGTTAAGAGCCGCCCAAATATCTTCACTTCCTCAAGTTCTCACTACTGCGACTGTAAATATATGTATCGCTATATAGTTCTATTGAATTTAGCCAATGAAAATACTATAATAGGCAAATAGGTTATCGGGTAGTAAAAAACGACTACAGCTGGGCTCACAACCGTCCGTAACACCCGTCAGTCGCCCATCCGTCAGTCTGTCATCCTTCTGTTTTTTCGTCCCTCAGTTTAAAGCTATTCACAACAATCCGTCATCCGTGAATCCTTCTGTACGGAAAAATTTCAGTGTGACAACATAACATCGCGATATTTCTTTAGTTGCAGGTATATTCGGGTTAGAAATACATTTTTTAGAGGGGAAATTATTTTTTACGCGAAAAGAATTTATACTGAATCATTGTTTACATTTTAAATTCCTGAATTTACCACCAATGATAATACACACAGCTCCAGCGCCTTGAATTTTATTTCAAAATGCGTATTCGCATGTACGAAATGTCGTCAGAAGGCGGTGGCCCACAAGTCGGGCCGTCGAAACTTAAAGTTTGAGAAATATTTGACGGATTTACGGATAAAAGAAAAGTTGCCCTGCGATTTGTTGAAGATCACGTGACCATCTGACGAATGGGTGACTAACGAATGCGACGGATGGTTGTGAGTCCACCTTAAGTTTGGTGTAAAAGTAAAAACCATGCGAGTGCTTCGATTTTGTAAATTATTTATTCACGGGCAATCTCTGTGTTGTGAAATCGACGCTAGTGTTATTACTCATACTTATTTCGCATTATAAAATTGAGCTATAGAAGTACAAATTATGCAAAGCTATTCATGCAGATTTGGAAAAAAATGTTTTTGAATTATTAAGTTTTATTACATAGATCAATATTTTGACTGTGAAGAATGAGAAAAATTTGTAGACTGTGAACTAGACACGAATACTCTATTTCAAAATCGCACGCTGTTTTTTTCAGTTTCGCATTAATAATGCCATATTAAAAAATATCTGATATACTTCACACCATATACTCTGATCTGAACGCCATTCTTGCGAACCATCGAAGCTATTTGCACACAACGCATCAATTGTTTACAGACTGCAGTATATTTTTTGTACTAATTTTCCCCGTTACTCTGATAAATCAATATTTGACCTTTCATTAAGTCTTATGTTCCCTGTGCTGAATTTATCTTCGAAACTTTTTTTGCTTAAGAAATTCGAATCCGTTCCTATGATCAATGTTTTATGACTCTGAGGGACATCTTTACAGTGCAAGCATATCTTAGCGTAGATTATACTGATTTCTGTTATGTACAGTGTACATACATTATTAAATAATCCCGCTTGTGCGACGTCCAATATATGCACTCCAAATTCCTGGTGGTACGACGGGCCACTGCAGCTAAGTTGAGTGGAGAGAAGAGCTTTGGTGGCTCTTAACATCGAGGTCTTAAGAGCCGATGGTGGTGAAGTGAGGTGAGTATGGAGCGACACCGGAATGCAGGGGTGGGGTAAACGGGAGATCCCCAGCGGGACGGCATTATCCGGCACGATTCCCACATGCGAAAATCCGGGAGCGACGTCGCCAGAAATGTAACCAGGTTCGAGCACATGGGAGGGGAGCAATATAACCGATATAATCCATTCACGGTTTCTTCGACCTTTTTAAATCAAACCTTTGAAAAATCTCCCCATGTATGACGTGATTAGATATTTCCTAAATACGCCCTGTATCACAAGAGTTATATACTTGTGTTCATGGAAGTTACTTTTTTCCTGTTAAATTGAAATGTTATTTATATTTTATCTATAAATTTGTTTTAACTAACTTGAATAAAAACAGGGAGAAAATAGGTATGTTGGAAACGTCTGATGGGAAATAGTCCTTGTACAAAGCACTGTTACACTAAGTGCACACGAATGTAGTGCGTTAACCTCCTGGTGTAATTATCCAGGCTTACTTAAGCTTAGTTTGCACGAGACGGAGGAATAACTTGCAAGTAGAACTTTAGCAGGGCTTGAGAAAAGGCTGAAGTAACCGTGAATGGATTATACACCACTGCAGCTGAGCACTTCTGGTCTCCAGCAAGCTGCAGATGGTCTCACGCGTTGGGGCACAGTGCCAACAACCTTGAGATTTATGTAGCCACTTTTCGTGTATACACGAGACTGACTGCCGTAGGGCGGACGGGCTCAAGCCAACCTGGAAAACAACTGCTCTTTTGTTTTGATTTCATCCTCGGAACATTTTTAAGAGAGGATCGTACGCGAACGAAGTATTACCAACTTTACGTTTAATAAAATCAATTATATGTAAAATGAGCACTTTCGAAAGACCTGCTTAAGATCTACTTGTATGCGCGTTGTGTATTCTTCCGCCTTATGTAAAATTAACATTGCTATGGGATCATCATTTATTTCAATCATCGGCCTAGTGAAACTTGGAATTATTAGAAAAGTAAATATTATACAAATCTGCTAATTTTTACACTTCGATGCATTAAAAAAAAACCATAAAACGAAATAAATATATATAAATCAAAATAAATGGCTACCTAACACTTTTTATTTGACGTTAAGATACTAAACTTCTTTCTCACCTATCTTTACCAATTTAACTGGTCGCATGTTACTCAGGGCGCCCGTCAAAATATATGCAGTTAGGGCCAGTGACTTTTTCTAAGGTTGATTTCAAAAGTGCTAATTTTATCGTGGACAGTCTTTAAGTGGCCTTTAACTAGTAATAATAATTACTTAATTACCGTGCGGGAAACATTCGCTTTGCTTTCTCGACATCAAGAAAATACTTCACTTGCATTATAGCACCATCAAATTGTAAGGTCACTGTTGGCCGTTTCTAGGTTCGGTGTTTCACGAACGTTTGCGTTTCGCATAATGGCAAGGCCATTTAATAAATAAAAAAATTAAAATTACATTGCCTGTCAATGACCTCGCTTGGTTTCCTCGATAGAGCAGCTCCTAGTGTGTTAAATCATTTACGTATACTCTTCACAAGCAAACGCCGTAGATACTTCCGTCAGATGAGCTGTGGCCAATTAAATTTACACCTACGTCGTTTTCACGTCATTTCAAATGCTGCGAATTAATTAACGTCCGTCAGTTGACATTTAAAATGTATATTTGCAGAACTCCCTCATTTTGTACGAACTTATAATTGCGCGTACAATCCCTGTTTTCAAAAAATTAAGTTTTCGTATGTTTTGATGTTGTAAATGATTTCATTTGTTCTTAACATAATGCGAGCAAATGGTATATATAATAAGGAACGAACTGCTTACTTTGCATTTCGAAAGATTTCACATTATTTGGTGATTTTTCTCCGTGACAAATGTCTAAACTCAAAGGCAATAAGAATAAATTAAATTGTTTTTATTTATTTTTGCGTAGCTTACTATCGAGAGAGATAAAGATATACCAAATATATAGATGCGCTGATTGCGTGCATCGTTCGTAAAGTCCACCATCTGAGAACAGGGACAGTAGATATTGAAAAACTACACAGTTTTTGTCTGCTGTTGGATGAAATCCACCAAGGTAAAACAATAGCTTCACTAATTTGCTTTACATCATGACAGACGATTGATTTCAAAAGTTCAACTTTACAGACGTTCCTAGTCTTATTTCTGTTGGTTTTCTCCAGATATTTATATGTTGCTTATTTTTATATTAAATGTATCTAAATGGAATTTTCGGCTGCGTAGCAATCTAAAATGCATATCAATTTTTGTATTTCTTAGTTTTGATTTTATTATTATTGTGCGAGTGTTTAAATTATTAATTAAAATTATTATTTTAGATACTCTTATTCCTTAACTTAAAAATTGGGATAGGCTTTTAAAAGTTAAGAAATAGGAAAGGTATAGAGCACAGATTTACCTTAAATTTTCAAATATATGTATTATAGAGTTTCACTCAGGAGGGGAACTAAATGTTCTATAAGTGGCGGTAGCAAACTTTGCCACAGAAAATGCAAAAGGGTTAGGAAAACACCTGCCAGTTGCAGCCTTGTCGCAGGCGAGTGAGGCGCTGAAAAATATATTTTTTTTAAAGTAGATGATGACGTTTAAATTAATTTCTTTGGTAGCCTCTCAGTTTATTAACATGGAAACAATCAACAGCACCATAGTAGATTGTTAGTACGTAAGTATTGATAATGTGTGAGCAGTTCAGTTGTTTTGAAATATTACTAGATTGCTTTGTCTTGAATAGAGCGGCAACCGCTGGTTTCTTGTCAAATCATACTAAAATGATGCCACACAGAGGACGTTTCTACAAATCACATCATCTCACTCTGGCAAGTGGTTTCTCACTACAATGTAGGCGAAATGTACATATTTACACGTTAAATAGCCCAGAGCGCTTACTAACGATGCCAAACGCCCTTGAAAGTGGAGATAATAAACAGTTTTTCTTTTGCGAAAAGCGCGGAAAATAAATAACTCGTAAATTCGAGTTAATGTATGGTATTCTTTCAAACGAAGGTAAACATCTACGGCAAATGCTGTATTTATGATAAACTCAGGCCATGGAATTTATGTGGGTTGTCGCCCTGTTGTTGCCTGAAATTTCGCTGTGCGAAATGACAGTTGAGTATTCATGAGAGATAACGCAGAAACCATATTGGTGTAACGTCTGTAGCAGGTTTTTTTTTTTTAGGGTCCCCGAGTGTTCTTGTACGTAGCGCGTCGAAACAGCAGTTTTTAGGAATGTTGCAGTATCCCGCAATGGTGCTCTAATATCCGTGCTGCCTTGACAGTAACCGACAGGTTTCATCTGAAGTGCGTGTCGCGTGTCCATTTTGTAAATCGGCATGTTGGGCACATGTGTAATAGTTTCATTGAAATCTTGTATTTCATACCTTCTATGCAACGCAGTTCAAGCGTAAGGCGAAGCAATGGAAAAATACGCAGACAGTAATGTCACATCCGCAATCCATGATTAAAATAATAGCACTTATTTTATTCTGTTTATCTGATGAACGTATTTTAAGGTTGAAGTAAAGAAAATGCCTATGGAGCACTGCACCCGACTATACAATGTGAAGAACTCATAATAAAAAGTAGTACAGACACCATAAAAATGGTCAGAAAAGTGCGATTTATGCTGTATATAAAAGAAAAATGTATATAGCTTGCAACATTATAAAATATTTTACTAAAATATACCTTTTAAATGTAAAAAGTTAATCTATTAAAATATTTTATAATTTCAACCAAATTTAAGCATATTTTCAATTTGGAAACTTCAGAAAGCAGAATTTGCAAGAAAATCTTCGTCATGGAATATCGTCATAATGTTTACTGTGATTGTGTGTAAGAAAATTGTAACATTAATGTAGGAAATAATTTTTGATCTTATGAGCGTCCATTTGTCACAAAAATTTATGGCCGAAACTGATGTAAATATAGTTAATTATAAAATGGATATGATACATCATTACTATGTTTTTATTGCATATGATAACAGTAGATATTATGGTGATCTTTCTTGACGAAGATTTTCTTGTAAATTCTGCATTCTCGAAGCACCCAGAACCGAAATGCGTTTAAATTTGGTTAAAAATGTGGACTCTACCGATCGATCATTTTTTTACATTTAAAAAGTACATTTTTGAAAAATATTTTTTAATGTTGCAAAACATAAAAATTCTTCTTTCATGTACAGCATAAATCACAATTTTCTGACAATGTTTATTGTGTCTGTTACTTTTTTTAATGAGTTCTCCACATTGTACAGTTAGGTGCAGTGCTCCATAGGTAGTTGATTTACTTCAACCTTATTGTAAGCAGCCACATGTCTTGGCAAACATTGCTCACAGTAATTCGTAATGTGCTGCAGATGCGAAAATCAGATGCGGGGCGCCAGCGAAATTTCGCGCATTATGCAGTCTGAGGAGGAGATACTGGAACGTGTGGCCGAGCAGCCGTTCATAAGCGCACGTCAGATGACACAAGATATAGGCTGTCACCCGTGCAGTGTGCGACACTCACGTGAAGTACTTATCCCAATTAACTTCTTAAGAGTATACAAAAACAAATATTGCAGTGTCACGATGCAACGCTTGGCCTGCGTGGGCGGGGAGGTAGGGTGCAGACCTCACACATCAACTCAGCGGGAAAAGGGAAGCAATTTTGCAAATGAATAGGTGGCTGGAAGAAGAGTGCGCGAGAACAAGACGGGTAAACAATTCGCTTTCTTGTGATATGTCTCCCAGTTCCCTCAAGCAACGCCAGTGAAGTTAACATCTTCACATTCATCTTGCCGCTGAGAGTCAAGACATGCCTTCATAGGGGTGTAATGTATAAAAAAGTATATGCAGGCCAGCACTGAATAATAATTTAATAAGGTGGGAAGTAATTGTTAAGGGTTCAATTTTGCAGTACACGGAATAACTAAATCCCATACATACACATTTCGTCAATATTTTTGTGAGTAATTATAACTTGTCGGGCTTTGTCGCTTGTCGGTATTGTTTGTGAGCATTCTATATAGTAATTTAGAATAGAGTACAGGTAGATGGCCTTAAATATTTACCTAGGGCATATCATTGTTTGGGCCCACTGTACTAAGAATAATTGAGAACATGACTGACGTTTACATAGGAGAAATATTTAAGCACCGCAGAATTGCTTGATTTCGTTGTTTCCGAGAAGCTGAAACAAGGAAGTAGTGTGATAATAGCACACGTAGACTATCAAGTTAAATTTTCGGAACATTCATGCCTATTTAAGCTCCATAAAACTGTAAATATTATATTTCAGGTCAAAAAAAATTGGGAACTAAATCCAAGATTGAACTTAAAAGATTTTAATACCATTATTGGGTAGAATAACAAAACTTACTAAACAAGTGTTAAAAAGTTTCATGGGGGAACTCCGAATCCCTACGGTGAAGTCTGTAAGCCGAATGGAAGGGCTTCTTAAAATTTTTTATCGTTTAACTGCTTTTGATGAACAAGTGGCATCGTTGCTCGAAACAACGTGTTTCTGTTATATTTCAACCATTCTTCATTCCTGTACATAAATAAATATTTCAAGTAGTAATCGTAAATATATTTGTTGTTACTGCCTTTAGACGCGACCATCAACACGCGTGGAAATAGTGTGGCTCTTTGGCCGGATGCTGTAGCTGAGGGGTAAACTTGTCGTCCTGGATATACCGGGAATAGACGAGGCGAACGAAGAGAGCTGGAGAAACTCCTAGAACACGCTAACAACAACAATAATAACCAACAACAGCAAGGGTATCTTATGGCCAAGTCCCTGGCGGTTAGCCATTACTAGGGTTGTCGTTGTGTTTTAGTGGGCTACCTAAGGGGCCCTGGCGTGTGTTGTTAAATTTTTTAGTGCTATTACAGTATTTACGATTTCGCGGCCTTATTTACTTAGCTATTTCGAGGCCAGTGGGTATGAATACGGCAAGCCGTGGCAGCGGCATATGTGAGGGAGGGTCCCATTAGACACTGACCCCTTCTAACATTAAATCTTGATAATAGTTCCAATTCTTCATCAAAATAACAGGGATGAAATTCAACCACTCGTCAATAAGATATATGTGAAAAATTAATTTTCGTAACTGACTGTCAAGATTTTTTATATTAAGAATGTCTGGATATAAATAGCCGATATAAATATTGGCTATTTTACACAATCTTACAGACGCCAAAAATACTAAAGGCAATCGTACGTAAAAGTTTTTACTAACTTAGCGAGCACTTATTAAACCAGAGTGGTGTATTCCTGTCAAGTTACTTCTTACGATATAAAATTTATATCTTGTTGTGGTGCAAGATATTATGCAAAATAAATAAACCAGTATAGTGAAATAGAATTTGCTCACGAAGGTGATAGAAGTCATTATCTAAGATTGCCCTTAAGTGTTGGGATCCACAAAACCTTGTGAATTTCAATTGACGTATTTCGAGCTAATTCACGTCCCACGTCCTCACAATACGAATACTGTTGATACTCGTCACTACAAAAATAGGTCCCTCACAAGCTGAAATTATAAATATATTTGTCGGTCCCCTCCTTAAGGGGGAACCTTACCCACCATACAGCATACTGGGTTTTCTAGCTTGTTTATATAAAAAAAATTCCGAATGTACCTCTATACCCAACTACCATAAATTGGGGTAACTTGGACCATTAAGGGTAACTCGGGACACTCAAAATAGTTTTATTGTTTGCGCAAGCAACAATTAAGAGTAAAAAAACACTATCACCTATACATTACTGAGAGAAACCAACTTTATAAAACTGAATCATTTAATTTCAGAGCTGTCCCAAGTTAACCCAGTTCACAGTAGCTATTGACCTGACACCTTGTCTGCTAGGTCGGATCAGTAGATACAGTCTATTCGCGGCTGCATTGAACTTGCTAAAGTTATACTTTCAGAATATTCCTCCACCTCACGCAAACAAAGCATAACCAAGTCCAGAGAATTACACCAAAGGAACATCAAACTGTATTCGTGCGCACTCAGATTAATAATATTTTGCATAAAAACTGTTTCTTACTAGACATTAGCAACACACCTAGTAACTCACTGTTTTTATTCATACAAATTATACAAGAGATATTATAATGTACGAATAAAATATAAGTCAACATTCAATGCAGCCAAACATAAGATACTTTTATGTCAATATAATCATAAAACGGTTGTGATAGACGACGTATTTAAGAAATGGCCAAACACTTCATATATAAGGGGAATTTTTCAAATGAATGATTCAAAAAATGTGACCATATTGTGAATAGACTATAGTTGGGTATAGATGGGTACATTCGGAATTATATTTTTAAAACATAAACAAGTTGACAAAATCAAGAATACAACATAGCAGGCGAAGGTTCCCAGTGAGTTGTTATACAGTTTATTCTACTCAGGTTGGCAAGCTCGATGCTTTTTGTTTGGCAATTAACATTTCTCGCAACTAAGTAAGCGCTAGTGTCGCATGTGTAGCGGATTTTTAGAAATTTTTCTACGTTAAAAATGTAATTGCAATAATCATAAATCAAACATATAATAACTAGGGATAACACACTTTTGTTCGTGTGCACTTTCGTGGTTGGAAGTTTTTAAATGTCACGTGCGTCAAGTGTCTGTCCGCCAATCATGGACGTTCAGTATCGGAGTACTTTATTACGATTGGCCCAGTACAATAAGAACATTTCTTACCGCAAGAACCCGCGGCCAATAACCAAAGGAAGTTGTTGTTGGTGGACGTAGGATATTGAAGTCTATCATGGTCATAAATATTTTCGCGAGAAACACCTGTCCCTAATAATTACTTCGTAACTAAGTGAAGCCATTTTTTTTATTATTCACGTAGCTTAAAATTTTAATTAAAAGTGATCACTTTGGAACACTAGCGCCTACCTAGTGGCGGAAATTTTATCTATGCCAAACTCTTTCAAAATCAAACTCATTTCGTTCGTAACTTAAGTAGGGCTTTCAAAAGTGCTCAGTTTAGCGTTAACGGCAGCGCGAAGCATGCACTGTTAAAATTTTCCGTATATTTACGGAAATTTTTACGAAAATGCCCAGTAAATATACGGAAACGCGATCAGTAATGACGAAATACGGAGTTAGGTGTGTAAATACAAAATACGGAAAATCACCGTATTTCCTATAACTTCGGGTTTTGGGCACGAACAATGCCGAGTCTACACGAGACATTCTTCTCCAATATAACCAGAAAATTATTGTTTCTGCGGCAGTTAACATTATCCATGTCACTAAGACCTGTAATTTCAAACATTAAAAAGTAGCAACAGGCAACACTTAGCAACACTTAAAATTCATTAACTTTAACAGAAATTAAAAAGTTGCTTATGTGTCTAATATGGAAATTCGAAAATTACACCAGATTCACTACGTGAGCATTATATGTTAGTAGTTAGGGTCGTGAACTTGCAACTTTTTGACTCGGGTTCAAATCCCGCTTAAGTATAAACATGTTTGACTTATTTAAATATCGTTTTATACACAGTAGAACACACATATTATGAAAATTAAAAAAAAAAAAACAGGTACTAAAAATTATTTAAACTAGAAGTACAGAAAACTAACTAAGGAATTAACGGAGAGGTTCCATGAATTCTAGGGAAGGTCCGTTTTTGAAAATTAATGTGTCCGTAATTTTACGGAGGGTTTACGGACACCACAGGATAAATTTTTTCCAGCACTTTACCGTAAAATGAAGGAGATTTTTTAAAACAGTGTGGTGGTGTGTGTGTGTGTTGCAGAGTGTGTGGTCACCATGAGAAGCGCGGCGCGGCGAGGCGAGATGTTCCGGTACGGCGGCGAGGATTACAGCGTCGTGCGCATGCCCGGAGACGGTAACTGCCTCTTCCACTCGTTGGCGTACTGCCTGCGTCGCGGCGCCGCCGACCTCCGCCGCCAGGCCGTGCGCTACGTCGCCGCCAACTGGGGGCGGCGCTTCGGCCCCGTCCTCGGCGCCTTCCTGCGTGACCACGTCGGCCGCCCCATCGACACCGCCCCCCGCTACGCCGACTACATGGCGCGCCACGGGGTCTTCGCCGGGGACCCGGAGCTCTGCGCCATCTCCGAGATATACGGCGTCGCCATCAAGGTGTTCGTGAAGCGACACCCCGGGAGCAAACCTCACGTCTACAACGGGAGGTGCCACGACTCCATCTGCCTGCTGTTCAGCGGCTCGCCCGATTACGGCCACTACGACGTCGTCCTGCCGCTACGGCTGGTCGAGGACAAGGGCTGCCCGCAGGCCGCCCGGAGACACGGCGATACCAAGGCCGTATCCACACTCGTCGCCGCGGTCGACAACGTCTTCTTCTACACCGTCGCACTCTCCACCTTCCTCATCCTCTGCGTCAGCTTCTTGGCCATGCAGCTCTCTCTGGCGCCTCTCAAACACTAAAGAGTGGACAACACCTGCAAACACACGAGAAACACTCTTCTTCCTAATATCACATGTAACAAGTCATACCTGATAATTATAATTTTTTTTACTATACTTGATGTGTTTTCTTTAGCGGCGTAGACCTAAAGACGCACACATAGGCCTACATACCATGAAAGATTTCTGGAAACGAATGGGACTGGTTTAATAATTAGCTATCTAAAGCGTTATAACATTCGAACATTTTTCTAGAGACTATATTTTAGGGCGTGTTAACATATTTTTTTTTTATTTACTGTTAATGGGTGACATTTTCGAATGAAACCCTCAAACATCTTGACCACATGTATAGGCTGTTCACGATAAAGTGAGCACTTTTTAAGGCCATCCCAACAGGCATTAACCACTAATAAATATATCTTTTTGCAGCCTCAGGCATTAAATTTTGATGGTGGTGAAATGTATGTTCTGTGTTTATTGGTCACATTGCAATGTTTATAACAAAAAGCAGCAGGGAAATGGAAATTGGATGAAAGGAAAAATTTATAAGGGCCTTAAAAAGTGCTCACTTTACCGTGAACAGCCTATAACAGCGAGATGCACTTGTTTCCATTTAGACAATCGAAGTCTAAAGCAAAAGGGAACACACTACTTGTTTGTCTACAGATGAGTAAGTCATTTTAGTAGTACCTCACTAATGGCGATCCAGTCATTTAATGGAATCATTGCTAATGAAAAATCATTGGGTTGTTTCCTCCTCTCCCTAATGGCTAAATGAAATCCTATTATTATTAAAAAATTACAGTATGGAAATATTAGAAAATAATATAACTGTGATATTAACGAGAATTATTGTTTATGCAGATATAGGATTTTTTCCTCATATTAAAAAGGGAATTTATTGTACTTCAGGCGAATTAAAGGTACTCGAAATGGCAAATAGGTGACTTGCTTACATATTCATCTGGCAACCCTGATTGTATTCTGCAAATTTGTATTAATATATATTACATAATGTATACAATATTGTGTAATTTATCTATCATATATAATATATACAATATATTATATTCTATAATATGTAATATATTATAATATTTAATATGTAATATATATTATATATTCATATGTATTAATAGCGTGTCTATAATTAATTATAAATTTTATTTTAAGAACTGGTTTAATACTTAACATAAAATCCAGGGTAGGTTGACTTAACTTGGGATTATTACAAAGTAGCCTAAGTAAAACCTGATTGGTGTAGTGTATGGTAATACAAACATCATTACATCTGTATGAAGTCATTGCCGCTGCTCGTAAACCGCAGTTGTGCAATCGTCTTCTAGGAATGCAATCTAGCAGTGAAAAATTTAAAATTTATTCACATGTATATTATAATGTTAAATTTTTAAAATAACAGTTCGTTCAAAATAATTCTGTATTGCAACACTTGCAATGACAAATTAATATTTCGTTTAGTGCTTGACAAACTCTACACATACAGTATCCATTTGCACATTAAACTTACTTCAAACTCACTCAACGGTTTGCAGAATGCGATCAGGGTTGCCATCTAAAGTAGATTAAATTTGCCTGAAGTACAAAAAATTCCCTTTCAGTATAAGGCAACCATATTTCATACTGACATAAACAATAATTCTCGTTAACATTACTGTTATATTATATCATTTATATAATGGAATTTTTAAAAATATCAAATTTCCGTTTAGTTGACAAAGTAATTTACTACGACTTGGAAACTGTATCTTGAAGCCATTGGGGAGAAGAGGAAACGATCCGGTGATTTTTCCATTAGTAATTATTCCATTGCGTGGTTGGATCACATCACTGAGGTACTGCTAAGATTCCATTTTGCTTTAAACTTCGATTGTCTAAATGGAAACAAGTGCATAAAAGTCTCAGACGGTAGGAACAAATTCTTATATTTTAAAGCGTCTAAGTAACTTGCAAGTAGTCCAATCTGCTCAAAGATTTGGTCAATTTTGACGTCCCCATGTAGAGGATCAAAGTATCCACAATGACGATCAATCGCGTCATCCGGCAACCTTGAATGCAATACAAACAAGTGACAGGTCGTCTCACAATCTATTTTTATCTGTGTTGACAAATTATACGCTGCGGAGTCACCTGTCTGTTTCGACATTCTTCGTCTTGTTACATACAGGTATTCTGCTGTTTCGTTACGTGACTGTGTTCATTCTTAGATGTGTTTCGTTTGTTTTTGTCTCCTTTTATTTTTGCATGGCTGCCTATGTGCGCGCGTTAATTTGAATTGAATTTACTCGTGCAACTGCACATATGTGATGCCTCTCCCTTCTCCTTTATCCAATTTCCATCCAAACTCTCGACGATAAAACTTCATTATTCGAAACCTGATTCATCTACAGTCACATTTTGTCCCGATAATACAACCACTTAAATATCTTGGACTTGATGTGTTGAACACAGACGATATTGATAGTATCTTTAATATTTTTAATTTTACTCTTTAGGAACTAACCTAGCAACTGTAACATCGAATATTGCTACACAAATTTTTTTAAAAGTTGGTGTATGCAATGTTATTCAAATTGGTGTGTAATATATAAACATGAGTACATGCCTCGGCTATGGGGAATTAGAATTTCTTAAAAAAAAAAAAAAACTTCCAAAGAGAGTCAACTAAACACTTAAGAATCCATGAGGAAAAAGTTAAGTATTAGGACAAATTATGAATAATCACAAGGTTCGTTCCAATTATGTGAAATATATTCAATAAAATCCCAGATCTTAGAAAAAAATTATTATCATTCTTGTGTGAAACAAATTAACAACAAAAATCTTACAAAGAGATTAAAATCTGAACACTAGAATTACTGAAATATCCTATAATTAATTATTAAAGTTTAACCAACACTACATCAGCCAGAAAGACTGCCGCTGCAAATTTGCCAAAAACTATCACTATTAATGGTGCTTTATATAAAAGGAATAAGCACTTATTAACTGATTGCGCAGGCGAGAACTTAGCTGTTGTCGAACTGTAGAGTAGCACCACCTTTCCACTGCGTATGATCCTGAGGGCGATCAATGTCCCGAAGTCGCTTAATGACCCCGGACTCCCGGCGTCAACTCCAGTTCAGTATGTGGTAGATATCCCGATGTCGTTCCGAACTGCTGGACCCACGACGTCAAACTCAGGACTGGAACACCGGACGTCGATGATGCAGGCAGATGCTCCTCCGACCTCGAGACAGCATAGAGTCAGTCGACATGGCTGGAGACGTCCGCTGGTCCTCAAACTGTCGTCTCTGGAAACTATCGCTCAACTTTCATTATCCTGTCGTCAGACTTAGGCGAATTTCATTGACGAGATCATCTTCTTCATAGTTTCTCTTGATATTAATATTTCTTCTAGGCTTTAATTCATCAAATATTATTGCACGTTTCTTCTTTTAGTACTTTGCTGTATCAAATTATTTACACATATCAAACTTCTAAATAGAAAAATTCAAATAATCCTGGAGCCCTTCATGTTTTACATCTTTCTTTCATTTTTTTTCTGGCGAGCCCCCAAATCCCGCTTCGCCAGCGTGAGCACCTTCACAGCTCTGTGTGCCCTCCGCCATGCATGTTAGTAGCTAAGACGGTTGGAGATTGGGATGCGTCTCAGGGCAAGCCCTTTACGCCTTAGGTCGGATTTAATTAACAAAATGAGCGCATGCATCGCGGCTGAGCAGGGTTGTCTGGTGCCATGGCTGCAATTGTAGCCATGGACACACCCTGAAAGAAGGGTCTAGTAAGGGGCATAGAAAACCAGGCAAAGCGGAGAGGGCCTGGAAAAAATTACGCAACAGTCGCAGAGGATAAAAATAATTCCTTTTATTGGCTTAGGGCTGGAGAAAGTAGGGTTATTGTTAGTTCGCTAAGATAGACTTTGCGAGGTTAATGAGGGTGATATGAAATGTGTCGATCCGCTGCTGGAATATATCCAGGGTTGTACCGCAGTAGTACGGCCCTGGAGGCAGGGGACACAACTGTGCCACCCGCCCGCAGATGCCAGTCATCTCTCTGGAAGCAGAAAAAAGTGTTAGTTTCAAGGCATACAAATAGGAGTAATTAGGAAGGGGAAGGGGTGGTGTTGCGATGTAATTAAATGGCATTACCTACAGTGAAAATTCGCTTGCAGCTAGTGTGGTGTTGTGTGTAGTGTTGGTAGTGTTGTGCGTGACCAGTGTGGTGTCGAAGAATTAGGTAATTAGCAATGAAGGGTATAAATAATATAATCGCCAGCCTGGAGGGCGTCATATTGGGTATCAGGTAGGTGTATAGGGCCAACACACAGGCCTACACCAGACCGAAACTCCAGGTTGGATCCCGCGATGCTGACACTCGGTTGCGCACGTAGTGTAGCATAGAAAACAAATTTGCAATGCAAAGTACAGGGCCATCTCCGAGCCAGAAGCTGTACAGAGCCTGCTTTACCTTGTTCTGTGTTAACATAGTGCTTCGCATCATTGTATGTGTTTGTGGGAATTATCACGCGACTTACTGGGGTAATTTAGGGAGGGTATGGCAGCCTGTGAGCCAAAATGCTTCTCGGCCGCTTATATTTTTGAGTTTCCTCGGGGTCATAATCCCCGAGGCTGGATATTTTCGCATTTGCACTGTTTGCACAATCAGTATAAAATTTTTGTGCTAATTTCATGGAGTGCTCATCCAGTTTTTTCAATTTTTAATTCGCGATGCAGATCTGCAATAGGGCAGTATCGGGGGCATTTGCTGCTATTCGCAGACATTTATTTTGAATTATTTGGAGGCGTCTTGTGTGTATTTTAGCTGCATGTGTCCAGGTAGGCGCAGCATAAGTTATAACTGGCGTATTAGCATCGTATACCGTTATACAGCCTTGTTTCGGGTTAGGGCGCTTCGTGGTACATCTTTCTCTCAAGAAAGCGACTTTTATAATCCCTTTGGAAATGTTCTAATATACTGAATGTTCCAAACAGAAAAAAAATGTTATTTCTGACTGGTGTAGCGTGATTACCGAGAACATTATAACCAACTATTCAACTAACAAAACACTTTCATTTGCATAGTCAAGATCCATGAATCAAGCTAACAATTTCACACACTATTAAACAATACAACTGCCAAAATAAACCCTATTACATACTAAACCTGTGCAATACAGTTCACACATCTAACACTTACGAAATATTCATTAAATTACGGGCATTCGTAGCATAATCATGGCATTGGTAAAATTGAGATGTTACACAACCATACTTATAATTGACATGTGACGTAAACTTTAAAATTAAGGTTGCCGCCTGGGCAGGCCGCCGAGCGGTGTGCACAGCTCCAGCAGAAAACATTTGATTAAAAACCGCCCGACGTGTCTGAGAGAGGTCTGCTCACGAATAGCATTTAAGAAACCTAACGCGTCTGTATACGTTTCTCAGTTCCTCCATTTCTCTCTAAAGCATATTTTTGTGAGAGTGAAAATGGCTCAAAAACTGGTTTTCACTGTCATTTTTAGGTATGAACATTCCGGTACAAACCATTAGAAAAGGAATATGTTCGTGCAAGGAATCTTTGTTTTTATTATTATATCATAAAATGGTAGGGTCCCCGCTGAAAGTCTTATAGAGGCGCGTTATCAACGGCAAGACTGCACACCAGTTCAGTGCATTGCGCATAGAGGCGATGAGAGAGTTGATGCGCATGTCTCGGTCGCCCCTAGCGCTCCCACGCTTTTAGGTCTCAGACGTGCAAAATTCCTTCAACCAGGCAGCCACCTTAAACACATAATATTTGACTCCATGTCAGCGCGAACCAAAGAAACTTTTTTTTTTCTATTGTTAACAGGTATTTCGTTCGAAATTTCGCCTGAAACAATGTAGAAAGTAGAGTTGAATTTGTTATTAGTACCGTCATGTTGACATTCCCGGGAAACTAACGTGGAAAGGAACTCTCAGCGATGCAGACGGCAAACCAAAGCAACCATTCGAGGCAACAAGACGCGAGCCCAGCTTTCTGAAAAATTGATCAGTAATGCGTCCGTTTACATACATTAGTACTATGTCATTACAATAGTATTTACTTAGTACGTATTTGCTCAAAATGTTTTTGTGGCGTAACTACATGTTTGTAGCGAGGTTTACTCTTTTTAATATCAATTCAGAACGTCATAAATGCGGTTTATCTAACTGCATGAAATAAATGTGTGTACTAACTCAATATCTCTATAGTATGGGAAAATTAATCCTATAGAAGTTTGTACTCCACTGTAAGTGACGCTCTCAAGCTATTGCATCCCATTTTATCTCGTCTGTAATGTTGTGGCGAAAATAATTTACGCGATGTTAATGGGACAAACAAAGAGATGCTCAAGGCAAGAAACGCATTCGCTGTTATTTGCCAATGTTATTCTTTGTATTCATTCCTGCAATTGTCAGTCATCGCTTCTTTATTCGTTTAACGCAGACATAAGGGGAAAGACTTTATCAAGTACTTTCGAAATCTCTTATTTACTTAACATGTTCATATTGTCTAAGATCCATGCATCTGAAGAAACGTGACATTCAATGCTGTAATCATTTTTCACTAAGGTAGTCGCACTTGCTGGAAAATGATTTTAATCTTACTATTGTTCCAAATCCCGAGTTAAGCTATTTATGAATTTTGAAATTTTGTTTGAAAATTACCTTTCCCCCCCCCCCCCCCCCTCGGAGTAACACTATGATCCTTAAAATAGTTATAGATTCTATGGTGCCTCTCAATGTTTTTCCATTGTTTAATTCATTTGTACTTTACGATTTATCAGTTAACTGCTTTACGTCTTAAAATTATGTCATTTATACATTTGGTCTTGGAAATTTAGATTTCAAATCACTGTGGGTGACCTTGACTTCTAAGTGACCTCGAAGTGATTCTAAACTAAATGTTCCTGAAATAATTCCTATAGTTAAAAAAATTTTCGTTGAAAGAAATTTTACAAAAAAAAAAAAAAAAAAAAAAAAACCTAAACTAAATTCTGAAATAAATTTAATATATTTTTTAAAATTAAAAATGTTAGAATACGGATATAAAACTTTAATAATTCCCAAATATTTTTTTTATATTAATAATCCTTTTGAATGATTTACATAGAGCTCGCGAATTTGAATAGAGCATTAATTGCTCAATTCCTTACCATTCCCCCACCTGACGAGAGACCCAATGGCTTGTAGGAAGTTGATAGAGGATTGGCCAACTAGATAGCCTTAGATGAATCCCTCTCCCCACCTTTTCCTGAAAATAGCTCGATCGCAGCTGTCAGCTGCTTCATTCCCTGTAGCCATAAATGGGGAGGCAGAAGGAAAAACTACTTGTTGCACACGTGCGGGTACGTCAGTTGGCTATGCTGGCTTTACAAAGCCGTGTTCCACAAAGCCTTGTTTCAGTTGGCGAGAAGGGACCTGGGAATGCAGCCATATTTGTAGCAATCCTCCGGCGATACACTATACTACGGTCTCCGAAAGATAGGCTAATGCTTAAAATGTTAGACGGACTTTTAATGGGCGCTGCATGCATTATCTTTGTAGACATGCACACTATAGTCCATTCACGGTCATTTCGGTATTTTTGAATCAGACCTTTGAAAAATCTCCCCATGTATGACGTGTTTAGTTATTTCCTAAATACATCCTGTATCACAAGCGTTTTATACGTGTGTTCATAAAAGTTACTTTTTTCTGTTAAATTGAAATGTTATTGATATTTTATCTATAAATTATAATGCTTAATTTATAAATAGTATGAATAAAAAACAGCGAGAAAATGTATATGTTGGTAGTGCCTAGTGAGAAATAGTCCTTATACAAAATACTGTTACACTGAGTGCGCACGAATGTGGTGCGTTGTCCTCCTCGTGCGATTCTCCAAGCTTAGTTAAGCTTAGTTTGCACGAGGCGGAGGAATATCCTGGAAGTAGAACTTCAGCAGGGCTGGTAAATGTATTTAAAGTCTCTGCAATCATCCTTTATGTCTTTACCCTAGTTGTCGAACAGACGTTGCAGGTCCTGCTAAGACGAATACCTGTGCTTCTCAGTTTATTGCTTATAAACCTTAGTCGTAAACAAAGAACACTTTCTGAGATGGCAGTTGTTAAGCGCTCGCCTCACCAGTGCAGATCCCGTTATCTCGCTTCGGACGTCTGTGCCGGCATTTATGTATAATCTTGTACAACTTCTTGTCCCCGAAAGCCGACCATTAACTTGCAGTACGCGACTGTGATTTGTATGCGTACACCGGCCCTCGTAACACACTTTTACTTTGCTAAGTGGGGAAATGGGCAACCCAGAAGCATGAAGAGATATTCACAGTTGCCCGAGGCTCACAGAAACAATGTTTATTGGCGTCACGGTTGGAAATCTGCAGCTGTAGAACTTCAAAATAAATGAGCGGGGCCAATCAGAAACGTTCTATGACATTTCTGTGACGGCACTGTCCACTTTCCATTACATGCAGGTAAAGGCTGTTCACGATAAAGTGAGCACTTTTGAAATCAACCTTGGAAAAAAAGTCACTGCTCCTGCCTGCATATATTTTAAAAGGCGCCCTGAGTGACACGCGCCCAGTAAAGTTGGTAACGATGGAGGGGAAAATAGTTCTACATATTAACGTCAAGTAAAAAGTGCTAGGTAATCATTTGTGATAACTTAAATTATTTCTCTCGCTTTCCGTTTTTTTTTTTTTTTTCCTTTTTAATTCATCGAAGTGTAAAAATCAGCCGATTTGTAAAATATTTACTTTTCTGATAATTTCACAGTTTCACTTGACGGACGCATGAATAAAGGGATGAGGCCGATGACAATGTTAATTTTATATAAGGTGGAAAAACACACAGCGCATATATAAGTAGATCTTAAGCAAGGTTTTCAAAAGTGCTCATTTTACCGTGAACAGCCTATATTACTAAGACTTATTTATAGCATGCTGGATCGTTTTCCAATTCGAGTATGACATGTTTCAAAAACATTTGGCAAATACTTCAGAAAACTAAACTGTGATACTATTAGTAAAAGTATCATGTTCCTCAATAATACTATTTGATTTTGTATTTTGTGCGTAAACACAAATAACATTAACGATTTTTTGGTTAAGTGTCAATCCACTTATTTTACTCGCAGGCGTGACAGAATGACTATTTAAATAGTCATTCTGTCTAAAAAGTTATTTTACTACGCTATTAATGTTATATAACTAAGCCGATGTATAATTATAAAGAATGGAACTATTGAAAAAGTAAAAATGGATAATTTTATAGTCACATTTTGTCATATTATCAAGTTGTTGTTAATTAACACATAATACTTAAATGTATTGTACTATAATTGTTTATCAATCTTAGCTTGTGGAATTATTTTCTTAATATAAATTTTCTGATTATATATATATTTTATTATCTTTCAAATAACCAATTATGACTCTCACTAGTAGACGATAACGTTGAGTAATATAAAGCGTTAACAAATGTTTTAACAATCGTGAAAGGCTGAACTGGATGTTACAAAGCTAAATAGTAAGTTACCTCCCGCTAACGTTAACTATTACAAGTTATTTAATTAAGACGAAACGTCTTGCCATGCAAGGATTTGTACTCCAGTCACCATATGTAAAACTATAATATAAAGGTGTAAATTTCTAAAATGACATATGAATGAATAATTAGTAACTCATTTTGATACATAACTTACATTTCTTAACAAATATCAGAGAATTCTTAGGAAATGTATTAGCGACCGCAAAAATTCAGCTTATGAATAAGTTTTCTATAACACCATAATTTTAAATATTTTGGAGATATGAAAGTAAGGACTACATATATTACAGGAAATATAAAATATATTTAGCAAAGCAGTAATGAGAAATAGAAAAAAAAAAATGTATTGAAATCTTAGAAGTGAATAAAATTAATAGACATGAAATAGGCTAAAGTTAAACTATATTTAGTTAGTAAATAATAAAGATTTTACTATAACAAAATTTACGAATTCATTAAAATAAGTGAACTTTAAAACGCCATGAAATGTAAAAGTGATCAAAATGTATTAAAAATCAAAATTCATCGAACATAAACAAAAGTAACTGTCAAACCATCTAAACCTGCAAACCATATTAATATAAAAGTATAAACGCTAAATAGACGAAATAATACTTGAAGATTTATACTTTAAAACCTAAAAGAGTAGTACCGAAGAAAAAAATCGTTGACAGTAAACAAGTGCACGTGCATTACGAAGTTTAAAAATATAATACGCTGCTAAAATTATTACATAAAATATTAAATCACTAAAGTTCATAAAGCAGATAAATAATTCCTCAAATTGAGTGCAGACCACTTGAGATACTTTGGTACGATACTGCGCCCTTTAAATATATGAGTAAAATATCATTAAAAATCAAAAATAAATACATTCGTATGTACATACATATGAAATGTTTGGACCTATTGAATTGTATGGTTACAAATAGTCAAGATGTTATAAATATCTGTGTGAAGTTTATTACTGAGTTAAAAATCAAAACACCTTAATATTTCTAAAGGAACAATCTGCACATTTAAAATATAAAGAACCATTAAGTAATTTACGATGGACACTTTATAAAGACTACTGTTCCAGGTAACACGTTTACCAATATACTTAATAACATATTTTTGAATTAACTTATATGTTATTACATTTTACATGCGGAAACTATTTTGTGTAACATTTTAAAAAATATTTTGTTTATAGAATTTGAAACAAGTTTTATTTTGATTTCAGTTTTCCCTACACAAAAATCTTAAATGGTAGTATGATATACAAGAAAACATTTTTTTCTTGGATTACAGTTACTAAATCAAAATGTATAAAACATTTTATTTAATTTTATCTAATCGCTTTGGCCTTTAAAATTCACGTTTAAATGATTTTAATGGGCTGAAAGACATTTTGGTTGTTGTTTAGAAATAGGCAACTTAGTACCAAATAAAAAATTAACGAAACAATTTTTTTTTTTTTAAGAATTAGAAAATGTTACGCAAATACAAACAAAATGGGAAAATCAGAAAAAAAATCTACACCACGCACATTTATAATTAAAATATGATTTGATGTTAAAACTATATCTATAAAACATTTAAATTATTTGTAAAGTACCCATTGATAAGGACTCATTTAATAACGAAATATACTACTAAATGGAGAAAAGTTTGTCTAATATCAAAGCATTAAATAATCTTTTAGATAATCACTTTACTTTAGAAACGTCAAAGAATATTAAAAAAGTTATAGATTATTATAAAATTGCCAATATTAATAACACGGTGTAACTTGACATTTTAAAGATATGTTTCTCGCCCTTGTAATATTACACTAAATTTTATAAATGTATTTCAAATAAATGTAATATGAATTTTTTCTTTAATGCATTATATTTATAATATTTCTTATCGTTAATGTAACAGTGGGAGATTTGATTTAAAATAGTGGTGACCACATAATTAATTTAGAACAGGAAAAGTTTGAATAAAGAAATTAGTTCACATATTTTGTTCCAAAAGTTTATATATAAAGTTATAAACATACAAAAATGTTCTTGTATTCTAATAATAAAATAACGACTTAAAAATTAAGTTTGCTATAAAGCTTACAAATATATATGGTTAATACATTAGACTAATTTTTAAATTTACTTACTACGTGTGTTTTAAGATCGCCTTAGTAGAAAACCGTTATACATTATAGAACTGGAGTATTCGCTCCGAGGAAGAATTTTAAGTAATGAGCTGCAATATTCTGCTCTGCGTAAAAGTACTATTACCATGTGCACAAGTAGGGCTAAAGTTATATTTGGGGTATTTTGTCTGGGTGGTGTTTAAGCTAGACAGACTAAGGTATATTTGAGCTAAGTGGTATATTTGAGGTACTTTTGAGGTGTGTTCGCAGTATGATTGGCGTACGTTTTTGGTACGCTTGACGTAGTTTTGAAGTGTGTTTTCGGTATGTTTGAATTGTGACGGGTATGTTTGAGGCATGGGTAAGGTATGCTTGAGTTATGTTTGATGTGCCATATACTGTTGTCTATGCTTAGTAAAGGGGCTATAACTTAACATTTAATATTTGATTTCTCGTTGCCGAATATGTTATTGACATTACTAATTTCTTGGCTCAGTTTTGAAATGTTCGAAAAAGTTTGCAAAGAATGCTTACTAAAGAAGTAAATGCTCATCGCGTCGTATCACACGGTGTAGGATAAGGAGTGTCACCACTAGAATTTGACGAAACTTAATACAATGTTTCAAGGATAGTGACCAACTATGCCTACAAAATGGCATGTTTCAAGAGCCATAATCCAACAGTCATTGCAAGACGTTCAACTATGCTAGGGATATGATAATTATAACATGAATTGAGGCATGGTAGTCGCTACTTCATTGGGCTGGTCACAAATAATCGCCACAATTTCTTAAAATAAACTGTATTTTATAACCAAACCAGGCTATACATTATTTTACCAAGCATTAAAAAACTCCTTAAGGTAAAAAAAAATATGTTTTTCAAATACTGACTTTGAAACAAATGTAATAGTAATAGAAAGAGCCGTCGTGTTGCTCCCAATCAGCTCTGTGCGATTTAAATACGAATTAGAAAACAGTGACTTTATAATTTAACAAGTTAGATTTTTACATAAAATATATTTATTTAACAATTAATTCATATGAACATCTCAATTAAAACAGCGAGAGAATTCTACACGGTTGAGTAGTATTCCACATTCAGTATCGCCGTTAGCTAAAAAACAAATTTTGATTTTCTATGAAATTTTGATTTTATAAATTTAAAAAGTATAGTAAGAAAAAGGTACACCAAATATATATTTATTTTAAATATATGTACGCTGGTGTAAAACATTAATAATATATTCTTTAAATTAGATGGTAAATACAGATTCTGAGTTGACACTCCCTGCGTCTTTAAAATAAATACGGCCTCTAGTTCGCAGAAACTGAAGCTTGTACTTGTAAGGTTGGTGGTGGTGGTCGTGACTTCTGATACCTTCGGGAATGTAGAGTACTCCAGAATCGACCCGAATTTGGTGCTCCTCTGCCATTTATACGCTCTTCACAAGGAAATAAGCACTTTTAAAATCAACCTTTGAAAAATTCGGCAGTCCATACCTGCAGATATTCTAATGGGCACAGTGTCGAACACGCTCCTAGTTAAATTTGTAACGTGCGTCGGAGGGAAAGAAGTTCCATGCTTAAATGTTGAATTGGAATTATTAGGTAAACGTTTCTGAATACTCAAATTATTTATTTTGCTTTATGTTTTGTTTAATGCTCATAAGCGTAAGAATAAGGAAACTTTAAAAACATTTACTTTTATAATATTTCCATTGTGTCGCTTGGCTGACATACCTCGCTGATTGGGTACGTCCATTCTAATTAAAGTGCTCCTCTAGGTCGATAAAATACTCAACCGAAAATAAATCCAGATTGTAACTTGAGAAAGTACTTGGACACGCTCCTTGAAGGCACGCTACGTTTCATCGGCC
This sequence comes from Dryococelus australis, assembly GCA_029891345.1. Classification (NCBI taxonomy): domain Eukaryota; kingdom Metazoa; phylum Arthropoda; class Insecta; order Phasmatodea; family Phasmatidae; genus Dryococelus; species Dryococelus australis. The sequence continues at coordinate 267,249,768 of CM056993.1, forward strand.
AGAACGCCGATTCCTGCTGAGTACTCCCGAATCGAACAAAAGTAGGTGATCCCCTGTGTCCGTATTTGCCCCATTTAAAATATAAGCTATTGTTTCATAACTACCATTTCTATAAGACTGGTGTGTTAGCTGTAAACTAAGGTTTCATTTGGCTGCAAAAGGGGAGGTATGTTAATATTTGCTAGATCTTGACGGGTAAAATTAATGGGAAATAATTTGATTCGTAAATTTGTGATAAACCGAATACTTTTGAGACTCCTGCCTTCTGGACAGATGCAAAGGATTGGTGTTAAGTTGTGATAAATTAAAGGCGATACAAAGAGTATGATATGTTACCAAATTTTTAAGGCGAGCTCCTTGAAGGCTTTTTGGGCCCATTTTTAACGTAATTATCTGATATTCGGATAATGGGATTTCTTATTAGGTATGTAAAAAAATACAATAAGTATTGCTTATCACACTCTTATTAGATACCGTGTTGTCTCGAGTTCATATAAATTAATGGACAAAAGCGCGCTAATTTTAATAATTGCCAGATTACTCCTAAAAAGATATACATAGACTATTGTTATATATATGTATATGATAATGATGTGACATCACCCAACAGCCATACTGGATCTAGGTGACCTTGGCCATGACCTTTAACCTTGTTCCCGGTGATGTTTAACAAAAAAATCCCCCAAAATATTTTTAAATTATTACAAATATATAAAATTCTAAAAAAGTTCCAAAAACTCTAAAAATTCCAAAAAAATTAAAATAAATTCCTAAAAAAACCCTTGACACTTCGTTTAAGACCTAAGACCCAGGACACAAGACCCAAGGCTCAAGACCTAAGGCCCAAAATCCAAGACTCAGAACCATGACTCAAAACCTTTGACTCAATACACAATGCTCAAGACACAAGACACTTGACTCAAGATTCAAGAGTCAAGACTGAAAACTCTTGACCCAAGACTCATGAGTCAACACTGAAGACTTAAGACACTTGACCCAAGACCCAAGACTCAGGACGAAAGACCCTTGACCCAAGACTCAAGACACTTGACCCAAAACTTAAGACTAAAGACCATTGACTTAAAGATTCAAAACCCTTGACCATTAACCACAAACCCAAAGAATAAAATAATCCTAAGAATTATAAAAAAATATCATAAAAAAAAAAATATATATATATAAGCATTAAGAATTTGAATTATTGAACATAATGGTGGGTGGAGCCGAAGTCGACATCATGCTCTGTCATTCCAAACTTTTGTCTGACATTGTCATCCAACCACAATATTGAATTCAAGTGACCTGAAACTTGACCTTTGACTTTGAGATCGTGGCCTTGTATGACCTTGAACCCAGAAAATAAAAAATTCATAACAAAATAAAAGAAATAAAAACTTCCAGAATAGTATAAAAAATGCATTAAAAATTTATTAAAATACTTACATTTCCGAAGGTTCCCTCAGCACCATTTCCAGCAGATGACTGTTCCCCGCCAATGTTTCTCATTGGCTAATTAGTCGGTTCCCCTCCAATCCCTCCAGCAACAATGTTTCTCATTGGCTGATTACTTGTGCTCACATCACCCCCTCACCCAAATAGTGTTTTTTTTTCGCTTCAATACTCATATTCGATCGACTCGCCACCAATGCTTCTCATTGGTTAATTAGTCGACTGGCCGGCACCTCCCACACCTTTGCTCATTCCGTCATATGCAGCCATCTTGTTTTTTGTTTGTCATTTGTTATAATTTTCAACACATAGGTGATACTGGTGTATTAAAAATAAATTTCGTCGCAAGATGAGCTGTGGATTTAGCCACCATGTTGGTTGTCGACATTGATCTTGCCCCAAAGACATTAATATAGAAAAATCGAGAAAAATCATATTCTATACTACTGTCAATTACTAGCTGGTCACAGCAGTGAATCATACCGAATAAAAATACTAATTAATGGCTGATTGCACGCAAGACCAACTCCACCCAAGACTAACTTCACCCAAGATTAACTCCACCCAATACTAACTCCACGCAAGAATAATTTCACCCAAGACTAACTCAATGCAAGACTAACTCCACCCAAGACTAACACCACCCAAGCCCAACTCCACCCAATCCGTACATCTCTCAGATGTTTGCAGATCGTGGATTGTAGCCAACAGTCTCACCTGATATAACACCGATTGTTCAATTCACATTTTCGAAGGTCAATTAAATATTTCAGTCTATAAGCTAGTTCATTTGGGCCTTCGGGAAATACGTAACGAGCATTATTGATGCCCTCTGCCATCTTAATGCCACTTGTCGAAGGAAACTCGTTAGTGAAATGAATTATCATCCTTCTAAGGAGATATCTCATCAACACTGCCTTCATAGTCATTATCATTGCTCTCATCACAATAGTCTTCATCTCCTGTTTCATCCACAATATCATGTTTACTTTTCTTTGTAGGGGTCGCACAGTCATCATCAGTATTTAGAGCCGACAACGGTTTATTCTCTAGTTTGCCGATTTCACGTGGACGTCTTGCAAGTGTACATTCCACACATACTAACTCTACCTTACCTCGTAGATCTCTCATTCCGTAATTATCATTAACCGTCCCGTCATAATCGTCTGTGGAATCAGTACTCATCGATGCAGCAGGGGGTATTTTACATCACTTTCTGGCTCTCAAAATACCACTCCTTGCAGTTCTTGATGTGGTTCTTCAATATATCCCCTTGCATAAACTGCATGTGAGCATAGTTGTAATACTTCATCGCCCGAAAAGGACTCTTCCTACAGGCGGTAGAAGAGGGAGCTGGTTGGTTTTGGATTGAAAGTGCAAGAGTGGCACAAGTGCCATTTGATTAACCTATGAGGGGATCTCGGAGGTGGGGATACTAATTGCAGGCACCCTTTTGGAGGGAAGGACACAAAGTTCAGGCACCACCCATCCCTCCACCCATCATCATTCTTATACTGTGATTGGCCAAACCCTTCTCCCTCCCCTCCCCCACTCCTTTCCAATCCTTTCTCTATGAGGTATGCTGTGATTGGCTGTTGGTTGTGGATGGGGCAACCCCTCCTTTCCCCTCCAAAGTGTTCTGTGATTGGTATTTGATTGGGTCAGCAAACATGACACAAGGGGCATTTGGGGTAAAATATGTTGACTCTTCAGTGTCTGGCGAGCGATGAGAGCTCTGACGATGGAACAGTGGAGGAAGGGGGAAATTTTCCGCTGCTGCAGAGGTCTTCACCCTTCCGTGGTCGACGAGCGACTGAGGAGGATGGAGTGGGGCGTTGTGTATAGATTATGGTGAGGGTTAAGGTGAGAATGTAGGGATGAGACATATATCCTTGGTTCGAGACCCATTCAAGGAAATTAAAAAATACTAAGGCGAGAGGTTAGGGAAACTGTAGGGTTGGAGTAGGAGGGTTGAGGAGTCGATCCGCAGTTCGATACCCATTAGGGATAATTAATTTTTTTTATTTGTGTACTGAATAATTACATAATAAGTAATTAACAATTACAAATTAAGTATATGTAATAAGAGTAATTACACAATTAACACTGCTAATTACCCACTAAATACATGTAATGAGTGTAATTGCATAATTACCTATTGCACAAGCAGTGATGATAATTACACAGTCAGTAAAGAGACTAATTACCAATTGCACAAGTACTTTGAGTATAAATGGGTTAAATTGGTGAGGATTTCCATACGTGCAGTACCTTACTATAGTAAACGATCAAAATATAATTTGATGCACATTTCTGGCTACTGGAGGTTGTTTTTAGTGCCAAAACAATGTGCCAGTGATTCTAAAATAATTTTTGATCTAAAATTAAATATTCTAATCTCTTGTTAGTTAGCCTGTTATACAGAACATTGTATTAGAATCTGTTCTGCAAGAGCAGAGCTAATAAAATAGGGAAGAGGCACGGACACTGAACGTTATTTTCAAAACACTATTTATTTTAAAGTAAATAAACAATTTGTATGGACTGACTAGCTTCTATTGACATGAAAAGTTTCGCTCGATAATTCGATGAGGTATATGACAATTAGCTTAAAACTAATATAATTTTAATAGGTATGTCTTCTGGAATTATTAATGGCGTGTAATCATATGATGCACTAATTATACAGCAAACTTAATGAGATCCGGTTGAACAGTTATCGAAAACAATATAAAAGCTTTATTTTCAAAAGTTTACTAACTTTAAAAATGAACGAAATACGAGGGTTTTTAAAAAATAAAGATCCGAATTAAAATTTATTGGTTTTCAAGATTGAATTAAATATATACTTATATTTCATAATGTAAAGAAACTTTCGCCGAAAGTAATAAGAAGCTATTTTGCGAAAAATATGGAATTAAATTAGTTATATTATCGCAAAATACGTAATCGGTCACATTGCATTAAATTATCTTGTATGAAGTGGATCAATCTCTCAAACTCTTCTCCGTTTTGCTCCATAAACTTAGTAGATTATAGACGCATTAGCGTCCCCGCAGGTGGCAGTTTCCGCTGCAAACTACTAAAGAATACAGAGCTTAACAGCTATTTATATTACGAACTCCAGCAGCGCCCGCCACCAAAATGGTGTTACTGGCAAGCAAAATGTTGTGACGTCGTCCACAAAGCAGCTCCTGGTATAGTCCACCCACATTTAATTCTAACATTCCTGAAGCTCTGCTAAAGTTATACTTCCAGGATATTCCTTCGCCTCATCCAATACTGTTTGTTTTGTTTTAATTACAGTTTTCATTGTATTTGGTGTTAATCTATTTTTGTGACGTAATGGACCGGAAGTAGCTGAGCTACATTGATAAGACTTGATAACGGAGATGCCGGAAGTCAGGGGCTTCTGGTTACGGATCTGACGATCCAGAGACGTGGTTTAGAGAGCCGGGATTTCATGGGCGAAATCACCGGCATCATCATAAATTAGAACAGTGTTTTTGTATCCTGAAGTGAGTATAATATACAGGCTAGCTTGGCAAGTGAATTCAGATTAAGGTGACGCCACCTAATTTTCGGACCTATAAACTTGTGTTTGGTAGCGTCTTTGACAGATTTATTATTGCTTCCGAAATGTTTGTGACAGTTAATCTGATTTTCGGAAGTTTAAGCTACAGCACAGATGTGACTTATAAATTCAGCCCACTGTGGTTTTTGGTTTTACAGTATTTTCCATTATGCTGGCCTTATATAATTTTTGGTCCTTATTAATTATTTGTTAGCTAATTCGAAACAAGTTTTTTGTACATGGATAGAACTAGGTAGAAGATAGAATTTTTAGCCTACGGTGGTGTGAAAGAAACTTCCATTAAATCATTTCTCTGTTTACGCCGCTCGGTTATTGTATAAACTATTTGAATATATTTCTTATTTAAATAAATGTAAAATATCACGTTTATTAATATATATATCCAAATTGGTTGACGATAATTTAAGCCTTGAACAACAATCTGCAGTATAGCTCTTAATGTGCTGCAGATAAAAAATTGAAGACGTGAAAATGCCAGTTTTTGGTCCATAAAATAAGTGAGCTATCTATTGGTAACTCGACTAGTATAACTGAGTATAATGCAATATATTATTTTAACATTTATTCGTTAACATGAATTTACATGAATTCGTAAAGAATGTTAATTTTGGCCAGAAACTTCTTGTTTATAATGTCTCGAAATTTAGGGGTTACTAAGACAATAACATCCAGTTCCTCGAAAATATATAGAAACTAGAGTCCTGTACACAAAAATTAGTTACAAAAATTCATGGGGCCGTGGTGCAACAGTGGCATCTTCTCGGACATTGTATTCACGCGCCGTGGGATTCGTGCAGTGTGCCACACAAGCACATAATAAAAATTTAATATTATGTTGTGATAATTGTAACGAAATACTTATCAACGTACATAAAACAAAACTGCGCGGAAATAATAAACTTGGTTAAATTGATTCATTATAAAAATCGAATTTAGGAAGAAACTGAATTTTACACAAATTCCAAAGAACTCTGCAAATAGTCCGTTCAAAGTTACTTACGACTTATCTCAAGCCCTGCTGATGTTCTACTTACATGATATTTATCCGCCTCATGCAAAGAAAGCTTAATCGAGTCTGGAAAGTTACACGAAATGGACAAAGGCCCGCATTTTGCATAAGAACTATGTCTTATAGGCATTACCAACACACCTAATTCCTCCCTATTTTATTAATAATAATTGTAACTAAAGTACTACAATTTATAGGTAAAAACATATATAAAAGTTTAATTTAACCAAAAATAAGGTACTTTTCCCTTTAACACGGCTATAAAACGCTTGTGATATGTAAAATAATTAGGAAACACAAAACACATCTTACATGGGGTGATTTTTCAGAAATTTGGTTCAAAAAGTGTGTAATCAACATTATGCTAACAAATGTAATTGTAATATTTCGAATGAAATATACGATTTTTCAAAACAACATCTTAAGCACACAAACAGTGTTTTATTTAAAAGTGACTACGTTGGTGATGTGTTGGTTACCTATCGGAAAACATACTGTTGTCTTTTGGTTTGTAAATTTCTGTTGCGCCAACACTGTGTACCCAACATTATGCCAATAAAGGAAATAGCCATATATCTGATTAAATAACGCTATATATTGGTATGATTGTTTAAATGCAATGTTTTAACACACAAACCATGTACTATTCAATAAAAGCTTCATTGTTTATTTGCCCGAGAAATAACATCGGCATTTGGTATATACTGTATACATTTGTTGGGCCACAATTGTACAACCAAAATTAACGCACTAATAGAATTCAATCGTTTTAAAAGGAAAAGAAATAATAATTTTCACAACATACAACGAATTACCAATTGTAACTTTTCATTAAACTGTGTTTTGTTCATCGCATTGCAGACATTGTGTCATCATAGGATATTATTATTTTTTCAAACAAATTCATATATAATTAATTTAATTTGCTTAATGGTTCAAGTTTGTTAGCACAGAAATCCTTTAAAAAAAAAAACAAAAAAAAAACTGGCTCTCTTTGGTTGTATATTCGTCATTAGTTGGAATATATATATATATATATATATATATATATATATATATATATATATATATATATATATATATATATAATCTCGTAACCCAGTAGTAGCAACCTTTTGTTGGCCCAACATCTGGCGCTGGCGTTGGGCCAACGTTGGAAAATGTTAGTTGGCCCAACAGCATGAATGTCACTCGGGGCAAAGTTGGCCTAACGTGTATTTCTGCGTTGGCTGCCAACTGAAATGTGATGCTCAACCTACATGATTGGGCCAATCATGATTTATGGTTTTCTGCATGCTTTCCAAAATTCTCTTTTTTCAAACATATGCTATATCAATCAAAATACCAAAATGCTGGTTTTTGCCTTTTCGTTGGTTTATCGTGTGTATATTATAGATCACCCATCTAACATGACAGAAACCCAACCACTGATTAACGTTGGCATTGTGTTGGTTATTAGTAGTATTTTGATCATTTGCTAAATAACGATTTTTTCTCTTTCAGATAGACCTTCACACAGTCATTTATCCACAGTTTGCAATGTTTTGCGAATATGTTTCATTGCATACAAAATGCCATCTAATAAACATTGTTCTGCCAATGTTGGTTAGCAGTTTTTAAAATAAATTTTATCCAATAACACACAATTTAAAAAAATGCATTAACCTCTTATTACTCATCACACACCAATTCACATTATGACCTGAAAATTCCATTTGTAGATATAGGATTCAAACCCACATCCTTTGGATTGGCAGCTTGACGACTTATCCACTTTTTTCTTATTTTAAGTTTTCTTTCATTTCAAGTTGTTGTGACATTTTATGTCGATGAAGCTCTAGTGAGACTGATTTGTTGACAAATTCCCATAGCGACAAGCGAACTGAAAATCTACCGTTGAAGGGCCGGGGCGCAAACCCACGACCCTGCCCTCTGAGCTAGGGAGGGGTGGGGGCAGGGCACTACTAGACTACTGTAACTTGTTGTCGTTGGTGCAGAAATAGGTACATATCATTAATTAGAGTTTGAATATACTGTGTTATATTTGTTAAATAATCAAATCAGATCTTACTACTCTAAAACTGAATTTAAAACCTGCCAGCTGCACGAATATATTTTCCAACTAATAACAAATACACATCCAAAAACCGCCAGTTTATTTCTAAATAAAGCCTGTGCTTAAAAAACTTTAAATATTAAGCAAGTGAAATAAATTATATATGTGTTTATTTTGAAAAAAAAAAAAATCAATACTATTCTATGATAGCATAGGTTAAACGAACATTATTATTGCTGAACGGCCCTTGTAAGATATTTAAAATTTTACTTTCTGAAACAAAAAAGATAAAAATGACATACCCACCAAACATTAAAACCTACTCCGAAATAGTTTACATAAAAAATCTCGCAAATGTTTCCTTACTAATTATAACAGCAGTAGCACCCAGAACACACCTTCTAAAAACGGAAATGGTGGTATGCAGGCAGGCATGGAGGATATCGATAAACAGAGAAAGAAAAGCACTAATTACCAACTGTTTGCTTTCCAACATTATCCCAACATAAGACCAACAAAACACATTTAAAAAAAGGTAAGTTATGTGAAAAACATTTTAAATTCATTAAATACAAGAATAAAGGGGCATTGTTTTCATTAAGAATACCTATTCCCTAATGATGATTCAAATGTTGGCTATACATTATTGCCCCAAGATAAAAATACATACCAATTACCAACTGTATGTCTATCAAATAGTTGCTAACAATCAACCAACTATGACCATCAAAATATATTTTAAATACAATTAATTTATGTATTAAAAAACCAAATGTTTAAGCAAACATGGAAAATGATGTTTTTTTCTCATCCCAAACTTTTTATGGAGCATTGTTTGGGATTATGTTAGTTACACAATGTTGGCCCAACTAACGATAAATGACCAACCACCAATCGTTTGGTTCCTAACATTGCCCCAACAACCAACATAAAACCAACTACACATATTTCAAAGAAAATTGGTAAGTATCTATAAAAACATTTGTATTTCATACAATACAGGAAATAGGTGTTGTTTTCATTAAGAATAACTTTTCACTATCTTTGCCATAAAGTGGTTTTACAACGTTAGTTCAGCATAAAAATACATAGACATTACCAACAGTATGTCTACCAACTTGTTACCAACATCTAGCCAACCTCAACCATCAAATTCAATTTGAAACAAAAATATTTATGTATTAAAATACCTAAATGTAAAGCATATATTAAGAGTTATTTTTTTGTTCCAAAAATTCAATTGAACATTGTTGGAAATATGTTAGTTACGCAATGCTTATTCAACTAAAAAAAGTACCAATCACTTACATGTTTGGACACTAACAATGTTCCAACATAAAACCAACGACACATATTTCAAAGAAAAATGGTCAGTATCATGAAAAACCTTTGTAGTTCATAAAATGCAGCGAAGGGGCATTGTTTTAATTATGAATATCTATTTCCTAAGTTTGTCATAATATATTGGTTTTACAATGTTAGCCCAACAAAAAAATACATACACATTACCAACAGTATGTCTACCAACTTGTTGCCAACATTTAGCCAACCATTTTAAAGTTTTCAAAAATTGCTCTTGCGACATGTTCTGTCATTTTTTGATATACTTAGGTGTTGATGTATATTTTTCTAAGGTATCTCATTAAACTTTTCGAGTAAAAATATTTGGTTGGCATATCATTTTGGGCCAACGTTGTATTTATATATGTTTTCCAACCCAACATATTGCCAACATTTCCAACCAAATATCAACCGTTGGGCCAACACACGTTGTTACTTGGGTAACGGGAAGGTTTTAAATTCAGATTCGGAGTAGGAAAATCTGACTTAAATACATAAAAATTATAACACATTATATCGAAATGGATTGTAATGATGTGTATATATTTTTTCATCAAAGGCATGAAGTTACACTAGTCTAGTGGATAACTCGTCGGATTGCTAATTCAAAGGGTGCAAATTTGAGTCCGATATATACCACTGGAATTTTCAGGTCGTAATGTAAAGTGGTATGTGATGCAAAATAATAGGGTTAACACATTTCTATATTTTTTTATTTATGGGTAAAATTTATTTAAAAAACTGGTAACCAACATTGGCAGAACATTGTTTCTTGATTGGCATTATGTATGCAATAACACATCGTAGCAAAACATTGCCAACTATGGATAAATGCCTGCGTGAATCCCTTTTATAAAAGAGAAAAGTCACTACTCTTAACAGTTTGCACACAACCATAAAATTATGTTCGGCTAACATTGCATTTCAGTTGGCAACCAACATAAAAGACATGTCGGGCCAACGTAACCCGATGGACATTTTGGCATTGGGCCAGTGTAATATGGCAAGATTGGCCCAACGATAGATCCAAACATTGGGCCAATGTTAGCATAACAAAATCTAACTACTAGGGGACCAATTTAAGGTAATCAGTTGCCATCGCTTATAAAAAATAATAATTCCCAAAGTATATCCAGTTATTGAAAGTGGCAAAAAATTAAATGTTGTTGTTTGGTTGGAAATACATTCTATTTTGGTTGACATCCAACTGAAATCATGATGTTGGGCCAAAGTAGAAAATACAATGTTGGTGTTTCGTTGGAAACATTTTATATTTTGATTGGCGTCCAACCGAAATCATAACGTTTGGCCAACGTAAGCCTGAGTGTCATTTTGACGTCAGGCTAACGTACATTTTATAATGACGGTCCAACTTTGGATTTAATTTTGGGCTTATGTTGGCCCAACCAAAAATCGCTACTAGGGTAGTTCTTATGCGAAGTATTATTACACTGAGTGTACACGAATGCGGTGCGTTGTCCCTTTGGTGTCATTTCGTCGACTCGGTTAAGCTTTTTTTTTACACCAGGCGGAGGAATATCCTGGAAGTAGAGCCTTAGCACGGCTTCAGAAAAGTGGGAAGTGACCACGAATGGACTATACTTAGAGCCACGAGTATTTCGCGAATTCATTCCGAGGCGAGGTAGACTCCAGACGCTTCTTCTTTTCTCCTGCTGCTGTGATTGGACGACAGTTTTTGAGACTCGCCGCGTTTGACTATGAGCCAGTAATGAGCAGGAAGCAGTAGTGTGAGTGAGTCTTTAACAGTGCTGTGCAGTGACCGCACTTGGTCTCAGCAACCAATAAGCAAAGGCAAGTGTCTCGAGTGTATAGAGACCTGTCCAGCCTAGCTTGCTGCCCTTTCAACCCGCGAAACACTCGGGGCTCTAACCATAGTCTCTATTGGGGTGTAGTTGCGACACGGAACGAAGGTACTTGATCATTCCGCGAGGGGCGGGATACTGTGCCGAAAATGCAAGTGCCTTGCCCGCGGCACGTTTGGTATGGCGAGCACGTCTCTCATTGCGTACGCGGTGGACCCTCCTGGGGCGAATGGTGTCAAGACAACACAGAGCTCTTTCCCAACGAACCTCATTGCTGCTGCGCCGTCGACGACGTCTGCGGACTTACCCTGATTGTAATCCATTTGCTGTTACGTCACACTTTTCTCAAGCCCTACTAAAGTTCTACTTCCAGGATATTCCTCCGTCTCATGTTCAAGCTTATCCGAGTCAAGAAAATTACACCAAAAGGACAACGAACCGTATTCGTGTGCACTCAGTGTAATAACATTTTGCATAAGAACTATTTCTTACCAGGAATTACTAACAAACCTGTTGTCTCACTGTTTTTATTCAAATTAAATATAAACTCAATATCATAATTTAGATATAACATAAATAAAAGTTCAATTGAACTAAAATAAGGTACACATTACATATTTAGTGTGATGAAACCGTGTACACACGATAACAAGATCACAGGGAAAGTACAGTGACTGAGTTTAGGACGCTAAAGGCTTTTCAAGAACTAGTTTTTCCCTTGGATTTCAAAAACATTTCAAAACACGTCAATATACGCACAAGTCACGAGGTTTACAGTAGCGGTAAGTGTTGTATTATTTGTAAAATAATGCGGTTTAGTTTACATTTGTAACTTGTGTGGCCACAAGCTGTCAAATATGCGACTAAAGGATTTTTGAAAACTTTAAATTCGCATGTTACCGAACGACCAAAACTGTGTATTATGTTTTGCTTTGTAGATATAAAATCTTATATTCCTAATAATAACTTCTGTTTTCGAGCCTTGGGCCCTTTTGGTAGAAAAGTATTGACATAATTACGAACGTAATTTGCATGTAACAGAGCGAGGTGGTGCAGTGGTAACTCACTGGATTAGCAGTCGGGAGGGCCCGGATTCGATTCCCAGACTGGCCATCCTGATTTCGGTTTACCATGGTTTCCCGAAATCACTCCACGCGAATGCTGGGGTGGGTCTTTTACAAAGACCATGGCCGATTCCTTCCCCAATCCTCCTTCCCTGTGCAACTTGCACCATCTCTAATGACCTCGCTGTCGACGAGACGTTAAGCCCAGCTACCAACCTGCCTACCTGCATGTAAGAAGAGTCGACAAGAAATGCCCGCGTGTGAAGTAATAATAAATGGAAGTAACTATGAGGTCAGGAAAGAAATACGCCATAAAACTACAAACGATAAATTATGTTATCGAAAACCTAAACCCTTTAAAAAGCGACACTTTTCTGAAAGAATTCAGAAGTATAGATATGTCTAAAACCATATTTTACTCGACGGGTATATGTAGAATATGACACAGGTAAAAATATCAAAAACTTTCTCACAAGAAATTTGAAAACACGTTTTGTTTTGTGCTGCTTTAATTAATTTTATTCCAAACACAGTCTTGAATCGTACTTCAAGTAATTGTTCGCACATTACGATGTTCACTGTGTGTTCTCTGTATAGTCCATTCACCGTAATTTCAACTTTTCTGACGCCCTGCTAAAGTTCTACATCCACGATATTCCTCCGCCTTATGCAAACATATCTAAACCGAGCCTAAAAAATTACACCTAAGGGACAACGCACCACATTCGTGCGCACTCAATGTACTGATATTTAACATACGAACTACTGTATTTCTCACGAGGGATTACCAATACACCTGTTTTATCACTGTTTTTGTTCGTATTAATTATAAATAAAATTATATATAACTTATAGATAGAATTAAAAGTGAAAGTTCATTTTAACTAAAAGTAATGTACTTTTATGTTCACTGTAGTACGAAACGCTTGTGATACATGGCATATTTAGGAAATAATCAAACAAGTTATACTTAGGGTTATTTTTCAAAAGTTAGATTTAAAAAGTGCGAAAAAACCGCTAATATACTAAAACTTGTTTTCGAGTAAAGGCTGTTCATGATTAAGTGAGCACCTTTGAAATGAACCTAAGAAAATGTCACTGCCCCTGCCTGCATATGTTTTAACGGGCGCAATGAGTGGCATGTGTCCTGTAAAGTTGGTAATGATGGAGGGGAAAGTAGTTCCATTTATTAATGTCGAAAAAAAAGTGTTAGGTAACCATTTGTAATAACTTAAATTATTTATCTCGCTTTCTATATTTTCTAATGCATCGAAGTGTAAAAATGAGCAGATTTGTACAATACTTAATTTTCTAATAATTTCACAGTTTCACTTGACCGATGCATATATAAAGTGATGAGGTCCATGGTAATGTTAATTTTACATAAAGCGGAAAAACACACAACATGTATACAAGTATATCTTAAGCAGGTCTTTCAGAAGTGCTCATTTTACAGCTAACAGCCTATAGTAAATTGCCGCTCTTTGATCACCCATAGGAAGACATACAAGCATACATACGTGTATAGGCTATTCACGGTAAAATAAGCACTTTAAAAACCCGGCTTGAGATCTACTTGTATGCAAGTAGTGTATTCTTCCGCCTTACGTAAAATTAACATTGCGATGGGCTTCATCACTTTATTCACGCGTCAGCTATGAAATTATTAGAAAAGTAAACAATTTATATTTCTAATAATTTTTACACACTGGCGCATAAAAAAACAGAAAGCGAAATAAAAAATTTAAATTACCACAAATGGTAACGTAACACTTTTTATTCGACGTTAAAATATGGAACTACTTTCCATCTATCGTTACAAACTTTACTGGGCACATGTCACTCAGTATATGCAGTAGTATATGCAAGCATGGGCAGTGAATTTTTTCTAAGGTTGATTTCAAAAGTGCTTACTTTATCGTGAACAGCCTTTATATTATGATGAACAACTCTGGAGCCCACTCGATAATTGCATTCTCTTCAGTGACGGTGTTGGCGAAGGAAGCGAGCCAGACGTCAGATGCGCACATCTCAGGATACGAAGTGAAACTGTGCCGCAACCTTGCCGGGAGGCGATCACCTTGGTTATCGCATGTTCCTTGGCGAGCGTCGTCAGTAACCTTGCGTCATAGCAGGCCGCTCCACACCCAACAAAACAATTCCTTTCTGCGGACATACGCTGCGAGCAGAGTAGCAAGCAACCAGCTTAACGGCAGTTCAAAAATCGCTGCCGGTGTGCCAACAGGAAGAACTGACTGACGCAGAAAGTTCTTCTACTATATCAGGAAGCGTCCGTAAATAAAAGCACCCTTGTTAAGGGATATTCACGGTGAATCGAGCACTTTTGAAAGCCCTGCTTAAGATCTACATGCATTCATCATGTGCTTCCTCCAGCATTTGATAACATAACATTGCTTGAGCCTCATTACTTTATTCATGTGTTGGCCATGTGAAACTGTGAAATCATCAGAAAAGTAAATATTTAAAAAATGTGCTGGTTATTGCGCTTATTTGCATTAAAACAGAAAGCAAAAAAAAGAGAAGTCGGTATTTACACATGTGAACCGAACACTTTTAGTACAACGGGAAGATATGAAGCTACGTCTCTACCGACGTCATCAACTTCACTAGGCACTTGCCAGTCACTGACGCCCGCCAGGAAACATGCAGATAGAGGCAGTGGAATTTTTCAGAGTTTCATTTCGAAAGTGCTCAATCACGTAAACGTGAATAGCCTGTAAAGAACATTACATAATTTGAAATATACAAATCGCGTTGTTTCGAGGCTTTATGGAAGAATGGGTGGTACTCAAAGGATTCCATCTTGGAAGAGAAAATCCGTATGCTAGAAAACTTACAATTGACGTGCAGAGAAGCTAATGCCATACGTAAATGTACTGTTGGCATTTCTGATGCTTTCTCACCTTAGTGTTAAACAAATTTTATTCTTTGAAATTTTTTTTTTACAAACGTCAGCTATTTTCTCGATGTGTCTCCGAATTTATTGCGGAGTCAGTTTCCTTTATATGCCCCCTCAGAAACATATTTGCAAGTCTATATTAAATAATTGTAAATTGCAAGGTGGGTTTATTTTAACTACTTAAAACCAAAGTAACGTATTGTTACAATTTCTCTCTCTAGAAATTAAGTAGGCTATACCAAGTTCGTTGAGGGATGGGGGTCTTAATCAAATAAAATAATTAATTATAATTTTCATATTTTATTTACAATATCTACAGCAAAATTCTCTAAACTCAAACTCTCACAATAAATTGAAATCACTTACTGTTAACAATTGACACCAATTAATAAAATTTATAATTGCGACGAAGAAATCAATGAAATAAAATAATTAAATATCAGCCCCAATAGACAGTGTTTCAACCTATTCAATAATTTTATAATTTATGCGTTTATATTTGACAGTTCGAATCTTTACAATAAAATCAGTATTACACTTCCATTCAGTCCCACCCCAGTTCAGTCCATGTCCTGCCAGTCGCAATGTTCTAGATTCATCCAAGCGCCCTCACGCACAGTAGGCTTCACTCGTCGGTTTTACACACTCTCGTCCATTCTAGCCACGAACACCTCACTCGCCGTCGTCCCGCAATCTCCAGTCGTCGTCCACACTTAATTTCGCTCGCTCACACTCAGCCAGGCAATCTCCATCAAAGACTGCCGGCCGCTGGGTTGCGGCAGTATATATAGTGTCATAGGCCGCCACCAAGAATCTTCCTCAAATCGCGTGATGCGTCGCGGAGGGCTGAGGCGCCAGCCAGTCTCATTCTTGCGTCGTCGCTAAACGTATCGGAAACTCTTAACAGGTGAGAGGAGGTCTGTTACGCCAGCAAGTCCCGCCGCTGTCGGCATTCATGGACACGGGATTCTATGATTGGGGGGGGGGGGGGGGGTCCTTCAGGAGACCGCGAGCGTATTGTTCCATGAACAGCGGAGGGCGAGGGGGATCTCAGAGATTACGGCGCCGGGCCGTCGAGCCGGTGCCAGCTGCAGTACGTAACAGTATGTACGTAAGTTGCATGAATCATTCACACACATATATATGGATGCATTATATATAAGTGGATGGCAGTACAAAGTGTACGTATATACACAATCACCTAAATGTATGTACAAACACACAATTAGGCATACGTTCGGTTTCACCCAATTTTAACTGTATGGTTATATGGGCACTGCACCAGTGCATTTATTATAATTTTTTCTGCTTTGTAGCGTTAACACAAAGTTTTAAAATTTTAGCTGTCTATTTTAGCATGCATTGTCGTGGAGGAATAAGGAGTTATTTATAGCTAGGATAATAACAAACCTGCGTAAATCTCAGACACATAATAAGTCATGTTCTGAATTTCAATAATATTATTTGTTTTAAAATGTTCATATAAGGATTAAACTAATTCTTGGTACCTAATGAGGGAAAACATTTTTACTAATGCTAGTTTCGTTTAGCTTTCTACTTTTTTTTTGTACAATGTGTTGACGCGCACGTCTCTGTTTCTATAGAAATAAAGCCAATCGCACACCTCTGAAAGACGAACTTGGTGCCATCCCATTGTGTTATGTCGCGCTGACCATGTTGGCATTGCTTATTTCAGCAAACCGTTAGAACTACAGAGTGTTTCATTAGTACTCCCAGGACGCTATATAATATAAGAAAATATAAGACGAAAAAAGACAGTACAGAAACTGATCCAAATATCACAATGTTAACAATGTTAAAAAGTATTTTCTTATACTGTAGCGTCCTGTAGAGAATGTATGCTGATGGGCGAATGCGTATTTTTTTTCTCGACTTCGCTTGTGTAAAGAGTCAACAATCATACAAGTAGGGTTATTGCATAGGAGAACATTTGTCATTTGTCTTTGAGGATAGTAGAAAACATTTGACAGAAATTGAGACACCAGATCGTAAGATGTAAATTAACGCTAAAAAAGTTAAGGGTCCCGCCAACCTTGGAGCCTTTATTCCGTTTTTGAGGCCGAGAAGCGCGGAAGCAATAAGGCGACTCTGCCACGCGCGTCAAGTGCATTATCGCCGCTACGCGCAGGGCTCTGGACTAGCGCGCAGTATTATTGTCGTGATGCGTCTACCTATACGACTTTACAAGGTGATCCTATCATTTTGCTGGAGGAAAGTCTGTAACAAATTTCAATGCGGGTTCCTCAAGTAATTTTGTATGTATCTGACTCGAGTATTCCGAGATACAGCGCTCCGGAAGAAGCCACTGTCAGCAGCGTTTAAGGGCTTCGTACTGGTGTTTATGATGAGCGCGATGTCTTGAAAGTAATCGGCAGACACCGTCTGAAATGTGTGTGCTTTTCGTAGATCAGCACAGTGGGTGCACGTTCAATAGTCTACGTGAAAAAAAAAAACGCATTTCAAACATTTAGCAATACAGTTGAAGCTGCAGGTACGATGATCAGTAAACTGGAGTCTACAGAATTTCGATAGCAAATGAAGTATATATAAGGAAGGGAAAACCCTCCCAAAAATAGTTGCCAACTTTGTGGGAAATAATATATTCTGCCAGAGTTACGCATTTCCGCTGAGCAATTTGTGACGCAGTACCTACGTACCTTTCATGTTATTGCGGTGTAAGGCGTTATTCTATCCAGAATGTAGAGATGCCTGTTCAGACAAAGTGTGTGTATACTCTGATCACGGTTATGAACCCTTGAAAGTCCTGCTTATGGTCCAATTTCCACTTACTTTGTATCTTTTTGCCATATGTAAAATTAACGTTGCCATGGGCGTGCCCACTTTATTAACTTTCACACAATGTGAAACGGTGGAATCGTAAGTGATGTAAAAGTGTAAAGGCTGTTCACAATAAATTGAGCACTTTTGAAAGCCCTGCTTGAGATCTACTTGTATGTACATTGTGTAAATTTAACATTGCCGTCGACCTTATCACTTTGTTTATGCGTCGTTCAAGTAAAAATGTGAAATTATTAGAAAAATTAATATTTTACAAATCTGATTATTTTTACACTTCCAATGCATTAAAATTGCAGAAAGTGAAAGAAATAATTTGAGTTATCACAAATGGTAACCTAACACTTTTCATTCGACGTGGATATATGGAGCTACTTTTCATCCATCATTACCAACTTTACTGGAAGCATGTAACCCAGCGAGCCCGTTGAAATATAAGCAGGCGGGGGCAGTGACATTTTTCTAACGTTGATTTCAAAAGTGCTCACTTTATCGTGAACAGCCTTCCAGTACATACTCTAATATGTATAATAACAGAAAAAAATAACTCCAGTGTCCATAAATTTAAGTAATTCACTCGCAATACTTCAAGTGTTAGAACATTTTTTTTAAATTTATTCATTGTCAACCTAGTTAGGAATCTGCATCCCAGGGTGTACTTGCACAACCCATTCACGGCTATACTTCACATTTTTCTGAAACGCTACTAAAGTTATACTTTCAGGATATTCCTCCGTCTCGTGCAAACTAAGCCCAACTAAGTCTAGAAAATTACATCAAAGGTCTACGCACCGAATTTGTGCGTACTCGGTTGTAATAACCTTTTGCATGAGAGCTATTTCCTACTAGGCGCTACCAACATACATTATATATGTTTTCTCACTATTTTCAGTCATATTATTAGGTATATTCATATTTATTATTAATGAAAAATCTAAAATAACGGTAAAACTTCCATTTAACGAAAAATAAGACGCTTTATGTTAACAGACCGCTTGCGATAAATAGCATAGTTAGGAAATAACCAAACACGCCATACTTGGGGTGATTTTTCAAAGGTTCAATTCAATAAGTGTAAAGAAACCGCGAATATACTATATTAACAACACGACAAACTCCGACACGAAAAATATACGGAATTATATATATGTACATATGTTCGAATTTTTTAATTTTTTTTTTTAAATTAGGAACGACTGGCTATTAAGCAATAAATCCGTGAATGGTGTTTTGTATAACGGATATCATGCACCTCTGAAAACGAGGTTACAATATCATGCCTCCTTCATGGTGAAAATTGAGATCGGCATCACAGATTTGAACGGAACTTTGTAACCCTGAGATGTATACGATTTTTAAAGACAACTTATGAATAAGCACGTTTGCATGTACAAAAATAGGTTGCTTTTCTTGATTACTTTCATACAAACAATTTTCGGGTAATTCGTGTGTAACTAACAAACTATAATGTGTGTTTTCTGACAGGTATACCGCATACAAAACCACGTAGGCATTTTAAGTCAGAATTTTGCAGTGGTGCAGTACTCCATTAAAATTCACTTCGGCGGAAACACGTACGCATGTTTTCGACTTATATTTTCGAGAATTTATAGGTGTTGTTCAAAAACGCCAGGTATAGTCATAGGGAGTGATTATTTCAAAGATTTTATTACAAGTGTTTATTTTACTGCGAACAGCCTAATAATAGTAGCATTCAAATTCCTATTTTTTAGGTAGGCCTAAAATATCCTGCAAGCAAGATTTGCTGCCAACGGTGGTTAAAAATAAAATCCAAGTTGCGATGAAACATGTCCATAAGGATAGGTAGCCCAATATACTAAAAAGTATATTGCCTACAATTTTTTTTATAGTGACTGAAATGTAATAAAGGAGTTCTGGTCAGGAATCAGTGTCGAGAGCAAATAACAAGTTTCCTAGCAGTTTACTCGTAAATGGCTGCTAGTATAAGGCATTGGGATAACTGTCTGTCCCGATAAGGAAGATGTTTGCTTCTAAACTTCAATACCGCGTTGCACGGTTTGTTCCGACTTAGTCCTTGAAGGATGCCGGCATCATGGCGTTGCGATCGTTATAGGCCGTATTGAAACTATCGCCTTGAGCGAGAGTTCGAAGAGAAAACCCGCCGATCAGCTGCATCGCTCGGCACGATTCCCACGTGCGAAAATCCGGGAGAGGCCCCACCCGGAGACGAACCCGGTTCGCCTGGGTGAGAGGTGCCTGGGTGGGTGGCGCACTGCCCCTCACTGTACGATGCGAAGAACTCATAAAAAATTAGCACAGACACCATAAAAATGGTCAGAAAAGTGTGATTTATGCTGTATATGAAAGAAGACTGTATATATTTTGCAACATTTTACTAAAATCTACTTTACTAATGCAAAAATTTAATCGATCTATAGAGTACGCATTTTTAACCAAATTTAAGCGCATTTCCGGTTTAGATGCTTCGGAAAGCAGAATTTACAAGAAAATCTGCTTCAAGAAAGATCGACATAATATTTACTGTGATCATGTGTGATAAAATCATGAAAATAATTAATCATATAAATTTTATAATTAACTTTATTTACGCCAGTTCCAGCCAAAAATGTTTATGACAAATATACGCACATAAAATAAATTATACGAATTATGTCATATATTATTATTACAATTTTCTTACACGCAGTCATAGTAAACATTATGAAAATATTCCATGACGAAGATTTTATTGCGAATTCTGCTTTCTGGAGCATCCAGAATGGAAATATGCTTCAAATTCGTTAAAAGTACAGACTATTTTATTGGATTAATGTAAGAAAGTATATTTTAGTAAAATATTTTACAATGTTGCAAAATCTATATATTCTTCTTACATATACAAAATAAATCGCACTGTTCTGACAATTTTTATAGTGTCTATGTTTTTTTTTTTACTTTATTATAGTCGGGTGCAGTGCTCCATATGTAGTTGCTTTACTTCAACCTCAAGAGCGACCCAAATCTCTCTACTCTGCTCCTCTACTCCCACACACATTTTCATAAAACAACAATTCTTATTCCTGTGCCTCAATTACAAAAACAAAAGCTAGCATCTGTTTGTTTTGTACACGAAATTCCTGGAAAAGAAAAACGCGACATAAAAACAATTGTTATAAAGATAAAATCACAAAGACAATTCTGAAATTTATTCAGTAACTATGATACGATGGAGTTTTCCGCACTTCGTAACTTACACATAGTGACGAAGCCCCCTAGTAAATCATCTCCGTGCACTATGCAGTTTCCAGCAGATAAATGCACAGGCACAGAGAACTTTGTCTGCGGTCACGGGTAGGATGTCACAGCAGGCTGCGGTCAGACACACCGTAGTGTAGTAGAGCGTGCGGGCAGCAAGAGAGCTCAGCTGTTTTCTTGCGGCCAGAAGGGAAACATATACAAACATGTGGTGTTTTACTGACGAAGAGCAAATGTTAGCCGTATTGGTTTTTATGAGAAATACCAAGAAGCAGAAGTGGGTCCATGAAATACATTTGCAGAACATTTTGAATTTAGTGTGATAATTAATAAGCAATTGCGCAAGCTTAAAATTTGATAAATTCAATCAAATTTAATTAATAATAAAACCACACGAATTTGATGTTTGTCATGTCTCAATTCATTTTTCTGTGTTCTTACAGACGTTTTTGTAGTTATAGGCTGTTCACGGTAAGTGAGCACTTTTAAAAGCTATCTCGTTTGGAATAATATTCAATAAATGTATTTTATTTTAGCCTTAGTCGTTAACTTTCGAGTGTTGCGGAATATACATACTTTGTTTATTACTTACATGGTAATATTTGTTTAAAATGTGGTTAAAGGAAAAGAAATGGCTGAAAGGAAAAAGTATCTAGGGCATCAAAAGTGCTCACTTTACCGTGAATAGCCTATACCATGTAATGGGTCATACAAAAATGGGTATTTTCTCCCATCTTAAACTAGTCTTTCCGTATGCATTTCAACAAAGAACGCAAAACACTAGGAGAGCAACAGACTCGTAACTCAAACAGAGAGCTGCCCTTCACGTGCTGGTTGAGGTCGTCGTTGCATACCAGTGTGTGTGTGTGTGTGTGTGTTTTTTTTTACAGTGATGATGCAATGTTACGAAACACTGGCTGGCGTCCAGCCCGCTACGGGCAGAGTTCTCCCATTCTGTGCTCCTGGGCTTTAGCACCGCAAGCGACGTGCAGTGGTTCAAAATGTAGTTTTCCGTGCCCAAAATTACCCAAAATCGAACATTCTCACACGAAGTACTAAGTGGGCGATTTTCGTTCTCCTACATACGCTCAACACTTCCACAGAAGTTTAAACAAATCGGCCCATTCATTTGTCTTCCACATGTTCCTTATTTTGAAGAAGTGGGGGGAAAATATGGATTCTGTTATTTATGTACCAAAGTCCGCAAATTATAAATTATAATGTCTCCTTTAACACAATATTGAAAGTTAATATTTTCCTTAAAATTAATTGCAGCCAGTTTAAGCTTCGAAATGGTGTATTTCGAATTAAATTTTTGCGAATTTATAATTAACTATATCCATTAGAAGAAAACTGAGTTTAAAGTGAGAAATTTTTATGCAAAACACATAACACGAAAGCAGCGAACACAGACAAGCAAACGATATTACCCCCGAAATGAAGTTTTGTATGTAGAGAAGATGCGTATAAAATATCAGGTGACCGTTTTTGTCTGTTTACCAGCGTGTTTATACGATTTTAATACGATCCCAGAATTGCTCTCTCCTGCACGTTGACATACGCGTAGACGCAAGCGCAGGTTTATTCATCCTCTCGTGCAGAGGTGTTTGAGATTTCATGCCAGTGACTGACGCCGGAAACTGTAGCTGACCTGAGTGTCGTTACTTAAAGCCGAACTTTTAACACTTCTGAAAGTTACAACTCTTAAGACGTGCAGTGTGTATTTCTAGTCAATATGTCGCAGTTGTTTTTCGCATCAAGTTGAACCAAGTTATGGAAAATGAAATCAGATTTCGGTAATTTAAATTTACATGTTTCATTAATCGTGTGAATTGTGAAGTTTGATATGACTCGTTGACCGTAGGTGACGAAAAGATATTTGCACAAACAGTTCGTCACAACTAAAAACAAGGGACTGGTTTTGCAGCATATTTCTTTTCTATGAAATTAAATTATGATAAAATGTGTGAAAATTCTAAGAAATCATTTTTTTTCCTTACGGACTTGAATAACATGAGGAAATGTAATAGATATAGCAAAATATACGAAGAGAAATATGGGATGTTGCTGCAAACCAAGCTTGAATTGCCAGATATTGTCCTTCTTCGTTATAAGTAAGAGAGTTAAACCAACAAAACAATTAATTTTGAAACGCAGCGTATTTTGTGGTGGATTGTAAATGATTACTAAGGTTTAGCCTAGAGAAAGTAGGGCTTGCATATTTATTTAAGCTGGAAAACATAGTGTGTTAGCTGTCTTACTGATAATCTCAAACAATGCAATGAGAAATATATTGAAATAATTACGTTAGTTACTCCTTTTTTAAAGACATTGCTACATATATTTTAGTATTTCAAATATATTCATTTATGCAGAATTGTAAAATACATTTTCGGGGAAAATCAATGATTTTTAGCTGGCTCGGCATCGAGCGGAGTGTTGAAACAAACCGACTCCTCCTATGAATAGTAGCAGAGAAGCAAGACACGAGCAGGGCAAATTGATGATGTATGTAGAACTTCTCCACATATAGTCAAGAGCTGCATCAATGAAACTAAGAAGAAAGAGTAATGAATCGTCAGCCAGGTTTGTGTTGTAATGCGGCAAGAGCATTGCTTCTATATCACGAAGTATGGAACGAAGCCTAAGGGCTGCAAACTAAGTCGTTATCTCATACAAACTTGATGAAGAAACTGGCCTTATTTTAGACGATAACCAATCTTAGAATATGTACGTGTTAATTATAAATAGTGCCAACTGTCGTGATGCCAAAACTAAGAAGAAGAAATGCCAGGCAAACATTAGCTCTACGGAACTTCAATAACCGCTGATGTGTAACTCGCCTTTACGGAAATCTTTATATAATTCGGGATGTGTTTACGATTCCATTTGAAAATAACATTTACCTGAAAGGAATAAGTGTACGCAAAAGAATATGCTAGGTATTGTATTATAAATAAGTAATCTTTGGTGAGTTCGAAATATACATGTAACTGATTTATTCTAGAAATTTTTTATATATTAATTTTATTATGCTATTATGTATTGATAGTGTGTACGTATTAATTTACTATCAAAGTAATTGTTACAAATGTAAAATAGGTGCCATTCTTTAAATATCTAATCATTTGTGTTTTTATTTTCTAAAGGAGGGTCACTAATAAAATAAAAAATGGTCTAAGTTTCCAAAAGATCCTATGGTTTTGAAGATTACTTAACGTGCATTTGTGTGAGTTATGAATGTGAGAATAATATTTTTATTAGAGTTCCTCAGTTGTCCATTGTTTCATTTTACACTATTTTAGTCACCTACAAACTGCTACGACTTGTTGTGAAGGATCGTGCATTTTGACAAGTTGTGAAAAGTTACAGTTTTATTATTTACTTATAACTTAGAAAAGTGTTATTTTCTGGTATTGAATGAGGCGAATACAACTTATGATGCTGTTTTAAATATTTCATTTTTATTAATTTTCTGAATTTGGCTTGGAAAACTACATTTTGAACCACTGTGTGACTTTAGTGTCCCATCAGTCACAGACGATCGCAGATACATTTTTATAAGCTTCAACTTGGAAACCAGTGCTCTTCACTTGCGATAGAAAACATATTCGCCCAGCACGACCTATCCTAAAGCAGATATTACAAGATACCTGCTGCCGTAATTACGTCCGGTTTGCACCATCGTGGTTCGAAACTCGATCCGAGATCGGATATAAGATCGACACAGAAAACTGTTTCACCATTCGAGTTCAGAGCTGGACTGGAGATAGAGATGAAGTTCATTTCGAACCGCCAAAATTGGCTGTTCGAAATCTCGATCCGAGATCAGCAGCCATCGTCAACATGAAAATACGCCAACAAATAGAACTACGTTCGATTGTTTTCTTGGAAAATTAAAACAACTTTATACGCACTTGAATATTATTTAGTAAACTTCCTACAACATCACATCTAGTTCTATCTATACTGATAAATACGCCTACTTCCGTGACGTCATATATTACGAACCGATGGCAAAATTTGTCTTATAATCAATCTCGATCTCTCATTTTGGAACCAAGATCGACGATTCGGGGATCCAGAATCATGCAATTTCGTTGGTGCAACACTTTTACATTGGAACCAATATCAAACTGGATCCTGGTTAAGAACTAAGAAATTTCGATCTCGGAGCGGGGAAGATGTTGGTGCAACCGGGCATTAGTCTTGCACAAGCTTCTACAAGACCTGGCCCACGAGCCGGTATGCCAGCTTCAATGCAAGCCGGTATGACGAAAAGGAAACACGACAGGAGCTGACGTACTAGCATCAGATACCCTGGGTGGGTGCGCAGCGTGTGGTTCGTGGAACACCTTTATATTGCTTTATTACTGCTGGCTGCTATATAAATTCAATACTATGCGATGTAGTTTCGCTCAAGATTTGAAAGCTATAATGTAGAGCACGAGAGCGCAAGTTCTTTTTTTTAATATTGACGAACATTTTAAACAGTTCGCAAAATGTAATACTTTTTTTTAATGTACCAAGTTATTATCCGCATTCAGCTATATAGAAACTAACTAATGAGCTAATGTCCAAATTTAATGATTCATTAGACGTGATGCGGCGTTCCTACTGGGCTACCAGCTTACGCATGTGCAGTGTGATTTATATAGAATTAATACGTTTCTTTATGTTATTATTCACAAACGAATGAAGCGAACCACAATTTGTTATACCTCGCATTGAGGATATCTTCGGGAAATTATATCCTCTATAGCTAGAGACCCGAGAAATTCGCGAGTTCAGTGACCTGTAGGCTAGTCTTCACTGTCTTATATACTCACACAGATATCAACTATTTATTGGCTGATTGTTGTGGTAATAAAAGGCGGTGGTTGGGCGCACAATTTATTGCATGTTTGTTAGTGGCTCATTTACCTCCAGGAGGTGTCAAATATCACGTCGATTAATTACAAACATAACATGAACGTATATGTGTGTGAATTCCAACTTGTCTAGAAGTGAACCCCGCGAAATTCTCGGGTCTCTGTCTACAGCTTATGTTGAAGATGTCCACCCGCCTGCATAAGGCACAATTCAACACGTCGTTCCATGTTACTGGCTGCTCGTTGGAGGACGCTGGCGTCAATACCACTGATCTCGAGTGTTGTGCTTCAAATCTCCCACTGTCTGGGGGCGTGTGGCGTAAACTCTCTCTTTTAAGGGTCCTATGCACTGAAACGTTTTCTGTGAAATCGTTGTTTGCGCGTAAACGCATGTCTCGGTAAATAAATGTTCTGGAAATACGAATATCAAAAACTATTGTCTATGTCGCTGTATTTTTTCTTTTGTCATATTAAGTGTATTAATGAAGAAAAAATGGCAAATAAACACGTGGCAAAAGAATGACTACAAGACTTTCAAAACAGATGTAAGAGTAAGCTGCGTTTTTAACGTTTATCACTGTTTATGCTATTCACGGTTATCTGAGCACTTTTCAAGCTAACTTTTGAGAAATGGTTCTGCCTCTAGGTACATATATTTTAACCGAGTGGCAAGAGGTCAGTAAAGTTGGCAACGGTGGAGGGAAAGTAGTTCCGTTTCTCAAATTTAAATAAAAAGTATTAGGTAAACCTCTGGGAATAATGTAATGGTTTCTTTTGCTATCGACTTTTTAACGCACTTTAAAGTAAGAATAATAAAAATGGTGAAGTATTTACTGTCCTAATAATCTTACAGTATCGATTGATCGACGCATGATTAGAGTCATCAGATCCTCGGCAGTGTTAATCTTACACGGTGGAATAGTACACAATGTACATACAAGAAGGTAGTAAGCACGGATTTAGAACGTGTTCAGTTTACCGTGTGCAGTAGTAATAAATGGATCTCAGCGTTTATATCATGTAGAGGGATTGAATTGAACTTGTAGTGAAATTAACTCTTGAATTTTGTTGTCCAGTACCAAAGAGCAACTCATTTATGAACGTTAACTCTGCATTGCAAACACGTACTTGTTTCTTTTACGATAACGCCATTTTACGTAATATATTTTTTATCTATCGTTACATTATTCGATGATTGTGAATCATGTAGTAGCACTGGAAAATGGTTATAAGATTCAGTGAATAATGCGTAAAGGTATTTATCACGAAGCCCTTTACACTTATAATTTGAGAGAGAAACAAGGGGAATTGTAGAAATTCTTAGGCGATGATGCTATCCAATGTGACAGCAGTAACGCATCCAAGATGGCAGATGTTTCGTCAGTGGTCAAAGGTCACCCATCCTCCGATAGTTAGACGCAAGCCACTGCTCTTGGAACCTCAAAATCCATCTACTATGAGTAATTTTGTTATATAGTACATGAACTCCTCTCTGAGAGTGAAAGAAAGATGTATAGGTAAGTTGGAAATTTCCGAAAAGTTACGAGGCAAAACTGGGAGCAAATATGTTATCAACTAACCGAGCTCGGTGTCGCAGTGGCATAGCACTTGACTCTCATTTGGGAGGGAGTCGGGTTCGATTACCTGTTCCGGCCATCCTCATTTCAGTCTTGTACTGCTTCGTGGAAATCCCTCAAGGCGAATGCAGAGATCGTTCCTTCATTGAGGGTCCAGTAATTAACCCGCTCCGTACGGTGAATATGAAGTAGAGTGCGTAAGCCAACTGCTATCTTGTCAGAGTTCCAAAATAAAACTGCTTTTCTTCCTGCAGAACTATCAAAATATCGTGGTGTCAACTGAGGTTATCACACTGTTCAAATAAATAGATTTTATTTGATAAATTTGTAACTTTAATACATTGTAATCAATTAAGCATTATTTAATGGTTTAACTTGTAAAAGCACGTTTGTGTGACAACTCAAATGTTAACAAATTCAACGTCATTTATAGAATACGTCATCTTTTTTAACAGTTGAGGGATTTTTTTCGTCAATGTTGGTTACATACGAGAACACGATAATCGACCATCTCCTGATGTTCTGAGCCATGAATGCTTTGTTATGAATAAAGAAAACATTACAATGTGAATAGCGATAAGACCTAAATAACACCTAAATGTATGTTAGTACACCGCATGACACCGTAATTTAAGTTAGGACGTGAACTTAAACTAAATAAACAAAAATACTCTAATTTTATCAATAAAACTTTAATTAAAAATGTAAGATTTTAGGCTAATTTATTTCATTCTTGTAAGAGCAATATATAAATAAAAAAACACGTATTAACATTAAATAGGGACCATGTTAAATATGTAGCAATAAAGAGTTATGCAATCAAGAGCAGACAATTTATTAAAAATAAAATTACAAAAACATTCCAGTGCATTAAGATATTAAATTATTCTAAAATGTTTGCAATATGTTTTACGTACTCTCCAAAGTCAATGCACACTGTCAAGAAACTTCAACATTTGTACCAGAAAATATTTTGATTCACTGAAATGTGATTATATATCGTTGTAATTTTATTTTAAATAAACGGCTTTCCCTAGATTTACATAATTCTTTAATTGCTACATATTATACATATTACATATTTTATGTTAATGTGTGTTTTTTGTTCAATATAGACAGAGTTTACAAGAATAAAAACAATAACACCGAAATTTAAAATGTTTGAAACGAAATAGAGCTAAAATCTAACTATAAAATCTTGTCCTTAATAATGAATGACTCCGCAACCGAAGATACGTCTAGTCTGACTCCACAGTACAACGATTGTAGTACACTCTCTTAACTGTAATGGAAGTTATTAACCTATGAATTGTGTGGGAATAGTGTCATATATCAGGCTGAAATACAGGAACGTTTTGCGTCACTACTATACGAAGCCTGGGACTTGCCTAAACTGAGTACATGGAGGATCGCTATCATGGGCGCACGGGAACAAACTTTACCACTCGCTCTTTATCATTATCGACTGTTCACGATAAAGTGAGCAGTTTTGAAATGAAACTTAGAAAATTGTCACTGCCCCTGATCACATATTTTTTAATGGGCGCCCCGAGTGACATTTGCCCGGCAAAGTCGTAACGTAGGATGGAATATAGTTCCATATGTTAACGTCGAATAAAAAGTGTTAGGTAACTATTTCTGATAACTTAAATTATTTATTTTGCTTTCTGTTAATTTTTTTAATGCATCGAAGTGTGAACATGAGTAGATTCGTATAATATTTACTTTCCTAAAAATCCCACAGTTTTACTTGACCGACGCATGAATAAATTCATAAGGCCCATGACAATCTTAATTTTACATATGGCGGGAGAACACACAACGTAGATACAAGTAGACCTTAAGCAGGGCTTTCAAATGTGCTTATTTTACCGTGAACAGCCTATATACGTATACATATACTGATGAGGTAAATTTTCCAGTAATTTCTAAGAGTGTGAGTAGAAGTTATCGGTGAGTATAGGAAGGGTTTACGGAGCCTGCAAGCCGCTGTTCAGTGATCTCAAGTACTGTCGCTGCGAGAACCATACACTAAAGATGAGGTAGATCGCTTATTCGTCTTCTGCGCATGTACCCGACATTGACCTACCCCAAAGGAACACATCTGTCTAGGTCACATGGTCAACAGTGATGGAAGTGTTTGTTTATATCGTAATTTCAAAATGACATAGACTGTTATATGAATAAAATACTTTTAAAAATTTTAATTTAATCAAACTGCTGTACAAATTGGTAAAAGGAAGTATATATTCGCCTGAAGGCACTTGTTTACAAATCAGTTATCTAACCTAAAATTCAAACCATGCCGTTTTGCTAGACGTGTTGGCAGGTGAGCAGTTCAATGTAGGGACACGGAGATCGGTCTGCCTCATCTTTAGTCTATGGTCGAGAACCGGCGGGCTTAGCGTGGCTGTGAGGAGCGATGTAGTAAAACTGTTTGGGGAAGGGCGGGGACCGTAAGTGGCCAGCGTGAAGGCGCCCGCCCCTCCATGGATTCGCGTGGGACGCATGCTTAACCGCTCCGGACGACGGCGACGCACGCAGTACGCTCCCAGCCGGCCGTCGGACGCGACTGCTTCCGCCAATAGTAAGTGTCGTCGTTAAACTCCTTGCTCCGAGACGCTCCGGCGTTCTTCTTCCTCGCATGCGCGTCGACCGACGTTCCGGTTAGTTCAGCCCTTCATGAAGCTAACCTCCGAGAGAAAAACTTTTCCCTGCCCGGGAACACTTCTTCGCTGATTTACAGTAACATAGACAGCGCGACGTTAGTACGTACATCTAGGAGAGCGGCGCCTACCTGGTGTGTTTCCCGCGGCTCCGAGACCCGAGAAGCTCGGAAGCGATAAGGGCGACGCTGCAGCGTACATCAAGTGCGTCATCGCCGTTACGCCCAGCGCTCTCAACTCGTGCTGCGTTCACCGAGAGAGAGGTTTGTTACAGACATCAAAGCACATGTTTGTATAGGGGTCACGGTGGCTGAGCGGTTAGCCTCGCCTCCCACCACGGCGATCCGGGTACAATCCCCGCCGGGTCACTCCGTGTTTTCACATGTGGGAAACGTGCCGGATGATGCAGTTGGTGGGCGGGTTTTCTCGGGGATCTCCCGTTTCCTTCGCCCATTCATTCTGGCGTCGCTCCATACTCATCTCAATCACCTTCATCGGCTCTCAAGATCTCGATGTTATGAGCCGTCCAAATCTCTTCACTTACTCACTTCTTTACTTCTTTGTCTATGTGACCAAAAATACATTTGGGCCCGCTTCCTTGCCCGCAGTAAAATATTTTGTCGAGTAAATGATATTTGGAAAGCAACAAAATGTATTTAATAAATCCAAAAAATATATACGCATGAACAACAAAACCTCTACGTTGGGCGAAAAAAAAAATTATACTGCAACAAAATATTTTGTAAAATCAACTGCATGCATATGTTCTGCCACTCATTTGATTGCCTTCGTTCGAAAATACAGCTAGAGAAATTGTTTGTAATTTTTGCGACAAGTAGGATGGTAACAGTGTTTGTTTGTGAATTTGTTGATCCTTAATAATGGTATAAAACAATTTCAATAGGAAACTGAAAAGTAAAGTTATAAAACTTGAAATATATATTTCCGTTAGTTGTTGTCCAGTGTTGGAATTGTATGTTGGCCTATTTCAAAACATTCTCGTCCAGCCAGCAGTCATTTTGGTGGAGGTTTCTGGGTCGCGGTGATTGGCTGTTAACAGTCCAGTTTTGAATATCGGTCAGGCTTAAAATTTTTTTACTTACCGAACCTGTTTAATGTACATAGAACCAAACATATATTTAGTTGTACCAACCGATCTTACAGTTTTGTGCAACCAAGCAAGAACAACAAAATAACGTGATTTCAATTTTATTAAAAAGGGGTTTTTAACGTCCCCCAGTTTTATGCTTGAAGGCTTGACAGACGATGGTTTACAGACTAGCTCATAACCTAACTTAAGTCAACGCCCATGCCTTGCACGGGATTCGAGCCCAGTGCCTCCAGTACCACAGATTGGTGGTGCACCAACCGACTGCGCCACGGGAGGTCGGCAGTTTATTTTCAACAACAAAATGTTTCATTGCCTCTACACAAATAATTAACTTAGTTGTGCCAAACAAACATTGTTTGATTTTTAAAAAAATTAAAAAAACCCTTTTCCTTAGTGTGTATCTATGGAACTTTCAGCGATGACGCCATCATTTTACCGGCGGAAAGTCAGTGTGAAGGTTCGCTGCAGGACGCTTGGGTATTTCTGTGTGTACCTGACGCGTATGTTTCGAAATGCAACGCTTTGATGATGTAGTTTCCCAGTGCTTGGAAATTGCGCGTTTCTATAATGCGTGAGTGACGTCTTGTTAGCATTGGACGGGCTTCGTCTAAAGGGTGTGTTCATACCGTAGATCGCTTATTAGACGCATGGTTTCGCGGACAAGCGTATACACTCAATTCGAATCAGCGGGAAATCATTTATTTGCAGTGAAATTCAACTACTCGAATCAGTGAAAGTGGCTCCACTTAGAATCAGTGGAAAGCCACTGATTGTTTCAGTGAAAAAATTTCACAAATTTAATTAGTGACGTGTAATTATTTCACTGATTGAATAAGTGACGGCCGACTTCAATAGCAAATTAAATATTGTTTTTATTGAATGTTGCCAAATAATTACGTGAAATAAACATATTTACGATAGTTTAAATATTTATATTGCGCAATTTACCGTAATTTAAATAAGTAAAATATTTACGAAGGTGACTGGGGTTGAACTCATATAGCCTTCGCCTATAGGCCGTTACCTTTCCTTTGTGCTACCACGCCAAATTGAATTTCTGGGAGGAAAATATATGACATAGTTTTGCCGCGAAATCATAAAGATTTAAATTGAATGCTCTTACTTTTCGTTTTTGGTTTAATTGGTACCGTTAGGATTGTAAAAACGAATAGTATATATGAGTGTCCTCTCTTCATCACATTATATGCAGTTTAAACCTTCAAAGAGAGCGCTGTGACGATTACTTGAAAACGAAATGAAAGACGTAAAGACGGAATGAAAGGCTGTGTGTTCCTATTACCTCATAAAATGGCGCTTTGAAAGAGGAAACACATTTTAGAAAGTATTTTGTATTGGTTTTATTAGTTGATTCGTTGTTATTTCACTTGATAAACGTTGTTTAACAGCCTTTTTTACACGCTGTTTAACTGATCCATTAGTCAGAAATAAACCACTGAGTAAACAATGAAAAAAATGACTGATGAATCAGTGGAAAATGTCACTGAATCAATAAGTGAAGGAAATCTGGCATTTTCTCACTGATTAATCAGTTATATTCACTGAAGTGACTGTTGAATCAGTCAAATACGTTTGACTGATTGAAACAGTGAAATTCTCACTGATTCAGATTTAGAGCGTACTTCAAGCACTCAGCGATGCAGTTCAAGCGTGAGGTAGGCGGCCGCGTTTACGTGTTGAGAGTCCAAGCTGGAATTGTGTTCACTAAAATTTGTTTCATTATATTTTTAATCATGACAATGAATCTGGCATCGTGGAAACACATGTGTTTGTTAACTATTTCACAGTGCCAAACTTATAGACGGACGAATGCTTTTCAGTAAAGGACAGGGATGAAGTAAATTTTCACGTGAAGTTATACACGAATACTTTTCCTTCTAGTTTTTTATCCTCCGCCAAATGTAAAATGATAATTGCCCTGGGCCCGATTATTTTGTTTATAAGTCTTTCAAGAGATATCGTGTTATTGTTAGAACTGCAAAATTAGGTATTACTAGTATGCAAATTCACCCTCTTATACGTATAAAACAAGAAACAATTTCAGTGGTGGGGCCACGGTGGCTGCGCGGTTAGCCTGCTCGCCTCCCACCAAAAGCAATCCAAATTCAATCCCCTAGTCACTCCGGATTTTCGATGTGGGGATCGTGCCGGACGATTCCGTTGTTCGGCGGGTTTTCTCGGGGATCTCCCGTTTCCTACTCCCGTTTATTACGGCGCTGCTCCATACTCACCTCAATCACCCTCATCGGCTCTCAAGACCTCGATGCTAAGAGCCGTCCAAATCTCTTCACTCTTCAATGACCATGTATTCAAACGTCACACTCGCAGAACAACGTCAGGTTTTAATTTGTTCGCTGCTAACTTATATAGAAGCTTGCACACCACGCTGTACAGAGGCGTGAGGAGGGGAAATCCTCGCACATCGACATGAAGCTGTCCTGTGAGTGTATTAAAAATATAACCAAATAATGCCAGAAAAAACTCATATTCATTTGATTGCTTTAATATTGTTTTGTAAAATTATATTGTGACAGTTATCCCTTCTCATGCTACGACTTGAGAGTATAGGCCCGCACCTTCTGAATGAGGAAGTTGCGACCCTCCCATTTACCAAATGGAAAGTCTACAGTCGCTCCTGTTTGTGTATTGTAGAAGACATGTGGTGATGGGCAATGTTATTTTTTCAAATGTTTGCTTTGAGGAGTGCTTATTTTACCGTGGATAGCCTTTACATATTGGACATCGAGTTAGAAGTGGAACCATCTGGACACTGAATTTCGACTTCTGGGCGTGACCCCTCCGAGATAACAGCCGAAACCACTCGAGTCAAACAATGAAGAGCGCTATTGTTCACGTTTGGTTTCCCAGGCACGATCTGAGATTCCACAAACATTTTTTGAGAAAGCATTATCTGAATATATCGTAGTTGCGTTCAAAATTCGCTCTCAGAGTTGGTGACCGTGATTACGAGTGCAGTCATTTTTGACGGTTTTGTTGGTTCGAGCAGCTTTTCCAAGTCGAGGCACGGACAGTTCTCTACTGGCGAGCGTATTACTCCCACACTCAGCTCCGGCGTCGCTCGCTGTCTTCTAGCCGCTGCTGATTGTCACTCAAATAAAATCATTATTTTACAATCGCACGACATACAGTTCGTCTTGTACACATTATTCACAAGTATTATTTTCCCGCCTCAATTTATGATGTAAATATGAGGTAACTACCTCATATTTTTCACATAATAGCATATCAAAATCACAAGTTCAGAGATTTGGGACGTACAAATGATAAAAACTAATTAACTTACAGATATGAGATAATTCACAGTAAAATAAGATATAGGCTGTTCAGGGTAAAATGAGCACTTTTGAAGGCCCTGCTTAAGATCTACTTGTATGCACGTTGTCTAGTCTTATGCTTTATGTAAAATTAACATTGTCATGGGCCTCATCACTTTATTCATGCAGCGCTCCACTGAAGTTGTGAAATTATTAGAAAAGTAAATACTTACAAATATGCTCATTTTTACACTTCGATGCATTAAGAAAACAGAAAGCGAAATAAATAATTTTAAGTTATCACACATGGTAACCTAGAACTTTTTATTCGACGTAGTTATATGGAACTACTTTCCCTCCATCGTGGCCAACTTTACTGGGTGCATGTTACACAGTGCGCCCGATAAAATATATGCAGTTAGAAGCAGTGACTTTTTTATACGGTTGATTTCAAAAGTGCCCACTTTATCGTGAACAGCCTTTACTATGAGTTACTTTTACAAGTATTTGAAACCACGCCATGAAATATTTTCGCAACATTTAAAATATTCATGTACTACAGAAATTTTTGCATATTTTCTAATTGTAGGTGTCTCAAAATGTACATTCAAATTGTGATTGTGACATACCACGATGCAAAAACTATACTATTTAGAATTTTCAATGCTAGGAAAAAGTGTTTGCAAATAATATCTGCAATTTGAACTGTATTCCGTACGAGTGTAAAATAACATAAATACAAAATAATGAGCATTTTTGCTTAGCATATGTTGAGACTTGCAATCCTTTTCCAAGGTCGAGTACTTTCGAAAGCGTTATTTGTTATTTTTCTTCCCACTACTGTTTGTAAATATTTCCTTTTCCATGGCTCTAATGACTTTTATTACTGTGCGATTGTCACGAACACTTTAAAACTGGAATATCGGAAACGAAACGAATGAAAATCAGTGGAGATGACTGCACTGGCAATCAGTGTCAGATAACTGATAACTGTGATGGCAGAATTTCACTGATTTATAGATGATTCCCGCTGGATGTCGAGAACTCCACAATAGTATATCAACTGGTTACCACTTCATTTCATTGATCCGCCAGTCAGTATACACTCATCGCATACTGACTTTCAGTAAAAGCAATTTTTGCTGACTACTGCCACTCATTCGGACTTTGAGTGAACGTAAATAGATTGATACACAAGCCCCGAATATGGAGAATATCAAGAGCGGCAGTTGCTTCCCCTGGGTTGGTGTAGGCAAGGATAGGAACATTTTCGCGAGTTCATTTCAGGACAAGATAGATGTCAAACACGTTTACACTGAAGTTGACTTTGTGATTGTATCGCAGTTAATTACGACATACCCTGGACGACTCTGAGCCAATAGCAGACTCGCAAGGAAACAAATAGCTCAGTGGCATATTGCCAGGTGTGAAGTAACACTGTCTACTATATGGGACAGTAGCCAATGGACAAACATCTGAGGCTTGAGTATACGCATGAATGAGGTGTCTCCCATACAGGTCATTGAAATGGCGAATTTTTCCCATCCCTAGGTATAGACCGTTCACGATAAATTGAGCACTTTTGAAATAAACCTTAGAAAAGTATTAGGTAACCATTTGCGATAGCTTAAATGATTTATTTCGCTTTTTTTAATGAATCGAAGTGTAAAAATGAGCTGATTTGTATAATATTTAATTTCACCGTTTTAGTTGAAAGACACATGAATAAAGTGATGAAGCCCATGGCAATGTTAAGTTTACATAAGGCGGAAGAATATACAAAGTGCATACAGGTAGATCTTAAGCAGGTCTTTCAAAAGTGATCATTTTACCGTGAACAGCCTATAAACAGCAGTTGATCAGTACTTCCGTTTTAGTATTTATAGCTTATTGTAGACTAGTCCGCATTAAAAAAAAATATATATATTTTTATAGGCCTTTACACTATCAAGGGGTCACGGTGGTGTAGTAGTGGTTAGACTACCCACCTCCCAAGGTGATCCGAGCTCGATTCCTGGCGTGGTCGCTCCCGGATTTTTGCATGTGGGAATCGTATCGGGCGATTCCGTTGGTCTGTGGGTTTTCTCGGGGATCTCCCATTCCCCCGCCCATGCATTCCGGCGCTTCTCCATACTCGCCTCACTTCACCCTCATAGGCTCTCAAGATCTCGTTCCGTTGTAAAGAGCTGCACATCCCTCCACTCCTCCAGTTTATTTGTTTGGTCGGCCAGACGTTAAGAGCTTATAAACTGCCTTTCAGTAGAAGGTATTTTTGCTGACTGATATCACTGTTTCGGGATTAGAGTGAGAGTAAGCACCGTGTACGGGGGAGGGCAAAGGAGGCATTTGCCCCATTAATTTTCATGCAGAAGGGGTGTTCCCCCCACCCCTCCCCCACATCGCGCAATTCCATTGCCGGATAAACCGCGGTTGATCACTACTTCAGTTTGTAATAAGTATTTACAGATTACAGTAAAGTGCTTGCCTCATTGTTTAAAACAATATATCGTGTTTACAGATATTTAAGTAACCATAAACAGCAAATATGTCAGTAGAAATGATTTAATTTTAATATGTAAAAAATTGGCTCACAGAACCGCATGCACAAACATACAAATTCACAGTTTTAGAGAAGAAAAAAAAATGACAACAAGATATGACGTATAAATGAACATGAGCTCTGTAAACATAAAGTCTGAAACTTCCCTCTTTCTCGAAACTAGAAGTAGGCACCTATGCATCTATACTAGGCGAATTTAGTACTATCGTATATGGAAAACGAAAAATGGCTGATTTCCATTGCAGCTTATATGTTAGTACAATAATTATAATGACTCGTTAAGTAGTAGAAATACATTTCCCCTTTTCGGTACCAAAATTATTGTATGTACTCCAGCCAAATTTTTCTACAGTAATAGATACCCAGTTTCGTAAAATAAAATGGACTTATTAAAGGCTGCATAAATCGTGAAAAATACCATAATATATATGCTAGTATATGCCTTTAGTACTCACCAACATATAACAAATTTCCGAAGAGTATTTTTTGTAAGATTTATTTCATTAGTGATATCTATTGATAAATATGCAGTATTAGGGAGTTATAATATTACGCAAGTTGTAATATATTTTTATTAGGAAGTACCTATCCACAAGAAAGTTTGATACACACTGTGTTGCACGTTGCAAGGGTTTGAAAAAATTTTCTTCCCGGAATCATTAAATAAGCCTGTCATTACATTTTGTCAAGTTTTGAAGTAAAAATTTATAAAGGAACTTGATTTACTTTATAATAATTTAGTTTTGTAAAGAATTACCAATAATATTTTGGTGCAGAAGAATATCTGGTGTACTTTCTCGTCTTACAGCAGCAACTACAGATTAACAATTCCCATCACGTTATTATTTGTTAGTAAACGAGTTTTCAAAATATATGTTTAGAACTAGCATATATTTAATAAAACTAAGAGTTAAATAACTGGACACTTGAATACTTATGTTTACTATGGCTGTGTTCAATCCTATCATTTCATCATTTACTAATTTGTGATTTGATAGTTTACAATTCGAAAGTTATCGCCAGCCTCTTGTTTAGAATTAGAAACAACGTATCAAAATTTTAGCCGGAAAATATATTTTAAGTAAATATAACTGTTGAAAATGTATGTGTTTACTTTACATAATCCCTGAAAGGTACTGAAGTTATTTCATTTAACAAATTGTAATCAGCCTGCATTACAGTAACCGTAAATAAAGTTACAATATTGTCCTCTTGGTTTGAATAATTAATTTTATAAAACACAATTATATATTCCATATTCATTTAATTGTGCATTCACCTGTATATTTTATAGGTTAAGCCAATATGCTGCATCCAGGTAAAAATAAATACGGTGGCGATTTTGTAACCTCGTGTTTTCGTAATGGTTAGCTACATACTTAGACCGTCATATGAAATTACAAAATACATAATAATAGTTTTCGCATACAAAATCGGGTTAACTGTACGTTTAATTTTTAAAAAATCTCTCAGTTCAAAGACGGTCTATGCCCATCTTATGATAACTTTGATACGAGCTTGATTGGCTAAGCAAGAATCGTTAAGAGAAGATTTTATTTGCCAGTTTACTAGATGACTCTAGAGGAAACATCATAATTTCTGTGTCACATTATCGTAAGACCGTAAGTAGAAGGATTTGGCCGACTTTGGTGCAAGGGTGTGGGGCATAGGAATTAGGTACCGGCCGGCCGCCATGTTGTGACGTCTTCTGGTGGCCATCTTGGAAGCCAGTGATCGTTGACCGTAGATATTTGACCTTTGACTATTTACTGTTGACATTTAACCCCAAACTAAAAACAAATCCAAGAAATATCACAAAAAAATCCCAAAACTTTTAAAAAAAAATTTCCAAGAAAACCCTAAATATAGACTATTATTAAGATATTATAAAAACCTTGAATGAGATTGAAAACAAAATCCCGAGAAAAATTCATAAAAGTCAGCAAGCATATTATGTTAGTGACTACTACCACCATATTAAAAAAATCTTCATTTCCGGATGTCCCCACAGCACCACGCCCAGCAGACGAATGACTCCATCACCACCTCTGCACTCACCAAAACTCATTCTATCGTATGCCGCCATCTTGATTTTTTCGTTTTGTCATTTGTTTACACATTGGTGGAGTTTGTATCTCACATTTGTTCGACTGCCATATTGGAGTTCATATGTTTACATCACCTATGTGGCGTTGGTGTATTAATTCACTTACCAGGTGGCAGTCATATTGGTTTATGAATTTTAGAGTATAGGTTGCGATGTAGGCGTCCTCCATATTGGTTTATATTTTCAACAGACAGGTGGCATTCTCTTATTTATTATGCCACTTACTATCAGCCTGTACGGAATTGTGACATTAACCATTCCTGCAAAGTATGTAAACTCTCATATTTAATTTTTGGTTTTATTCTTAAAAGCATTTTTATTTAAAATATGTTTTACATAATAAGCAGAGAAGTTTTTACTAAATAAATAAAATGCAACATATTTAATTTTTATTTTTATTTACATAATTTTATACATATACCAATAATTATTTGCGATGATATCTTCTTGAAGGCAAGAAGAGGACATCGCATTATTTCGTAAGAGGTCGGTATACACTCATTCTCACCTGCAGATGATCCACCGAATCGAGTGTCCAACCTGAAACCTTCATCGCCATTTCTTCTACGTCGCAACATATCTTTTGTGTATTAACCTCTACACTCTTTTCGATTTCTTATACATTATAGATTGGTCCATTCTTGGTCTAGAATGTCCTTCTGCAATGTTCGTCCTGGTTCGGCTATGGTTTCGAGTGATAGTGATACATTCCA
Organism: Dryococelus australis; assembly: GCA_029891345.1. Classification (NCBI taxonomy): domain Eukaryota; kingdom Metazoa; phylum Arthropoda; class Insecta; order Phasmatodea; family Phasmatidae; genus Dryococelus; species Dryococelus australis. Next base: position 267,289,977 of record CM056993.1, read on the forward strand.
GCCTTATGACGGAAAATGCCATGACGGGCGCCACACTAGCCCCTACACCGGGCGCTATGGCGGACCTTGCACAAACTTTTACGGAATCTGGTATCGTGTAATATCATCCTTTAGTTTTGACCACAGATTCGTGAGGTGCAGTCCGTATCCGCAAATTAACTGACATCCTGTATGTATATGTGTATATATTGAATAACAAGTTGAAATCTAAACGAAACTTCTATACACTAATATAACCAAAAAAATCGTAGCAGCAACATTTTTTAAAAGGTCAACTAGTATTTTAGAATTTTAGTTGATGTTAAGCCAAACAATGCAGGGAGTCCGCAGATTTACGTACGTACAGGCACAACAAGTTGCATACCACGAAGACGAACGGAATTTGCGCGCCATGCGGGAAATAAAGTGTGAATACTTCTGGCAGCCTTTGTCCCTCAGTTGCTAGTCTGCCAGTGTTCATGTAGTTAGACACACGTATACTAATAATCAACAACTAGTGACGCCCATGTACCTCGTGTTCTGGTGCCCTATGTGAAGGCGATTTCCACTTGACGCGCCAGTTCCGTTCGCCTTCGTGTTATGCAACGTGCTATGCACGCAGGTAGGTGAAGTTGCGGGCTCCCTATATTGTTTTGCCTATAGGCTGTTCACGGTAAAATGAGCACTTTTGAAAGCTCTGCTTAAGATCTACTTGTATACACGTTAGGTTTACCTCCGCCTTATGTAAAATTAACATTGGCTTGGGCCCCATCACTTTATTCATGCGTCGATCAAGTGAAAATATGAAATTGTTAGGAAAGTAAATACTTCAAATATCTGCTCATTTTTACACTTCGATTAATAATAATAATAAAAAACAGAGAAAAAATAAATACTTCTATGTTATCTCAAATGGTTACCTAACTTTTTAGTTGACGTTAAGATATGTCACTGTTTTCCATCCATCGTTACCAACTTTACTGGGCGAATGTAACTCAGTGCGCCCATTAAAATCTATGCAGGCATTGGGAGTGACATTTTTCTAAGGTTAATTTCTTAAATGCTCACTTTATCGTGAACAGCCTTTAACTTCAATTAAAATTGATAAAAAAACTCAATGTTTCCAAAAAATTTGTTACTGGGATTTTTTAAAAATATATTAGTCCATAGATGCTGTGGATTGAATCACGACATGTTATTCAAAAATGCATTGTATATATTTCAGTAGGTGCGCAGCTACTCGTCCAAGAAGGGCTGCCCGCAACACGTTTCTTCAGTGGCGATCAGTGAGTGGATTGCGAGTAAAAGGCGCAGGTGCCAGGGTACGGTTATAAAATGCCTAGAGGCGGGGGCATGGGATCGCACTCGACAGTCAACAGGTCCTGTCTAGTCGCACTTTTCCAGATCACAGTCCCGCTGCCAACATAAAAATATATATCTTGTACATTTGTTCATGCTTAAACATCCTTAACTTAAGAACAACCGAAATATCTTTATTCAACTTATTACTATTCAGTGTTTAGATAAATTATTTCACCTGTAGTGCGTAGAAAATTAGACGAAAACTTATGTGACTCCATGTGATTGTTGCAGAGTTGATGTCATGTTCCATTTGATTCTTTGTGCCATGCCTACTGTTATATTCACCAAGATGGTTTTATTTTAAACTGGTCTTTGAAAATGACGTGAAAAATAGACAGGATTTTTAGAAAATGAGACGTCATCAGTTTTCAATGTTTAATTGTAACTCTTAAAATCACGCATGTCAGAACAGTTGGAAGACACTTAATAAAAGCAAAGTCACATACATAACGTTAACCTTGGTGAAGATGGAATTCCTATGTTCGTTTATGTTTCATTCTGTTTAAAGGCTAGCTAATGCTTGAAGTCCTATGTTTCAATCGGGGCCGCGGTGGCTGAGCGGCTAAACGCTCGCCTCGAACAAAGGTGAACCTGATTCAATCCCGGACCGGGTCACTCCCGGGTTTTAGCAAGTGGGAATCGTGACGGACGATGCCGTTGTTTGGCGGGTTTTCTCGGGGATCTCCAGTTTCCGCCTTCCTTGCATTCCGACGCTGCTCCATTCTCACCTCATTTCACTCACATCGGTTCTCAAGACCTCGTTGTTAAGTGCAGCCCAAATCTCTCAACTCAACTTACATTTTACTAGTATTGATGTGATTTCACCAACATTTCTACGTTGGCAATAAAAGTGTGACCTGTTTCCAATCTGCATATGAAATAAAAATTTGGCGCAATACATGTCAGTGTCACCCCTCTTCTTAAGTGAAGTTTACAATAGAAGAATTAAGCTTTAAATTATGCGCCATTTCGTGCAGAAGAACTCAAAAGTGTATTAACTTGTGTATTGGTTGCCAATGGAACTTAGCCGTTTGTGTGCGTTATTCGGTTAAAGCGTTAAAAGAAGTAGTTTTATGTCATATCTAGTGAAACTTGTGAGACGGTGTCCAATCAGAACAGAACAGTCGGTGTTGTTGGCGGGAAACTGTTATTTACAGTAATGGAAGTATAAAAACTCTCGAAAAGGTGTGGTGTGCACATATTTACGATTATGTTCGTTTACAAAAATAAGCTTCTCTAATAGAAAATATCTGCTTTAAAGTATGACCTGCTTAAATATGGTTGTGATATACGAGGTTAGGTTAAGAACAAATGTAAACATGGCAGGCTTGACGTCTGTTTTTATTGGCTGAAATTCATTAATTGGAAACTGCTAACAGAACAGACGTTTCTCCGTATGACAGATCAGCGCTACTGCATTATTCTTAACGCATATTTTTTTTACTGTAAACGCATATATAATTCCTGTGTGTACAGGAGAGCGGCGTATGTCGGGTTACCTGCTCGTCACACATCGGCCGTCACTCAGCTGACGTCACGAGCTTGTCTACTCCACGACGTCTGCAGTTCAACGCTTCACGCCAAAGTTGTTTACATTTGACTATCAGTATCGTAATGTCCAATTGTAAACTTTCACTTGTCGCCTCTGGATTTGTGATGCTTTAAGCAAACATGTTTAACTGAAACTTGTGTTTCATATCCCCAAAACTTAAAATAAATATTTTCAAAATAGGCATGGGACATTCACCAGTTCACAAAAATAAAAGTTAACTTTAGACTTTAAATCTTACTAGCAAAATAAAGAGGGGTTATCATTTAAACTATCTCTTACTAGTTTATAATCTTCAGATAATCTTTAATATCATTTCTTATCGATTCTTTAAATATCAAATTATATTATTACAAGTGTCAGCTAGGAATAATGTCTTCTAAACGTTTTCTTACTGTTACATATTTCGACATATTAATGTGGTGGCAACGACTTACGAGAATAATATATATAGTTAGTAATTTACCATTATAACAAATAAAAAATGCATAAACTAAAATTATTCTTATTTTTGGAAATAAATTATTTTTTTGGTAAGCGTAAAGCTGAACCTTCCAATCTAGTAAATATAGTTCAGTAAACATATAGTTTCTAATATCGAAAATACTGCGTTATCCCATATTGTTTACATTGCGACAAAATTCGTACTTAAAATATAAAATATTGCAAAAATGAAAAGACTATACAGTTAGCGAACAAAAATTTTGATAGTCGATTACCAAACTATATGAAAACATGCAATACTAAAAATTACCTTTTCAATAGTAATTACACAGAAAGTAAATTATATGAACAAATTAGAAATATTGTAATTGTAACATAAATATGAAGTCATTGCGTTTGAATTATAACAGTAAAATAAATAGTATATACAAATAATAAAATTTACAAAATGAATATTTAAATACTAATGATGGAAAAATATACTTGATCTATTAAACGACCATATTAGTAACTGAAACCCTCATTCCATTGGTTAGAATTTAGATTCAAACTTAAAATAATAGATAAAAACATTAAATATTTTTTTATATTAAAAGAGAAAAATTTAATGATACCATTTACTCATATATAACTGTATATTACAATTGGTGCAGAGCAATTGAATACCTTTCATATTGCTTCAGATTTCTTCATTGTAAATTATAAAAAATAATGAAACAATTATTAGAGAAAACAAAATGCACATTAGAAGCTTAACTAATGTTTCTATATTTTAACTAAGGGAAACAAGTCATAAATAAAAAACTGATTTTTTTAAAGCAACTGTTTAAATATGCTTGAACAGAATACAAGAAAAAAATTAAATAAATCTAAAAGAGATACTGTTTAAATGTAATGATGAAAAATTGAAAAGTTTGTATTGAATGTAAATGTGGTTATATTATTTATATATCTAATGTAATTTAATTGTGTAAATGTAATGTAAATTGACAAAAATGTAGATATCAAGATATTATCATAAAAAAATTTGGAGACAAATATGAAATTCCAAAGCGTACCTTTCCAAATTTACTGTAAGTTTTAATTTGTAATTAAAAATTCAATACAAAGTATTTTACAATAGAGTTTAGAATTAAATGAAAATTAATTATTCATTACAGTTAAGGACCAAATAACTAAAGCACTTAAAACGTTTTTTACTTAAATTTATCAAATAATTGATAGAAAGGTTTAAAGTGAAAATTAATTTTAATGAAGTAATTGAAAATGTGTATTACGAATTTGAGAAATGCTAATTGAAAATGAATATAGTATACCATATACTTTCATTAAATTTAAACTTAAAGACGATATTTCAATTTATTAATAAAAGTTTATGTAAATATGTAAAAAATTTATCTGGAAAAATTACATTATCTAACTTAGATATAAATTTAAAAAATAAATTATAAATTGTGCTATACTACTGCTAAAAAATAATTGATGTTCTAAAATTATTTACAAATTGCATTAAACATAGTAATGAAGTAAGTAAACCGATTGAATACCAAATTTCAATACCATGAAATAATTTAAGTATAGTCTATTCCCGATTGGAAGCGACTTATGAAAATCAACCTTTGAAAAAACACTCTAGGCATAACATGTCACCTGTTTTTTCAATAACCTGTATTCCACAAATGCATAACACTGTGGTTAACTTTACAGCAATGTATTATTGAATAAATGAACATTTACCTTAATATCTTCTATAACCTGTAACATTTATTTCTTTTTTAAATATGAATTAACAACGAGTGCAGCAACGTGTTGGCAACTACCGGTAAGAAATAGTTCACAGTTGAAATATTATTTTAACCTCGTTTTTTAGTATACTATTTGTTAATTAAACGGTGCCTATCGAAATATTTAAATATTTAAGTAGCGCCGATGGCAACATATCTCATTTTTACAGTTTCAAATAACAGTGGAAAATATCGTGAGTAGGCCGTAACGGTACGGTGTTGTTTTATCGAGCGAGAAAGCAATTGAGAAACTGTCTGCTGGCGAGACTTGTAGCTCTCTTTCTCTTTCTTCGTCTCTTTCACAGTCGGGAAATTTCACTTCGCTAGTAATCAAGGAAATTATACATATTTTCAATTGTTGCATATATCATACTTATTACAGCAAAATAATGATTTTTGAATTTGTAATTTACAACTGAAGGGAGATTTTAATGTTTGAATGCGTATTTTAATATATTTACATATGATGGCGGGGCAGTTACCTAGTGAAGTTGGCAGACGTGGCGAGACATGACATGGCGTGTTGCTTTCTGCCAAACAAAACGTAAATTATTCTTATTCCGAAAAATACTTCAAATTAATACATCGCGTTTGTAGACGTTGTGTTTTATAAACCTACCTTGGCAAGTTACGATGTTGCGATAAATCTGTGTTTTCACGGCTGTAATAAATATACTGTGACGTGTGTTTCGTTAATCATTGCGTCTGTGAAATGGCGTGCCTTTGTGCATCGTGGTCGATACGCTGGCCCTGTGTGTGCGTGATTTCAAATATTTTATTAGCACTATTTATACGTTTAAACTGTGAACTGTTTTTATGACGAAGTTAATTATTTACATCCACGTCTGTTTATTTATCACAATGTTGTACCTTTGCCCTAAGGGGTTTGAAACACAGTCGTGTAATGTAATTTGCCACAATCCCAGATGAAAAATAGTAAACCCAGCCTGATACGTTTCAATAAACCTAATAAATAGTAAGTAGCAAAACATAGTAATATGGGCGGAAAAAAGTTATCGTAGTCTTATTTGTGTGCATATTCACCGCTATATTTCAAAGTTTGTATGACAAAAATGAGCAACACGAGCTGCGAGCTTGAATTTAATGTGCCTTTTTCACTGGTTGTTCCTTCGTTTTAACATTTATTCCAACTGAGGCCATCCTTTTAGAGAAATGACCCAACACACATCAATAACAAAATGATAATTACAATTAATACAGCCCGTTACCTCGCAGTTGTAACAGTGTTAAACACAGTCGTGACAAAATACTAACATGAATTACGTGTATTGAGTTACGTCGTGGAAAACAAGTATGTTAATATAAAATAACCGTAAGAAGTGTCTTTAATTCAGGTATTTTTAAAATGTCATATAGCTGACCTAAATAATGTTAGAGGCCTAAACTGTGAACATTCATAAGGAATGGTTTTTGGAATATGACAGAATTCTTTGAAAAGCTGTAAACAGTAAACAACGCATTTGACAGGTATAAAAGTAGAAGTCACTTTCCAATGTTCATTTTAAGGTGTAGCGAAAGTATACGAACATATGTACACAAACAATGGAATGTAAACATTGATTTAGACAGATGCTACATGGCAGTCACATGGCAATGTTTGTTTACATTTGGCGGAAGGATACGAAACGGGCCTGCAAGTAGATATTTAGCAGGGCTCCGAGAAAGTTGCTTCCAATTGGGAATGGATTATAGCGTGATTTATGTTTCATTTCAGGAAAATAAATGTCTGTAAATGAATTGGCTGAAAGAGAGCCAAACTTTAAAATGAAAGAAATCTTTTAATAACCAAGTGATTTTGAATATACAATAATAAATTTTCAAAGATTAAAATTTTAATTTGCAATAAAATGTATGAGTATTTTAATTCTTAAAAAGTTTGTTAAACGTCAATTTTTATGTTTAAAGATGGAAGCTATATTATTAGAAGTTATTATATTCGCGGAAGCAAGGAAAGGACGCTATGAAAATTATAAATGAGATAATATTATTCTTATACAACTAATACACGAGGTATTTTATTACAAAAAGAAACAAAAAACTATTTATAAAAAATATTCTTTAAAATGTATTAAATGTATGATCATGTTTTTTTTTTTTCCAGGGGAACAGCAAATTTTCTTACTTGTATTATGAAAACATAGGTAATATAATAGAATTATCAGAATAAAAAATTATTGGTAGAGGCTAATCTTGCTAAAACATTAAAAATATGACATGTATTTGTATTATGATAATTTGTGTGGACTGGCATAACATTAAAAATTACCCAATTGTGATTTGATTGAAGAAATATATTTTATCAGATAAATACAATTAAATTAATTAAACTATTACAGTTTAATATTGACACAAATTTAAATTACCTGGTTGTAAAAAATATGGAAATATATAATTTTAGATTCTATTGTACCAACTTATTTACATAATACATTTAAAGACTACCCAGTATAACCTAATTGTCTACGTCTCTAATGACCTCGCTGTCTACGAGACGTTAAGCCCAACTATCTACCTACCTACCTACGGGCTCATCACACTAGTCCGTCTAATTCACTGTAGGCGTGTTTGTGCAATACGCTTTCCTTCATGAGTGCCTTCGCAGGTGTACATCAGCTGCAATAGACAGCATTTTTTCTTAGTAGTGTATCGGCCAGCGTCCCGTGACAACCAAGAGACCTTCGCACGCATTGGTATCTGGCAACAATCCTCAACATAAACGCGGCATTACAGCTCTGCAGTACACACTTTTCCTCTACTGAGGCTGTGCAACCAATACTATAAGCTTTTCCTGTAGTTGTGTTAGTGAAGTAAGAGAATAAGATGAGAAAATTGGCAAAGACCTCATTTACGATATTATGTACTCGTATGTAATTACGACTCAACGAAACGGAGTCAACGTATAATCAGTGAACAGTAAAAGCATGTTTTCTAATCATGAAGTAATAATTTAACTGTGCAAATTAAAGCAAATGTTATAGCATCTTCCCATGAAAGTATAGAAAGAGAAGGAAATATGACCGTTACTGGGTAGATGAAAGAAATTTCCAATATCTCAAATAAAGTGTGACACGGCGCCTTTCAGCATTAATATGTCACTATGTATTAATTTCTATATGTGGTCTAATGTCTCGTTGACAGGTGAGCGCTAGAGGCCAAACCAGTAGATTGAAAAATTACGAGCAGGAAAGTCATCGGTAGGATGTTTTTTAAGGGAATTTTCATTGGATTCGTAGGTGCCTAAATATTACGTACGTCACTCGCGGTCCCAGTATATCTTCATTCATTATGAGAGGGTTATTGCAAAATATTAGTGCAGATATATCATACCTGTTAAAATAAACATTTCATATTAATTTCCGATTTCCCGTTTCGGTCATGGAACAACTTTATTGTGTGCTATGTCTGTAAATTATATACGCCTGTCCTACCCTTCACTATAATGTTAATCAAAACGTTTACCGAATAATAAGTGTTTTATTGTTTGAATTAATTTCCAGGAATAAATCCGGGAATAATGTAAATTTTGTGAGAATATTTCCGAATCAGGCATCGAACAAAGTTAAATGTTTTACTTCTGTGTTCTCCATAGTCTCGGCTGTACGTAGTGAGGTGTTATACAGCAATCATTTTTTAACGTCTCTCTAAAACCCTGTTTCGAAATTAATGTATTTCAGTCAACCTATAAGTAAGTGTCATTTTTTCTTAGTAAATAATGCATTTGTTACCTGTGCGTGCCTCAGTATCATGAAAACAAGTTTCGTTAAAAGTTTTTATTTATGTAAATCCTAAAATTGGAAGTAAGTACGTATAAAGATGACATATACGTAGCATTTATTAAAATTTTATAATAAATTAAAAGGAAACCTGCGAATAAATTATTACTTTCATTATGGGGGAAAAATGAGAAATGTTGATTGGTTGCAGGTCTCAAATATTTTTTTCTCCCTTGAAATTAAAAAAAAAATAGTATTGTTGCATCTTCACTGCTCTTCATCTCGTCCCTTGCCGGTCCCGGTGTGCGAGCGAAGGAGTGTGTGAGTGAAGGTTACACAAGTTACCTGAGTGTGTGTGTGTGCGTGTGGGGTGGTTTTCAAAGGCATGCCGCGTGCTACCGCGATAAACCTATCGCAACTCATGCGCTCCTCACCTCCTGCCGATTGAATCTCTGCGGATATCTTGAAAGAATATTCTGGTACATTGCCCTTGCCTCTCAGCGATACTTTGCCACCACACACAATTTGGATTAAATCGGTTGAATGGTTTCCGAGATATGATTATGACCCCAGATTTAAAAATGTGTGCTTTTAGAAAGTAAGTTCTCGACGTGGTCGAAAACTATAAGTCCGGCATCCTTACTACGTATTATACGTGTACCAAGTTGGTGAAATTCGGTTCATGCATTGAAAAATTGAAAAAGGCGGGAGAGAGCTCACACGCGCACAGACGCACAAAGCCACTGTGTCTTTCAGACTTGAGCAGCGTATGTCTGATGTGTTACAATGGTCGTTTCGTGTATTGCGTACGGCTGTACGAATCGTTGGGATTCGAAACCAGATGGTGTCGCTTTTTACAGGTAAGAATTCAAATGTTATGCTAGTTTTAATTTTGCCTTGTGACACACAAGTAACTGACAAAGATTTTATTACACTTTAGTTATTTTTATTGAAGTGAAACAAAACTGTCTGTAGGGACCCTAACATAAATCAGTCAGTTTGTGAGGAAAAAATAAAACTGTTAATTTAAAATTGAATAAACTATGATTTCACATTGTTTGTCGAAAATTTGAATAATTCTAATTAATTGAAACAAAACGAAATACTTGATAATTTCCTGTCCATTCTTTGCTCTATTTATAGATTTCTTAATTAAGGTGATCGCCGACAGCTCTGGGAAAAGGAGATAAAACGAAAAAAACTGGAAGTCATCTCCATATCATGCGTTGTGTACTACTCATTTCGAAGAGAAGTGGGTCTTGAGAAAAGGAACTCATGTTCGATTGAAGGATGGAGCTGTTCCCATAATTTTTACAGGGTTTACAATGCACATGATAAAGCAGGTAACTCATTAATTTGCTCCACAACTCTTCTTTGCAAATTGCCTTCGAAGTATATTTCTTTACATGTCATATTTATACCACGGGGAGTATATGTGCTGCAGTACGTGGCAGTCTAAAGTGTTATTTTTTTTATTATTCGTGTTTTTTCATAAAGAGAACAATAAAACTTAAAATGAATTCAATATGACAAAATCAAAACTTTGAAGGTAACAATATCTTCAGTATTTGCTATAATACATCTTCAGCGGTTGAAATATGATTTATATTGAAACCTAAAGGAAGTAAATAAAATACCCGTTACTTTGCAAAAATATTCCACGGAAACTTCATGAACTGCGGATATTTTTATAACCTCTGTTAACTTCATTTAGGTCATATCCGAAGTCTCGGTCTGATGCCAGCCCGAGCTGTGCCACTATGCATATTTTCGTGTTGCTTTTAAATGCTTCAAGCGTAGACCTGCAAGTACCCTTCTATCGGTTTATTATTGTGTAGATAATATGTATAGCCGATGTTGAATAAATGTTTACAGTTGATTATAAATTACATAGTACGTATCGATTTTGTTAAAAATTACTTTACGTGTGCCATGACAAAGATTTATTTTTGGTCTATTTTCTGTGGGTGCATTTATGAATATCCATGCATTATCTACTACTAAATTCATTTTAGAGTTACTGGCGTTCACAAACAAATAAAAAAATTATAAATGGCGTATTAAATTTACCAGCTAATTTAATCATAGTTTTGGAAATACCATGAAACTATTGTATGCACAATTAAATAAATAACGAACATCAGAACACACAAACTTAAATATAAATAGTTCAATACACGCTTAGTATCTAACACAAATGCATGAAAATTAAATTTTAAAGAGTTCTTACCTATTCAAAACTGTGACAGTGAAAGTAATTTCTCACTTACAGGAAAAGCAGAGTCGACTCAGCATTACATCTAGAAACAGTACTGCACATGACGATCTGTTGACGGCTACGTCAAATACACCATCATGTTCCAAGAGTAGCAAACAGGTGGGCGTAGCAAACTGAACTTTAAAACATCTACAAATCCGAGTATATGACTATAATTCGAGATATTAATTAAATCATGTCTCTTCGTAAATTTTTGTGCAAATATTTTTCCGAAATTAAATTAAATCAAACACGATAACTGTGGCTTATTTATAATGCGTTCATTTAGTAGACAATATAAAGAAGTTATGTAACCAAAAGGCACATCTTTACTAGAAGTTGGCAAACACCATTTTTATTTTTAAATCGTTTAACGGTTCCTTATAATAAATAAAAGAGCGAAGTTATTAACAAACAGTTACGATGACCGAATAACACTCATCAGTTTTTATAATATTGAGGTCGAATCTAATAATACATCACTTTAGTTATTAATAAACTTTACAGACTAGAATGCGATAACTAATAATAAAAAAATATGCGCTACAGAAATTATCTGATGTATAAGACGGTTATACTTTTGCTTATATGTTTATCGGAAATATTTTTTAAGTCGTGCTTATGATTTTATAAACTGTTGCATTTATTTTTGATCTCAGTTTGTGTAAATTATATATAGCCTTATGTCAGTGTTGTTTTGTCTCAGACAATTTTAAGTCTTTTAGCAAAAGGTAATTTTATAACAATTACTAATTTATATATTGACTTAAAATAACAAAACAGTTAATTCAGTTTTTTTTTATCTGAAACTAAGCCATACACAGCAATGTTTTTGAAGTTGTGTGACTATTGTATAGTCGAAGTTTTATGGAAACTCTGTTTTTATGAAAGGAAATTTATTGCCTAGGTTGACAACAAACTAAGACTATAATAACCCCAAGGTACACTATTATTTTAGTGAGTCCTGTTGTTTAAATCCTTCTCACTAACATACCTGTCTCCTTTTAGATGAAGACAGATATGTTAGAGAGAAGGCTTTAAACATCTCTCTCTCTGTATATATATATATATATATATATATATATATATATATATATATATATATATATAATATATAAAGTTGACCCTTACGATCTGAAATATTAAAATTAATAAAAATATTATTACTATAATTCCTAAATTGTAAACCAAACATTAATGGGTAATTACGGACTCGGACCGCAAGAGTTACATAAGGTATAAATCGCGTAATATAAAAAAACACATGATCTACTTAAAAAAACAATAACAATTAAAATTAAATATACTAAATATATACATTAAATAACCAGAGCAAGCCCCTATAATGTAAACAATAACTATAATTTTCTAATTAGATGGTAACATAATCATAGACGCAGGTAATAAAATTCATCTTAATATATATATATACACCTAATTCTGGAATAACAATATAACAACTGTAGTAAAGTAATCATTCTCTTTAATACAACTCATCTTTCGTATGTATAAATACAAAAAAAAATTAATTGTAGAAAGCAATTTGTGATACACATCAATACAGAAACAGACCAAGGTGGCACAGTGGTAACAGACACGACCCGCATTCGGTTTTCCATGGTATTCCAAAATCACTCCAGACGGATGTTAAAATTGTTCCTTACTGCAAGACATTGTCAATTACTTCCCACGATCGTAATTACCATAGCCAGTGTTAGTAACTCTGCTGCCGACGAGACGTCGAGCCATACCTATACCGCATCACACTGCCAATTACCACACATGGGAACATCGCTAATTTTATGTTCATAAATATAATGGAAATTGGGCTCCCCTGCCCCCCTTCATGACCAACATGTTTGAAATTATACTGGGAGTTCTGAATGGATCTTACCCTCCGCCGAAAGTTTAGTTAAAGTATGTTAATGACATACTCTTTAATAAATATAATGGTCACTTAGGTTGTTTGTTTGCCCATAATAATTTTTTTTTCATTTGGCAATCAACTTAGGCTGGCTATGGTGACACTCCAGTCATAGGCATAGTGTGCGTGTAATAAACAATATTAAATGACTGTAACCTGCCACCTTCGGCATAATACTGCATAGTGTAGGCTTATAAGTATAAGAGAAAAAGTGCAAATAAACTTACAATTAAAGTTAATAATTAAGAAAGTTATAAACAAAAATGTAAATGGTATTCTAATCATGGCAAAAGCACAACTAAATACTACAACGTTTGTTCCTATCAGATTTTACTATCTCACATTAACAGTATCAGCAACGCTAATGTTAATGGCCATAGTAGTTCAGCTGACTCGCCTCCAAGGAAACGGAAACTGAAAATGCATATTAAGGAGAAAGAAAACTCACCGTAGCCCTAAAAAAGAAAATCAAAATTCTTCAGCAATCCCGAAGACGGCTGCAGAAAAGATGTGGAACTTGCAGGAAGATAATTGATGTGCTCGAGAATAAAAGACTTGTGTCTGAAAACTGCTTGGTTCTACTCAAAAAATCTGTTCCACGTGAAAGTACGGGACCTCTAGAGTGATTGGAAAATTCTGTTGAGATGAAAGGTCATTCAAATTATCAGTACTCTCCCGAATTAAGGTGTTTTGCGCTCACACTGCATGATCATTCTCCAGCAGCTTACGAGTACGTTCGTAAGTCATCTAAATGTTGCTTGCCGCACCAGAGAACAATAAGAAAATGGTATTCTACCATAGGTGGTGAGCCAGGTTTTACATCTGAAGCCCTAAAAACCTTAGAAGCTGAAGCAAAATGTGCAAAATCTTTGGGTAAATCAACTGTTGTGTCGCTTGTTGTTGATTATAAGGCGATTAGAAAACATGTAGAATTTGATGGAAATAATGTTGTTGGCTTTGTGGACATGGGTTCGGGACTTGTAGATGATACATTGCCTGAAACAAGTAACGTAATGGTTTTCATGGTAGTATCCTTTAATGACTTTTGGAAATTACCCTGCGGGTACTTTTTAGTTGATTCCTGCTCTGAATCCAAACGAGCTGAAATGTTACGAAAGTGTCTAATCGAACTAAGTGAAAAGGCATTGATGTGGTTAGTTGTACTCTTGATGGTACTAGCACAAATCTCACAATGTCTGATAAACTAGGCGCTAAGTAGAATGAAATTGACATAAATAAGATAATGCCTTATTTCTATAATCCAGTAACTGGATACACAGTCAACGTAATTATCGATCCTAGTCATATGTTGAAATTAGTAAGGAATTGATTAGCCTATAAAAAAGTATTGTATGATGGTAACGGACATCCTATAAAATGGACATATATAGAAGATTTGGAGAGGTTGCAAGACAAAGAAGGTCTCAAAATGGGAACGAAATTAACTGATGCTCACATTCAGTGGGAAATGCGAAATATAAAAGTTCGGCTAGCAGCACAAGTGCTAAGTTCATCCATTACAGATGCTCTTAAAATGTGCGAAGAAAATTTAGACTTCCAGAGTTTCAAGGTGCATTGGCCACAGTTAAATTCATTAGGATATTTGACAGATTGTTTGATACTCTTAATTCATCCAGTCCCATTTGCAGAACCTATAAAGAGCCTCTGAAGGAAACCAATAAAATCTTTCTGGGTCAACTTCTTAAATGAAGCAAACGCGTACATTTTAGGACTTCATGACTCTGAGCTTAAGGACATTCTAAAGTCACCACGTAAAAATGAGTTTCTTGGTTTCCATATTTGTATATAGTGTCATTAGAATGTTTGATATTTTGGTTGTCGAAAAAAATATTCTTAGCAATATCCTGACAAATAAGTTGAGCCAGGATCACATTGAAAGGTTTTTTGGATGTATCCGAAGACAGTTTTGTTCAAACAATAATCCTTCTGCTAGGCAATTTAAGGCAGCGTACAAAAAACTTTTAGTAAAAAATCAAGTGTGGTGGTCAGAAAAAGCCATCATTTCTTTATTTTCTGACATAACAATTTTGCATATGTCTACTCTCCCATCAACAAACAAACTTCGAGGTATAGAACCTGCATTACCTAGCAAAGAAAACGACATGAATCTTCCAGCGGATCTATCAAGTGTAAGTTTATATGTTGAAACTGTTATTCCATACATAGCTGGATTTTTGGTGTTTAAACTAACAAAAAAATTGGACTGTGACGTTCGTGTCAATGTGATGTTTGCCAACGACGAACACTACTCACTTATTGAGACAGAAACTAAAGGTAGCTTGATATCGCCCTCAATATGTATTCGAAATATATAGGATAACAGAAGTCTATTTTCGATGTGCACAGAAAAACAGTAAAAATTTAAATGCACATTTGAATGCCCAAACATTATTATCTGCAGCAAAAACCGCTAGCGAAAGAAGTATTTTTAATAATCTTGACCAGCACAGCAGGAATTTCGGTATTTTCTCAGGACACGTCAATGACTTAATAAAATACATTAAGTGTTACTTTGATATCAGACTCAATCACGCGACAAAAGAACGCATTCACGTACTGACAGGGAAAAAGGTAGGTTCAGTTTTAGGCAGACTTTTTATTTTCAAAAATCAGTGTAGAGTTCAGTGTATTTAGGGCTCAGTATAACAAAATTATACGATTGTAAACAATGCTGACATTGAAAATTCCTCAACACCTTATAGTACGGAAGATACGTAAAAATCGATGGAGCTGCCACCTCGAAGCAATTTTATGGTGTGCTATTCTGTTTTGGAAAATCATTAATATTGTAAAAGTCTGTTTATGTATATCATTTTTTAAACACGTGTAATTTTTTACGAATTTTCACAATACTTTATATAAGTATGCATATTTGTATGTAGGTACCTATGTATGGACGCAATCTAATTCCCGATAATATCTATTACTACACTATTTGAAGTGTGTGCAAATTGTGCTCATCCGAATATTCTTCTGCTGCCAGTGCAAACTCATAAAAATAACATTTTTAGATTACATACCATTACACAAAATATAAGTTTATTTAGTGTGTACGTCAATGAGAGCAGTTTTTTTGTGGATATGCGAAGTCAACAAGTGTCTTACAATTTTGTCACAAACCAGATTAATCGTAAATGCAAATTATTTACGTATACACAGTTGTAAAAATGTAATGAAATATTATGGATATAAATACAATTATTACAATATTTTTGTTCATCAAATATGTTTGTGTATATATACGTACAAGTTAATGTTAAACATGATATTGTACTGATTATAAATGTAATAAAATGTTTATATTCCACAGATCTTTATACATTATTTTCCTTTCAGCATGTATACATAGAGCACTCTTTGATTACATCTTACTACGGTGTGTTGTGGGAGCCATTATATAGATCTGTTTATGTGACGCAGTTAGGCAGAGTGCAGCCTTTCTAATGTGTGCAGGTTTACTTAAAAAAACTCTCACATGTATTTCACTTCTAAACCTTGTCATCGCTCTTTAAACAGGTCTATGTGAGTGCTGCGAATTTTGAAGTAACCATGTATAATTTATAATAGCCTTGTAACGCTTTGTATGAACCATAATTTGTGTTTCACATAAATTATTCAGTCACCTATGTATGCAAACACGTGACTGAAGGTGTTTTCCATGTGGGAATGTGTCAAAATGAATAAAGTATAACATTACCAGGGTACTTACGACACGAAAACAATCATAATAAATTATTAGTTGCCTCCTCTTTACAAAGTGCCAAGTGTTGATTTCAAATAGTTAGTAAAAATAAATGTAATGCGAAATCGAAAGGAATATTTGTAATAAATACAAATTACATTTTTCAAGTGATTTTAAACAGTAAAATTATGATAAATAAGAATGATCAACATCAGCAATTGTAAATATGCTTTAGGCAAATTTATAATCTGTGACTTGCGGCAAACAAAAAATGAATTTCTTGTAACTACTACAAAACAGAAAATGTTGTTCCGCTGCCTGGAACCTCTGGAATATTTCCCAGCTTTAACAGGCCCCCAAAATAAATCAAACGGCTTAAATATATACACATACCAGCTAGTTTATGTTCTACGTTATCCATCACATCATTGATTTAAAATAAGCTATGGATTTGAATATATGAAATTGCGCGAGTGTGTTTTAAGTTAGGATTTTATATTATTGTA
The DNA here is from genome assembly GCA_029891345.1 of Dryococelus australis. Lineage (NCBI taxonomy): Eukaryota > Metazoa > Arthropoda > Insecta > Phasmatodea > Phasmatidae > Dryococelus > Dryococelus australis. The sequence goes on from CM056993.1 coordinate 267,307,219, forward strand.
TTAATTAACAGATGCGTAAGAACGTATTTCACTTTAGTAACAATTTAATTTTAATAATTTTAATATGGCTACCATAATATATTCATGATCATAAGTTCATTTAGTTTTTACTGTAACCGCGCTAACATTAAACAGAAGTGTATAGGCCTAGTGCTACTGTCGTGAGGGACTGAAAAATTTCCCAATTTTTAACACGCCGCCAATAGGTAAGCACGAGAAGAAATGTTTTCAGAGAGGCATATAAATAAAATCCGACGCTTCCACTCCATTTCATACGCGACGTTCCCCCACATATATTTAGAAACAAAAAAGTTCCCACAGTGCTACTTTTACCTCTGCGCATTTGCAGAAATTATCAGCATGATATTACTATATAATTATTGAAAATAAATAATTTGAAAACTTCGGAAAGATAGTTATGGCATCATCGGCAAAGAGGTTTGAAGATTTTCCAAAAAAAGTTTCAAGTCATTTGGTAGAATAGTTTTTGAGTGGTAGCGAGTTTAGTTTGAAAGATTTTTCGGCAGCGCGAGGCCAACTACGGCCGTTTTCACTTTCTTCCAGCGGAGGAATCGGGTAGCAAATGACGATATAGGCTGTTCACGGTAAAGTGAGCACTTTTTAAGGCCCTGCTAAATTTCTCCTTTCAGTTAATTCCTATCTTTCCGCCACTTTTAAATGTAAACATTGTAATATGACTAATAAACACAGTGTAAACATTCCATCACTCTCAAAAGTTAATGTCTGAGACTGCAATAAAGTACATTTATTACGGGTTAATGCCTTTTGTGAGGGCCTCAAAAAGTGCTCACTTTACCGTGAACAGCCTATAGCCGGCTTCACATCGCTTTGCAGTCAGCCCTATACCAGGGCCTCTCCAGAGGTGTGACTATATACATCTTCCTTGGCCTAGACACATACATACACACATACTCACACACGCAGAGACAGGAAAGTGATCTCAAAAACCCTTTTGTCCTTCGGAAAGTAGGCTAAAGAGGGGGATAGGCTATTTAAAGCTGTGATTTTAAAATGAAATTGAGTTATACAAAGTTGCCTTGCACTGATACGGTACAATTATACAACTCACGGCAACAACAGTTCATACAAACGTGTGTAACAAATATAAATGGCAATGAAACGGCACAGAAAAATTGCAATGATTATTTTGCTCGAAGCCCAACTATTAAGATGCTGTCAAATTGAAACAGTGTTTCATTTACGTTTATTAACGTCCGCGATTTATGGAACTACGGCCATCGTGTGGAGGGAGTTAGCATTAAACTTAATACAAATATACGATTTAAAACCGCGAACAATTCCCTGTATTACTTTTGAATCCACCGAAAAATTTCATCCAAATCGATACTTTGAAAATAATTTTGGAAATTTACCCTAGGCGTCAATCTTCCTTACGTTGGGATTTGTGAAAAAAAATAGTAGTCTGTTTATAGCGTGGTATGAACCGCATGTTCATAGCTGTTATGTCCGTATGGGGGATAAAAAAATTACGCTAACGATATTAGATGGTTGTGAGAATTGAGCTATGGTATGGCGTGGTTATCTTCCAACAGTATAGCTCATCGAATAAATTACGAGATGTGTAAACCATTTTGTGTTCTGATTTACGAAATCGATTAGCCATGGATGTTAAACTGTCTGAAATTTAGAAACATGTAAAAACATTAATTGCAGAGAAATACGCGCCTTAGTGGAGGAGGTCGCTGCGTTAGTTGCGGCTGAGCCCTAAATATGCGTGCTATATTTATTTTTACATCTGTTTAGGTTATATTTCTGCCGAAGGCATCATCTTCCCTATTCCGTGTAATATTTTTACTATAGGTTATTCACTGTAAAATGAGCACTTTTGAAAGTACTGCTTGAGATCTACTTGTATACACGTTGTGTGTTCTCCCGCCTAATGAAAAATTAATATTGCCTAGGGTCTCATCACTATTCATGCGTCATTCAAGGGAAACTGTGAAATTATTAGAAAAGTAAATACTATACAAATCTGCTTATTTTTACACTTCCATGCATTAAAAAAACAGACAGCGAGAGAAATAATATAAGTTATCACAAATGGTTACCTTACACATTCTTTTCGACGTTAATATATGGAACTACTCTGCCCTTAAACGTTACCAACATTACTGGGAACATGTCAGTCATCGCGCCTGTTAAAATATATGCAGGTAGGGACAGTGACTTTTTTCTAAGGTTGACTTTAAAAGTGCTCACTTTATCGTGAACAGCCTTTGAACAGTATTATTCATATTTTCGCTGCGATAAAAGCACTTGTAACGTGGCTTGAATAGTGCCGTTGTAATGCAGTAAAAACGTTAACTGAAAAATAATAGCGGAGACTTTGTAAACAGAGCAGGAAAAACGTCAATCTTCGAACGGATCTCGCTAGTGAAAGTGTCAAGCTCGCCAAGCAGAGGTATGCGGTGCGGTAAACCTAGCGGCTGTGATGCAGGTAGCGGTATACCTCATTTCGTCGCTCGTGTAGCCTACACACACCAAGGCGGCAGGCGAAGTCGGGACGATACGAAGCCGTGGTGAATCGATACGAAGCCGTGGTGAATCGATACGAAGCCGTGGTGAATCGTCACATATGAACAGTAAAAAATTAATTTAAAGATACGAATTAGTCGGAAAATAGCGATTTTAAAGCGGAATTGGTTTAGCGTGATTTCAGTAAGCGCCCCCAACCTCCTAGGATTTCTAACATTATTATTTAATACCAAGTGCCCGTTTCACTTTATTCAAATTTCAATATCGTAGATAACTATCAAATTGATATTATTTTTAATGAAAACTTTTCTTCGTCCTCAACCACTGTCATTAGTAAAATAACTTCTTAAACAGAGCACATAAGGAGTTACTAAAATTAATCTATACTTGCGGTGAGCTGTGCAAACAACATTAGTACTGGCGCAGCAAATTATAGGGTTGCAATAACGCGCGTGTGAATAGGTATAGCCTATTCACGGTGAAGTGAGCACTTTTTAAGGACATGCCAACAGGAATAATGACCGATATATATTTTTATTGTGACCTCAGACGTTAACTTTAGAGTGCGGTAAATTAAATACACAAAGTTTATTATTCTCATTGCAATGTTTATATTAATAAATGGCGGGATGGTGAAAATTGGCCGAAAAGAAAAAAAGCACCGGGGCCTCAAAAGTGCTCACTTCCTCTTGAACAGCATATATCACCGTGCCAGTCTGTGCACCTTCATATAGCGCTGCATATGTTGTACCTCTGTGCATTACCACTGTCGCTTCCCGCGCTAGTGTGTGGGGATCTTCATCCCAGTTTTCGAGAGAAGTGTTTTTCAAGGCCACTAGTTGTAATGTTGTACCTCTGTGCATTACCACTGTCGCTTCCCGCGCTAGTGCGTGGGGATCTTTATCCCAGTTTTCGAGAGAAGTGTTTTTCAAGGCCACTAGTTGTAATGTTGTACCTCTGTGCATTACCACTGTCGCTTCCCGCGCTAGTGCGTGGGGATCTTTATCCCAGTTTTCGAGAGAAGTGTTTTTCAAGGCCACTAGTTGTAATGTTGTACCTCTGTGCATTACCACTGTCGCTTCCCGCGCTAGTGCGTGGGGATCTTTATCCCAGTTTTCGAGAGAAGTGTTTTTCAAGGCCACTAGTTGTAATGTTGTACCTCTGTGCATTACCACTGTCGCTTCCCGCGCTAGTGCGTGGGGATCTTTATCCCAGTTTTCGAGAGAAGTGTTTTTCAAGGCCACTAGTTGTAATGATTCACCATTACTCGTGAGTTAAAAGGAAAAATTAAACTTTTATTTCATACCGTGCGTGGACTTGGTGAACAGCAGTGTGTGATTAATTGTTATTGCTTTGCTGTCTGCAAGTAATGGACGTGAGGAACTAGTCTTGGCAAATGGTTTCCTGGAACTAACGTCACAGAACTCGTGAAAGGTAGTGAGGAAGGTGTACGTTAATTCGCGTTCTGTTTGCTGGCATCTTTCAGAATACAAGAGACAGAAATTCAATTTAAATTCGATGATCATTTTATCTACAAAACAGTTGTAAAGAACTAGACCTGCATGTACTCTACATGAAGTTGCTGGCATGTAACGACTTTACACGCAAAACTTAGACTTAATATTAATACATAGGTTTACGTGTTAGCTGTCGCCTACTTTTACTAGAATTTCAGATACAAAATGTTCTTAAGGTAATGCTGCACTCGCAATAGTTGTAATAGAAGAGGAACGGAACATAAGGAACAACTTCCCAAAATACAAATAATTGTAAGAATATAATAAATTATGGGAATAAACAGTCTATTTAATATCTTTATTCTCGAGGTATATTCTCTCTTTGCTTCCCCTAAAAAATTAAATAACAATCATGAAGTGTTTCGAAAACACGAAAAGAGTTTTCGGTCAGCGAACAACACAGGGTGGGATGGAGTTCAATAGAAATAGTTCGTGAGGCAATTTATAATGCACAATCAAGTGGAAAATATCCACGACACTTTCTACATTAATTAAATATTTAATTACACATATATATCGAAATGAAATCGAGATTTTAAACTGTATTTCTGAAAATTATCGAAATGAAGTGGAATTAAATAATAAAAATTTTTCGAACATTGTTTTAGGTTATCGGGGCTATCAATCTGAGAGGAAAATCTAGAAATAACAGGGGCGGCTACCCTCTTATTGCAGACCACATACTTTAGTCACGAATTATGCACATTTGATGTTAGTTTATTGAGCAGTATGAACTAATTAAAAAGCTACTCTTGTTGCAACTGATAAGGACTCGCCTTTTAATTAAAAAATTTAGCACAAAACTTGGTCTGCAGCAATACAGCGCGTGCACAGAACGAGGGTGCAGGACATTTATACAACTTATTTTAAACAACCGTACCGTGCATTAATGGGTTTACAATACTGAAGCTGCCTGTTGGGTTCTGGCGACAGTCGGTGCGTGATTGCCTGCAGCAAATATTCGTAACCTGGAACTATATCGCTGCAGCCAAAAGTTTCGTGGGCCTTCTATACGAAAACGTGGTATCCTGGGAAGTTGCAACTAGGTCATTTAGTTAATTAGGCCATACTGCTCATTAAACAAGCGTCAAACGTTCATAAGTCCTGAAAGTAAAAAATGTTGTCTACAATAAGAGAGCAGCCACCCCTGTTTATTTGATTTCGGTGAGAGGTATTAATGATATTTTACTTTCAGGTTGAAGATCCCGATATTATAAAAATATGTTCGGAGAATTGTATTTTAATTGAATGCAGTCGCCGTCGTTTCTCATACATGTACGGTTATAATGCGGTTCACGGTAAAATGAACACTTTTGAAAGCCCTGCTAAATATCTACTTTAATGTACGTTGTGTATTCTTCCACCTTATATAAAATTAACATTACCATGCGCTTCATTTCTTAATCCATGCGTCGGTCAAGTGAAACAGTGAAATTATTAGAAAAGTAAATATTGTATAAATCCGCTCATTTTTGCACTTCACGGCAGGAGAGAAATAATTTAAGTTATCCCGAATGGTCACCTAACATTTTTTGTTCGACGTTAATATATGGAACTACTTTCCCCTCAATCGTGACCAACTTTCCCAGACGCATGTCACTCAGTGCACCCGTGGAAGAATATGCAGACGTGGGGAGTGACTCTTTTCTAAGGTTAATTTCATTAGTGCTCAATTTATCATGAACAGCCTTTATCATCACGAACAAGTTCATATTAAGATATATGATTAAAAAATTAATTTATGATGATCAGGAACTAGTAACTGGAACTTACATAATTTGTGTTCACTTTTACCGAGGTATCACAACTGATTCGCGTTCCGACAGTTGTAGTTTTGTACCTAGCTGACTTACTGGATAGTGATAGTTTTTCTTACCGAGTTTCCCTTATTTATTCTTGGGAAATTATTTCTCGATTTCCTAATCATTAAAAAAAAGGCTAACTTCAAGGCGGTATGAAGCTTTTGGCAAACGCTTAATAAGTTATAGAATTAAAGAACAGGTGAATCATAAATTTATATTGATTTAAAACGCTATTGAATAATAAAGCCATAATATAAAATTACAATTCTCATCCATGTCTTAACCAAGACTTGAATCTAGGACCAAGAACCCTGCCAACTACGCTACGAGTCTTCACGCGATATTTGATACCAGCTTCCTAAATAACACGTAACACATAACACTTTAATAACATCACGCACGCTTGTTTATTGGCTGAAATTTGATTCTACAGCCTACTGATTTGTTGAGCAAACACTTTGCTACCCAAACAACAACAGTATGCGAAGGGTACTGAAGAACTGCTATTGCTGTTCTTGAAAATTATGTGTGTTCAACCAATACCGGGATAAAAGTGTTACGCTTTGTGTGGCAGGCATGGAAAAGTTCAGCTAGAATCATTTCGTTGTTTACAAGTTTCCTAAGCAAAACAACGAATTGTATAGCTAGCGATTCGTTTATTCACATTTGCAATCTCTCGCTTTAAAATATCTGTGCATGTTGATTATGGCGTTTTATTATTTTTGTTATGTATACATGTACACATAAACAAATACACTTAGCATATTCACTGTATTTTATTTTGGAGATAGAGTAACATTTTTCAACGCAAACATATTTTGCTCTTTGTGACAATATACCAACTTGAATTCTATACGGTCTATTAGTCTTTACTGGGAAAGAGGAATGATACCTTTATATTAGACATTGGTTATTTTTGTGATAATAATAACATTTCTAATGGAACTTGCGGAAAAATAATAGATAACTGCCAAAATAGTGCAATGGCAGTAGTATTTAATGAACTCCCATACATTTCTCTTTGTTGTTAAGTAAAGGAATTTATCTGAGAGCTATCTGTCAACTAACCGAGTGGCCAGTGTTTGAGGATTTCAAGTTTTAAAGAGGCATGTATTTGCTTAGAGACAAGAGGCCAATATAGAGAAATGGTTAACTCGCGACGTGAAACTTTAACTTTCCAAGCCAGGTCATTGCCGTGAAAACATGCGTGTCTTTAAGTGAGAGGCAAATACTCCTCGAAGGTCCAAATGTCACAGTCAATGATACATTCCTCACTCTGCAAACTTGACACCGTAGCTGGGTGTTTTCGACTAGCTGAAATCAAAGTGATGTTGCTCAGAAATCTTAAATTTATACAAGTGATCTGCTTAATATTTCATTGTCAATTTCAATGTTTATCTGTAATGGCTAATCGAGGATGCCTTACTTATCGAAAGGCTTTTAACTTTTATTTTAAAAGGCGCACGCCCGTGGCTTTGGTCTCTTAACAGTGAGATGTTGCGTGTCGGCGAGGGTGAAATGAGGTGAAGATGGAAGAGCGACGGAATACAAGCATGGGGTGGACAGGGTTTCTTCGAGAAAACCCACCGGCCACATTTCCCGCATTCGAAGGGGTTCAAAGGTTTTCTAATGCGCTCTCCACAACGGAAGTGACTTAAAAGGAAATTGCGGCACATTCTGTTCGGCCACGTGCTTCTCAAGTCGAGAAATAGCAGTAGCACGTGTACCTCCCCAACTGATTAGTCAACTAATTAGTTAACTGTAACTGAATCATAATGTATAACGTGATAGAATGGTAAACAATTGTGTAATCATTATACTTCGAGATGCATATTATTGTTGGTCAGCTATTTTGTAAAATAGCACCAGATGAAGAAATAAATATTTCTAATTATATCTCGAAAACCATAAAACCATTTATCACCCAATTTCGCAGGTAAATAATACTATGACTGGCCAAGTAAACGTAAGTAATTGAACTTGATTAGGAACTTATTTTCAAAATGGCGGTCACAGAAAAGTTTTAATTTTATTTAGTATATTCAATTTAACAAATTTAGACCAAATTTTGTATACTCATAGTATTAGACAAGCATCATATATACCGACAACCTTTTTCGTTGGCCATTTCGGAAGACAGCATAATACGAACAAATAAAGTTATTTTGTCATGACTCGGTAAATAATTAGCCGATTCCTACCAACTCTGGCAAACAAGTAGTACTGATGCAGGCGATGTTAAGTAATGTATTTAAAGGATGCCAGACACATATTTTCAAAATGGCGACCAAGTAAACATTTTAGCTTAGTAAGCTATATCGTCGAAACAATATAATCAATTCCAACATACCTTTGTATGCTGGCATTAGACATTAAAACTATCAAATATTTCTACATGGAGCATCTTTGTTCGCCATTTTGTACAATAGCGCCACGCAAATAAAATTAAGTTTTTATGTCATATCTCGGGAAAGAATTGACCAATTCTTATCAAATCTGGCAAACAAGTATTACTGAGGCACATTATGTCAAATTGTATGTTTTAAGCATGCCAGACACTTATTTACAAAATGGTGACCACATAGCTATTTTAGCTTAGAATATATATCGCCGAAACCATGTAATCAATTTCAACTAAACTTTGTGTGCTGGCAGTAGATATTACAGCTACCAACTGTATGTAAATTGACAATCTTTTCCATCATTTTGTAAGATAGCCCCATGCGAGTAAAGAAAGTATGTTTGCCATACCTCGGGAAAAAATTGACAGAGTCCTTCCGAATTCGGTAAACAAATAGTACTGCAGCAGGTGGTGTAAACTGATATGTTTTATGTAGGTTAGGCACATATTCTCGAAATGGTGGCTATATAAATATTTTTGCTCAGTATATTTTACTAACGAAACAATTTTCAAAATAACTTCCTATGCTGCCAATGCCTATTAAACCATCAAATTTGCCTATGTAAAGCCAAATTTCTCTGCCTTTTTTTAAGATAGCCCTACCAATAAATAATAATGTTTTATCTCGTATCTCGAGAACAATCAACCCATTCTTACAAAATTTGGCAAAGCTGTACTGTGGTAGGCCATAATAATATTTTTTTTTGTAAGTAAGTCAAACTTTTTTTCAGAACGGCGGCTATAAAATCATTTTAGTTTTGTGGGCGATATATACGAAACTATGTAACTTATTTTAATTTAAGTTTGTAAATTCGCAGTATACACCAATCGAAATTGCTACTACATTCCGTTTTTGTCTTCCGTTTATGGAGATCATGACATGAAATTTATGGAGGTTTCGTACCTTGTCTCGAGGACCAATCAACCCATTACCACCAAATGTTATATTGGAACATTTAAAATAAATTTGTACTAAATCGTGAACACCGTAAATGCTACAGAAGGCCATGTAAATATTCGTGATGTAATTTGCCATACAACGATGTTCAAAATAGCAGCTCCATAAATCATTTATATAAGTTTGACATATATATTAAACAATTTAACCAAAGTGAGCTCAAAATATGTATGTAGAGAGTAGACATAGAAACATCGCTTATAGAGCCTCTTTTTCTGGCAATTTTGTACGATAGAATAAAATAAGGCAAAAAAGTTTTGCATATCATATCTCGGGGACCAAACAACTGATATCCATAAAATTCTTCACACAACTAGCACTACGCAGACCTTGTAAACTTACATGTTTTATGTCGCTCAGTCACTTATTTTCAAAATAAAGGCCCTGTAAATATTTTAGGTTAGTGAACCGTATCATTCGAAAAATTAGATTGATTAAATCTGAAGTTGATGTTCCAAATCCGACCTCCATAATGCAGTGGATTACACGCTAGGTTATAGTTAAGAGGTTTTCTGCGTTCAAGTCACTGGTATGGCATGTGTGTAGATCTAGTTGTCTCACTAGTGTTGCATACATCTCTGGTTTTATTTCTAAAGTTATTGCTTTCAAAGAGAAATCAAATCCTTCCTACCAACTAAGCTTTCGAAAAATTATCAAGGAATATATTGCACCCATGCTGAGGGAAGTAGGCTCATTAGTTATATAAGTAATTTCTTTATTTTGTTACAGGATCTGTATTTATGCTTAACAAATTTATCTTGGAAGAATGACACAAACTAACTTTTTCTCCTCCCTCTAATTTGTTACAAACCCACGCCATCCATTGTATCCCCCCTCCCTCTATAACCGTAAATCAACTGCCTCTGGCCTTCTCGTGTTTTATTTCTTTAGAGAATATTCCGCACTGTTAAAAATTTCCGTATATTTACGGAATGTTTTACGGAAGTGTACAGTTTATATACGGAAAGGCAATCCGTAATGACGAAAAACGGAGTTAAGTCCGCAAATACAAAATACGGAAAGTCTCCAATTTCCCTTTGGCTTCGAGTTACGGGGACGAACAATGCCGATTCAACACGAAGCTTTCTTCGCCACTGTGACAAGAAAATTATCGTTTCTCCGGCAGTTAAGGTTATCCAAGCGACTATGACCTATTCTTTCAAACATTAGAAAATAGCATCAGGCGTATGTAACATTCGGCAACACTAAAAATACACTAAATTTAATAGAAACTGACTTTTGCTTTTGTCATTTGATTAAAAATATAACAGTTATACCATAATCTTTGAGTGAGAATTGTAGGAAAGTGGACTGCTTTACCTTCATAGCTCAGGTGTAGGGTGACCAACTTGTATTCGGGGGTCGCGGGTTCGTGCTCCGGTGACTCCGATGCAGCAGATTTTCAGTTCGCTTGTCGCGCTGGGAATTTGTCAACAAGTCGGGCTCAATTGAGCTCAACAATAACAACTACCCCACCAACAACGACAAATACAACACCAAAAAAATGGTTAGATTCGTAGACCGGTAATTTTTTGACTCGGGTTCAAACCTCGCTTAGGTACAAAATGTTTTAACTTTTTTAATATAATTTTTATACACGGTAGAACACACACATAACGGAAATTAAAACATTTTCACTATCTCTTCTATTTTAAACGGAAAGTACAGAAAACTAACTTGAAAATTAACGGAGAGGTTCCGTGAAATTTACGGAAAGTCCGTTTCTGAAAATCAATGTGTCCGTAATTTTATGGAGAGTTTACGGACACTTCTGGATACATTTTTAGCAGCACTTTTCCGAAAAATGAAGGAACTTTTTTTAACTGCGCGCTTTGTACAGTACAACGTTCAGCACGTAATATTGTCATGTCAACTGCACCTATCTGACATCATACAGACCCACAACACTAACACGAAAACAAAATGAAATAACAGAAGTTGGGAGTGTTTATATACCTCATGTCGTGAATACATAATAACAAACAGTGAATAATACAAAGAAAACGACTACTAAACGAACGAATTAAATTAATAATCTGCCCCGATTACAAAACTGTTCCAAACAATTACTCAAACCCCGAAGTTATTTACACGAGAATAACTGGGAACCGCTGTTTCCCCCTGTTATCTACCCATATTAAAATTAATCATTTAATATAACGCCACGCCACTAACAGTGTAAGATCGAAGAGATTTTTAAATCATTGAATTACTTCATTGGATTACTATAAAAAAGAATTACTTTATTCGTCAACACATTTAAGGTAATGCAACATTTTTTATCAGCATCGGAGTGCATAAAAATTAGTCAAGTTGTGCCTGTCGATAGGCAACAATTGCCATGTGAAAGTTATGACGGTTACATCTTCATTAGGCGCTATGGCAGTACATGTAAGAGTTAGTCAATTCGCTGTTACTTCGGAATTTTCTGAAGCCCTGCTAAAGTTATACTTTCAGGATATCCCTCCACCTCAAGCAAACTAAGCTTAACTAAGCCTGGAGAAATACACTAGAGGAAAACGCACCACATTCGTGCGCACTCATTGTAACAGTATTTTGTATAAGGACTACTTCTCACTAGGCGTTACCAACTTACCTATTTTCTCCCTGTTTTTATCCAACTTATTTACGAGTGAAGCATTATAATTTATGGATAAAATATTAATAGCATTAAAGTTTAACAGAAAAAAAGTATTTTTTATGAACACAAGTATAAAACGCTTGTGATATATTGCATATGTTGGAAACAACTAAACACGTAATACATGGGGAGATTTTTCTAAGATTTGATTCAAAAAGGCCGAAGAAACCGTTAATGGACTATACAGTATAAGTTAAAGTTCAACTGAACTAATAAAAAGGCACTTCTATACTAACACAAGTATAAAACTCTTGCGATGTAGTAAATATTTAGGAAACAACCATACGCGCCACTCATGGGATGATTTTTCGAAGATTTGATTCGAAAAGTGTGAAGAAATCGCGAATTGTCTATAGCAGTGCAACGAGAAAGTAGCAAGGAGATAAGAGTGAGTAGTGGCTTGGAGAGATTAGGGTGGTTCTTAACATCGAGCTCTTGAGAGCCACTGAGGGTGGAGCGAGGTGAGAATGCGGCATCACCGAAATAAAAGGGGGGCAGGGACAGTAGATCCCGGATAAAAAACCCGTAGACCAGCGGCATTTTCCGGTACGACTTCCACGTGTGAAAATGCGAAAGCGACCCCGCCGGGAAAAGAACCCGGTTCACCTTGGAGGGCTGCGAGTGTTCTAGCCACGGCTTCACTGCGGCCCCTCAGGTAGAGTAGAGAAATCATTATTTCATACTGCAGACATTTAATAAACTTACGTAAAATTAAACTGTAAGGAAACGAAGTGAAAATAGGTGGTTTTGAAAACATGCCTCGAAAATGTTCTGAAAATCTATAAAAAAAAAAAGATGGAATATAACCGATTGTGTCTCAAACCCAGCTGCAATTGTATATCTTGTTGTGAGGCAGAAACCAAGGAAATAACGTTTTCATGACCCGTGTTAAGGCATTAACTGGAATTTCTTGTCCCAGAAAGTAATTTGAGGCCTCGTAGAGTATCATGGGGCAAAAGAACGAACTTAATGTTTGGACCCAAATATCTCCTATGTAAATACAGGCAGAAAGTAATTTGAGGCCTCGTAGAGTATCATGGGGCAAAAGAACGCACTTAATGTTTTGACTCAAATATCTCCTGTATAAATAGAGGCTGAAAACCGTTATTTATAATGGAAAAACTGTTGACCCTCTGTGAATTTAATGAACTAGGTGTTATAACATAATTTACAATATTTTTCTTGTGAACTTTGTGAAAAGATAATGCAGAAACGCACTTTTGCTCCACTAGTGGGGCAAAAGTTCGCATGTTACCACAAACGTATACGATAAATATAAACACGTTAGTTGAGTTGAAAACCATTTTACTAAAAGTAAAGTAACCCAAATCCATTACAAAATCACATTAATAACATAGAGAAATAGATAACATGGCAAATATTTTCATTTCAATAGCTTGGCTATATAGATACGACGTATTTTAACAGTTATAACCTCTCCCTTCATAAGCAAAGCACACTTCATGCCACCTCTCTTTGCAATCATTGCACATTATCCAATCTTCAGATGGAGGATCTGTGTATCTCTCCCCACATCCTGGACAGAGTAGAACGTCTTATGCATCACTTGATTTCTTCTGTTGTACACAGTTTAGAGCAATGTCACTAACACTCAGACAAATTACAAAAAAAAATTATCTAGCTGCACTGTGTTAAAACCCACAATTCTTACCAGATTTGTTTTCTGAGGTGTTCGCAAGGACCACCTTTTTTTTTTTTTTTTTTTTTTTTTCATGAAAGTTAGTGTCCAGTCCTTTCCTACTAATCGTGACTCTTTATTGTAAATGTGCACGATTTTGTATGCCTCTGCGTACTCAAATGCCAACCTACTGAGTTCGTTGAAGGCAAGTCCAGAGAAGGATGCATTCAGGTCTCTGTAAAGGCCGGCTAACTCATCCTCTTTCTTTGGTCTGAATTTTGACGGAAATCTTCCGAATTTAACAACGCCAGATCCCTGAGAGATACACAAACCGCAACAAACTAACAATTAATGGGATAGAATTATGTAATATAAAATGGCAGTTGAAAATTCGGGATAAGAACACGAGCGCATGTAAAATGTTAATACACCATACTGTATATTTATATAAAACTTTCCATGATATTATGGAAATTTTTAACAAGGCACTAAGATATATTATAAACATTTTTATCAGGTTGCACTACATACTATTGAAATAAAATTTATTTTAATAAACAGTCTACTTTTAACTATTTAAACACCAATTTTTTTTTTACTTTTTTAAGTCTTTCACACAGAGTGGCCTCTGATATGCCGAAACCTGTGGCGATTGTACGTTTAGAGTCTCCTTAAGCAAGTATCTTTTGAGCTATCGCTAACATCTCCGGTGTACAAAATTTCCGCTTCGTTTTCCTCTGATAATTCCTTTAACAGTACGCACAGATAAGTCTAACAGAGGTTTTACATAATATATAGTAACGAAAGTAATATGAGACTGTTATATTTCATTATTAAAATCATAACAGGGGCAATTTTTAACATATGTGGGACCAAAGTTTGCACTGCGAACTTTTACCCTACTTAAAAATGCGCACACTTGCCCGACATTACTGATCTTCACTTCCCAACCAGTGGAACTATCTAAGGCAAACAATATGAACATTATATTATAGCACAAAAAGCACCAGGAAATACTGAATCAGAGAACTTAGAGAATTAATTTCTTACATGTATTTTTTGTAATAATATACTAGTTGCAAGGAATGGAAATATTACATCAAGAGCATGAAAAATGAACTTTACCTCATAGTTTCGTTGCTGTCTGTACAAGCCAGCTGTTCTCACATATAACAATACTCCACCATGACATCTTTGCAGACCGACGCAGTGTTGTCAATGTAATATTCATGGGAACAAATATAACTGTACTGCCCACTTTTACCCCACTCTACTCTACACTCTGATATATGTGGATTCAAACAGTGTTACAACTGACTGAGCGACTGTTCAGTGATTCATTCTCACGATACGGTTGTTGATGCGATCCCACCCAGCGCACTACTAATCCTACTGCTTTATCATAGACTGTAGGAAGACAGTAGGAAAAATTACAACAAATATGATTGTTATTTTTTGAACCTGCCAATCACTGCAGCTTTATTGCAACAATTGTTGAGATGAGTTCCAAAATCGCATTCATTTTTTTTTTTTTTGTATTTTTCGATCTGTATTAATAATGATGTAACTCTGGCAGCCCATAATCGTATTATAATCACAGATTGTGCCAAAACTCTTTCCTTTCCAGTAAAATTAATCGTTTACATTTACGTGTCATCCCAAAACTTTAATTCTTACACATTTAATACGGCTCCAGAACTTAATTCTTCCACAAGATGTTCTCGGACAAAAACTTCACATGGCCTCATACACTAGTATGGTCTTCTAATGAGCGGAAATTTTCAATTGGCGTGCTGTACATTACAGGATCCTTTCGCTCCGGTATGCGAAATCCAGGAAACCTGACGTAATTTTAACAGTCTTAAGATAAAAATATCTAAACCTTGAATATGAAACGGGCTCTAGTGAGTAGTATGCCGAATCTGTAGGCTTTAACGATATTCAAGGTCAAACTAAAAAAAATAGAAACTAAATAAATAGCCTATTAGTTCGTGGCTGTATACCGGATGTTCACGAACAAATGATAATAAACACAAGAGTGGGATAGAGAAGTGCAAATGAACCATACTTCATTAAGGAACAAGTAGTCAAACGCCCATAGTGCAGGGACGGGCGGGCAATCACAATAACTGAAGCTACAGGAAGCGCAATAAAAAATACACTATATTTTCACATGTAGGCTGAAGGCATGGGGACAGAGTATCTGTTCGATGTGTCTGTTCAAAGTGTCTGTTCAAACTGTCCGCCACCGCCACCACTCAGGCGGTGCAGCGCTCAAGCATGTTGCGACGCACATGTGCTAAGCTTCCCGGCGTAATGTACTCATCCCTCGTGTCAAAGTGGTGTGGCATACACCATCGATGTGGCTCCACAGCCAGAAGTCAGGTGGTGTGATGCTAGGTGAGAGTGGTGGCCATGCTATGGGGCCTCTCCTAACTATCCACCGGTTCAGGAAGTGCATGTCGAGTGCCGGCGAACTGCAGTGGAGAAATGTGGCGGGTTCCCGTCCTGCTGAAACCACATCGCATCACGAGCATCTAAAGTAACTTCCTCCAAGTATTCCGGTAACACATCCTGCAGGAACTGTAGATACGTAGCACCTCCGCGACTGCGACCATGAGGTACTGAGTGGTGTCATCAGGCACGCAGATCTGCGCAAAGGCTGGTTACAATGCCACGTACATGAGGTTGCATACCCGCCCCTGCACATTGCCACTATCATTAGCAGGTTAACTAAGGACGTTAGACTATTGGTTCCTTCATAAAATATGCTCCATTTTTACTTATCTACCCCAATCTGATGTTTGTTATCATTTGTTCGTGAACATACAGTATAATGCACTAACGTGTCATCTGGCGGCACAAATTAAATTTAAATAAATCTCACATCTTCACCACATTTTTCTTTTTACTTGGAGTATTCATTCTTTAGTTCATGTATGTCTCCTTCGGGTACATGTTCAGCTTGACGTGTTTGCGCGCGCGTGTGTGTGTGTGTGTGTGGTACACATATTGGTATGCCAAAACAAGACACCACATATCCAGACAAGGGCCACGAAACATAAGCACAAGAACAAAAGAGTTAACGCTGTGTGAAAAACCCGCAAATTATTGAGTTCTTGATACGTTTTGAAAAATTAGAAGTTTGGGTTGTCAAATCATTGTTGACAATGGCGGGGTCTTTACTTTACAGTTGCTCTTACATGTTACTGAGTCAAAACTTATTGGCTGAATACAAAGTCGGGAAAACTTTCCACTGTTCATATAGTTTTTTAGTGGACCACAACCATCGAATCTCTGAAAGGTGTTCTAAAATCTGACAAAATTTACTTGACCACGTTTGAAATGTAAACTTTTATTGCACATACTATTATGAACAGTAATTTGTCTGTTGTAAGAAGATACTAACATCTCGTTTTAAATTATCTCGAGTATAAAATTATTTGCCTAATGTATCTGTTAAAAACCATTGCATATTCCATTATATAAGTTCCTGTCTTTACGTAGAGTTTAAAAGAAATTATTTTCTAAGAGAAGAATTATATCATTTCTTAACATGCACAAGTTAATCGTCATTTAGTAAAACGTTTTGTACTTTAAAACAAAGGTTTTTTTTTTTTTTTTTTTTTTTTAATATACAATCTCAACAGTTCCTTCAGTAAATAATAACTGTATTTTATTTCAAATATCGGTTGTGTGGATTAAAATTTAAATTTTCGTCAGGAATTTATATATTTGTGTTTCGGATTGTCACATATTTGTTTTTAAGTTATTAGCGCGATTTGTATATAAAATATAATTATTTTTCTTCATGAAAAAACTCGGCAATGGACAACATTATAAAAGTTAACCATAGCCATGGGGTACGAAAGGACATGGGACATAAAGGGACAAGATTCGTGACGTCACATGGTCACGTGAACAAATCAGTGTAGGGTGTTCAACTAAAATATCTTGGGACAAATTAATTCTAGCAAGACACTTAGAAGGGTATTTTCCCAAACTATTGGTGACTTAATGAGACCAAGATGATGTAGTTGTATAGCCTGCTCCCGGCTGAGCACTTTTTAAATCAACCTTTGAAAAATGTCATTGCCCTACCTGCATATGTTTTAACGGACACACTGGCATGCGTCCAGTAAAGTTGGTAACGACGGAGAGAAATCAGTTCCATGAATTATCGTTGAATTAAAAGTGTTTGAAAACATTTGTGAATACTGACCATTTCTTATGCCTCCTGTTTCTTTTAATGCGTGTAAGGGTAATAATTAACATTATGTTATATATGGGGCTTCAGGGACAACTGCATCATGTATCAGGAGCCAGGAGCCGTCCGCCGTCTCGGGTGACGTCACGAATTTTCCCGTTCTCCCTTAAAAACACTCGGAATTCATAGAATAGTTCTTAAAATTTCCCTTTTTAACCTCAAAATTTTTCATTTTCCCTGAAAGTTTCCCGTTTTCCCCTCAAACATGGCCATACCCCAGAATATGCTTAAACGAGCCCACGAAAGGCAGTTTTCGAGCTATTTGAAAGATTTGGGGGTCTCGCTTAATACTTGTAGGCGACCACCCCCTCATTGCATCCCTCGACAAGCTCATCTCACCTCCTTCCCAACCCCCCTTAAAATTATTATAAAAAAACGCAAAAGGTCTAGAAAATTGAAGAACATATAATCCTACCCTACGCTACCCCTCGTTCATCATATCATCCTCCACACATTATTATAAAATAGAGCAAAAAAGAAAAAAAATCTAAATATTGAAGGACATATAACGCTACACCACCCTTATTCATTCCACCAACTACACCTCACCCCCTCTATATCGCCCCCTTTACAATTATAACAACAATAGCTAAAATCGAAAAAAAAAAAAAAACAAAAAAAAAACTAAGAAATCTAAAAACATACAATGCTGCACTACCATACTCCTTGCTCACCCCACTACCCTGACGAACCACCCACCCCTTCAAAACAATCCGCAAAGTTACAAAAATTCGAGAATGATCGCAAAAACAATCTAAAATTGTATTCTAAAAATCGAAGAACATATAGTTTTAACCTCACGTTCATCCCACCACACTCACCTCACCCCTCTCCACCCCCTAGCTATTATTATAAAGTATAAAAAAATTTAAAAAAATTCTATAATTTGGGAAATATATAATGTTAACCCACACTAACCCCTGCTTACTCTAATCTCCCTAACCATCAACCCCTACCCCTATTTTCCAGTCTTAAAAGCATAAACAAATCCAGAAAAATCGTATATATATATATTAACTCCTAAAATCAAGGAAAATATTACATTGATTACCCCCGCCACCATGTTGGTTAATGACGACCTTGATATTGACCTTAAAAACCTTGAAAACTAAAAATAAAAAAGTAAAAATCTAAAGACACTAATAAATGACTAGGAACGTATCACTGACTCCGTCACCCATGTTGAACGTTGGTGGCCGTAAGTTTGACCCCATTGGCCTTCAACTCAAAAAATCAAGAAAAAATTGCGAAAAATCGCGAAAAATGGAAAAAATTATCGCGGAAAAAATTACCTACCTACCTATTACAACAAATCAAAAGTGTATGGACATTAGCAGCCTACTGAACCCTTACTTTATTTATTTAATTGGTTATACAGCAGATCAATTTTCCCACCCACAAAGAGAATTATTGACTTTACATAAAACACATTCCTCCCACACCCCCTTCTCCACCCCATGCCACAGGCCATTCACATCTCGTAGATCCACTTCCCTCACCATTTACTTACGATATCTCAGCTGCCATCGACATCCACACAAGCCACCAACACACATCCCAACTCTTGATCCCCTCCCCAAATCTCACCATGGTTCGTCCCTCTCACCCTCCACCCACTCTACCAAGCCTCATAAGTCTCTCATTCCATCATTATGATTAACTGTATCATCATTATAGCCTGACGAATCACTACCCACCGATGAAGCAAGAGGTATTGACGGCAACACTTGCTGGCTCTCAACAGACGAATCCTTGCAGTTCGTGATGTGGTTCTTCAAAGTATCACTTTGCATAAACTGCTTATACCCATTGCCATAACGCTTCATCATGCGTGTTCCCTCGTCGTCTGCGAACATTTTATGTAGAGTATTAACGTGCTATAACGAAATCAACACACGCTTTCTCGAATCAAGCAAAAGGCACCTTTATACATACTAGTGAGTCTCTTTAAATTATCGCTTCTACCAAACATTGTAGCACAGATGGTACAAGATAGGGATTTGAAGGTAGGACCTTTTATATATTGACTTTTATCATGTCGACGAGCAAGGTATGTTTTGCTGAAGATATTTCGACATTAGAAACACTGATTTCCATGTAATATTCCAGCAGTGGGAGAAGGTACATCTATAAAGGTAAGCTTTACAGTACACTTCGTACAATCATTGGTTTGCATCATCTTCATAAAAAAACTGAAGTAATTTCCACAGTAGCAACATCATGTGTATCTAGGGGTGGGGATGTGGAAGGGGTGAGGAGAGGGTGTTGGGATGCGCGAGGGGTAGCGTAGGGTAACTTTATATTCTGTTCTTCGATTTTCTAGATTTATTTTGCGACTTATTATAATAATGTCTAGGAGTTGGGGATGGGAAGGGGTGAGGTGAGCTAAGCTAGGGGTGGGGTGAGGAGCTGGTGGCCTACAAGTATTAAGGGAGCTCTCCAACTCTTTCAGATAGCTCGAAAATTGCCTTTCAGGGGCTCGCTTAGGCATATTATGGAGCATGGACGTTTTTGAGGGAAAAACTAGAAATTTCGAGGAAAAGGGGAAAATTCGTGGCATCATCCAAGACGGCGGATGGCTCCTGGCTCCTGATACATGTTAAAGTTGTCCCTGAGCCCCAATCCTATACTACTATTAGCTAATTTGTAAAATGTTTACTTTTCTTTTAATTTTACAGTTTCACTTTGCCGATGCACGGATAAAATGATGAGGCTCATGGCAATGACAATTTATCTATGGGGGATAAAAACAATGTGCGTACAAGTAGATCTTGGCAGGACTTCCAAAAGTGCTCAGTTTATCATGAACAGCTTATTATGAATTTCATCTCTAATTCCAGAAGTGTCGATAATTGATTTTCCTCTTATGAGAAACGCGGCGGACATTGCCGCTGGCCGGTAGGTTTTGTCGGAATACTCATGGTTTCCTCACTGTAATCCGCTTGTAAAAGCTGTTCACTATAAAATGAGCACTTTTGAAATCAACCTTAGAAAAAAGTCACTGCCCCTGCCTGCATATATTGACGGGCGCAATGAGTAAAATGTGCCCAGTAAAGTTGGTAACGATGGAGGGGAAAGTAGTTCCATATATTAACGTTGAATAAAAAGTGTTAGGTACCCATATATGATAACTTAAAATATTTATCTTGCTTTCTCTTTTTCTTTTAATGCATCGAAGTGTAAAAATGAGCAATTTGTACAATATTTACTTTTCTAATAATTTCACAGTTTCGCTTCACAGACGGATCATTAAAGTGATGAGGCCCATGGCAATGTTAATTTTATATAAGACAGAAGAATACACAGCGTATGTATAAGTAGATCTTAAGCAGGACATTCAAAAGTGCTCAGTTTACCGTGAACATCCTATAATCCATTTGCGGTTCGTCGTCACTAAAAACCTGGGTTTGTATCACGTTTGTGTGTCCAACAGTTTCACACAGTTGGTAGATAGTCGCGCGCGGAAACGTAAGTACGTACACCAAGATGGTAATATTAAGGCCTGTCTACAATTGCGCTATCCCAACCTGTGTCATAGGACACGGATACGCTGATTGGTGCTCGTGACCCTCTGACGTCATGGCGGTGACCCAAACTCCTGCGTCCCAAGTCAATCTGTGTCCCAAGTTAAATCATTCAGAAAATTGAACATTTGTCCCAAGTTGCATCCTAAGTTGTTATGTGAAGAAGAAGACTCCCAATACTTTCAAGCGCATTCGTGGAATGTTTACGTTGTAAATGTAAACAATGGACTTGTAAGATGGGTTTTCTGAAAACAAACGTAATGAATTGCTAATAAATGATTCGTGATGCCTTAGTTCGGTATGAACTATTTAATATGAAGGCTAAAACCTTTAAAACGTAAAGATTAGAAAAGAAAATTTGGACGTCAGTTGGCGAACTTGTTTAAAATAAAACAGTTAAGGTGTATATTTAGGGACACCCGAATTTCACGAAAAGATTTCACGACTAGTTGCATTTCATAACACTTTAGCTCAGATCCACTTTCTTGATTTGGTGATCTAGATGTTACGCGTCTTAAGTGTCTGCCCGCGAATCATAGATGTACAGTATAGGAGTAACTTAATTATCATTGTCCAGTTAACGAAGAAAATGTCTTCTCGCAGAAACACGCTGCCAATAAGGAAAAGGAAACTGCTGGTACGCTCGTAGGATATTGACATCTAACTTGTGCGGAAATCTTTTCGGGTATCCCTATGTATATTCAAATCACCCATCTCGTAAACATTAAACAGTCAATAATTCAGCAAATTAAAAAAATCACAACGAAACAACAAATGATGTGCGGAATTTACTGCGATCTAGGGTCAGATTGTGAAAGCTCACTTCGGACAACACATTTGTAGAGCATATTCGGACTGCGTCAATGCGACGTCGCTTAACGCCGAGTTTCGGACACAGCCACGTCCACAGGAATGGCCGATTGTAGGCAGGCCTTTAAAGCCCTTACACAGTTGAAAACTTTAACATTTGGCTTTACGATTTCACTTTACGTTTGCTTTTCGACATGTTGTTTCTTGTGGAGCTTGGCACAATGGAACTGCCAAAGGTTTGTCAATGGTACTGTCAAGCACTCTTGACTTTAAAATTTAGAAAAGTTGAAATTTAAAGTCTAAGTCAAGCAGCCATTTTGCCGAGAATCGAACAGAGGTTATCTGGAAAGTGCGTTATTTTACTGTAGGGCGATTTTAATTTCGGTATAATAAACAAAGCTTCTCTTAAATTAAATAAATGGCATACAAATATAATGTGAAGAGGAAAATATATGAAATGTCATATTTTATTAAAGAAAACAAAGTAATTTTTTGTTTTGGAATAAACTTTGAATATTACTTTTTGCCTATTTTATTTTTTTTTTAAAGGTGCGTAAAATACATTCCTGGATAATATCATAATTAATTACATAACCAGATACACATTTTTACGAGGCTCGCAGAACCGATGTTCAATTGTCTGAACTCTGACTTTGCAATAGTATTGTGTATGGTGGTTTCGTTAGAGAAAAGTAAACGTAAAGCCAAATGCTAAAGTTTTCTATTGTGTAAGAAGCTTTACTTGTGACGGGGGAACACGCACTGTGGGCAGGGCTGTGTGTGGACTGCGAGCCATCTGTGTGCCCCCAGCACTCGCACCTGAGTGTGGACGCCGCAGCGACCTTGGGACGGACGAGCGTCGTCCATGTCCGGCCACGAGAAGGAAGCACGGCCGGCCTCCAACATGGCCGTCGTCGTCCGTCCGCCAATGTTCCCTCCTTTCTCCCCTGCACAACTTAACTTCCGCATGACTCCACGTCCTTCCGCCTCGGAGTGGGTTTGGCGCCAAAGGTCGGGGCTACCATGACTCCAGGTCACACGCAACATCGTTCCGTCTCTCCAGGGTCTCCCGAAATGGCTCCGGGCGAACCCTGCAATGTTTCCTTACAGCAGGTCGTGGCTAATGTTTATCCTGCTCACGTTGGGAAGATCAATACTTTTAGTCTGACAAATATACATTTTTTGCCACTAGGTAAGCGCTAGTATTGCACGTGTACCGGATTTTCTCTATTTCCTGAGTTAAAAAACAAAATATTTGACATAATCATAAATGTGAGTGAAGAGATCAGGGCGGCTCTTAACAGCGAGGTATTGAGAGCCGATGAGGGTGATTCAGGTGAGTATGGAGCAGCGCCGGAATGAAAGGGCCGGGGAAACGGGAGATCGCCGAGAAAACCCGCCATTCAACGGTATCCTCCGGCACTATTTCCACACGCGAAAATCCAGGAGAGACCACGCCAGAAATCGAACACGGTTCGCTTAGGTGGGTGACATTCGAACTGGAATTGGTTTGGGCTTATTAACGTCCCCTGGTGTCATGCACGAAGTCTTATCAGGGGACAGCTTACAAACTAACTTATGACATAACTTAAATTAACACCCATTCCTTAACTAGGATTCGGACCCAGAACTTGCCGCACCGCAGATCAGCGGCGCTCGAACCGACTGCACCACGGGAGGTTGGCTTAGGTAGGAGGCGAGTAGTTTAACCACTACACCACTGCGGCTTCCAGATTTATCTGGATTTCAAAGATTTACATAAACTGTATAAATTATGTTTGTGTTAAACTTTCATACGCTAGACCACAAGAATAGTTTTATTTAAAAAATTGAATTTGGAAGAAGAATTATGCATTATAGATGTTGGAATATTCTTGTAAAATGTCGTGCGAGATTATCTGTACTACTGTATGTTTAAACAATATAAAATATCGGCACACATAAAATAGGGGAGTGTAACGCCTGGATATGTTAGCTTGTTTTATTTTACATAGTGAAATAATATTATCTTTGATTGCCATAATTTATGTTCTGATATCAAGTGTGTCAAATGATAGTATGCAAAGTGTATGTGAGAAACAGTTTTGGAAAGCCTTCGCAGATGGTAGTTTAATATTTAATTGTAACTTTATCCTTGCATTTGGAATGTTTAAAAGTATTTTTCCTTGGGAGATAATAAACAAGCCAGGTTGGCATTGACAACGGCGATTTATTAGGAACAAATAATCGAACATTAGTTTTGGCTTTTCTAAAAAATGTTCGAAGTATGGAGGCAGCATAAGCATAAGGCTCCTCGTAAATGTTGATTAGAAGAGAACTAATATTGAAATGAGGCTTTTTACTGCACTACAGTTCATCAATCCAGAACAGAGAAATATTTTTACCTTGCGTCGTCAAGCTGCCAATATAAGTTGTATACATTATAAGGAGTCAACTACGTAGAGGTGATGTTGCCCGCACGTCGTCAGAAGACCAAGCCTGAATCAGCGTAGCATACAAATACGGTGCTTGACGTCCATTGCCCCGGTCAAGAGAGGTACGAGTGAAAGGAGCCAGCCACGGCGTTCGATCAGCAACGGCGAATCCACAACGAAGCAGCTGGGACGAGAGTCGACGCCAAGACCACGGTACCAGTACGCAGCCGAGGATGACCAGTTCCTGCTGATGAGGGGCGAGATCTGTTTTAGTAGCAGGTCCTTCCAGCAGCAGTCACCAGAGGAGTATTGCGGTTCTAGACACTACTACAGTGGTGTATCGTCCAGAGCTAAGTCCAGCGCATATAATTATGTAAATTAGAGATGCATGAACACTGAAAGTAGGACAATCATTATGAAGCAGCTAAGATTGGGTGGATCCGGTGAGTATAGTGTGTGTGTGTTGTTGCATGCCTTTGCTTGTGTGGAGGTAAATGTAAGCTTTGCTAATTTTTCTGTTACGTTCATATGGTTTCCAATAATATGTCCGATAACTATAATTCATATTCGAAACATACTAAGGAGAGTAATTACAAATATGATAAGCAAATTCAATTCTATAAATGATAAATCCTAATCATAATTGTTTATTATTTGTTGAACCATTTTAAGGAAGATTATCATATTCAACTAGTGGTCTTATTAATTCAATTCTTCATTTATTATTTTCTTTACTTGATATCTGCACATTGGTCTGATAAAATTTTTAATTAAGAGTAAAAATTTCAAGTTGAATGCTATTGAAGTAATTCTTTTGGACTCATACTGACTGATAGGTTAATGGAGGCTTATGCAAATTCAGTAGCATTAGTAAGGATAAATTGGTCAAGTCATAGGTTCATGGATCGTTTTCTACAAAGAGGAATCGTATGGCATGTAACAGCGCATAATCTATTTAAGCTAACTGGAGCATTATATAACTGAAATTTGTCAGTATTCATTTATTTTTATTTAGGTGTGTTACAGCAGAATCAGAAATTAAATTTTCTAACACCCATAAGGGCTGCGGTGGTGTACTTGCCAAACTACTCGCCTTGCCAAGATTAAACGTGCTCGATTTCCGGTGGGGTCGCACGTAGAAATCGTGCCGGACAATACCACTGGTCGGCGGGTTATCTAGGGGATCTCCCACTTCACCCACTCTTGCATTCCAGCGCTACTCCATACCTCGCTTCACCCTCATTGGTTCACAAGATTTCACTGTCAAGAGCCACCCAAATCTCTCCACTTCCATCACCCATAGAAAGGCCACGAAAGAAAAACGTGTGTCGCCTCTAGGTCCGGCAGTTGTTTTCTTTCTTTGTTCTTTTTCCTGCGCGGCCAGCGCGGAGGTAAACTCGAGCTTGCGTCACGACCCAACCTCGGCTATCACGTCTACTGGACGAATGCCAAGCCACGGACACACGACGCGCCAGGCCTGCCAACAGGTGTCAGGCTTGCGTAACTACGCAAGGCAGCCGCCCTTATAACACAGAGTGCTTGAATATACAGAGGCAAAACTGCCGCTTGTACTGTCTCACAGCCTTGCACCTCCGATCACAAAATGGGCACGTCCACATCAAAGAATACCACCACACCATTTCGGTTCTGTATACTTACCTAGTCTGTGAAAAAATACGCGTGGGGAGTGGACCCAGAGTGAGGATCCATAGGTGCCCGTCATCCCTGTATATGACATGAAATGAGATCCTAGGATGGAGCGGCGCTGGAATGTAAGGGCAGGAGAAACGGGAGTACCCCGAGAAAACCCGCTGTCAAGCGGCATCGTACAGCACGATTCCCACATGCGAAAATCCTGGATCGAACCCGGACCGCCTTGGTGAGAGGCGAGCGCGCTAGCCACTGCGCCACCGCTGCCCCACCTAGTCTGTGATAGAATAACACAGGCGACAAATATTTTTCGACGTATAAAACTGAATCAATAAATTGGCGTTGTATAGTGACGTTTTGGGGCCTCAAAGTCACACGGGCATTTGGAGAATAAGATTTATAGACCGTGAGCATATAATCAGCTTTAAAACAACACAGTTGTTTTTTAAAGGACAAAAGGTATGATTGATTTCTGGGAGGCGAGATGAGAACCTTGTCTCACTTAAATACGCTCCAGTGTCGTCCGTTACAGTTCTATTCATGTTGTGGGTCTTCCGCAATGGACATCATTCATTTGAACACGCAGTGTTGATGACCACATTTTGTTTTTTCCTTATTCCAAGAACAGCTGTGTACAACTATTCCTGGATCGTTCATGGTTTCACTTCTCTTACGCGGTTTAAGTTTTTCCTGAAGTACGCTTGTTTAATGGAACACGGAATGCACCTTTTTTTGGTAGTTTATTGTATACATTTCTGAATGACTTATGAACGTTATCACAAAATATACTATAAGAAAACCAATTAAAGTAGGGGTTTTTTAGACTTGACTTAAATTTGATTCATCGTTCTTTGTACAAATTATTTTATTTGATTGCGACGATCAGAGCACACAAGGAACTGGAATTTACTTAATGTTATTTCTCTTGAATCAAAAAGCTTTCAAAATATTATCATGCAAATATGGATGGATAAGGGTGATATGGTCACTGTTCCGATATCCGAAAAATTTCCTAGTAACGAGGAATGGATTGTTCTAATTTACTATTTATAATTGGTATAGTTTTCATATGATGTAGGGAATCATGCTTGTAAAGTTGCATGATAATGGAACATCGTGTAATTAAAGAACAGAACGAACCTTCTGAAGATAATTACGAGATGGATGGTTTAGGAACAACGCTCCAGGTCTACATCAGTTAGCGTGACTTTCACCCAGCAAAATCAACGAACTTTCGTAAGAAATCTGGTTATAAAGCTATTATACTAAGTGCACAAGCAAAACACGGGTCGAATAAAATTATGCCAAACTTGCTAGTGTGGTGCAAAAACTGGGTAATTTAAGGTCTAAATGCTACGTGTGGAATATGAAATAATAGTCCTAAATATATCTTTGCGTTGTATCGCGACGTGGTCTGTATAATATATGACGTATCACAACGTTTCTAAAATATGTCTCTAGAGCAAGAAGGTTTGTTAGTATAAATATGCATACCTATATAGAACAATAGAGCTTAAGAAGTCATATATATAACATCTAAAATACAAAGTGGTATTCTCAATTCATTTATCTATACCAAAATTATAAAGAGGTAATTTGAGCTTGTTTGTTAATATGTAACGACTAATGTCGGAAACTATATGGCCGATTCATATAATTATTTCCCTATTAGGAAGCTACATTCTTCCAGATGGACATAGGCTATGTTTAATTTTTAAAAATATTATTGAGAAATTTCAAAATTTGTAAACCAAGTCGGAGAAAAATGAGCTACTTGGCTGCTTTCTAAGCATGCGCTAACCAAACCATTATTAAAGATAAATAGAAACAATGTTAGAGAAATTGTGTATCTTAATATTAAAAAATTCACAAGCAGTCGCAAGTAGTCGCGGGTAGTCATGGGTAGTAAAATTACATCTTATCAAAAAACCAACACTAACGCGACGATAAAACTATTTCCGATAGTAAAATAAACAGTTTACAAACCACATATAGGTATGTATTTTAATAACTCCATAAAACCTTAGCGACGCGATGGCGGGTTGCTAGTATAGGTATAAAGCAAGAGGGTGCGTAAAGTATTTGATATAGTCCATTCACGGTTACTTCCAACTTTTCTGGAGCTCTTCTTAAATTCTACTTTCAAGATATTCCTCTGCCTCATGCAAAC
Organism: Dryococelus australis; assembly: GCA_029891345.1. Taxonomy (NCBI): domain Eukaryota; kingdom Metazoa; phylum Arthropoda; class Insecta; order Phasmatodea; family Phasmatidae; genus Dryococelus; species Dryococelus australis. The sequence goes on from CM056993.1 coordinate 267,335,529, forward strand.
AAAGTTGAACCGAGTCTAGAAAATCACACCAAAGTGACAAAGCACCGCATTGGTCCGCACTCAGTGTAATAATATTTTGCATAAGAACTATTTTTTACTAGACGTTGCCAACACACCCATATTCTCTCTTTTTTATTCGTATTGATTATAAATGAAACATTATAATTAAAATTATAAGTAAATTTTCAGTTTGACCAACAAGCAAGATATTTTAAAGCTGATAGAAGTATAAAACGCTTGTGGCACATGACATATGTAGGAAACATCGAAACACGTCATAAATTGAGTGTTTTTTCAGAGGTTTGCTCAGAAGGTGTTAAGAAACTGCGAACAGACTGCAGGTGGCCGACACCTGCGGTTCAGGTGGACAGGTGAGCAAAAATATCTCTTCGCGGAGGTGGAGAAGACGGGGATGGTGGATCGGGAGAGATGGAGAGAGGGTAAGGGAGGCAAGAATTTCACATAGCAATAAAACCTGCCGACGAAGGGAAGTTATAAATGTGAACGAGATAACATGCTGGCATTTCAAGCAAACCAAAATGGGGATGCTGAGAACAGCCGTACCGACGTAGTATGGCCGTGAAAATGATGTAATCAGTGGGATCAGACATAAATTCGTTTGGAAACATAATGATGTGGTCAACTTTGACGGCGGCTTAAAAATCAATTTTGCTCGAAAAATAATATTTTTTGCTTTGTTCCGTAACAGAAAGAAATTAAAGTTCAGATGAAAGATATGTGAAATCGTACCTCAGAGAAGCAATTATAATCGTTGATGCACGGGAAATCCCAGGACACCTCGAATATACAATTAAAAAATACTTAAAAACCCAAAGTATGTTTAAAAGCAAAGTTAGATAAGGAAAAAGATATAAAGTATGCTTAAACGTGGTCAATGAAGCAGAAAATATACTACCAAAAACTGCATTAAATTGCACAAGGTTAATCTAGACTACCAAATAGAAACATGAGTAAATTTCATATTGATGTTTAATATAGCAAGATTATTTCTTTCTTTTGGAAAAACATTACAAAGACCTAAATGGTCTTAACAAAATTTAGTTTTCAATGTTTAAGAAAGCTGACAATCCTCACAAAATATTGACAATAATATTTCATAGAAACTTATATATATATAGCCACACAAGGACTCCTTCAATCATGTATTTTCTTTGGTGTTCTCACAAAAATTGATTAAAAATTCACCATATTACCCCTATAGTAAAACCTAAGTGTTGAGCCAAAAATATATTCAAAACTAGAAGAACATATGCACGCATCTGTGCATTATATTGATTACTCCAAAGTGCTGGTAAAACTTTCACAAAATTTGTTAAAATGGGTAACTTGTGGCTTATCCCGTATTTCCATTTTCACCTGGACCTAACTTTGACAGCTACTTCAAATTTTAGCTCTGGCTTCCTCTGCAATCCAACCTGGCCACCTAAGATTTTTTATGGCCTAAGGTATTTTAAGGTAAATATTTCTTACTTCAGTTGTACTGACAATTATTCAAAAATACAAGTCCACAACTATTTCAAAATTAAACTCAGAAAAATCTCTGGCTTCTAAGCCCTGGCAGAGGCCGTATAACCTTCCCGAACAGCCCGTTTCCAAAACGGCGGGCAAAACAAAACCATGAATGAAGTTATTCCATCAGTCCAAAAATGGCAGAGAACTGACAACATACAAAGTATCATCTTCAGGAAAATTTAAATTATTTTTAACAAGAATTAATTAAGGGCCCCCCTCTCATATTAACTAATAAATATCTTATTATAAATTAAGAAGTGATTCCTTATTAAGTTGTGCAGAAATACTTAAACTGCTCATTTTATCCATAACATAGATATCCTGACTGTAACTGAAAAATTAGAGTTTCAAAATGATGTTCTTGTGTCTCCTGAAGGGTTTTACATTTCTTTATAACCAGTGATCAAACTGAATGCCTGCCCTGTCATCTGGAGAGACTTCCCTTGCAGCCAAGCATCTGACCCCGATGCCAGGTTTTGCCATCTATTGAATACAAAATACTAGCATTGCCTCGATATGGGGGTAGCTACAATCATCCACCAATAGCGAGCCACTGTCGCAAAATTCATTCTCCCAATTAAGTCCTATAGGCGTTACCATAATTCACAAATGTTTAAGAACAATCCAGTGAATCTATCTGTGACATCACCTCCATTACATTCAAACTAACCATTCATAATTGTGTGTGCTAGGCACGTCTTTCCCGCCACACTTCGGGGAAGGAACACTGCTGAACTCTGGTGGCGGCGGCTTCAACTCCAGCCAGCTGAGCTGGGCCCGTTATTATGGTAGCCGACTCTCGTGGACTGTGGCGCTTCACGGTGCCAGTCAACCAAGAAACATTAATTTGTGCGGTATTCAAGCTACTACGAGCCATAAATCCACAAATGTGGGCTTCCATAATGTAAATGTAAATATTTATGAGTGTTAAAAATAAGTTTGTTTTGAATTATTTGTCCATATTCTGTAGTTTGTTCCAACACACGTCTTCAGACCAATACTTTTCCTGAGGTAGACAGGTGAAAACGGTGTTACGTAGAAAATGGGCCGGGGGCGGAGAGACAACTGTACGCGATTTATAAGCGTACTTGTCTCATCGTCATGGGACACTTAATTAACCAATCCCACTACTTCACTTAAATTCTAATTCCCTCATTTCATCCAGTCCATCGGCGGACGTTGTACAAGACGTGGCCTTAATGTTGAAGCTTTTATGAAGAGCTATAGCTTTCAAGGAGACTACTATGAAGGACTGGATACCCTTGACTCTCGATATTTGACCAAGTATGGCAAGAGTCGCCTAGGCTGACGTAGGCTTGTTATCTAGCGGGAGTTGCCCAGGCCTTACGCGATTCCCAGTTTATTGAACAATTCTGAATGACATACTTGCGTATTCCTGTATTAAAATTGTCATTGACTAAAGTGCGCCGACAGAAAAACTGTTGGTTATTAATAATATTAATATTTTGACAGTAAGCCGATATGTACATCTTTATGGATGTACAGTGGTCGATGATTTTTCTACTTGTTTCTATGAGTCTAGGTCTATCTTAAGATGCTTTAGCCTTCAGACTCCGTTACGACCTTTTCTCTAGTACATATTTTCTCCAACTACACCTTGGGCATCCTAGATCATCATCAGGTTGGAATGTGTTCGACTAACTTCTTTGGCCATTGCTCTTCTTCGGTTAGTTTCACATGACCAGGCCATATCAGATCTATCTTGGAGTTTATCTGTTGTGTATTCTAACTTTCATACAAACATTTCATGGTATCATTTTCAACACGAACGAAATTTGTCTTTCCGTAACTAAGTTGAATGAATACATTTTTATTTGCTAATGCCTTGCTCTAAGAGCAATAAATCCACAAATGTGGGCTTCCATCATGTAAACGTAAATATTTATGAGTATTAAAAGTAAGTTTGTTTTGCATTATTTGTCATATTCTGTAGTTTGTTCCAACACACGTCTTCAGACCAATACTTTTCCTGGGGTAGACAGGTGATGTAACATGATGTAACTTCCAAATCATCTGCGGATAAAGCATAAAAAATATACTTCATTGCAACAATTGGAAAAAACTTAAATATTTATAAACTGATGACAACATTCGGATATTTTCCCAATTTCGTTATCAACGTTACTGCAATAGTGCAATATCTGTGCGAGTCAGTATTTATTATATGCAAATCTACCGACAAGGAATTATTCAGAAATCGACAACATAACTGCTCAGTCGAACCATGGATCAACATTAACAGCAAGATCCTGGTAGTTTTCGGTTTTACGGAGAAGGTGTAATCTTTCTTAAGGACCTAATGTCAGACGGATAGCCACGTAATTATTTTTACTTGGCAGTATTTAACGTATTTAAAATCATGACTGCAGTTTTTGGGTGAAGTTTTTTTTTTTTTTTATTCCTGGGAACAATGGTGTCCAAGATAGCTGATTTACTTACAAAATGGCTACACCAAAAAGAGCTTCAAAATTGGAAATATTTCTGCTTGGAAATGTTACGCGCCCAGAAACTTAAAGTTCAGTGTAGTAAAGCACTCAATAGTTCAAAAGTTAGAAACATCTGTGTATTCTCATATTATTGATGTTGACGAATGCTGTTTCTTCTTCATGAAAAATCAGACTTGGGCGGAAAGCATCCGCTGTTACTCTTGTGCAAACTACCACGCTACCAAAAGATCTACTTTAAGATCCGCAACACATTTTATATAATTATATGTTTAAGTCCGAATGAAATTTAGTACTGCGGTAAATGTTAACTTTTAGTCTCTGAGTTATTTGGCAAAATCAAGACTTCTCGAGCTTATATATAACTTCTATTTAACTACAAAATTTCTTGCAGAAACGTGGGAAAATGTATTTGTGTCATCAGCTGTCATACTGCCGGCAAATTTGCTGTAAAATGCCCTAAGCTGTTAAGAAATAAATATTACTTTATTATCAGAACATGTAAGTCTAGTTTCTGCGTTTTACAACAGGTTTGTGTACTATTTGTTTGAGAAGACAAGATTAAAATAAATAATTTTCTTAATTTTCGAATTTTAATAGCAGCTCTCTTAGCGTACTGCGTATGCGCACAAATGCAAAATATGCGGTAACAAAGGTGGACGTTTTTTAACATACGTGGTCGTGGCATACTATGCATGTGCGCATGAAAACGACCAACTTATACATCAGTAGGGAAAGGGAAATGTCGCATCTTGAGCGACCTGTCGACTAGACTTTACGGTACTATGTATTTTTAAGCCTCAGACTTTTGTACATTGGCTGTTGTCCCAGTATGTAACTAGTTTCACCTTAGAACAGGCGACACGGAATTCAGTGTTTGCAGCACTGTCATTTAGTCAGAGTTCACATGGGTATATCTTATATATTGAGACACCCGAATTTCGCAAAAAGATTCCACTACCAGTTGTATTTCAACACACTTTAGTTCAGATAAACTTCAGCGATTGGATGGTCTACGTGTTATGCGTCTTAGGCGTCTGCCGGCGAATCACAGACGTACAGAAGCGGAATAATCTTATTCTGATTGGCCAGTCAAGTACCAAAATGTCTTCTCACAAAAAACACACGCTGCCAATAAGCAAATGGATACTGCTGGTATGCTCATAGGGTATTGGAACCTAGCATGTGCGGAAATCTTTTCGCGAAATTCAGATGTCCCTACTAATATACTATGGTCCATTTACAAACATAATAGAAAGGTACACGTATTTGTTGTCTAGCTTGTCGTAAAATGAAGTCTTGAAATTTTCCATTTCCTAATCATCAACTATCCTGTGTTTGTTTAAACTGAAAAAACAAGTTTTACTCACTATCGTATTTAAGTATAGGTGGTCCAGTTAGGTTGGGGTACTACGTTAAAAATTGTGGGTTAATGCACGCATACGTAGTAATGATAGACGCCTACAAATGCATGTGCAATAACATCGGCTTTATCTATACTTAGAGACCCGGAAATTTCGAGGATTCATTCGGCAACAGACTAGACTCCACAGTCTTTTGTGCACCCGCGCATCAGTTAGTAGCTCATTGGCTGTTGCTCCAGTTGAACCTCAGACCAGGTACCACGGGATTCAGTTTTTATTTTCCTTCCAGGTTCGTTATTGGTTGAAAGTCGTTCGAGGCGTGTCTAACAAACTATGGTCCAATGGAAGCACAAGCACATATGTACACGTGAATGCAGTTTACCTTTTGCTCAGATATACTTAGACTATCTATAAAAATACGTTTTATTATATTTTTCATATTCGATATGTAAATATCCCTACTTTCACTATAATAGCCTAACACACTGTCATAGCACCCTTTCACTAATTTAATTATGAAGTAAAATTGAGAATTATAAATATTATTTTTATATGCCTGCCGTGCTTATGAGACAAAAACTTTTTTTGTGGTGAGCATAACATCAAACATTTTTGTTATTCTCTTGGAAGCTTCATGCTGCTCCCCTAGAAGTGGATAAATATAGATACAGATGACGTTACGTTTCTACCCATCTCCTGGACCCACGTAATGGACATGTGTGCCTGGGAGAAAAATATGGAGTTTGGTATGTGATGTTAATCTTCAAACAGAAATGGCTTAGATGAGCAAGCACGCGAAGACAGTAGATGTTGTGAAAGATGAGTAGATGTATTGAAAGACTCACGGAGGGAAATGCTTTTGGCAAACATAGGGTACGTTTGCACAGATGTCCAGAGAAAAAAAAATAAAGCAAACATTTGAAAAATACTCCAGGGGTCGGGCCATTTTTTACGCTGAGAAGTTTCCAGTTGCTTTGATGAACAGGAAATATGGTAACAGAAAACGGGCAACATTACAAATTATTTTCTGTTTATTAATTAATCATTGTCTGTTTCAACTAGTGGTGTATAAAATTACATATTCGCGAAAATGTTTTCGTTAAAATTTTACTAAGTGTTTAAAATTTCCTTGCCAATTTTCCATTTCTTCTAATAACTGGCATGTTTTTAGTTACGTAAGCTAGTTCGTATTGGTCAATTACCGGATTTTTTGTAAATAATGTTGTTTTATGTAATGTAAATTTTATAATAATAATCAACTTACGACAGTATAGGGATGAATTAATCCCATATTAATTATTCACAGTTTATTGTATTTTATAGTCCTCCTTACGAAGAACATATAACATACTGTACAAGTCTAGATTTAGGCTATGCACTACCAAACTGGCACACGTGACGTTAAAACAGTTTTTTTATATTTAAGTGCCTTTGATGTATATCAAAATAAAATTATTTTTATTATTTATATACTGTATCTTTAGTTTGTGATTGTGGATTTGTTTCTCATTTCCTTCATATTAAGTGATTGTAAACAGTTTTTGTTTCCGCTTATACAGGCTGGTCCTGAACTAAAGGTACAAACGCTGTGATGTTATTCAATATGTAAAATGGGATGAAAACCATTATACGAACAATATCCTACAGTAACTCGTAAGGGAGGCAACCACCCTTGGAAATTTATATTTCAAATGGTTCTACCGGAAAATAATGAATCCTACATGAGAAGAAAGAGCCATTCTGTGAATAATGTTTTCTTTAACAAAGACCTGAAACCTGCGAATAGTTGTGGGGTACTATCATCCCCTGCATTGAGATACTAGGGGGTGGTATGTTACTATCCTACCACTGAGGGAAAAACATAAAAGAATCTACAGAATAAAGTAAGAGTAAATATTCTCTTCTGCGGGGAATTATTTTTTACATGTGGTTATGCTTTTGCTTCATGTGCATTACAATAACTTTTTAAAAATGTTCTTATAGATGGTAAATTTTAAATTACAAATATCCCTATTAAATAGTTAAATTGTTATAGCCAACGTTGCCCATTAAATTTAAATAACTGAAAGGATTTCAAGCATTTTCCAAAGTAAACTTGCCAAATAATTATATATATATAACGTTAATGCATAACATATTTATTAAGTCTTTATATATATAATATATTTAACTATATTATTAATATTTGAATTTTCCTTGTATATGTTCAATATCGTTGGGCTAAGTTTTTTTCGGGTGCAGTCAAAGGACAATTTAGGGATGGAAATTATACTTTTCCAGCTCCCAAAAATCCCCTGATTACGAAGATATAAATTAAAGCCCTTAGTTATGAGTATTTTAGAAACTATGATTTAAAGTTTCTCCAACATGGTGGCCGTAGACTCAACGAAAAATTTGTACTTAGCACCACTAATATTAAAAATGAAAGTTCCGCGGCAGCAGATATACTTTTAGTTTTATTGTATTTCCCATCACATAGTTTATTAGGACGATGGTATAAAAATAAAAATATTATTTTGTGAAATGACTGTAGTTATATTATTAAAGAAAAGCGGAATGGACAATTAACCAGTAATGTTCGTATACCTACATGCGGAACCCAACAATTAATCCTAAAAGTTATCCGTAATGTTCAATGAAAATGTAAACATCCAAGCTCTGACATCATGGCAGACAAGAGACTTTCACTGTGTTCGCTATCGTTTCGAGTACGTCTATACATTTAACTCATTTCAGCTACATGTCTCATAAATTGTACTTTGCATGAACATGTGAGAAAATGTTAACGACACACGCATATTCGGGCTATATTTTGATGACACCCCAAAATCCCGGGTACATTCGTCTTTAAATATCTCACGGTAATTTGAATAATAGGTAGAATGGAAAAAAATATGTTTTCTAAGGGTTCTTTTGGTGTAAGTTTTCGCACAAGATTAAACACTTAAATTTCCATCAAAACAGTCCAAAAAATACATTTCTATTAAGGTGCTTAAAATTTTTGCTTTATTTTTTTGGAGGGGAATTTGCTATGAAACACAAGAGAGTCTTGATTCTGTTGAAGAGGTAAGATGACGATCGGCGCAGCACGTAATACGAATATCGTTAGAAGTCTGCGAATGTAATAAACTAAAAACACCTCACGTAAACCTTAATATTAAACTTGAACACTCCACCGATTGCATTACACTGCTGAAGAAATATAAGCTTATGGAAATTTGTAATGAACAGAAAACAAAAACGCCACGAAATATGTTTACTGAACCAAAGTAAAAATAAAACACAATATTAGCTCGATTACACTTCGATCACAGTCACTAACCGTAATTATACTTATAATATACGATATCACGTATTTCCCTTATTAGCAGAAATATGCATTTTTTATTTTTCAAAAAGAAAACGTGAATAATATCAAATTTACTGTCGAGGATATCTGATATTATGTTGCATTATTATTAAAATGTCCATTTATTATCTGCTGAAAATATGCAGTTGTCTATGTATTAATCACCAATCGTCCTGCTTCATCAATTAGTGAAATAAATGGCTCTCCACGTTCTAACGGCGCTGTATAAAAAAAAAAACACGTGCCACTAGTCGTTTAGCTTATGACTACAAAACATCAACAAATATTTGGCGTGCTAAACACTATTCACTGTCACCTAAAAACACAGTAGTGCATGTTAAATTCACTGCGCCTTATGTATTGATGTGGCCGTGAAGATTTTGTTACAAATTATCTCATTGGCTACTGTAGTTGGAGGAGTGGGGATCAAATTGCTTGGTCATAAGAGCCCCGCCCACTTGCGTTTGGGGAATTTAATTGCATTAGTCGTTATGGGGTGCAAGTGCAACGCAGTTTTATTTGCGTTCCGCTGCGCCGGTGAAAATGCTAGGTAGTCATATTTACTCGACCCCCCTGTACAATGTTCAGGTCGCGCAACGACCAATTGGGAAGTATGGTGGGGGCCTGCCGTGGTGCTGCATTGTTCAGTATAAAGTACAAGTTGTGCATCAACCAATGGCGAAGCGTGGTGGGAGCCTGCTGTAATTCTAGGTAGTTTTAGTGCAAATTGCAGATACTGTTTATCCAGTAAATGATCAAATATCCTGAGGGACCTGGATAAATACTTTTCAAAGCGAGATTATTAAACAAAATGCTCACCTTTCAGCTTTGTAGGTAGGATTTCATATTTTTATTCAAAAACAGTGGGAATTTATTTTAACTCGCGACTCATGCGCACCGCACTTAGCACCACACACTTAGCCCCACACTTAGCACCACACACACCACAATCGGGGGTCAATTATGGGTCGGTATGAGTAATTATTGTTCATTTATGGATCATTATGGGCGTTTATGGGCCATTATGGGTCACCAGGAGTCATTAGGGGTCATTTATAGTTCATTTTAATTATGGGTATTCTGGGTTCAGCTGTGAGAGGGGTTGGTCTGCAAGTGGTCAGTTCTCTACTTTAAGTGCGTCTATGAGTTCAAGCTGAGCGAAGATAACACAAGGACGAAATATATTTTCACATTAAAAAAATATACTCTCGGGCAGGGCAGCGATAATAAGTTAGCAGCAAGTGAGTCAGTCAGAAGATTTTTCAACTCGACTGGTAGGGTGCTTCCCAGGCTAACCATAATGTAGGCATATGTACATTGTTTACGAATTAAAGCAATTTTTTTTTCCTGTAGCAGTTTGCATTTGAGGTTTTGCTTTTCCTGTAGATTGTTACAAAACTGTCTTTGGTATAAAGGGTTAACATTTAAAAAATGTTTACTATATGATGTTTCACATTTGATGTGTCTGTATATGGGCATGATCGACATAATAAATATTTATACTGGAACTTATGTTTCAAATGTGAAATATTCCATATCTTGTTAGCTAGCGTGATGTCACCACTGTAGGCTGGATAGGTGTTCTTTCCCGGGCTCCAGGTGGCCGCGAGCCTTCGACAGCTAGTATTACAGGAAGATCAAAGTAAAACGTATGACTACCAACTCGTGAATATTGCACGTGGTACCAACTTATACCTGCTGTCGTCGTCACTGCTGCTGCTGAAACGATGTGTTTTACATATGAGAGGCTTCGTCTCCTAAAACAATGTTTTTCTTTCGTCAGTGGTGGCTACAGATTGCGTTTCTCCGCGACATGATGTAAAGAAATATCTGAACTTACCAGTCACAATGTTAAAAGACGAAGGGTGAGAGAGCTATCTGTCACCTCTGGCATCAGACGAGAAATTGTACCGAGGGTCGACTCGATATTGTTCTCTAAATACTTCCCCTACACTAGCACGCTCTGGCGGACAGTACTAAAAACAAGAGCGGTAGTTTTGAGGGATTAAACAATTGTGAATATCTGGGCGTAGTTAAGGGTTTGGGTGAGGGTTAACCGAATAAATACTCGATTTCAATATTACTATAATTAGCAGTAAAACAAAAAATGTTTTTATGTGTCTTAATTAAAGATTTAATACAAAATTATAACTGCAATAAATTATACATGTAGTTATTCCGCTGATTGGAAAAGTTACTTTTTAAATAGGATGAAAAATTACAGATTTTCCTATGCTTATAAAAATATGGGTGTTAGCTCGCCTGGCAGTTGAATCGACAAATTGGGTGGATGTTGACAGCTCGCCTAGCGGCGAAATCGAGAAATTAACGCTACCTATGTGTTGAAAATAGAATCCAATATGGATTTCGCTGACAGCAAAACCCACACTTTAAAAACATAAAAAAATATGGCTGCCCATTGGTAGCTAAATCGAAAGCATGCCTGGTGGCAATATCGATTACTAATACACTAGCTCCAATTAGGTGATGTTAAAGTAAACATATGAAATCCAAGATAACCTCTTCCGACAGTGTATAAACAAACGACAAACGAAAACATCCAAGATGGCTGCATACGACGGAATGTGTCACTGTAAGGAGAGGGGAATGTTAAGACATTATGATTGATTTGGGGAGGGAGGAGATCAGTCGTCAGCTGGACATGGCGCTGGAGGGGACCTCCGGTAACGTAGGATTTTTTAAAATAAATTTTTAATAATAAATATTTTAATAATCATTTTTGAGTTTTCTAGGTCAAACGGTACAATTTTCAAGGTCAAAGGCCAAGGTAAAGGTCACCTGGATCCAGTATGGCGGACAAGATGGCTGACAGAACAAAGACGGCTAATGGTTAGGTCCGACTCCGATCCTGGATCCCGTGTATCGATTTTGCATATCCTATGTCTATGAAACCATTATGGCCGCCACTGCTCTATCCTCGAGAAGCGAGCCTTCCAAATCACCCGATTTGGCTGAAAATTGCCTTCCTGCGGCTCGTTTTTGCAGCTGGGGAATCGGTGTTTTTTTGAGAGAAAAACGGGAAATTTTAAGGGACAAAGGGAAATTCCAAGATGGCGGTGATCGGCTCCGGCTCCGGTGCCGAACGCTGATGTGGCAAAGTTGGCTATTTCCTTCTACTTTTGTTTGCTGGTAAAAATTATGTACAAAACATTTTCATTTTAATTAAATACAAAAAAAAATGTAATAAACGATTTGCGGAGCAATAGGCTATGTATTATAAAAATTACAAATTTACATGTAATGATCAGAATTGATGGAAAATCGCGAAAAATTTTTGGGCCAACGTACGTTCTGTAACACTCTAACAAGTTTATTCTTTCGTGATTGAATGAACAAAGTTTTGACTCGACTAAGTTGTTTGAAGACCAGTCACGAACATACAACCTTATAGTATCAGAATCCTCATTGGCCCAGTGAAATGGACATACATTCGTGACAGACAAAAAGGAAATAAAACTGTCAGACATGTGTACAGTACGATGAATCCTAGCAAACAGTCAACTTTTCCCTCGATAAACCATAATCTCTAGTAAAGATATACCATATGCCTCTTTAGTCAAAGCAATAAACTTTGACGGTACAGTGGAAATTTTTGAGTTTCAAGTAATTTAGAGTTAAAAGAGTTTATCTAGTTACGAAGAGATATTTGAATCTTTTAAAAATTGTAATTGTAAATTCAGTTTGAAAGACGACTAGTTAATAAATGCTTCAACTTTTCGTTTACTTACGGTTGTATTAATGGAAATATATTGAGTGATACTGGTCTCCTCAGTAATTAACACTAAAAGAAATAAAAGAAGATCTCATTTTCTCGAATGGGTATCGTATATTATTATTTTATTTTGGACTTGTAAGCTGTATAATTGCTTTGACTTTTTGCGTTCATAACTCACCCGTATTATAGTCTGTCGGCTGTCACTCAGTTCATTCGTTAAGTGGTATGTACATACATGCATGCCATTACAGCTGGCCTTGTAAGTGAGGTCATGTCAAGGTTCTCCAACATCTGAGTCATTCCTGTGTCTGCGGCGGTGTTGTTTGCGGCCTGTTCTAAAGTGTTTTGTTTCTGATTTGGAAGTTAATCGGTTACAATAAAACATCTATCAAAAATGGTTAATTCCACGAGGTATTTTTGTGGCTTGAAAGAATTCAAAGCGGAAAGAGGTATTTGATTTAAAAGGTTTATTTTTCACCTCGCTCAAAATAAACAAGAAAAGTTACATTTTTCCGAGAATTAACGGAATATTTTTATGGAAACCTGGCATATAATTATTAAAAAACAAAACTGATATGTGTGCTAATAAAATACGTAAACTCCTCTTTTCTCCTGCAGCTTCGGGCGACAGAAAAAAAAGAAAAAAAACAGATTCCACGAAGGAATCTTTCGCGGCCAAAATTCGAAAATGTCCATTTATGTGATGTTTAGTACTATATTTACGCCACTTGTATGCTTTCATTAAAATAATGAAAGTCAGCATAGCCAACCTGCAACAGATGGCAGTTCATGTGAAATTTAATTAAGCTTACGTATTTACTTCGATAAAATTCGATATATTAGTGGATAAGGTAATATGCATTTTGTTTTAGACAACACCTTTGTTGCGATGCTCATTTTAATCTCTTCTACTGTCATTGTAGCATCCGCTGGGGTCACTCGTACTATGCGACGGTCTTTGCGTGGATCTGTATGTCTTTGCTGTCCGAGAACGGGTCAATGGGCATGTAAACTTCTCTCCGACCATATTGAGCCATAACTGAAGCACTGCTTCTCGTTCAACTACTATAAATGACATGCGACCGGTTGCAATTGCGTGCAATGGCGAATGCTTATATGGCGTATGAGGGAGTTGCAGTCGCTATATGTAAACAATCCTCATCACAACACGCCAAAAATGTGGCTTTTTATAATTTCCAAGTGTGACAAGTGAACGTTGGATATACCAACAAACAAACGAGAAAGCCTTCAGGATAACTGGTAGAGTTTGAGAGAAGCCGAATAATTCGGCCGCTAGATGCAGAACTGATGGTGCACTGCATTACCCTTCATTTGGGTATATCGAACTTCACAGCAAAACAGGATTAACACGATACAAGATGCACTTCGCACAAGATTTCTAACGAAAATGGCAACTAAATAGCGTGCGAAACGAGTTCAAACGCAACATGCATCGCCTTGCACGAGAAAAATAGGATCTGCTCTATCTCCTCATTTCGTGCAAGATATGCCTTGCACATAAACTTGTGCAAGAAATTCTCGTGCAAGGTCAGCATCTCGCGCAAGTTATGGCACTCATCTTGCATAGTGTGAATCCTGCTTTAGATTATGCAGGGAGCAATGGACACTTAAATATACACATGCGTGTACGGCGAGATGGTTATGGATGATTCCGACAGACCACGAGGAGGATTGTCAGACAGGCTCGAACAAAGTCAAATACTTCATTGTCCACCAACCAGCGACGTGTGGCAGCTTTACTGTTGCACCTGTTTCGACCAAAATCCTTCCCAGACACATACTACAAAGACCTTTACATGTTCTGCAATTAACTCTAACATTGCCGCCTTCATTCGCAGTGGCGTCAGTAAGCTAAAGAATGTGAGTGGGTAAAGAGATTTGGGCGGCTCTTAACAACGAGGTCTTGAGAGCCGACGAGGATAAATGAGGCGAGTATGCATCAGCCGGAATGAAAGGGCGGAGGAAACGGGAGATCCCCGAGAAAACCCGCCGACCCACGGCATCGTCCGGCACGATTCCCACATGCGAAAATCCGGTGACCCGGCCGGGGATTGAGCCCGGTTCGCCGTTGTGAGAGGCGAGCGAGCTAACCGCTCGGCCACCGTGGCCCCAGGCTAAAGAAAAGGGTGGAATGCTACAGACTGGTGACGTATCGTATTTAGCGAGGAATCACTTTTTTCTCAGGGAACAGATGACCACTATGCCAGTGTTTGGAGGACGGCAGGGGATAGCTAAAAAATGTGATTAAAATAATGTACAGAGGCAATATTGGCAACTAAATAATTAGGATTAAGTCATTGTTATGCATTTATAAAGTTGCAAATAGGCCGATAGGCTACAAAAATTATATAAAAAGTTAGGAATTTGAGTACTCACAGAGTAATACTAGTCGACAGGCACACACACAAACACACACAAGGAAGGACGACACATTTCCACGCGGTTTCGCCCTCACGTGGAAGATGTGTCATCCTACTTTGTATGTGTGTGCCTGTCGACTAGTATTACTCTGTGAGTACTCAAATTCCTATTTTTTATATAATTTTTATGTATTAATAAATTAAAATAATTGTTTTTTTAAACAACAAATTGTTACCATTAATTTTTTTAAAGTAGGATTTGCCTACTATATATAACGTACAATTTTTTTAGGGGTGAGAAAAACTGGAAATTTCATTTTGAAGCGAATTTTTTTAAGTATTCGCGAATTTGAATCTAATAGAGAGTCAAATATTATATCTAAGGGTTTTGTCGAGCACTCGTCCTTTAAAGTAGAAATAGATTGGCTTGCTCTATACCCGACTGTAAAACATGCAGAGTTCCTTTAAAAAAATAGCACACAATTACTACCAAATCTACCGGAAAAGAACAATTTATGTTACACATGAAAGAAGGAAGGTATAATGCATACAAGTTTAAACGTTATAAAATATTTTATTAGAATTTAGTTATTTAAATATTTTAGAAATCAGTTAGTAAAAGTCTATTTTAAATCAATAACTAGCGTATTTACATTATGAATTATTCAGAAATAACATTTAGACAAATTTTTAACTGAGCAAGAAAATAATTATTATTCTGGTTGTATAAAACTAGTAATAATGTTTAGAAAAACGACTATTAACGGATTTTATGCACATCCATTTCCGCTGCCAAAGTTATTATTCTATAACCGAAATGAACATACAAAGATTAATTATTAAAAATATAAGTCAGCAATCGTATAATTTTTTTTTTACATGCAAGCATAGGAGTCGTTATAATTTTTCTATGTGAAGGCAAAATGTGCTCTCTGAAACACCCACAATGGAAATGGGCCTAAATATATATTAAATATGGTTCTTATTAATTTAATTTTTAATATTGGATATGAACTTTCTAGCAAACTAATTTACGGTGTTTCAAAGTGAGTGCATTATTCTTCCTTAAGCTACAAAAATCGTACTTTTCTGTCATTTTTGGTAGTATGCGTACTACTCGGTGATGAGTTGTGTATGTTTAACAATCGATCCCAGTACTCCATTGAAGGTTACTCTCCTTTTACCTTAATACTTGCACGATGGTATAGCTGGCTAGCCATTTCACATGGTCATCTTTGACATTAATAGTGATACAAGAATCACCGATCGTACAGTAGCACATTGAAGACATCCTGCATCCTCACGAGTTACTTTTCTAGGCTTAGCAACCAGGAGAGAGTTCCTAACCAAATAGTAACCTTATGCACACAGAAATGATTTTCCAGGAATTTGCCCGTCATGTTTCAGGACATATTTGGACGGTCCGTTCACCTGGTATGCCACCCGTCGAGAATTCGTGTGACCAGATGGGATACCAACTTCCTTCTCGTCGAAAGTTGGCGAATTAGAGCAATAATTACAATACCTATCGGCACATAAGCTGCAAGGTAACATACGGCGTTTGTGGGATTCCATGCCCGAGCGTATCGACACATACAGGCACGAGGTGTTCCGAAAGGATACTAAATGTGCCATTCTTCTATGCCGCAGGTAGGCGGAACTACCTCATGATGAAGTAATCACTTTATTGTTTTACCTTAATCGTTACACTTGTATTATCGCATTCAAATCAAGTGTTCCCTCCGTGGTGCAAAATTTTTTATTGCAATTAGTGTAATTTTCTGGATAACGTATATTAGCCATGGACGTTAAAAATTACTAGAACTGTGTACCTTGTAAAGTGGACAGGGCGTTAGCGTGCCCGAAAGGCGTCCTTGACCGGAGCACCTGGTCACGGCCGAAGAGGAAAACCATAAGCAAGGTTCTGGACGTAGCAATCTTCATATTCCCAGAGGCGCGGCGTTGTCCTTGTCAGCAGCTCCGAGAATTCCTCGTGGCTGCAGGCAGGGACGAATGCAAAATACCTACGCGGAGATAAGCATGTTTGGAAGTCACACGTAGTATCATAATTAGTCAACGCTTGTGATGTACTCTATCTCGCTGATTCATTCACTTTCAGAGATACTTATAAGGCATTCTTTAAAAAATTTAATGCACGATATGTTTTCCAATATTATAAACACGCATGTTGTAAAGTACGCTGACAAGCGATAAAGTTCAGAGATTATATGCCGAAGTCACATGAGGAACCCTACACTACGTAAAGAGTAAGATACTAATTGCTCTATGATATTCTATTCGGTGCTGACAGTACTCCGATAGTATCTGTCCGACAAGTATTTATGTAATTTACACTAATTACAGCATAAAACTCGTAATAAAGGTAATGATTATTCGCTTTTTTTACCAAATTTTAAGGGGCCACGGTGGCTGAGCGATTAGCACGCTCACCTCCCACCAAGGCGAACCGGGCTCAATCCCCGGCCGGGTCACCGGATTTTTGCAAGTGGGAATCGTACCGGACGAAGCCGTTGGTCCGCGGGTTTTCTAGGGGATCTCCCGTTTCTCCCGCCCCTTCATTCCGGCGCCACTCCATATTCACTTCAATCACCCTCATCGGCTCTCATGACCTCGCTATTAAGAGCGGCCCAAATTTCTTCACTCACTCACTCACTAAATTTTAGTGCATGCGAAAACAACGTATAAAAATTTCCGAAGGTGATTTTTACACCAAGTTAGTTTCTATGTTTTTTACTACAGTATGGAAATATGCACGTAATTTTCTTTTGAAGTTGCATTTATTATGCAAACCAAGTAGCGCAACATGACGGAAAGTAGAAATATAATGTACTTCTGTTGTGTGAACGAAAAATCCAGCGTAAGACAAAGGGAAATAACTTTAAATATTAAATTTAACTGGACCGTGGACGGTCCTAACTATTATGCTAAATAAATTATATGTGTTTGTATATGTTCAGACTTATAAATTAAATGAATTTATTGTTTTTGATAAAATCATTAATTAATCAGGCAAATGTAATATTCAGTATTTGGATTGAAGTTAAGTCTTATTTGGAGCTACTTCAAAACATATAAAGCATAAATGTACGAAAGCTCTGATAAGGAAAGTTCCCATATATCTACCAGCAATTCGACTTTTGGAATTTTAAATTTTCTCTAGGCGTTATTAAACAAATCAGAAGTAAGCATAGGACACAGCGAAGTAAAGAATCTTTTATAATCAGTCAAAACCTGTGGTACAGACGAAATAATTAAGTTGAATTTAAAATGGATTTTTTTTGTCCATTTTGAGGGTTCATATCTGATTTGATATTAAATATTTACGCGAGTATGAACATAAATAAAACCCTTTTTATTCTTATGCAATAATAACCAAATTCTCCGACTTCAGACTGGTAATCAACGAAGACAATTTCGCTGAAGACCTCTGAAGGAACTGCATTATTGTTTTCATACTGTCCTATTAAAACGGTGCCCGATTTTTTACATGAAGAACGTTACGATGGAAAACGTACAGTAACTTTACTTCGCAGTCTACATGACTAACATGGGTATAGGCGCAACAGACGATGTAACATATTTCTGCAAAGCTACGATTCCGAATGTTATTGAACGTGCAGATTTTGATGACTGAAGCACAAAAAAAAAGTGCCGAAGTAGTGGAGAGTTTACTTATTTTGAAAGAAGATTTTTTTTTATTTCCATAATAATCTTTACATACTGTAATTTATACACGGCCTTTATACACATTTATATAATGGGTTGGTTATGGGCTCTGCCACAAGTTGTTGAAATTATCCAAAAGGTTTCTTAATTTCCTACTGTTGATGTAATTCTAATAATAAGTATAAGCAATTTTTTTTTCAAATTACTTCATTTTGAAAGATTTCTTATACGTCACTCAACGGAAACAGACTTTTAATTTAAGATGATGTATTTGGTGTCTTAATTTTTATATACAACAATAAATACCTGAAAGATTATTTTGAAAGTCGTGCCGAAGACCTACATTTCTGCCTATTTTGTATCGATCCGCCACATATAAAATGAACACTGACGTGAACCCGACCACTTCATTTATGCTTCTATCAAGCGTAACTTTCTAATAATTGAGGACGCAATTATGTTACTTGTATGTTAATTCTTACTGTTATGTAAGTACATTGTTCGAAGAGAATCTATGTAAATCAAACAATTTCCGTATCTACATATTAGGACGCTACTTTTTTAATACTTCTATGAAATGGAACTACAGTACATATCAAAAGTTTAGGACCACGCAAGAGCCAGATGAAAACTTCAACTTTACGTGATATAGGTCGTACATAAATTTAAGAAATAAGACATCACTGTGGAATTATTTCATACTTATTAAAAAAAAACTTCTGAAAATTAGGTTGCATAGGAACACTTTTTGGTATGTTTAATATGTTGTTTTCACGTGTGTTTTATGTACCTGACTTCAAAACTTTTTTTTATTATGTTTGATGCGCATGCCTTAGAAATGCCCAGATGAGATGTATTTTCTCTTTGTTTTTTTTTTTATTTTTTTACTTCCTCATTCCAACAATTTGCCACATTATGTTCGATAATACACTTTTCCCCATCTTATACTCTCTCGATATAGAGGGCCATAATGGTGAGTTTATTATTTCCCGGTAGCAAACCTGTAATCTCAATTTTATAGAAGAAAGAGAACTAACGCTGGAAGCCCCATTTCACTAGCTCAATTGATAAGAAAAAAATTTAAGTTGACAAATATGGAAATTTTATATAACAAATTTTCCTTGCAATGTGAATTCAATTAATACAAATAAAAAACTTCTTTGCAAATTTATTGTGGCCCTCATTTAGTTTTCTCTTTCAAGTGTAATTTTATAACAGCAATAATAAAATATTATTGTACTTAAAATATTTGTAAAATAATTGTGTCAAATTTACGTATTACACAAAAATGTGTACGATGAATACAGATTTATGTAATCGTGTCACAAATCATAACTTGTAAATTATTTACTCAATAATGTTAATATGTGTTTTGGCAGTAACAATGTTAGAAAATTGTATAACATAGATTGCCCCAAAAGTTTTAAACCAGGGAATCATTTTAACAAATTTACTAATGGTCTTAAACTTTTGACGAGTACTGTACTTTCCGTGCAGTTCTGCCAACTTGATAATGAGCAAGCCAGTCAGCGCATCCGTTAAAATACACGCAGTTCGGCAGGGACATTTTTTTAAAGTTCGAATTCAGAAGTATTCCATCAAAATGCGAACCAGCTATAACAGCTAATGACAGTATTGACTTTTGCAGCTGAAAAACAACTCGGAAATTGTAGTGAAATTACCTCCAGTAGTCTAATTAATGCGACAGTATTTTGAGAGCGTAGAATATTTTTGCAATATAAAAAGAATAATTAAAAGTTAAGATTTTTTTTTGCTCCAGAACGCAACATTTAAACATAAGGAATATGTAATTACTACATAAAATTATTTCTTTTAGAGTTAGAACATACAAAATTTGTGAGTCATTCCTTAAAGGTACATCAGTTGATTTATAGGAATTCTCTTAACATATTTGTAACCACCCAGAAATTCGTTTTCTTTTTTACTTTTAACAAACACACATGCGGTACACTACATAGCAGAGCTTCCTTTTGTTCATGGCCAGCAACTCTTATATTTCACGGCCCGATTAAGCTTTGATTATAACATGAAGCTGCCTTGCTGTATTAAAAAATGTCCTGTGAAGAACTGTCCAAAATCCGTCGTCTTCTGTACTGTATTAGGTCAAGAGTTCTTAAACTTTACGATTTCGATATCATATGGTGTACATTTTGCCGAGCCCCCAACCGTTTCTTTAATACAACATACATAATTTTCTTGTGTACAACCTACTTATTTCCCACTATAAAATCCTTTTAACAGTTTCCATTTTAGTTAACAACAAAAGCCTACACAGTTGCAGCGTGGCAACAAAAAAGTCTGCCTACACAGATACAGAATGATTAAAACCTTTTAACGAAAAATAAAATATATTAGTTTTACTATCGAACCTATGACTATAAGTTCAAAAGCCCCATGAGATTGTGGACAACAGTTTAAGAATTGCTTCATGAGGGAGTTGCTATCACGTAATTTATATTTCTCTTCTGTAACAAAATATTAGTATCCATTATTTTCAGATTACTGGCACTGGCCATACTCACACTGGCTTTTATTATTCTGAAATGCTTCCAGCTCTATATTCTGAGTTTCGTCACGTCCATAGCCTATTTGATTCCACACAGACTGGATATGGCAACGTCCTATATATGCCATATCTTTTGAAATTTGGAACTAAATGCGAAATAAATTGGCAAAGCTTGAAACAAGAAAATTTTTATACTGCGCCCAATGCTTGAAAATGATGCTGCATTAAAGTAGCATCATTAAATGAATCGGAGAAATTTTCAGAAAAACATTATTCCTGTTCTAATCAGCGTCCATAATTCAAATCTCACTTTTTCGTTGCTACGATCCCCATAAAGATTGTTTTTCTTAACTTCGCAGAACGCATATTGCAATTTTTATCCAGGTAACCATCTTATAATGGAGCGATAATACAGATCTATGCTGTTCACGGTAAAGTGAACACTTTTGAGGCCCTAGTTACTTTTCTCTTTTCAGCCACATTTTATATGTTAACCACATTTTTAAAATAAGTATGGTCATGCAAGTAATAAACACAGTGCGTATATTCCACCGCACTTGGAAGTTAATGCCCAAGGAAAAAAATATATACATTCATTATTGACTATTATTCCAAATGAGTTTTCAAAATTGCTCACTTAAACGTGAACAGCCATAAACATAGTTATTAAGGTCATTAGTACATGAAAGCAGTATATTTATAAGATTTGTGTCATAACTTGCTTCACAGCGGATTTTTCAAAATTTTTGGCTCTTCGAGGCACAAGTAATAACTTTTAGCACCTTCTTACTTTGTTAGTTATTCACTTCCGTCGTTTTTCTCGGAGCACTGGCGGAAGAAAAGAAAGAATTTTTGTTTTGTTATCTGCGATCAGTGCTCCGAACATAGTGAATTTGTAAGAATGTAAGAAGGTGCTAAAAGTAGTTATTTACGACTTGACGAGCCAAAATTTCTAAAAAATCCGCTGTGAAACAAGTTATGTCTCAAATTATATAAATATACTGCTTTCATGTACCAATGGCCTTAAGCATCGATATCCAGGTTCAACACTTTTCTAACACATTCAGTGTCTGTATCCATGATGGAGGACACGATGCACATGAAAGGTATTTATGATCGGCGCTGTACACGACAAGGAATCATTGGTCGTTGTTCCGAGCTTCTTCCTTCCCAGTTATCTGATTAGTTGAGA
The DNA here is from genome assembly GCA_029891345.1 of Dryococelus australis. Taxonomy (NCBI): domain Eukaryota; kingdom Metazoa; phylum Arthropoda; class Insecta; order Phasmatodea; family Phasmatidae; genus Dryococelus; species Dryococelus australis. Next base: position 267,357,763 of record CM056993.1, read on the forward strand.
GTTTCTTGAACTCTCGCTGGTGAATGGTCATTAACTAAGACGCAGTACGATGTCCACTGTTTGCGAGAAGCATGCTCGACACTGGTACAGCTCCAACCAAAAGGATTTAACAACTGAAAAACTTACGTTTGTAATCAATTCGCGACTGAACGGGTTAAATCATACCAAATATACGCTTCATCATCTCTAGATGAAAATGACGGTGTTCGATTTCGAATTATCGAATAGGATAACTGTAATGTGAAGGGTGGAGCTACTACCAATTTTACAGGAAGTTGCTGCGAGTGGTCAGCCAAATGCGTGGCAAGCATTTGGGATATTATTATTTATATTTAAAATTTTTTGTAATAACTGTGGTGGAAGAGATACTGCAAGTAGCGATAAGGGACGGTCGTGACATTATTACATTAACCAAGAGCAGTAACACTTTAAAACCCGTATTTTATCTCAGGTATCCTAAAAGAGGCATTACCCATCAAACACGGAAAATACGGGCCAGAATCGGGTCGGTAAAAGCTAGCCGACAAACTCCGGCCAGCCGATACCGGCCCGCTGTCATATGCCAGAAGCAGCCCGATGGAAATATGGACTGGCGGCTAACTGTTGGCCGACAGTGTCGGGCCTGCGACTGCTGGATGTCGCTATAATTCAGGGCCTGCGACGGCTGGATGTCGCTACGATGCCGGACATGCTGAGGCATTATGTCCAGAAATAAGCAGTATAACAATGTAAAAAACCTTAACTTTTCTAATGAAATTTTTAGTAGCAGTAATTTCCTCTTTACATATATTCGTTTCATTTACTTCTCAACACATTATATGACATGTAAATCTTGTGCTTGTCTAGTGCAGGATTACAACCTAAGACCCTTGAGTTCACAGTCCAGCATGCTAATCTATACACCACGGGGTAAGTTGCTTATACTCTCCAATAATTGAAAATATATCAGGACACAAATTATTATAAAGGAATGTATCAATTCCATGACAATATAAAAAATAATTTTTAAAAGCAGATTATTTAAAAACTATTTCTTCAGAGGCTTGTAAATAAAATAGTTTTTGTTAGTCTTTAATATATCTATTTGTACGAATGAAAAACAATTAAAAGTCAACAAATGTCATACGCTACCACGTGAGACATATTTACTCACGAAAAAAAGATGCTAACGGTTATCACACGGTTTCAAAAAAAAATCATGCTTTTAACAGCTATTTAACATCTTGCCTATTCAAAACACTTTCCAAAAATTTGTCGGCAAAAATACATCATATTTGTATGTTTATTGTGATAAAGAGCCTTGTCTCGAAAACGTTACCGAGCCGGAATAAATAAGATAATGGCCAGCTTACCGGGAAGACAAAGATGATGTATGGGTATCGGCCCAGAAACATTTTTATGATATTTGCAACATGTTTGATCTGCGATGTCATGCTTACATATGTTTGATGATATCCACCGTACGGGCCGTTGTCTTTTGCTAACGGCTTGCAATCTGTCTCAAAAAAGACATCTCGCTGTTGTCAAATGGCTATCTTCTAGTTTTGAACGACAGTTGCCGACAGTACAGGTATTGGGGACGACGATTAGCCAACATTGCCGACAGGCACTGCCTTGCTCCTGATTGGCTACTGTATGTTGCGCGAGGCACTGCCTTGCGCCTGATTGGTTGCTACATGCTGCGAAAGCTTCCCGATCGACTGCGCTTCCGTCTGGCGAGTGGGTTGTCCGGCTCTGATTGGCAAACTCCACTACAACATTTTGCTGGCCGGAGACGCAATTTTGTTAGCGCGTGCGGCTCGAGTTTGCAATATATGAAGCTATTTAACCTCGGTATCCTTGAATAGGTTCACACCGTGGGAAAACCTGTGACACATGATAAACTGCTCATCAATAATGTATCAGCGAATGAACTAAAAACAGTACGTGGGGTATGAAGTATACATAGAGACTCAAGAGTTTCGCGGGTTCATTTCTAGACAAGTTGAAATTCACACACATGTTCGTTCATGTTACATTTGTAATTAGTCGTGTTATTTGACATCTCCTGGATGTGAATGAGCCAATAACAAACATTCAATAAATTGTGCGCCCAACCACCACCTTTTACTATCACGACAATCAACCAATAAATAGTTGATATCTGCGTGAGAGTATGTGAGACAGTGAAGTCTAGCCTACAGGTCATTGAACCCGCGAATTTTCTCGGGTCTCTAAGTAGACAGAACTGTCGAGTCAAGCCTTGCGGTCAACTGAACTCGCCAACATTTTCTCATCTGTACTAGCAGCATGATTATATTGTTTAAAATTCATTGCAAGACTGAGTGCAATTGGAATGAGCAACGAGCAAATGAACGCTTGCCTTTGTGTTTTTACAGGCAACAATGAGCCAACTGGAAGTGTTTGGCTACCTCGTGCTACTACTTTTGGCAATCACGTGCTGTTATTTAAGGACATGGTTCAGATGTGCGTTCGTCGCTTACAACTTGCCAGGGCCACCTTCTCTGCCCTTGATTGGACACGCACATTTAGTAACTGACTCTAAAGGTAAGTGCTATTTGGTGTACGGTTAGTTACATGCAACAACCATGTGGTGTTTCACAACGTGATATTTGCAAATTTCAATTATGAACACTTCATGTAGAGTTGAGTATGTTGTAGCAATAACTAGTAAAATAAGTAAAAGTTAAAATATTTTTGGAATGTCCCAGTTACAGGTTTAGAAACTAAATTATAACAGATTTGTAGTTCAGTAATTATAGTCGTGATTCACATGGCACAATAAAATAAGTATACAGGAACTAAGTCGTGTTACATAAAATGATACAAAATTGAGTATAGTTAAAGGCTGTTCACGATAAAGTGAGCACTTTTGAAATCAACCTTAGGAAAAAAATTACCGCCCCTGTATGCATTTATTTAATAGGACACACTGAGTGATATACGCTCAGTAAAGTTGGTAACAATGGGTGAAAAATAGTTCAACACCAACGCCGAATAAAAAATGTCAATTAATCATTTGCGATGAGTTAAATTATTTCTTTCGTTTTGTGGTCTTTTTATGCATTGACGTATAAAAATTAGCATATTTTTAAAATATTTACTTTTATAATAATTTTATAGTTTCGCTTGACCGACGCATGGATAAAGTAATTAGGCCCAATACAATGTTAATTTTACATAAGGCGGAAGAATACACATCGTGCATACAAGTAGATCTTAAGCAGGGTTTTCAAAAGTGCTCATTTTACCGTGAACAGCCTATATCGTGATGTAACAATCAGATATGTTAAATTATGCGTTCGTATAACTGATTCTCAATTGGTAGTCAGTGGTCTTGTCATCAAGTGAATGTATTGGCTGTGATTTTGCAGATGCCACTTTTGACGGACCTTATAGGTGAAGTTCCTTAGGAGCTCCTTTATAATACCAAATCAATTCTTTTAAGAAGCCGATAAATAGTTCTTTATAAAAGATCCCATATAAATAATACAATTATTAAATCATTCCAGATAGATAATTTTTAATCATGCTTAATATTATCTACACTATGAACACATTAAAATTATGAGTGGTTAATAGATAGCACAGGCACCAATGTAAAACATTTTCATAAGTTTTATGTAGCAAGTAACTTGTTGCTGTTTACTTTGATTAACTTAAATGTATTCTGGATAAACAAGCACTTTGTGGAAAATAAATAATTAGTGAATCAGTATGACGTAAAATAAACTGGATAGCTAGCTTTCAGGTTACATTTTGTGAAGTATAACGTTTACGTTAAGAGCTTAACTCTTAGAATTAATGTACAGGCGAATGTTTATCCTAATACAGAAACTAAATTACAACAATCCACAAATAAAGTTAAAAATATCTAAGAAATACTATCAAAAACGCAAAAACCAAAATCCTTCCCTTGTCACTTAATTATTCTTTAGTAAATATTATCCTCCAGAAACACCCGCTGGTATTAAGTATGTAATTAGTAAAGCCTTGATTTTATATTTCTTCCCCTTAATGTAAACTTTTCCAACGCGTTATTAAGCTGTAATAAATGTCAGTAAATATGAGCCAACGGTGCAATGAAATTATATATATATATATATATATATATATATATATATATATATATATATATATATATATATATATACAATATGGTTTTACAAATTACGAATAGATAAGCGCTAATGCTGGTTTCAAATTAATGTTTACATTTAAGGGTGTTTTTTAATGGGAAAGGTATACTGAAACAACACACATGAGCCGGCATTTACGACCAGTTTGAAACATCTTAACAAGCAAATTTCCGTTTCGGAGAGAGAAAAAAATGTTTGTCCAAAAAGGAACAGATATTGTACTTAGTACTCATGCAGAAAACTTCAAGTCTCAACGAAATATTTCTGTTATAAAGGCTATAATATTGTTGACCCGTCCTCCAACCGAATAATGTCAATACGATCTTCATCACCAAAAGAATCGTCATGTTTATGTAAAAAATAAGTTGTCGATTGTTATATTCATTATACTCCATACATATGAAAATGTATACCTTAAGTTCACCGAGCATCGAACAGAACCAGTAAGCTTGCATACAATAGCACAAACGTATTAGCAAAAATGTAGTCTCATACGGTGTTGGGGCATTTCTTTTTATCACAGTAATTATCGTTACCAGATACATCGTGATTCATAATTTTGCAACAAGATAGAGCTCCTCCACATTTACATAGGGAAGTTCGTGCTTATATCAGTGCTGAACTTTGTGGTCGTTGTATTAGACGTGCTTCAACATATCACACTCCTTGTCCTCTCTGGCCTCCACACATGTAATTTTGCAACAAGATAGGGCTCCTCCACATTTACATAGGGAAGTTCGTGCTTATATCAGTGCTGAACTTTGTGGTCGTTGTATTAGACGCGCTTCAACATATCACACTCCTTGTCCTCTCTGGCCTCCACACATGTAATTTTTTCCTATAGGTTTACCTGAAAGATCGTGTGTTCGGGCCCCCTGATTCGCAGCGAAATTAAACTGCTCTAATCAGTGAAAATTGCTCCACTTAGAATAAGTGGCAAAGCACTCATTGTTTCAGTGAAAAAATTCCACTGATTGAATTAGTGACAAGAAACAATTTCACTGATTGAATAAGTGACGGCCGGCTGTAGTGGTGAATGAAATGTTGCTTTTATTGAAGTAGGCACACAATAACGTGAAGTAATCATATTTACGTTGTGCAACTTACCGTAATTTAAAAAATTGAAAGAAGTTTCGCAGGCGGCCGAGCTTAAACGTGCGCACCCTTCGACTCTGCGTAATAGTGTAATTTGAATTTGTATGCTCAAACTTTTCGTGTTTGGTTTGATTGGCGCCGTTAGGATTGTTAAAATCAATGGCGTATCTCTTCACCACAGTAAATGCAGTTTATACCTTAGAGCACTGTGACGATTGCATGAAATCGAAACGAAAGATGTAAAAAACGGAATGAAAGGGTGCGTGTTCATATTAACTTGTAAAATGGCGTTTTGAAAGACGAAACACATTCTAGAAAGTATTTTGTGTTAGTTTCATTCGTTTATTCGTTGTTACTTCACTTGACACACGTTGTTTAGCGGCAATTTTTAAACGATTTCCGACAGCCCTTTTTACATGCAGTTTCACTGATACATCAGTCAAAAATAGTTTGAGGCGGAGCAAGTTGTACAGATGTTCCACTGGTCCATCAGTCAAAAAATACACCACTGAGGAAACACTGTAAAAAAATGACTAATGAATCGGTGGGAAACGCCATTGAATCAATCAGTGAAGCAAATATGGCATTTTTTCACTGGTTCATCAGTTAAATTCACTGAAGTGACTGTTGTATCAGTCAGATACGTTTGACAGATTGAAACAGTGAAATTCCCACTGATATATATTTAGAGTGCAGAATTGCAAGAAAGGAGGATACATGCAGTGACTGATACCACCCACGACATGCTGGAACGAGTGTGGCAGCAACTTGATTGCAGGACTGAAGTCTGCCGCGTGACTAGGGGTGGACATATCGAGCACCTGAAGGATGTATAAAAAAACTTGCAGAGATTCTGCACGTGCTGATAAGCTTATTTTTGCTGTGCGTGAAATTGTTTTTTTTTTTACAATAAACTTCTGAAGCTCCGGAAGGACTTATAATTCACGATGTAATATTAAAGTACCGACAGTTATGAAGTAAAAAATTTCCTTGACTTTTCTGATTCAGTCGACTCATAGCTAGGAATAATAAACTGTGCATCAGACGTTTCTGAATTTTTACAAATCGCATTTATATTTGCAGGAAAGCACAATTCTTCAATAGAATATAATTTTGTGAACAAACAATTTTGTAGTAGTACATAGCAAGAACAGTGATCAGACGTTGCAATAATGACATGCAATTTATTCACGTTTGAGTTCGCATAAACCTCTCGCTTTTAAAAATATGTTCACCATTTTATATAACTTGATCACGCTGTGTGTGCATTGCAGCGCGGTCAAAAGAGGTTTCATAACATATTATATCACTTAATTGTATAAGGAGGGTTTTATCCTTAAATGCTGTTCACGATAAAGTGAACACTTTTGAAATCAACCTTAGAAAAAAGTAACTGTCCCTGCCTGCATATATTTTAACCGACGCCCTGAGTGACATGAGCCCAGTCAAGTTGGTAACGATGGATGGAAAGTAGTTCCGTATCTTAACGTCGAATAGGAAGTGTTCGGTAATCATTTGTGATAACTTAAATTATTTCTTTCGCTTTCTATTTCTTAATGAATCTAAGTGTAAAAATGAGCATATTTGTTAAATATTTACTTTTCTAATAATTTCGCAGTTTCACTTGATCGACGCATGAGTAAAGTTATGGGACCCATGACAATGTTAATCTTACATAACGCGGAAGAATACACAACGTGCATACAAGTAGATTTCAAGCGGGACTTTAAATGGCGCTCATTTTACCGTGAATAGCCTATAGTAGAAGACGCATGTTTATTTTTGCAGTCGTTCTGTGTTGGGACACAGATGGCTGCTGCGCAGTTGACATGCTCACTGTATTTCCTCGACATAATCGACGACACTGGCCCTGTGACGACACATACAGCTGGATAGCGGTAATTAAGAACGTTTGAATTCAGGTTTTTAAAAATTCATCTGCGTGTGACTGCGTGTATTTTAATGTGAACTCTAGCTGCGGCAAGTAGGCAACAATTCCTACGTTCCAAGTCTTATTTACAGAATAATGTCGAATGTCGTGCCGACCCCTATAACTGAAGATTCAACTACCAAATCATATGTAAGAAACATAATTTTTAGCGAAGATATTATTTTAATTGCCGTTTAAAAGTAAATGGCGCAAGATGAAAATTAGCTGAAAATTGGTTTGTACAACGTGAAGGAACAAGTAATTAAAACTTGTACGCATATTTCACCTGGCTTAAGTGAGTGGTACAAAGGCTGCTGTACAGCTAACGAGCACAAATTTAAAAGGGAAACTGTGCAAGACTTGTATTAGTGAAGCAATGACTGTTGCAGCAATGAGAACTCTGGGCTCCGTCTGTCATCGCGTGTACGGCCCGCTGGTCAAAATATGGGTGGCGGTCTATCCCACAGTCTTGGTCGTCTCGCCGCACTGCCTGCAGGTAAGTGCGCTTGCAGCAGATGTCATTGCCGCATGTTTCTGTTCTGGAATACGAGTGCTGAACTCTTTACCAGCTCTTCGCACACAGCCTGCATATAGTCCAGCACAACTTAAATATCATATATACAGTATCGTATATTATTACACTTTTTGAACTGAAGATTTGAAACAAAAATTACCCCATTTATGATGTGCTTGATTGTTTTATAAATATATCACACGTATCACAAGTGTTTTATGCTTGTGTTATAAAAAGGAACTTATTTTTGGTTAAATAGAACTTCTGCTTATATTTTATTTATAAGTTATGCTATTTTATTTATAATATATATTTTTTAAAAGAGGAATAAAGTAGGTTTGTTGGTAATGCCTGGTATAGGCTATTCACGGTAACGTGAGCACTTTTGAAAGTCCTCTCATTTGCAATAATAGTCAATAAATATATTTTATTTTAACCTTAGATGTTAACTTCCGAGTGCAGTGGAATATACACACTGTGTTTATTACTTACGTTGAAGTATTTATTTAAAAAGGTCGTTAAAGGATACAAATTGGCTGAAAAAAAAGTAACTAGGACCTCAAAAGTGCTCACTTTACCGTGAACAACACATAATATGTAGTTGTTATGCAAAATATTATTACACTGAGTGCGCCGCACAAATGCGGTGCGTTCGTTGTCCCTTTGGTGTAATTTTCTAGACTCACTTAAATTTTGTTTACTGTAAGTGGAGGAATATTTTAGAAACAGAACTTAAGCAGAACTTCTTGAAAATTGTAAATAACCCTGAATGGACTATATAACTTTTCCCATAAATTTTTCAGGTTCATGCCATGTATTACGATGCCCAAAAAATCTGAAAAAGTTAGTAAAATCTTGTTTGATGTTATCTTACAGACTTATAATAAACTATCTATCCAAATAACATCATTGCTTCTTTTATAAGTTCTGGTACTTATGGAGATTTAGTTTGTTTTGTAGTTCAGTTGATAAGCTTCTCGATAAACGGCAATGAAACTTGTAGATAGCGGGGTTTGGTTCTTTGCAGTTACTTCGTGATATTTTATCGTTGTGTTTAATACATTGAGTTCTCATAACTTTGTTTAATGTTTTGTATGTGTGGCAGAAATATTAAATTAATTGTTGAAAATTTAATGGTTAGACTGGTTAATTTGTAGTAAATCTAAGGCTTGAATTTTTTATTTGTTGGTGCCAACTCTACACATATTCCGCTAGTTTGTTATCCGCAAATGATTTATATTTTTCTTTTCTGTTTTTTTTAAATGAAAGACTTTTATGAAAAGTTTTAAATTGCTGTAGAAAGTTAGGTATTCGTATTTTTACTATACTAAACATTTTACGATTTTTGTTGGAGTTACCTAAGTAAATAATAACATAAAAAGTATGTATGAAAAATGTATGTTAGATTTACTTAATAGCACTGCTTTTACTCCTGGTAAGAAGGATCAATACACTCAAAAAATCGTTTACAGATTTTGATTATAATCTAGCCAAAAATTATTAATATTAGCTAACCTAAATGGAAAGTTCATACAAGAACTGACAAACAGCTGCGTGATATACTGAAATATATCAGTAAAACGAACAACCAAAATTTATGTGAAGTCTACAATATGTTGTCTTGTCATATAGTTGTAAACATTTTTGTTACTATGAAGTGTAAATAAAACATAGTGTGTGTCTATATATATATATATATATATATATATGTGTGTGTGTGTATTTGCCAAGATATTGCGCATTTTGTGGTTTAATAGTAAACACTCATTTAAAAAAAATTTTCTGGTGGGTAATGCCACCGTCGCAATCGTATGTAACTAGATTTAAAAGAAACAATTTAAAAAAATTAATTCTATCTACTCACGAACAATAACTAAAAGAATATTACAAATGTTAAAATATTTACCTTATAACATTACAGTCCTGCAAAGTAGAATTTAGTTATATTAACGTTTTTTCTAATAAAATCTACATATTATATAACGAATAAACTTATACTGCAAATGTGCTCGAAGGTTGTGGCTAAATTTGGCTTTTAATTACCTGGTCATTATTTCTTTAGATAAATTTATAAATAAGTAATGTAACTATTTCGATGTCTAAATTTTATGAACAAGTGCAGATTATTTAATTATTTTATTTTCAGTACCTCGGACATTGAGGGGCCACCCAATTTCTACAGGAAAGGCTATTATTATCTTCTATAATGTAATAAGTGTAACATTTTCGAAAATACGCTTTCGTTTCTTGAAAAAAAAAAAAAACTATTTCTTTCTCAGTAAATAGACTTAGTAGTTTTGGCAATCACTTCTTTTGTAAAGATATTTACCATTTATAAAAGCGGTACATCCAGCCACGTTAAGCAAAGAAAATAGGTCCAAAATTTAAAGTGATAAGTGAAAACGTACCTTTCCGTTTGTTTCAGAAAATCCTCAGCAGCAATAAACATACCGAAAAATTGTTCTTCTACAAGTTGATGGATAATTTCCTGGGAAAGGGCCTTGTTACAAGCGGTGGTAAGTGATTATTTTCTATACAGTTCGATATAATCACAGATTAGTTACACAGTGTGTCATATCAAATAACTCGGTTTCGAAGTACAAATAAAAAATAAATTAAACTTTCTGTCAAACACACATCAGAAAACGTCTGCAGCAAACTGTGTAAATCGTAAGTGATGAAATCGTGGTAATTTTATATAAAAACATTTCTAAAAGCTAGCATCAAATTTTCCATACCAGAATGCTTAAGGATTCCACCCGCCTGCAACGTTTTTATCTTATTTTGGCAGAGAAGCGCGGGAACAATAAGGGTTACACTCGCACGTGCCACAAAAGCGCCATCGACGCTACGCGCAGGGCTCTGAACTGACGTGTAGTGTTCTCGTAGTGCTGCGTGTAACTATAGGACTTTCAGCGGTGACCTTATCATTTTATTGACGAAATGACATTATAGGTTGTTCAGGGTAAAATGATCACTTTTGAAAGCCCTGCTTAACATCTACTTGTATACACATTGTGCATTCCTCCGCCTTATGTAATCCCAACATTTATATGGGCCTCATCACTTTATTCATGCGTCAGCCAAATGAGACTGTGAAATTATTAAGAAAATAAATACTTAAAAAAATGCTCCTTTTTACACTTCGATGCAATAAAGAACAAAAATTGAAATAATTAATTTTAAGTTAGCACAAATGGTTCCCTAATACTTTTTATTCAACGTTTAAGATCTTAAACTGGAACTAATTTCCATCCATCGTTACCAACTTTACTGGGCGAATGTCACTCAGTGCACCCATTAAAATATATGCATGCAGGGGCAGTGACTTTTTTCTGAGGTTCATTTATGAAGTGCTCACTTTATCGTGAACAGCCTTTAGTAAAGTCCTGTGAATTCTCTTATCATAGTTTGGTTCATAACATAGTTCAGCAGTCTGAAAAAGCAATTTCTAGCTATATTGTAGGGCTCCGAAATAATATTAGCAGCATGCGTGGTGACATTAAAGCATAATTCCTTCCTTCTCTGGGGTGCAATGTCTCATCGTAGGTAAACGTACTGGTGGCACGTTAATAGTTTCGTTACAAAACCAGGATTTCAAACACTTTGCACGCAGTTCAAGCGGCGGCAGGCGGAACACTTACGCGGGTGGCAATTTTTTTTTGCGGGGACGTTAGTGAAGTTATACACGTCAACGTGTTCGCTACAAATCAAAACATTTACTATAAATAAGATTTTACATAACACATCATAATACATTTTCATTGGTAAGTCACACTTATGATTTCGTTAAATATAACGTTTATTGGCAAAGGCTGTTCACGATAAAGTGAGCACTTTTAAAATCAACATTAGAAAAAAATCACTGCCCCTGCCTGCATATGTTTTAACGGGCGCACTGAGTGACATGCGCCCAGTAATGTTGGTAACGAATGGATAGAAAGTAGTACCGTATCTTAACATCGAATGAAAAGTATTAAGCAACCATTTCTGATAACTTGAAGTATGTTTTTCGCTTGCTGTGTTTTCTAATAAATCGAAGTGTAAAAATGAGAATCTGTATTAAATATTTACTTTTCTAATAATTTCACAGTTTCACTTGACCGACGCATGAATAAAGTGCTGAGGCCCTATACAATGTTAATTTTACATAAGGCGGAAGAATACACAACGTGAATACAAGTAGATGTTAAGCAGGGCTTTGAAAAGTGCTCATTTTACCGTGAATAGCCTATAAAAAGCGTTTTAATAGCCTGTTGTAGCATTGCAGACTATCATAATTAATGAAATTAGAACTGCAAACAATGCTACGAAACGTTGAGTGTTCAGCAATTGAGTTCAGGCCCTCGTCAGTGCAACAAGATGACACTGATGGGGTTAGACCGCCGTAGGAACACGCTGTCACCCATCTTCTCCACCACCCATGGATCACTGACACGTCACACCCCAAGCGAGGGGCAGTTCTGCCGAACGCCCAGCCACCTTCTGAGAGTCCCATATACGACCACAGTCAGTCACTTAACTGTTAAATTGGTACTCACTGCCATCTATTGCAGAAATACTCTGTGATACAAAAGCAATGGATTCGCTATGTAAACTACACTCGTCGTGCTGTCAGACGACCTGTGATAAGACACTTGATCTAATGGCTGCCCTCTACACAATAACAGTTTGTGACGTAAAAATCATTTGGATTGGAGGGGCTGCGGTGGCCGAGCGGTTAGCTCGCTCACCTCTCATCAAGGCGATTCGGGTTGAATCCCCGGCCGTGTCACCGGATCTTCGCATGTGGGAATCGTGCTGGACGATGCCGTTGGTCAGTGGGTCCTCTCGGGTATCTCCCGTTTCCCCCGCCCCTTCATTCCGGTGCTGTTCCATACTCACCTCAATCGCACTCATCGGCTCTGAAGACCTCGCTGTTAAGAGCCGTCAAAATCTCTTCACTCACTCATTTGGATTAGGTTACGCTTAACAGTTTTTTCCCAAATGCATTTCCACTAGTATATAATGCATTTTGCGTTCAATTGAAACCAAACAGAAAAATAAGAAATAAGGAACATAGATGTTACAAACACCTCCACCAGTATTTATAAACAGTAATCTAATAACTGACCTCTCGTGGCGCAGTCGGCTGGAGCGCCGCTGGTCTGCGTTGAGGTAGGTTATGGGTTCGAATCCTAGGTAAGGCATGGGTGTTAGTTTAAGTTAAGTAATAAGTTAGTTTGTAAGCCGTCCCCTGATCAGTTTTCAGTTATAAAATGGAGGATGTTATTAAATTCTATCCAAAATAAAAGTAATTTGATAAATGGGGTGAATTACTGCGCGTTGGTTTATGACACTGTCGAATTGTAGTTTCAAGAGATGGTACGAAAAAAAAAAAAAAAACTTCAAATGAATGTACCTACCTGAGCAAAGAATAGCTCCAATATAAATACGCAATTTCTTCAGTTGGCAACAATCTAACCGAATGTGCAATGGTAAAGTTACTTCTACTCAGCTTGGGAAGATCAATTTGTTAAAAGTTTGCCAACCAGAAATTTTTCGCCACTAGGTAAGCGCTAGTGCTGCATGCGTACCAGATTTTCTCAATTTTATAAGTTAAAAAAAAAAAAAACAGGATAGTTGTAATAATCATAATTCAAATATAAAATAACTTCGCAAGTAAATAAAGCCTTTCTGTTTTATTTTTCACGTAGCTCAAAATTTAATTAAAAGAGTCCTCTTTGGGACAGTGCGCATCTAGCAGCAGGAAATATCCCAATGCCAAACTCTCCCACAAGAAACCTCGTTTTGTTACTGAAGGCTGTTCGCGATAAAGTGAGCACTTTTGAAATGAACCTTAGAAAAAAGTCACTGCCCCTGAACGCATATATTTTAATGGGCGCACTGAGTGGCACTTCCCCAGTAAAATTGGTTACGATGGATGGAAAATAGTTCCATATCTTAATGTGGAATAGTAAGTCTTAGGTAGCCATTGGTGATAACTTAGTTAATTTATTTCACTTTCTGTTTTTTTTTTATGCACCTAACTGCGAAAAAGAGAAGATTTGTATAATATTTACTTTCCTAAAAATTCCACAGTTTAATTTGACTGACGCTTGAATAATAGTGACGAGCCCCATGACAATGTTGATTTTAGAGAAGGCGGAAGAATTCATAACGGGGGTACAAATCAATATTGAGCAGGGCTTTCAAAAGTGCTCATTTTACCGTGAACAGCCTATATTCTGAATAGAATTAACCTTAGCAATGGTCTCAACGAGGAGACCGGCATTCACGATGGTGGGGGGGGGGGGTAGGAGAATTGTAAGTGATCATTATTGGAATTGGAAATGTATCAGTTGGTTTGTAGCTGTGGTGCTGTCAACGTCAAGATCTGTCAACGTGTTCGGCGCGCTCTCCACAGAATATTCTAACCCAGAGGCTCGTCCGGTCTGTTTGCGACTAACGAAGCAAGCTGGTTATTTACAGAGAAATTGTTGACGAGTGTGAACAACAAATGTATAAATGCCCCGTGTACTTTGTTGCGATAGGAAGCACGTGGCGCCTGCACCGGAAGCTGCTGCAGCCGTCTTTCAGCCAGAGCGTGCTCGAGCAGTTCATCCCCGCCTTCCACGACGGCTCGTCGAGGCTGGTCAAGAGGTTCCAGGGCAAGGCGGGCCCACTGAACGTCACCTCACACATGAACGAGGTCATACTCGAGATACTGAATGGTAAGTGCACTACCTCCTCACCTCACCTCACCTCACCTCACCTCACCTCACCGTGACCGTATGTCTGTCTTGCGTGGTGTTGGCTGCGTGCCTGATGTTGGCTGGAGTACCTGGTCGAAGCATCCAGCCTAACCTCATGATGACCCGTGGTGGGCATTCCTAGTGTTGTAGTGCGCCTGTGGCTACCTTGGAAGGTCACCCATCCGAATACTGACCTTGCCATATTCTCCTGATCCATGGCGATCAGAAGACCGCCAGATTGACACTCTGAGGACTATACTCGAGTGTAGTACGGGCAAAACTTGTTTGAACATTTCATCCCACATAAAAAAACAACTGGTCCGGGTATACTTACATCAATTCCCTATTTCATAAGGATTCTAAATAGGAACTAATACAATATCAACAACGAATGTCGTAAATGAACGACAGAATTTTGTATGGTTACGGAAATCAACACGATGGTACATCCTGTTACATATGAAAGAACATTTGGTTGAAAAATGGTAAACTAGGCACTCCATTGGTTGGAAGCTGGCCAATACGGAAAGCCTGGTGTCGGTTTGATCAGTAGAATGGCGTTAAGTGACATGGAGACCAATAGAACACGGTGTCCCTGCAGCTGTATGAATGTAATGACTAACGTCTAGCTTGACTTTAAAGCTGGTAAAAGTGTGCCGACCTCAAAGTGTTAAAGGCTGTTCACGATAAAGTGAACACTTTAGAAAATTAACCTTACAAAATAGTCACTGCCCCTGCATGAATATATTTTAACGGGCGCACTGAGTGGCATTTTACCAGTAAAGTTGGTAACGATGGACGGAAAGTAGTTCCATATTTTAACGTAGAATAAAAAGTGTTACCTCACTATCTGTGATAGCTTAAAATTATTTCTTTCGCCTTCTGATTTTTAATGCATCGAAGTGTAAAAATAAGCGGATTTGTAAAGTATTTACTTTCTTAACAATTTCACAGTTTCACTTAACCAAAACATGAATAAAGTGATGAGGCTCATGACAATGTTAATTTTACGTAAGGCGGAGGAATACACAGCGTGCATACAAGTAGTTCTTAAGCAGGGCTTCAAAAGTGGTGATTTTACCGTGAACTGTATCTACCGGGGTGGTATGGCCGTCGGTGTTTGCGTGGTGAAACTATAATGGGAACGGGCATGTGAAATCAACGCAGCTGCTTTAAACTGAGAGTAATCACTATTTAGTTGTAAGAATTGTTCCTCTGATTTTCGGCATAGTTGTTAATTTTAAGACTTGGAATTTATTTATAACACTTTTCAGAAAAATCTTATCAGTTTCTATTCAAGCAAAAGAAAAATTACCCTAAATTTTTGACGAGAAAACCTACTGAACACTGACACAAATCTGTGGCAGCAAGCTCTTTAAAAAATTTATTTACTTATTTAAATTGTATCCTTATTTAAAAGAATTTTATAAATGTATACGCACAGTTAAAGAGGAGCTGAGTTTTTAGTTTATTACAAAATTTCAGAAAGCATTTAAGGTAGAACACTGAGTTACTGGGCAATATTTATCTGAACGATTTTCTGCAGCCACTAAAAATTTTTAGCTCGTATAAAATATTTTTTATCGAAATAACTAGTTTTTCAACTCTTACACTGCCTTTAATGCCATGAAACGAAAAAAAAAATTGGATTTCTGAAGAAGGGTTATAATAATAATATCAAAATTACCGGGAAAAGTTTCCTTAATTTTTTTTTTAAATCCAACCGTTTTTGGGAAATTAGAACCGAACTTACTTAGTTACAAAATAATTCAAATGGTAGTGTGTATCCAACACGCATCACATTTACGAGGATAGAGTAGTGTAAAACAGGCGCGCATGTAACATACCAACAAACACTTTTAGTATGATATCATGGTATCTTACACATGGTAATCAAAACGAATTGCCAATATTAAGGACGTAATCAATTCCGCCTTACTCATACTTCTAATTGTGATTATTCTAGTATTACATTAAAATATTACCTTTTTAATTAAATTTCTAATAGAATTTATTAAAACTAATGTCTAACAAAAGTAGTTCCTAATTATTTTAGTTTTAGTTTTAGTTATTATACTAGTTTTAGATAAAAACGTTAACTCAGATGTTTGACATAATTTAATTATTCCTTTAATGAGTGTGTCACTGCATATTATTTTGACAACAATAAGTATAAATCTTTTATTTTTTCCATATATTTCTGAGAGTTGACCAAATAACAACCCATTTCGTTTTAATTTTAATCTTGCTTGGTTTAATAATTGATTCAATTGTTTCATCTGATGACGGTAATATTCATTAATAAATTAGGCCTTTGGAAGTCACGACTACACGAATAAATGTATTGGAGTGTTAAACTTAATAAGCTATAATAAATGACAATGACATTATCGTGTTTCCAAGATATGTTTTCAGATACGTTTTTATACCAGTAATAGAAAAATTACACTAAAGTAAAACATTTCTTACAAAGAAACATTTCACCGTACACTTATGACACTGGCACACATCAGGATCTCATTTCATTCATGAATATGATAAAACTAAGCCATTTAAAATATAAGTGATTTACAACAACTGCACTTCAGCTCAATTGTTTTATAAGTGACTCTGTTAGTATAATACTTCATGTATAAGTGGTACATTGTGCAGATATCCTCTGCTCAAATTGACTTCCTTCAGTTAAGAATGTATGTGCGTTTTGTTATTCATTCCCTGTGACGTAACATAATTTATCATATATTACATGTACTGTGAGTCCTTATTAAATGTGGGATATGTTACATACAATTATTAGAAGTAAACTTTTCTGTTGAATTTCTGCTCTTGTTTAGTAAGTAATTAAATACTGCATCTGAAACATTTTCAATAACGGTGCATAGGCATCATTTACTGATTTATCAAAAAATCTTTTTAAGGAAAAATATTAAAAAGAAATGTAATTTTTAACTATGACCAGATTCCATTTTGGGGGTCCAAGCAGATGACACGGAACACACGAAGGCAGACGAGAACTCCCCTTTTAGGAAGTAAGTACTCGCATGAATGTGTATAATGCCGAAAGTGTTCGTGTCAGGCCACATTATAACGGCTGTGTTGCACATGTTCTCAGTGCGAAAGTCTTGGTCCCGCACAGAATCTCCCATCCGTGGCTGATGGTCGACTGGATCTACAAGAAGACTGAAGCCTACAAACACGAGGATAACCATAGGAAGAGCCTTAGCGAATTTGCGAGGGAAGTAAGTATCACTTTCCTCGAGCCACTAGTAAGTCTGCGTTTATAGTGGAGCGGCGAGTGGTGATGAGAGCGGCGAGGTGAGCAAAGAGGTGAAGCGTGACGGAATCAAACCAATTATACACCTCCTTCCTCGCCGGCGAGTAAAGAGGTGAAGCGTGACAGAATCAAACCAATTATACATATCCTTCCTCGCCGGTTCTAGAAGGAAAATATCTACACGATATTTATTTTGTTTTACATTTCAATAGATTTGTGCAAGATTGTGATCTCAATAATAAATACATGAAAATGTGAAGAAAATCTTTGTGGAAAAATTTTGCATGACAGAAACCTTCCATAATAGTATAAAAACGATAAAAAATAATGAATAGAAAGGTAGTAGTAAACAGTAAAAATGTGTAACTTAGGCCTACGACATATTTTACAATGAAATATTTTACTACACTCCGTACAGACAAAACAAGTGTAGTAACTGTGATGGAATCAATATTAACTTACATAAGTGGGTATACCCTGGCTTGTGATTAAGTGCGTCAATATCATTGTAGCTTTTTCACAGAAAATATGTAAATGGCAGAAATAATTCAAGTACGTTAACCACTGCTTGAAATTAGTGTATACTTCATCGCCATCTATATTTTACATAAACGTGCGCGCGCACACATATCTACATGCTTGACTTTGCGTGTAATTATGTAATCTGTGCACCTTCGTTAATTATAGAGCACTTCAATTTTAAACATGTGAGTCGGTGAGACATGAACAGTTATTAATTTCATTTGTTGCAGGTCATCCGGAAGCGGAAAGCAGAACGTGAGTCTAACGACAAAGCTAACAACAACCCACGAGATGGTGAGTTTAGATGCATTCTTTGAATGCATCACACACGAATACATATATATATATACATATATATATACATATATATATATGTACCCAGTCAGTTAGTCTTTTGCGGTGTACCCGATCAAATTAATACTGTAAGTTTCTGAAAAGTGAAAAAATATGCATGGTTGCAAACTTACAGTATTAATTTGATCGGGTACACCGCAAAAGACTATATATATATATATATATATATATATATATATATATATATATATATATATATAACATTTCTGAAAAGTGAAAAAATATGCATGGTTGCAAACTTACAGTATTAATTTGATCGGGTACACCGCAAAAGACTAACTGACTGGGTACACGCAAAAAAAAATTGATTGGCAGAGTGGAGAGTGTTGGACGGCTTTTAACGTCGAGATATTGAGAGTCGATGAGGGTGAAACGAGGCGGACGTGGAACAGTGCCGGAATGCAGGGACGGGGGGAAGCGGGAAACCCCCGAGAAAAACACGCCGACCAGCGGCATCGTCCGGCACGATTTCCCACTTGCGAAAATCCGAGAGTGATCCAGCCGGGGATTAAACCCGGTTCGCCTTGGTGGGAGGGGCGTGAGTGAGGATGTGCGTAAATATGCATGATATTGTACCCTTATTACACATACACTAGTTTTCTGTGCATTTGTTTAACACTATTGTAGTTAATTAAGTGTGACATCACAACGTGCACATATGCATTTGCGAGTGGATAGGCTACTGTAATTGAAGCAGGAAGTTATTTATGAAACCGTAAGTAACAGATGTAACTATTGTAACGTGTGTTAAATACGAGAATCAACAATCGCGTGTCTACAATTATTTATTGAAATAATATAAAACAGAATGAAATTACATTAAAACGGTTTACAGTGTCAATGCAAAATTTTGTATACTGGAAACTTATTTCATACAAACTTTGTAGTCTGGCAACGTTTTTACGATATTAGTTACAAAATAAATCATATGCTCAAATTTCGTTTCCTTCCTTTCTATAAAAAATTAGGCAAGTGAATTCTTTTTGTCCAGAACTATTATTAAGTGAGGTAATCGTCAGTGAAGCTGTCCAATAGGGGCCTCTCCAGTTTTCCTCCCTCTCTCTGTAGCGTTGTCCATTTTTAATATCATTGATAATTACAATCATTTTCCTTCCGTTCCTCCCATCCTCGCTCTTTTCTTCTACATTCTGTGTATAGTTTAATGTACATCTCGACCCAATGTATACACCAACCAAAATTAGTTTTATTTCCTTTACCTACTTTCGAAAATATTACTTTGTTTCTCATTCGGTTAGTCCATTTTCCTTGATAATTTTTAATTTTATCTGGCAGAAACAACTAATATTAAATGTCACTAAAATGTTTTCAATAGTATCGAATTCTAGTGTGTGTGTACACGCACACTTATTCGCACATAGCAAACATTTTCCACATAAGTTTTTATTGTAAGATAACTAACTTTACAATGAAAGCAAAATAAATTTTAAATATCCGAATATTAGTTAAAAAGGTACATCGTGGCTTGACTGTAGAACTTGATACTGAATGTCTTATTTGTTGTTGTTGTTTGTTTCAGGGTTCCAGAAGACTAGGTTTTCGCTTTTAGACAGGATGCTCGATATTTCTTACAATAACCAGACTTCAATGAAGAAGCCATCATTGACGAAGTGTGCACGTTTATGCTTGCGGTAACATACACATTTAATTTGGTTTTTTAAAATGCGAATTTTCTAGTTTATCTTAAATGATAAACTACAAATATAACTAATGTATTCATTTAGAATTATTTATGTTTGATTAACGTATTTATGGCTGTTCATAAAACTACGATTTTTCAATGTAAATGTTTTATTTGCATAAACAACATAAAATGTAAGTAAGTATTAGAGAAAATGTTTAAATAGTTTATGCTCAACTTTTTTGTAACTGTCCAATTCATCAAGTACACTCAAACAGTTTTAAATGTAAGTACATAAGAAAATATTTACAAATTAGATAATACTTTTATTTTCTTATTTACGTGTAACGCAGAATATTACATGCTATAAAAATTCTTTTATAAATTAGTTACGGTCGAATCTTAGCATCTGCAGAAATAGTTAAGATATATCAGGTGATTTCAGCAGGAAGTGTAGCCTCCAGCCTAGATAAAACACCTTTCGTTATTTACACATCAGCAGCACCAGGAAATAAAGGAACACTCATTTGTAATTTCTGCTGCTGACTAAAAATAACACGATAGGAGGTTTCGGCAGGTCTGTGAGCAGGTTCATGAGGCAGGTTAGTGACGCAGCTCTGTGAGGCAGGTCCGTGAGGCAGGTCCGTGAGGCAGGTCTGTGAGGTAAATGTTGTGAAAAATCATAATTATATTATGTATGGGTTGCCTAAAAACTCGTGGAGGTGCTCGCAGCTCTGTGAATATTGCATTAAGAATAAAACATTGTATATTATGGAACACTTGTACAATTTTTAACTTGTAAGCCGTTTGTCCGATCTCGACCCGCAAAGGCTTTTTGGAATGCGTGCGGGAAGCTTTGGAATAATCGCTGCCAGCCGAGATAATTATGGTACGCATTTTAAAGTTGCTGTTAATATCTCGAGAAACTTTGTACCCAGGTTTTATGGGTGCGTTGGAATGTCAGAAGGACGCAGATTATATTATTGTATGCTTTTCGAAAGTAACATACACATCCCGAAATTTATGGTACGGTTGTACCATAATTATGTTCCTCTCGCGTCATAACTATGGCATGCTCATGCCGTAAAGACGGAACGAGAAAATAAGTATTAAAATTAGATACATTTGGAGGTTCTCATGCGATATTCGATATCTAAAGTATCGAGGATATCGAGGTATCGCGGCATCGAGGATCTCGTCCCTAAAATAAGCATGCAATGAGAAAGTGATCGCTACTTGTGTGTGGTTGTGCAGGGTCAGGAGTCGGTGGCGACGGCCATGTCGTTCTGCGTGTTCCTACTGGCGCAGCACGAGGATGTGCAGAGGAAGGTGCACGAGGAGGTGCAGGCTGTGCTGGGCGGCAGCGAGCGCGTCCCCACGCTCCACGACCTGCGCCACATGCGCTACCTCGAGCAGTGCGTCAAAGAGGCGCTGCGCCTCTACCCCAGCATACCCATTCTCGGCCGCAAGCTCTCCGACGACGTGCACATCGGTAACTATCTACCACCACCCCCCCCCCTCTCTCTCCCTCCCTCCCTCTCTCCCTCCCCCCTCTATATATATATATATATATATAGTCCTGATGTAACAATGAATGGTGTGTGTGTCTCTATATATATATATATATATATATATATATATATATATATATATATATATATAACAATGAATGGTGTGTGTGTCTCTATATATATATATATATATATATATATATATATATATATATATATATATATATATATAGACACACACACCATTCATTGTTACATCAGGACTTTTTGTAAAGGTTGTTCACGATAAAGTGAGCACTTTCGAAATCAACCTTAGATAAAAGTCACTGCTCCTACCTGCGTGTCTTTTAACGGGCGCACTGAATGACACGCGCCCATTAAAGTTGGTAACGATGGATGGGAAGTAGTTGTACATCTTGACGTTGAATAAAAAGTGTTAGGTAATTATTTGTGATAACTTAAAATGTTTCTTTGGCTTTATATATATATATATATATATATATATATATATATATATATATATATATTAATGCACCGAAGAGTAAAAATGAGCAGATTCATAAAATATTTTCTTTTCTAGTAATTTCACAGTTTCACTTGACCGACGCTTGAATAAAGTGATGAGGTCCACGGGAATGTTAATTTGTCATAAGGCGGAATAATACACAAGGCACGTACAAGTAGATCTTAATGATGGCTTTCAAAAGTGCTCATTTTACTGTGAATAGCCTATATCAAACCTTTGAAAAATCACAGCATGTATGGCGCGTTTGCTTTTTTCCTAAATACCTCGTGTTTTACAAGCGTTTTATACTTCTGTTAATATAACACTTGTTTATTAACTTCTTATAATTTGCATTTTACGTATATTTTAATATCAATTTTAACTTTTCATTTATCAATAATATTAACAAAATCAGAGAGAGAGAGAGAGAGAGAGAGAGAGAGAGAGAGAGAGAGAGAATATGTGTGTTGGTAATGCCTAGTGAGAAGTAGTTCTATTTAAAAATATTATTAAACTGAGTGCGCACGAATGCGGTGCGTTGTACCTTGGATATAATTTTCTAGTCTTGGTTAATATTTGTTAGAATGAGGCGGAGTAACATATTGGAAGCAGAACTTAGCAGGACTTCTGAGAAGTTCGAAGTAACCGTAAATGGGCTATTCTACAAGCGGTTCAAGGTTAAAAAGGAAAACTTTTCACAGCCGTTTTTAAGTGGTTGTGAAAAATGATTTTAATGTTTTTTTAAGGTTATAATCTATTCAAGGTAAACAGAACACTTGTGATAGCCGTGGATATGTAACATTAACATTGCCATAGGCCTCATCATTTTATCCATGCGCCAGGCAAATAGAACCGTGGAATTATTAGAAAAGTTCGCGCCAAAGAAAACTCATCAAAACACCGAAAACAAAATAAACCATTTCTTTATTTACAAACATTTATCCAACACATTTAATTGAACTGTAATACAAGTAACTGCTTCTCCTTCAGCATTATCGACTTAAATGGCCGCCCAGTGCCAGTCAGTGTGCAATATAAAATATGTGCAGATAGAGACAGTGACATTTTCAAAAGTGCGCAGCAGTAAAGTATATTTATTGAAGCAACTACAGGAAACAGTAGAAAGAGCAATTCTACCTTAGTATACCTTAGTGGTGTATTTCTTACAAGATATTACTATGGCCTAAAATTGTTACATGTCACTGCGGTGCAAGACAAAACAAAATAAATACGTTAGTTATTCCAAATATTTTCTCACAAACCAACATCTAGGATCGCCCTTGCTTACGTATCGTCTACAACTTACTTGACACTAAACGTTAAATACTAAACGTTACCATAAAAAACTGGCGTGTCTACAATTGACGTTAACAGGCATAGAAATAAAAGGAAGGTAGGTTTCTGTGGACGAATATTCTAATAGTGTTGGTGATTTTTAAAAAACCGTTTTGTACAAAACGGATTTCGCAGACTTCATAGATATACTGAATTATTTAAAAATGCTTTTAGCGTTATTTGTCAATCGATTTTGTATAACAAAGCGTCGCGGCAACGTTTAACGTCGATTGTAGCCAGAGCCATCTATCTTGACGGATTTACTAGTTATTGAGACTCGTTACTGCAGCGTCAACGAGACTGTAGCCAAGCTTTTAGTTTCTCTACGTTGCCTTGCATGATTCTGTGAACTCCAAGCACTTATTTATGTCCCACTTAATCTTAAGTTCTAGTTTATTCATTTTTTATACTCCCGGCTTGTAAAATTTTCATAGCAATACGCCTAATTAACTTCATTCACCCGTTAGTCAAGCGAAAACATAAGAATTGTTGGTAACTTAAAAGTGTTACTAATATGCGATTTCCTACTCTTCTGCGTATAAGCAGAAAAAATATCTTAATTTGCTACGAATTTAATCTATTTGTTATTAATTCCCTGCCCACTAACTCGGGGTTTACGTGCCAGTGTACATCGGTATACGAAATGTTTTTAAACAACATGTCAAAACTCAGGACGACGGCATTTATAGGCTCATATGAGCAATAAATTCTAATAGCGAAATGTTCGGAAAACTCCTCTAGTATTTTAAAATTGAAATTGAAGTTAGCAAAACAACGCCGGGAGTGCGCAATTTCACGTACCTCCGCGAACAACAAGTTGCATAGCACGAAGGCTAACGGAACTGGCCCGTTACACGGCTACCGCCTGTACACAGGCTACCACGAAAATATAGGCTGTTCATGATAAAATGAGCACTTTTGAAATCAACCTTAGAAAAAATTCACTGCCCCTGCCTGCATGTATTTTACCTGAAGTACAGAGGGACATGCGCTTAGTTAATTTGGTAACGATAGATGAAAAGTAGTTCCATATCATAACTTCGAATAAAGAATGTTGTATAACGATTTGTGATAACTTAACTTACTTCTTTTGCTTTTTTTTTTTTTTAATGCTCGGGAGAGTAAAAATGACCAGATTTTTGAAATATTTACTTCTCTAATAATTTCACAGTTTCACTTGACCGACTCATGAATAAAGGGACGAGGCCCATGGAACTGTTAGTTTTACATTAAGTGGAAGAATACACAACATTCATACAAGTATATCTTAACCAGGGCTTTCAAAAGTGCTCATTTTAAAGTGAACAGTCTATACCTGCAGAACCTACATCGCCATTACCGCTGTTTGTGTGTTGTTGGTAATAAAATTCAGTTACTTCTATAAGCCATTCACGGTAAACTGAGCACTTTTGAAATTCCCTCTCTTTTGGTGTAATAGTCAATAAATATATTTAATTTTAGCCTTAGACATTAATTTCAGAGAGAAATGAAATATAAACACTGTGTTTATTTACTTACATGGCATTACTTATTTTAAAATGTGGCGAGAGAATAAAAAAATAGCTGAAGGGAAAAAGTAACTAGGGCCTCAAAAGTGTTCACTTTACCGTGAAGAGCCTATAGTAACCTTTACAACTCAACGGCTGATTTCCCATTGTTAATGTAGTTTGACACACACGTACTAACAAGCAACCACTAGTGACGCCCATGTACCTCGAGTTTATAGTGCCCTATGCGCAGGCGCTCTTCGCATGGCGAGCCAGTTCCGTTCGCCTTCGTTTTATGCAACTTGCTAGTCCCGAAGGAACGTGAAGTAAACCGGGAACCTTATAAGCGGGACTAAAACCATCTACCTGCATTGACACAAGTACGTGTGGACGACGTTCGAGATAGTTTACTGAAGTCGCCAAGCACAACGTATTGCCGCTCAGGCCAGCGTACGGTACATGCCAGAGGGTATAGTGAAATCCAAATGATAAAATTATGCGCAGGAGTCCAAATCACGTTAGGTGAGTCGGCAAGAGTCCATTACCGCTGCACGAAGGGGTGAGGTAGTTCAGTTCAGTAATGGCAGTGGCTGAGAGCGGTTGAGCGAGAGCTGCTACGCGCCTGAGTATTGCATGTCGAAAAAACATAGGTCGCATCGGTGGTATTTAACGGCGTGGTAGTAGAGAGCGATGTTATCAGTTTGGTGTGTATGGTGGCAGTAGTGCCACGTGGTTTCCTTCCCTCCAGCGGCATGTGTCCGGGAGAGCTTTCCCATATACTGCCTCTCCTATTTTCCCTCCCACAAAGCTGTACGAATATTATTTTCTCATTTGAACTTTGCTATAGCAAATAAATCGCGTTTACGACTATACCGAGTGCATCTTACGCAGAAATTGAAGCAACCACACTTGCAAAAGTGTGTATCCTTTTGTCACTGGCTCCAGGACATGCTTACTGAAACGACCGATATTCTGTCGATAACATGGTTAACGGACAAGGCTTGGCCATCTGTCCGGTTACATCAACTCCCGAAACACCAGATATTGGGCTCCAGATAATCCCAATATCCTGCACGAAACACAACTGTAATACGAGAATACTGCGGTCTGGTGCACTGGGCCGGCTTCCAGAATTGTTGGCACCATTTTCCTTGACGAATTTGTTAACACCGAGGGGTATGGTCGCATATTCGATGAATTCGTGGAGTAACTCGACGAGAAAGAGTTGCGGGAGGGATTTTTTCAACTAGATGGTGCAGCATGCCATACTTCTAATGTGTCAATGGCACTCATAACCACTTTCTTCAATGAACGAATTCTCTCCAAGGACCTGTGGCCTCCTCCATTCTTGGAGGTAACCTCCCCGGATTTCCACCTGTTGAGCTTCAGTAAGGAAAGGATGTATCGTAACAGTCCGCGTAACTTTCACAACTCCGAGAGAACATCACGACTGAAATCGCAGACATTAATGAGGACACAGTACAAGAAAACATCTCATAATATGGTGCAATGGGTATAGAGTGCTTAAATGGAGGTGGCGGCCATCTTAAACGTTTTCTGTGAATGACATAAATCTCATCATGGTTACTATTCACTTCAGAGGTAATTGTACTTTTGTGTTGTTGGTTGTTCTAAATTGAACATCAATTGAAAAGGTAGAAATTTATATCGATCACTCTGTGTGTGTCTCTCTCTCTCTCTCTGTGTATATATATATATATATATATATATATATATATATATATATATATATATATATATATATATATATGCCCATATATTATTGGAAGTATACACATACATGCTTTTATTTTATATAAACATAATATTTGTATAGCAGTAATGTGATTTGTATCCTGTGATTTCTGCTTTAGATAAAGACAAAAATTATCGAAAAAAATTAATTTCTTTTCATAAATTCACGTGTAGATTTGCATATATTTTTCGAGGTTAAGTTGACTTTATAACTTAATGTTAATATTACAGAATATAATTGAGAGTGAAAACTTAGGGTTGCTATAATATGTAATCGAACAAATATATCGGTGATCACTGCAAAACCTGTCACTGTAATCATGTTATTTCAAGGAAATAATTGTTTTTTCTTCCCCCATTTTTCTTGAACTTTGTGGTGCTCATTTTATGCAATATTTCGGCTTAATTAATAAGATTTATTATAGTCTCATTTTGATTTGCTAAATGTGTGTTAGTTACGCGTGTATACGAACTGGATTAATTATGGGTGGATCGGGAACGCAACTCCAAACGAATGTCCTGTTTCTCTTTTTCAAATATCTGTAAGCCCTATAACAATGTACACGTTACTGTCAAGCAAGGTTTTGGAAACCGTGCTATCCATCACACCACAAAATTTTGACCACTATCCTACTTGAGTGTTGTGATTAACTTTCAAAATATTATAATTTGTTTGAGTTAGAAAATTTAGACATAAAAACTGTAGCGTGGTTTGTTTGTATATGCAATGTTATGTTCATACATACAATTCAAAGCTGACAATTTAATTTATTGTTCCAGGAAAATACACGCTTCCTGCAGATTGTGGAATACTAATCTGCCCTTACGCCACTCATAGGATCGCTGAAATATTTCCAGATCCTGAAAAGTTCGATCCTGACAGATTTCTGCCGGAAAATGTTCAAAAAATGCATCCGTACGCGTATACTGCTTTCTCAGCTGGGCCGAGGAATTGTATAGGTAAG
The DNA here is from genome assembly GCA_029891345.1 of Dryococelus australis. Taxonomy (NCBI): domain Eukaryota; kingdom Metazoa; phylum Arthropoda; class Insecta; order Phasmatodea; family Phasmatidae; genus Dryococelus; species Dryococelus australis. The sequence continues at coordinate 267,385,522 of CM056993.1, forward strand.
TAGATTACACCAGAAATCATACTAGGTGCAAAGAGGAACTTATGTGTAACTCCAATAGATATTTATGAAAACGGATGCAACGAGTTCTTGATAATTGCATTTACAAGACAGCTGGGCTGTTAACCTAAATCGCATCCTTTGGACGTAAGACGCACTTCAAAATCTCCCAAAAACTATAATGATCCAATTCAAAGACGACAGTTTTTTTTAATCACGTTAAAGCGTGCTCACAATATTCGAAATTCTCTCCGTATGTCTATAAATAATTATATACTTCAGCTATGACAGAGTTTGAATCACGCAACTTTGTGTAGTGGGGGGGAGGGGATATCACCTATGCAAATAAACAAAGCTTACCAACAAGTTTAGGCGCAGGAACTAGACAAATATATGCGTGTGATGTTGGGTGACCTAATGCAGAATAAATATCTTATGAAATCCCAACAGTTTTTCAGTGTCGATACTCGCAGATAAATCGGCAAATAAAATACAGTGATACATATGATACCAGTTTTGCTTTCTGCGGCGGTCAGCAATGTTCGCTGTTTACCAGTATAAGGCCAAAGTAATAGTTTCTTCCTTTTATAACGGAACGGCTTGAATTAATCCAGAGTTTAATGCGATTTTATTCATTGCTTATTTTAACTACTAAAGCGAGCCACAAAACAATATTTTAACTGATTATGTTTTGCGTATATAAATTGGTTGCATATGCCGTCTTCTTTTTTTTTCAGCTTATTTCGTGATTAAGATGCATAGTCAGCAAAGGCAAAAAAAGTTAATGGATTTGCAACAAGAAGACTATATTTCATATAGTCAATAATACATAAAAACGTAACGATCTGCAACGTATGAATTTCAAAAAAACTTACCTTTCAAACTATTGGTATAAGCGTTATAATATGCATACTTCAATTTAAAAATTACCATATTTAATACTCCATAAATAGTAGTGTCAAGTCATGGACGTGTTTATTAAAACAAAACGATAACAGCCATCTCAATTCCATGTTCTCTTTTTACTTTAAACTACAATGGTCACGAAAACGAATAACACCCGACAAAATACCCTATTCCTATTCGCTACACGCACACACGGGCATGAAAAAGTCGTGGCCTGACCAGTTATCTTGACACTTCCGTACGTATGCGTGAACGCATTTGTTCCATTGGAGATTTAACACAGAGGGTTTTACGTATTCCACTTCCGTGATACGCGACCGTGTTTGTGACAGTGTAGGGCGGGCTTTATCGTGGGTTCACAATCGATGACATGGGCATAGAGTATATGACACAACAGTAAAACTCCGCACACTATCAAAAACCTTGTACGATATTGATTTTCAGTTAAATACTTTAATAATAATTGTTATCTAATGCAATTTTTCTACGAGTTGGCAATGTTGGTACATAATGTTTCAATATTTAGGCTGTAATCACATATATAAAATGGATTATGGTAAGATGAATTAAGTGTTAAAAATGAACAGTTATTTAAAAGAGTTGGCAGGTTTGCTTTTCTTTAAAATCTTTCCGTTTGCAATTTTAAAGATATGAATACTCTTTAAACATTTATGCTAGTACACTATCACCAGTTCTTTCCTCTAACCTTATGTATGACTATATATCTTGCGGTAAATCTTTGCCCATTCCTGCAGCATAACTGCATTTTCCTCCATTTTTCCAGCTAAATAAACAACTTGTTCGAATATGTCCTAGTATACTCTGACTGCTTGTTGCCCATGCGTTTCCACAAAAAATTAAAAATATTCCTTTCCTTTCGGCACAATGACAAGACCAGTCATGCACATAATCTGTTACGCGCAGTTTGTGGACCAACGGGTTCGAAATCATAGCAGTTTTTGGTGCATACGAATATTGTACTACAAGGAAAAATCAGCAAAGAAATGATAACAGATTTTCATGGTAGCATCGACCTAACTTTTTGTACCAGGAACAGAAAGTTATGTTAGTTTATTACAGTAATATTTGTTGCGGGAACGAACCGAATGTTACTGAAACTGTTATGTTGAAGGAAAAGAATGCCCTGCTGTAGGGACTAATGTCATAGGTGCTGATAAAATCACAGACAAAACAACGACATACAGTTCTGTTGCGATTACTATAGGCTAATCACGGTAAAATGAGCACTTTTGAAATCCCTGCTTGAGATCGATTTGAATGTACATTGTGTATTACTCCGCCTTATGTAATATTAACATTTTCGTGGGCCTCATTACTTTATTCATGCGTCAATCAAGTGAAACCATGAACTTATTAGAAAAGTAAATATTTTACACATCTGATAATATTTAATCTTCTATTAATAAAAAAAACAGAAAGCGAAAGAAATAATTTAGTTTTCAGAAATGGTTACCTAACACTTGTTATTCGACGTTAAATTACGGAACTACTTCACCTCCATCGTTACCAACTTTGCTCGACGCATGCCACTCAGTGCGTCAGTTAAAATATATGCGGGTAGGGGCAGTTACTTTTTTCTAAGGTTGATTTGAAGAGTGGTCACTTTATCGTGAACAGCCTTTATCTACGTTAACAATATTTAAATGGTAACATAAATTAATCTGATTTACTGTCTAGGAGTGGACAAGGCTAAGGTCGGGAGGTTGCAATTTACACCAAGGCAGTCTCTCAGACCTCTATGAAATAAAGAAAATGAGGTTATTAACAGAGTGAGTGAAGAGATTTAGGCGGCTCTTAACATTAAGGTCTTGAGAGTCAATGAGGGTGAAGAGAAGTGAGTATGGAGCAGCGCCGGGATGAAGGGGCGGGGGAAACGGGAGATCCCCGAGAAAACCCACAGACCAACGGTATCGTCCGGCACGGTTCCCACACCACATACAAAATTCATGAGGGTGACCCCGCAGGAAATCTAACCAGGTTCGCCTTGATGGAAGGCGTGCAGTAGAACCACTACACCGCAATTAACATAACTTTAAGAGTCCGCGAGAGTGAATTGAGCCATGGAATACGAGAGATGCAAATAAAGAAAGAAAATTGATGATATGCAATATCTAGCTCCATTTTAAACTGAAATTTAATACTTCATTTCAAAAAGTCCCAGATAAAATTATAAGAAAAAAAACACTATTAGATTTAAATTGGAGATTTTAACTGGGGCCATCAAAACCCTTAGTCCTGGAAGCTCATAACGCCCCACTTTTTTTTCTTTCAAAAAATCTACTACTGATTCATAGGCTAGGGTGCTCGTCTTCCGCCAATGCGAACCGGGTTTGACTCCTGGCGCTATTAAGTCCATTTTTCGCGCGTGGGAATTGCGCCAGACGATGCCGCTGTTCAACGAGGTTTTCTCGGGGATCTCCCGTTTCCTCCTGCCCTTGCATTCTGGCACTGCTTCATATAGTCCATTCACGGTTTCTGCCAACTTTTCTGAAGCCCAGCTGAAGTTCTACTTTCAGGATATTCCTCCGCCTCACGCAGACAAAGCTTAAACGAGTCTAGAAAATTAAGCCAAAAGGACAACACACCGCATTCATGCGCACTCAGTGTAATAATATTTTGCATAAGAACTATTTCATACTATGCATTGACAACATACATTTTTCTCCTTGTTTTTGTTCATATTAATCATAAACAGATATCATAGTTTATAAAAAAAACATAAGTAATAGTTCAGTTTAATAAAAAATAAGTTACTTTTATTTCAACTCAAGTAGGTACAAAACGCTTGCGATACGTGATATATTTAAGTATAGGCTGTTCACGGTGAAATTAGCATTTTGAAAGCCCTGCTTAAGATCTACTTATATGCACGTCATGTAGTCTATCGCCTTATGTAAAATTAACGCTGCCATGAGCCTCATCACTTTATTAATGCGTTGATAGAATGTGATTTTAAAATGATTATAAAAGTATGTATTTTAAAAATCTGCGCTTTTTTACATTCCGATGCATTAAAAAAAATCAGAAAGCGAAATAAATAATTTAGGTTATCACAAATGGTTCCATAACCATTTTTATTCGACGTTAAGATATGTAACTGCTTTTCCTCCATCGTTACCAACTTTACTGGGCGCGTGTCACTCAGTGCACTCATTAAAATAAATGTAGGTAGGAGCAGTGACTTTTTTCTATGCTTGATTTCCAAGTGCTCACTTTATCGTGATTAGCCTTGAACAACCAATCACGTCATACATGGAGTGATTTTTCAAATGCTTTCGTTTAAAAGTGCGAAGAAACCGTGAATAGACTATATCTACCTCAACTCACGCCTATCGGCTCTCAAGATCGATCCCGATGTTAAGAGCCGCCCAAACTTCTCCACTCCACTACAGTAACACTGATCCTAGACCACCCGTGTTGGTGTCCCTATATTAAGAGTCCATATCGGTTATGGGTAGATATGACGGTTTATCGCGGGAAAAGTTGACTGTTTGTTAGGATTCAACGTATTGTACACACGTCCGACAGTTTTATTTCCTTTTTGGCTGTCACGCATGCATGCCCATTTCACTGGGCCAATGAGGATTCTGATACTATAGGGCTGAACGTTGGTGAGTGGACTTCAAAAATCTTAGCCGAGTCAAAAATTTGAATATCCAATCACGAAAGAATAAACTTGTTAGTGTGTTATGGAACGTATGTAGACTCAAAAAGTTTTCGCTATTTTCCATCATCTCTAGTTATGGGTACAGAAATGTTGGTTCCTAAAAGCGATTTTCTTTTCCCAGTGAGTGGTTACTGTAATGCTTTGTGAAACGAAGCCAGGTTTCTAAACTGCATGCGCGGTTGCAGGCAAGACGTTCGCGCTCATGGAGATGAAGACGCTGCTGGCGGCGCTAGTGAGGAGATACGACCTGAGGCCGGTGCCAGGGAAGCAGGAGGTGGACCTGGCCTACCGCGTCACACTGCGAGCCCGAGGCGGCCTCTGGGTACAGTTCTCTCCCCGCCAGCCCGCGGCCGCCCAGTTCTCCTGACCTCACCGTCAGCTCACTGCCTGCGCCGTCTTACTTCTCCATGACAAACATTTTTGTATCGCTAATTTGTTCATATTAAATCTTTTTTTACACACTGCAGTTTAAATCCCATATACGTAGGTTTTCCTTTGACTCGGCCAGCAACCATCGAACGTAGACTTAAGGCTGTTTAAGGGGATTCGCTACTGAAAATGCCAATGCCTTGAGGCATTTAAAACAATTTTCCCCTGTTTTATAATCGTAAGAATAGTATATAAATGTGTACATGGTTAAGTGTTTTTGTAATACAAATGTCACATAAACAAGAAGCTACTGATATAACTAATGAGTCTAATTTTGTCAACATGGGAGCAATTAGTTTTCAAATAAGTTCTTAAAAGTTAAGTTGGAAGGAATTGTCATCTCGTTGAAAGCAATATCATTAGAGATGAAACAATAACCATATGCAATAGTAGTGAGACAATTATAAATAGACACGTGCATTAACTCAAATTATACGCTATTGTATACATTAAACCACATTACGGACAACGGATTCGGAACATCAACTTCGGAATTAATTAGTTCAATGTTTGGATTGATAAGGTTTACTAACCTGAAATATTTACAGGTTAGTCATTTTGAAAAAAAGCGACTGAACCATATAAAACACGTAAGTTTACATGGCCTACCGTAGAGCTGTTGGTGTGAAGAATTTGGCGTAAATTGGTTAATTGGTTCATCAAATGTAGTATAAAAAATTAATTTTATTGTTTGGTGCTATAGTACAAAATTGCCCAAAAAGAGGCCTTATATACAACGCTTCTAATAAATAAAATACAAATTTTTGTTGAATTTGGTTAAATTTGAAACATGCACGTCTCAAATTATCGAACTTTACCTTTGCGCGTGGAGAACAAAATTGTCTGTGGTGACAATTAGGCCACGTCTAATTACGTGAGACCAGCGCGTAAAGAGGAGCGGCAGAGTGCAAGCATAAAGATATGACGCCACAGCTGAACTTTTAGAACTGCCAAAAATGGCCGTCAAGGTGTTGAGGGCCGGCCACCAGTGGTGCTCGTGCAGCGGTAAGCCTGTGAACTATGCCTGCTGATTTACGTCATCGAGTGCGTAACGCTGCTGTCTGCCTTACGCGCTCCGACGTGGCGCGTCGTGATTGAAGAGTTCAGACCTGAACATTGACTTCAGCGCCACAGCAGAAGTGCGTGTGGAAATAAACTGACTTTAACATCTGGTCTTTTCGATGGTACCTTATTTGGTGCCCATTATGTAGGCTCTCCCAGGGGAATTGAGATTTTGTAGTATTTATATCCCGCGGGGTGGTTGTTTCGAGAGAGATGGCTACCTCGTGGTGACGACGACCCAGCTAAAAGCTAAGTATTGTAACAAAACCAATATAATAAAATGTAAAATAATTTCAGGTAGGCCTTAATGGCGGATCTAGGAAGGACCAACCTTGCAGCTCAGTAGGATTTCTTGAGAGAAATGGAATTGATTTTCAAAATTACATTTGTGAATTTTGTTTTCTTCTCAAATAAGGAAAAATGTGCAACATTTTAAAATGAGTTGTGTCCTTCAAGGTTTTTGAGACCTATACAATTTTGGACTTAGAAAAAGAAATCAATAATGGTAACAGCTCTGTTGTCCTCTGTGTAGGTTATGTATGGCTAGTCCAAGTATTTAACACTGTTTTTAATTCCAACATAAAAACCACTAAGGGAGGTAGTATCCACTTTGTTGGCCTTTGTAAGTCAAATCAAACTAAAAGATAATACAAATATCTTTCAAAGAAATTGTCCCTTGTGGCCTCTGTATTGACATTTGGCCAGTAACAATATTTAAATGATAAAATTTTTTCCTTGTGGCCTCTGTATTGACATTTGGCCAGAAACAATATTTAAATGAAAAAATGTTTTCTTTGTTGTCATTGTATTGACATTTGGTCAGTAATAGTATAATAGAATTGCAAGGGTTCCTTTGGCATTTTTCCATCTGTTGCCAGCAAACAATATGAAAATTTTATATTGAGTCAAAATTGAAAGAAAAATATTTTGAAAATAAATATCTGAGAATACCAAAGTACAAGAAAGATCGTGTGTGTGAGATTTCATTAGAGCAATAGTTTGCTCGTTTTATAGATTGATCCTGGGTTTTGTGGCAATTTACAGGATGTAAACGATAAGTATTTACAACTGTACACAGCAGTATACAGGACTCCGAGACGAACAATTTGACGTAGGACACTGGTGGTCCATAGGGTCGGGCAATTACCGTAAAAGCGTTTGACAAATGTGTACTAAGACACATGCAGCGCGCCGCTGTGGGCCCGGCCTTAATCGACCTGCTGGTCAGCTGAAGCTAGTTTGTACAGAGGTCAAATCGGGCAGGAAACGTTTAGTAATTGCTTTTGTTTGAAACAGATGTTGCAATTTCATACATTCTTTCCTGATTTCTGTAACTTGTCTATAGTATTGTGACAATGCGTCGCGACCCGCGTCACAGAATATCTTTTGCCTGGTGTACAACGCAGCATTAACTCTGGAGACGGGAGCAGTGGGATCAAACTTCCTTCACTCAATAGGTACGCATTTATGTACGCCCTTGTGACAATTCTGATCGTTCGTTGACACGACATAGCGAGCATTAAACGAAGCGTAACCACTGGGCTGGAACCACAGTAAGTCGCCGCATTTCTCTGATCCATACCCGTGTCTCCGCGAATGCTCGGGACTACCAGAACGTCATTCTCGGCCTCCAACCCAGCTTTATTGGCTCTGCAGAGTCAGTTGCGGAATGATTCATGTTACATGATGTTAATGGCCTCCCACACCATACCCACACTCTGAACCAATACCTGGAGGATTCGAAACTCCTCCGAATGGAGGGGTTAACAAGTTATTCTTATCTCACTTGTATGTAAACTGCACGTGCCTTCCTAACGATATCTGATATCAACTGTCTGAGCCCACAAGAAACTCTCCTCAAAATGGAAATACACAACCATTGAGGAGTTAGATAACCTGTGATACGGAATGTCTCATGTCAAGCTTGGAAAGTTTCCGCTTGCCTCTTCTAACTACGCTTAGACTTCGTTACTTGTGCCGGCTACCTGCTTGCTTGCCGCTACACAACTTGGAAAATTATCGATTGAAAATTAATCCCCGTACAAGTCGCAAGGCTAAGACTAAATAAAATATGAAATGACTGTGTCTTACATGAGTCCTGTGTCCTGATTGGAATTTGCAACGACACGGTAAGTGTTAAGGACACGGACGTGGAAAATTTATGCTTCACAAGAAACACGCTTGGCGACCGGCTCGCGCGCTCGACGCATACTGCGGACAGGTAGTGTGTTGGTTCACCCGCCGACCTGGTGGCGGCGCCAGCGTCGTGCTGGGCACTCAGCAGTGCGCAACTTTGAACAAAACATACAATAAAGAGAGCGCTGGTGGTTTGTATTTCCTGGGAGAATGTATGTTTTATAGCAGATTACAATGGGAAGGGAATTTTGATTATTTTATTTGTAAATAACGAAAGTACCCCTGGTGTTTGGTAGGGGTCACGCCCCTAAAACGTTGGATATTTATTTTATATGAAATAGATGAAATGAAGTTGAGTAGAAGTCAAGGAAAGAGACGAATCAAACTGAAAAATTTCTTAAATGAAACCCATTATATAATTTGCGAAGATATAGAAAATAGTAAATTTTTTGTACTCAATTATTTATGCAGGTTAGGTTCACGGTATATATTTTAAACTGATGGAAATTTTAGAGGACTGATTTTACTTTAAGGTAGAATGTAGAATAACTATATTTGCTTAGTGTTACCAACATTGTAGTCGTTGTAGTGAAATAGCAGTATGCTGATAAATTTTGTAATATTTTGGATTTTGAATAATTGTAGTTTTTGAAAGTTTGTGAATATACTGGAGTTTTCTAAGATCTCTTGCTGGTTGTTTTTTCAATGTGTGATGATTTTGCACCTACACTGTAATAAAAACGAGTTTTGCTATGCTGATTTTTGAGCTTAATTGTGAAGTGTGGCTGACCTTCGTGTTGCCCTTGGGGAAGGGCATAGCGTTGGCTACGAAAGGCACACTCTGCTATTTTTGAAGCAGTTGTGTGGAAAATTTAGAGTATTTTAAACTGTTGTTTTTGGTAAGGAAAAAACACAAGAGCTGTCTTAAAATTTCTGTGAGAGTTCTTAGGATAGCACATGTCCAGCGGCACTGTTTCATTTTCTAATCAATTAAAATGTCCACATGGTGGATACAGAAATTTTTTTTAAAGTATGCGCTTGTTCAGCTTCTGAAGGAGGGTGGAGAGGAGATTCAGGAGGGAGATGGGATCGCGAAGCTTCGTATTAAGGTTCGAGCATTCGTTAAGCGAGGAGATGGAGGAGCCGATGGTGGAGGAGCCTCCGCTGGTGTGGGTGAGTTCTGCCAAGTCATCAGCGCATTAAAACATTCCCCTCTTGAATTGTTAGTTAACATACCTGAATTACGTGATTCTCAATTAACCTCAGTTGTCGCGTGTTTTGTTGCCCTCAACTACGTGTTAGCAGTGAACTTGTGCCCTCGGCAGGTAGTGTATGCTGCAGCTACTTTCAAAGTACCGGATGAGTTTCAATCCATATTTAGTGTCGCTCGTAAAGAAAATTGGGACACGAGTCGACTGAACAATAAGTTTTAAAGAGTGTATTGCGATTTCGAAATTAAGTTTAGAGGTATCAAAAACTCAACCAGACGATGGAGGACTTTGTTTCTGAAATAATTGGTATAGTAGGTGTAATTGGGTTGCCTTGTGAGGGAGAATACCTATAACTATACTAAATTATGTTTCATAATTTTTTGGCAAAAATATTAGATTTGTTACCTTTTCTGCTAGACCTACTACCTTAAGTCAGCTTTTGAAATTAGTTTCTGCTGGAGAATCACTTTGAAAAATTGCACTGTCAATAGTGTTCCTTCTGAAGTATCAAGAAAAAAGGATACTGTTCCACCTGAAGTATCAAGGGGTCATAAAGAAAATAGTGTTTCGCGCATGTTGCATTTGTGACAGATCTAATTATTTAGCTAAAGATTGTTGTTACGAAAAATCTGTAAATTCTATGTCTCTAGAACAGCGGAAAGGAACAAATTTTAGTGGCAGGGCAGTGTAGACTCAAACTGAAGTGTTTAGGTAAACTTCTAGCAGTTGCAATGACCTGTTTAAACATCTGTTTTGTTTTTTTAAGCAAGGAAAAGGCCATATTATAGCCAAATGCAGTAAGAGAGACAATATTATGGGAGAAAAGGCTAAAATAGTTTAGATATTGAGTGTCAGCATGGGTTAATTTATGTTTTGGTGCTGATAGCAGACAAAATAACATATCTGCATTACTGGTTTCCAGGGGTACGTGTTCACATATAAGTAACCATTTTTTAAATTATTTGATGAAACATTTCAGAAAAGGGTTAGTAAAGGTAATCAAACAAGAAACTATTAGATTTTCGTTACCAAATTGCGGGGTGGTAGATTCAAATTGTGTAGCTTCCTTTAAGATAAAGATATATCACTTTTCATGGAAGTTTGAGTTTAGGGTACTTCAGGTCTCAGTAATAATTTTTTGTTAGGCATAGATTATTTTTGATAAAACTAAAGCTATGTTAAATGTACACAAAAAGGATCTTGGTTTTCACTTCAGTAAACAAAATCCAGTTAAAATTACATCCAAAAAGTTTAAGTTTCTGGGGCGTAAACTGTGGTCCCCAGGCGATGTCCAGGGTTTTGTTTCAAGCATTGGGACAATATCAATATGAGTTTCTATTTACTTATATTGTTTATGTATGTGTATATAGCAGTACTTTTGAAGATAATTTAAAATACCTAACAGGTTTTCTGTCTGCCTTGTGGGAAGCAGGTTTAACAGTGAATCCTGAGAAAATCACTTAGGCTAAGACTCATGTAAAGTATCTAGGTTTTGTAATTAGTAATGAAAGGCTATTTATGGATCGGGAAAAGGTTCGCCCTATTTTTAACTTACCTGCACCAAAAAACTTGCGAGGCATGCGTAGATTTTTGGGGATGGTCGGTTTTTTTTTTTTCAGAGTTTATACCTGATTTTGGTCAAATTGCTCAGCCTCTGAATGCATTGAAGCGAAAAGATGTGCCATTTGTTTATGCTGAAGAGCAGCAAAATGCATTCTGTCTGCTGAAAAAAAAGTTAGTATTACCACCTGTTTTGCATCTCCCTCAATTTGAAAAGCCATTTACCTTACAAGTGGATGCCAGATCTAGAGTATTAGGGGCTGTGCTCTGCAAGACCGAGGGTGGAAATTTAGTGCCATTTACTTTTGCTAGTAGATTATTAATATCAGCTGAAATAAAGTTCTCGGCATACGAAAATGATGTTCTGGCAGCCATCTTTGGCATGGAAACCTTTTCTGATTATCTGGAATCCCAAGAATTTGATTAAATACCGAGAAAAAATATCTTAGCTGGTTTTTATTAACCAATAAACATGCCGGTCAATTAGCCCGATGGTTAGTTAGGTTAAATAGGTTTAAGTTCATAGTTAAACATGTTAAGGGGAGTGATAATGGTGTAGCCGATAGCTTATCTCGCATGTTTGACGAGGAGGAGTTTTGTGTAGTTTCAACATCTAATTGTATGGTTGTCCAAGGAAGAAAAAGAGCAGATTGTAATTTTGCAGGACTTTCCCCAGGCCTATGTCATTTTGCAACAGTATCAGGAGATGGACCCAGAATGTATTGCCACAACAACTAACATCGTTGCGGGAAAGGCTGGTCAGTTTGATATACGAAAAGCTTTAGTTGGACACATCGATTCCAAAACAAATTGGTTTAATTTTTTCGTCCCAAAGGTGTTGAGAGGGCCTACATTTAATGATTTTCTTTATACTGTTTTAAGTGGTCATCTGGGACAAGACAAAAAGGTTTAACGAATTCAAGAGAGGTTTTATTGGCCAGGTTTGGCAAAAGAATTTTAAGAGCTTATAAGCCAATGTGAGTCATGTCAGCATGCCAAACCCCGAAATGTGAAAATAAATAGTCCTTATAGTTCCTCGATGGAAAAATTTCCATGGGAAAAGGTTGATCTTGATGTGTTCGGACTTTACTCAGAACGATTTCGGGCTTCGCTTCCATACTAGTAGCAGTAAAGTAGCTTTAGTAAGTTTGTATTTTTCTTCCCACTGAGGTTCAAGAAATCCTCTGATATCTGTCAAATTTTAAGCCAATGGTTGTATCATATGTTTGGGTTACCTATGTTTATAGTGACATACAATGCCACGTATTTCGTATTAGTTGAAGTGAAGAACTTGTGTTTTGCATGGTGTGTTAAGATGGTGCAACTGCAAACCACCCCTACTAACACAAAGCTAAGCTTGTTGGATGATACGACAGGAATCTGAAGATAACCTTAACGGCTTTTCAGATGGGCATGCAATGGGACATGGTTTTGTTTCACCCAAGTTTGGCTTTTGACAATGTTGTAAGCGATACCACCAGAAAGGTCCCAGCAGAGATGTTCTTTGGCCGAAGGCTGTTTCATCCACTAATCAATGCTTGGGGAATTCATGATTTTTGTCTGGATTCTGTAGAGCGGGATAAGGATTTAGTAGTTCTATGGAGTGAAGCAATGCAGAACTTGAAAAGATATCATACTAAACTGGCTTCCAAATATGATAAGAATAAGAGAACAATGTTGCTAAAAGTAGGGGACTTTGCTTGAAACTCACTATCTTAGTAACAAGGCTGCTTAGCTTAGTGCAAAGCTAGCTCCAAAGCTCATACGGCCATTTAAAATTAGGAATTAGTAACGCCAGTAACAGGTTTATTAGAAAATGTACAGAATTCGGTAACAATGATCAAAGCACACCTTTCACAATTTAAATTGCAGTACGTTAACACAGCCTTGGACAGGTGTTATCTTGGCAGACTAGAGTGGTGAGTTAGTATATCAGACTGTAGTGAACTAAAGTTTATCATTGTGGAAGGAATTGCTGTAAACTTTGTATGTAAAAAGGTAATCTTTGTTTGTTAATCGTATTGTTTAGGATAGTTTTGTGTAATGTTTTAAGCCTGTTATCGGCCTCTGTAACCATCTCACTGTTCTCATGCTCATTTCGTTAGGGTTGTTCATGCTCATTTAATTTTTAGGATATTAGATTTAAGAGAGGATATAGTTTTCATGCTCATTTCACGAGGGTTACCATATTTCATATAATGATAAGTTGTTTGATTCTTGTTTGTGTAAATATGTAAAGAACATCCAAATTCCAATTAGGGTTGGTAAATAAATTAGGGATAAGACGATTTTGGCGGACTATGTTAGGAGTCTTGCCCCTTAAGTATATCTTTGGTTCTGGTCCTCCTGAGAAGGTGGAGGCTGAAAGGATGATTTGGGTTTTTTTTGCTCGGAGTTATTTGCAAAGATATTCCTTGTTGGTGGTTTTCTTTTGTTCCGAGCGTGGAGATCCTGCGAAGTTTCGCTTTACTGCTGATGGTTTTGAGAGGCGTCTGGTCGGGGGTTCTCCCGATATTGGACAACTTGAGGCGATTCCTGGCTATTGTTTCTTTGGGTGCTTCAGTGGAGGTGATCTTCAAGCAGTGGTGAATGAGATGAAATGTCTCATGTCAAGTTTGGAAAGTTTCCGTTTGGCTCCTTCTAACTACGCTTGGAATTTGTTACCTGTGCCGGCTACCTACTTGCCTGCCGCTACATAACATGGAAAATTATCGATTGAAAGTTAATTCCCATACAAGTCACAAAGCTAAAACTAAATCAAATATAAAATGATTGTCTTACCTGAGATCTGTGTCCTAATGATTGGAATTGGCAAACACACGTTAAGTGTTAGGGACATGGATGCGGAAAATTAATGCTTTACAAGAAACATGCATGGCGACCGGCTCCACCGTCGTGCTAGGCGTTCAGCAGCACGCAACTTTGAACAAACGTACAGTAAAGAAAGTGCTGGGGGTTTTTATCCTGGAAAAAAATGTATGTTTTCTAGTAGCTTCCATTGGGAAGGGAATTGTGATTGGTTTATTCGTAAATAACGAAAGTATCCCTGGTTTTTGGTAGGGGTCACGCCCCAAAAACGTTGGATATTTAATTCCCTGAAGTTTTGGTCTTAGGGCGAGATGACTGCAGGGGCTCCAGACTACACCCAGTTAAGTACACTCTGATAAGATGTAGAAGTTGAGTCCTTCTGACCAAAAATGCTGATAGGGGACATGTTGGTCCTGTGCAGTATAAATTGTAGTTTTCCCAGTAATTGGAGTCAGGATGGTTTAGTGTTTTGCAAGAAATTGCATTTTTACGATCTCTGTTTTTAAATGCAAAGTTATATGCAAATGTTGCATCTGAACTTAGATTTTATTTTAAAGGCGGTTCTTATAACTTGTAATATTTTTAAAGTTAGCCCTTTGTAAATCAGAAACAGAAATAAACACAATTCTAGTTTATTACATAATTATGATGTAATTATATGTTACTAATGTTGCCTCTTGAATATACCATTATAGTAGAAAATAATGTCTTATGTATAGACTGGGAAGGTACATGATTCATAACATATCCTGGAGGACAATTATGTTTAATTTAATGCCAGTGAGTGTTTACTGTGCAAGACAAATAAATAGTTTTCTTATGGAAACCATTTGCACAAAACTGATATTATTGTCATTAAAGTATCTGAAATAGACGAAATCAAGTAAAAAAGTTCAGATGTTTGCTTTGTATGAAAATTGAGACTGTTGAGTAAAGGTCTATGAAAGAGGTGAATCAAAATAAAAAATTTCTTGAAGGAAACCATGTATAATATTTACCATGATATGGAAGGTAGTAAATTTTTATTGTACTCAATTATTTATGCAGGTTAGGACCTCGGTATATATTTTAAATTGGTTGGAAATTTACCTTTTAGAGGACTGTTTTTACTTGAAGGCAGAGTGTAGAATAACTAGTATTGCTTGGCGTTACCAACATTGTAGTCGTTGTAGTGATAGCAGAGTTGAATGTTGGGAAATTTTGTAACATTTTGTATTTTGGATAATTGTATTTTATTAGTGTTTTCCAATATACTGGAATTTTCTAAGAGATCTTACTGGTTGTTTTTTCAATGTGAGATGATTTTCCACCTATACTGTTTCAAAATAAAAACGTGTTTTGCTCTGCTAATTTTTGAGGTCAATTGTAAAGTGTTGCTGACCTTCGTATTGCCCTTGAGGAAGGATATAGCGAAGGGCTACACATGCCAAAAGAGAATCTGGATATTACTCTAGTAAGTGGTGCATGCCACCACCCTCTTCTCTAATAGTACTTCTGTGCCAATTAATAGAGGGTATGGTTCCTACCTATCTTTCTCCTGTAGCATTTTCTATTAATGCATGCAAAGGGTCCTGAATCCGGCTCTACGTCTTTGGGGAAATCCGCTTTTTTTTCTCTCAGAACCGCTTGTTCTAAAAAAAAATTACATGTTTTACCTAAATAAGTCTTAAAATTTCCTTTTTTTTCCCCCTAAAAATTTTAAGTTTTTCCATTTTAAAAAAATCTATGTATCAGAATATGCAGTAGCAAGTTACATTTTCGCAAAAACGAACAATTCTAAAGATTTGTGAGGTTCCTTATTGTTTTTAGACGAAACAACAAAGAATCTGAGGAAATGATAAAATACATTTATTTTAAAAAATATTTTTAAGATCCATATAACTAAAAAATTTCAAGATATAAGTATTAAGTGTTATGTATCACGGTAAAGGCTGTTCATGATAAAGTGAGCACTTTTGAAAGCAACCTTCGAAAAAGTATCTACTCCTATCTTCATATATTTAACGGGCGCACAGGGTGACATTCGCCCAGTAAAGATGGTAACTATGGATGGGAAGTAGTTCCGTATCTCAATGCCGAATAAAAAAATCATAGGTAACAATTTGTGATAACATAAATTATTTCTTTCGCTTTTTTTCATGCATCGAAGTGTAAAAATGAGCAGATATGTAAAATATTTTTTTTCGTGATTATTTCACAATTTCACTTGACCGACGCATGAATAAAGTGACCAGGTGAAAGAATACACAATGTGCATACAGGTAGATCTTAAGCAGGTCTTTCAAAAGTGCTCATTTTACCGTGAACAGCCTATACTAGTATTTTAAAGGCGCAACCGATAATGATTTCATACCACCATTTGGCCTTCTATTTTCATGCTCTATCATTCCATGTTGTCAATTATTGAATATTGTATTTTCATTCCATCTATTTCTATCCTTCTCTCTCTTTATGTCTGTTATTCCATGTTTCTCTATTATTTAATTTTCACTCTCATTACATCTATTTCTCTCTATTTCTCTCTCTTACCTCTTTCCTCTCTCATTACATCTCTTTCTCTTTTTCCTTTCTCTTTCTCTCTTGTCTCTCTCATTCCATCTCTCTCTTGTCTCTCTATCATTCCATAGGTTTTCTCCGAGTCCTCCCCACTTTTTTACCTCTCCTTTATTCCATCTCGTCCTTTGCTCTCCATCTCTTTCTCCCTTGCCTGCCACATTAGTTCGACACCGCCGTCTATATAGTTCCTTCATCGCTTGCTAGAGGGCGCGAATCTCCAGAGTGTATGTTTATTTATGAATTTAAAGGTGAAATTTTCCATACACAAGAAAGTATATAAAAATTATTGTAGAATACATTCCAGGCCGGACATTGTAAAAAAAAATTCGAATTTCAATACTCTAAAAATCAATTAAATCGATACTTTTTTAAAAATCAATATCTATAATTAAATTTATTATATTTGTTTTTTACTATTGTATGACAAAAAAACGTTATTTTATTTAAAATTAAGTCGCCTAACCTTGTAACCACGTACGCGCCGACAGGGTGCGAGGTAAACACACCTGTTGTGACATGCGAAGAATGCACTGACGTCGGTAAGTACCACGCGGAGAAGAGGCGGCCAGTATAAATGACCCCCCAAGTCTAGTGCGAGCGATCTTTTTATTACAAGTGAAATTACAAATTGAAACATGTGATATCTTTTTGACTTTACAAACTTCTAATTTCTGGGTAATAGGCCATCCAAAGGCCATGCTAAAAACTCTTTTTATTACCAGTGAAAATTCCTTTTCGAAACATTTCTCTCTGTCAAGCTGCACATATTTCGAGCAGACGGCCTTTAATTTAAATTGTCATTCCATATTGCAATTACATTTGTCATTTCATGTTACGAGATTTCAGTGTATGGCAAGAGTAAAACTTTATTGAAATTTCATCTCCAGCCTGGGTTGACATGCCTACCTCCTAAATTATACATTACAAATACCTTTCTTTCGATTTTCCTTGCGTCCCACGGACCAAGGCAACTTCTTACAAATAGTGGCCTTAACTTCCGAGGAGAAATTATATTTTATAACCATCAGGTTCCTGCTCAAAAATGACTGCTAAGAAATAACATTCTCAAAACTTCAGTCATTTTTTTTCAGATTCCAATTAGAATAATATTTACAAAATACCTGAAAATTTAAAAATTAAGCCCTTTCAGGTATCTATCCTTAAATCAAAGTGACTTCATGACCAATAGTGCTTTAAGAGCCTGCCATTTAATGTGGAAATATTACCAACACATAATTTATGTGAATGCTCCCTCGAGGCCGAACATCCGACTTTGACCAAACAATTGCAACCAGTACAAATACAAAACCATCTCAATGAAATGTTAGAGGGGTGAATACAATTCATTCCCCAATAAAAATACAGTAATATTTTTCTTTAATCAAAACCGCCAATAAGGGCATATGCTACCGAATATGGAGACAACCATAATTTTCTTGGTAGCGGGGTGTTGGAAATTTCGTTAGGCTGTAGAGGGATCTTCATTGAGACAGCCAATCACAGTCGTTTTCTTCAAAAGAGTCCAAATATGACACTGTGTCACACTTCGGCGGAATGTACGTCTCCTCAAACTGCGCACGCTGCCCAGGGCGCACGTGATGTCACACCCACTGCATATGCTGGAGCAGGAACTAACACCCTCAGTGCCAGATCAGTTCTAGTCCACACCTGTTGCATGGGCGCCGGGCGTGTTTCTTGTGAAGTATAAATTTTCCACATCCATGTCCGTAATACTTAACGCGTCTTTGCCAATTCCAATCATTAGGACACAGACCTAAGGTAAGACACAGTCATTATATATTTGATTTAGTTTTAGCCTTGCGACTTGTATAGCAAATAAACTTCCAATCGATAATTTTCCATGTTATGTAGCAGCAGGCAACCAGGTGCCGGCACGGAAACTATAACAAACTTATTTCATTACGGCTGTTCATGCTCATTTTAATTTAGGATGTTATATTTAAGTGAGTATATAGTTTTGAAAAATAAATAGTAAATGCAGTTTTTTTAAAATTCTTATTCTAATCCTGTATTGTAACCAGTCTGTTATTAATGGATCTTGTAAAAATGCTAATATTATTTTAAGCTAATCACTATGCTTATAAATGGCTTGAACAAATAGATTCTTGGGGTTAGAAATTATGCTGAAAATGCTAAATTTCATGACCGTGGTCATATAAGTTCGAAAATTACATTCACCTGCTTATAAATATGCTTACATTCCGACTTGTTACATAATTATTTAAAAGTAATTGATAAAATCCATCAATGTGGGTATATGTACATACACAATGTAATTTAATATTTACACTATGACTGAATAATAATGATATGTTATAATACAGTAGATCGCTTGTCTTTAAATAAACAACAACTTCAAAATATTAGTGATCAATAGCTATACTGATTGGAAAGAAGTATGAAAAATGTTTAATTTATAGGATGATTCTCAATCAGATCAAAAACATCTGGAGGTGATTCTTCATGAAAAAGTAAAAGGAAAATATATGTAACACCTAAACCGAATATTAAGGTAGATATGAGCCCTTAAAAAACGAGAATTTTAAGCCGTTTTTGTGCAAAATATAGGCTCTTTCTGTACGTTGACGGTTCCGATAACATACAATAATGTTCCAAGAGTAGTCATTGAATTTTACTTCGTTACCGATATTTTACACAAATATGGTTTAAAACCTCATTTTTTAAGGGCTCATACCTCCCTTAATATTCGGTTTAAGTGTCCCATTTGTTTTCCTTTTACTATTAGATGAAGAATACCTCCCGAAATTTGTCGGTCTAATTGAGAATCATTATGTATAATTTTAATTTTACCAGGGGAACGCAGCTTTTTGGTTTGGCCACGTATATAAAACATCTAACCACTCGTTTCAGTAGAAGCTGAGTGGCGCGACCTACTGTGGCGCAGTGGGTTAGTGCGCCACCGATCTGGGGTGCTGGAGGCCCTGGGTTCGAATCCATGGTAAGGCATGGGTGTTAATTTTCCTGCCCTCATAGCTCAGGGGTAGGGTGGCCGACTTGTAGTCGGAGGGTTGCGGGTTCGCGCCCCGGTGCCTCCGACGTGGCAGATGCTCAGCTCGATTGTCGCACTGGGAATTCGTCAACAAGTCGGTCTCACTAGAGCTTTATCAACGTCAAAAAATGTCACAACAACGTCAAATGAAGGTAAAAAAAAAAGTGCCTAAGTGGTCAGCATGCCCGACTTCTAACTGAGTGGTTTTAGGTTCGAATCTTGTACCTACGTTAGAATATTTTCTTTCTTTAAATGTTACCAGCTGTCATGGCAAATAGTGAAATTTTCATAACTAATTTTTTTTTAACATACCTTACATAAAAAATGCATTTTCGAAATTTTTAATTGTATATTAAAGATTTTTCGGCATTTTTTAAAATGATGAATAAAAAAATTAAATATACATGCATCGATTCCTAGATGTGTGATCGTATTCTGAAAAGGCTGCATAACAGTGCGAGCCAACACTCAAGTTCGCTCGCACTTGTCTTGGGGGTCATTTACGCTGGCCGCCTCGTCCCCGAGTGGTGCCTACCGACGTCGCTGCGCTCTTCGCATGTCACAGCAGGTGTCTGACTGGCGGGCCCATCGACGTATGCGTGCACGTGTGGTTACACGGCTAGGCGACTTAATTTTAAATTTAAAATATGTTTTTCGTGCAACAGTAAAAAACAAATTGAATAAAGTAAAATATGAGAGAAAAAAAATTATATAGATTTTAAAAAATTACCATCTGAATTGATTTTTGAAGTATTACATTTCGAATATTTTTTGCAAAGTCCTGCTTGGAATGTACTCTACAATAATTTTTATGTACCTTCTCTTGTATGGAAAATTACATCTTAAAAAACGTAAATAAATTTACACACTGGCGATTCGAGCACTCTAGCAGGCGATGAAGGAACAATGTAGACGGCAGTTTCGAACTAATGTGAGAGACAAGAGAGAAAGGAAAGAAAGGGAATGTGATTAATTGGGAGACAAGAGAGAAAGAGAAAAAGAGAAAGGAAAGAGAAGGGAAAGAGAGAAATATATTGAATGAGAGAGAGGTGAAAGAAAAAGAGAGAGATAGAGAGAGAGAAATTGATGGTATGAGAGGGAGAGAACATTGAATGATAGAGAGACAACATGGAATAATAGAGAGAAAGAAATAAAGAAATGGAATGAGAGAGAGAACATGTAATGTCAGAAAGACAACATGTTATGATAGAGAGACAACATGGAATGACAGAGCATAAAAATACTGGACAGAAAGGTGGTATAACCTCATGATCGTATGAGCCTTGAAAATATGAGTCTGGTGATATGTAATACTTAATACTTATGTCTTTAAATTTTTTATTTTAAAAATATATTTAAATTTAAAAACACAACTTTTAAAAATATTTTATTGATTCCCTAGATTCTTTATTGTTTCGGCAAAAGCAAAAATGAGCATCAAAAATATTTAGAATTGCTCGTTTTTGCAAAGATGTGGCTCGCTACTGCATATTCTGGCACATTGTTTTGTTTCTTAGGAAAAAACGGGAAATTTTCAGGGGAAAAGGGACACTTTAAGATTTTTTGGGTTAAAAAATGCGATTTTTTTAAAATAGAAAAACAAGCAATTCTGAGAGAAAAAAATTGTCGACTCCCCAGAGCCGTAGAGCCGGACCCTGGACCCATAGCCAGAAGGAACATTGCCCTACTACCTTTTCTGTTGAAAAGGTATATACTGTGCCTGTGCCTGTTTTTCTCCTTCTCTTCCTAGTCATAAGTTAACTATAGGTACACCTAGAGAGGTAGTCATGACCATAAACGGGGCCATGGCTGCCCAATCCGTCTCTGCCGCGATGCATGCCGTCTTGCATGCCCCTAGGCGTAAGAGGCCTAGCCATGAGACGCACGGTGGTGCATGCCTGACTGTGTTCAAGAGTGCATCTGTGTTCGTGGAGACCTCCCCATAACAGAGACCTGAAACTTACCAACAAACTCTGTCTACCTTGAGCGTATTGAATTTGTTTACCGATTTTAATAGTTACGTTACTAAAGTTATTTGTTTTAGTTATCTAGTGTTAATTGTGTGCTCTATTTATTTATAGTAACGTGTTTATTTATTTATTTAGTGTAAAGTGTGTGGTTTATTTATTTAGTGTATAGTGTGTAATAAATATAGTTTCAGCCAAATTTCAAGGAAAGTTTCTTCATCCACTGAAAGTGTCTCTTACTACCATCCAGACATATGTAGCGACATCTATTTCACCACCATACAGTGTCATCACCAGTATAAGCTGTTCACAATAAACTGAGTACTTGTGAAAGTCTGGTTTGTGATCTTCTTGTAAACACGTTCTGTATTATTTCACCACGTGTAAAATTAACATTGCCATTATTCTGATCACTTTATGAATGCAACGATCAAGTGAATATGTGATAATATTAGAAAAATGAATATTTTATAAATTTCTCAAACCGTGGCATTTTTATGCATTAAAATAAAGACAAAAGTAAAAAATTAATTTCAACGTTCACAAATGTTTACCTAACTTTTTTAATTCAATGTTAAGACTTGAAACTAATTTCCCTCCATCGTTACCAACTTCAGTGGGCGCCCAGTGTCAGTAAGTGTGGCCGTTAAATGATAAGCAGGTACGGGCAGTGACATTTATCAAAGTTTGTCTTCATAAGTGCTTAAATAGTTGTGGCTAGCGTAATAATCTGTTTCCGCTCACATAAAGCGGCGTCACTAGGGACGTCTGTTTCCACTCGCACTGTTGCGAGGAGGGGACGAGGGGACTTGACGTACAAGAATTGTACTTCTCCACGTCCCTTAAGCCATTTTACAATGACTTTCCACAAACATGACTGCTACTTCATTTGCAGGTTCGTCTTAATCGGCGGCCGAAGAATGAACTGTAAAAAATATTTGAGGTAAAATTCACTTACATGTAAGGAAAGCCAATTACCTCTACATGTAAGATAAAATTACCTTTTAAATGTAGAGTAAATTTACATAACAAGTAATGTACTATTCCTTAATAGCACGGGAAAACTACCTGTCAAAAGAGGGGGGGGGGAATCCCATACAAGTAAAAAAATTAACTATATCGTATAATAATATTATATTGAAAGTATATAAGGAGTATTAGCAATTGTTAATTATTTAATTACCTACATCCGTGGAAGAACAGTAACCGAAACCATAGCATTAAAATCCCCGACACTTGCTGGTGGGTGGGCACGAACCAGGGTCCTCTATCGCGATAGGCCGATGCACTACCCATTACTCCATGACGAGAGTGTGACAGCATAAGTGAAGATTGGTACGTTACAGTATTGTTTCTTCCGCCCATCCCGCCACTTAGCTGTTGAGAATGCTGAAGAGATGCACGTGTCATAAAGCAATTTTTCCATCCATGTATAGGGTTTTACTCTACCATGTACGTGAATTTTATTCCAAAATGCGATAATTTTAATTTACCTGTAAATAAAACTATGCCGCCTTAAATGTTTGCAAATATAACCTTACATTTGTCAGGTAATTTTTCCATTATTTTTTACAGTGTGCCAATTGATAGTATCAAGTAACGAATTTAAATTTTATCTAGACACATTATAGCTGCATTCATGTATGAAGATGGACTGGATATCGGAGAGATCTGGACACAGGAGATTCCACGGACTTCATGCAATCCCCTTCATTACGCGGCACCAAAGGCTACATGTACAACAAGACGATGCATATCCAGGTAGAGCAGATATTTCCCAGAACTGCCTTCGTGTTAACGACACACTTATTTGGCCAGTCCGGTCTCCGTTTTAACAAACTGTTTTTGAACAACATGACGAAATTAAAACCATAGCATGCATGCGATAACAGAAACAACAAATCTTAGTGAAAAATGTTTGGAAAGGTCATATGATATTTTTAAATTTGAGTTGATATTATGCAAAACAACGCCGGGAGACCGCAGCTTTACGTGCTTGCGTGCACAACAAGTTGCATACCACAAAGGAGAACGGAACTGGCATGCAATGCTGAAAGCGCCTGCACGTAGGACGCCATAAATGGTAACGAGGTAGTAAGCTTGCTGTTCGGTTGACCAGCCATTCAGGGTGGCGACTATTTCAAACTGATATTGGTACTCCGGCCAAGAAGCCTGGCCATCTTAAGGGGCGGGCCTAATTGAAAGCAGTCTTAGCAGTTGAGTTGTAAAGGCTGCCAGAAGTGACTGCATTTTATTTACACCAGCTCACAAACAGCGGTGTTGGCGACGTCAGGTCTTTCGGTGGCCTATGTTAAGACGGTCGCTACATGATGGGGCAGTTCTGTTCGCCTTCGCTATATGTAACTAGTTGGGCACGCAGGTCAGTGAATTTGCGGACTCCCGGGGCCGTTTTGATAACTTAAATTACATGTAAAAAATATTAGATGACCTTTCCAAAATTGTGTTATTGCTATTTGTTGTCCATAAATGATGTTGTTTGCATCCATACATGTTATTTTAAAAAAATAACACCTTGTATATTGAGACAGCTGAAACGGGAACTTCGGACGTCGTCCGGTCTGTAGGATTTGGAGCTGCAGTTGTTTCAAAATTTGGATGACCTTCCACGGAATAGCATTATACGTCATCGTGATTGTACACAGGACTGTAGGGCAGCGAGTATCTACGCTGGGGGTGGTATAACAACGTTAAAAAGGTACTTTTCCACTGTACAATTTTCCCGTATAATGGCTCGTTTGTGTTGTCACCAGTTATCTTCGTTGCCATTACTTCTCGCAAGTTTCATTAAATTTAATTTTAACGTTCTTTTCTGGGTACGGTAACTTTAATGGCAATGGTTGTACAAATAAACTATGTATAATTATGGTCATCAAAATTATATTAGGAATGGTTATTTTAATTTATGGAATAAAATATCTTGGTCAGTGAATGTTTTCTTCAGTAATATTCTTTAAATATTTATTTAAAAAATGATCCATACAAGTAATTACAGTTATATATATACAAAAGAATAATTTAAACACGAAATCTGTCAGAAATAATTTGGGCATGCATCACAAAAAACTGTATATTTTTTTAAGTGTTACCGTTTTTAGTTTACATAAAATATTTTAGAAGGCTGTTATGTAAATTGTTTTGGACAGAGGATTATACCTTGTATGTGTTGCGTACATACAAATATACAGTATATTTGTAACTACTTCGTATTTTTATTTCAACACGTTTACTTTCTGTAAGACTACTTAAAATCTTTAAATTAACAAAACATAAAATTTAGGAATTCAATTACAAGGTATATGACAATTAGTAATTTTATAAAAAATCTATAGCATTACCAAAACCAATTGGTTACAATTTTGTGATGAAAAACGAGCAATTATTTCAAGACGAATTCACAACAGGAATTATTCTAAGACAAATGTACAATTACACTTCAAATCAAACTATTACTAGCCTATCTATAAGGTAATAAAACTGAAGTTCCAATGACTCAGTGATTAGCGAAATTTTGGACTGAATAATAGTGCCAGTCCTGGAATATAAATTATTCAGTAAATATTAACCATTTCTCTTCAAGTTTCATTCAAGTCATTTTTATTGGTTTATCTGAGCATTTTTCTTGCAGTACGGTGCTCTGACATATGGCAATCATACGACCACTTAATCAGAAACTCTTCTGTCAACGTGTATATATCCACTTCTAAAACGTAGGGTACATCTCAAGAACAAACTATAATATCTCATTTGTACAATCCTGGAATTTTGCGGCAGTCAAAATTTCTGAAGGAGGTGCACGAGCAGGAAATGTAAAGGAGCATGCACATAAGTAACCCTGCCACCTAACATAACTTGCAACCGTATCATGTTACGTTGTTACAATCCTGAGTTTATGTCTCTATCCTTCAAGGCGTACTGTTCCAACACAACGTAGCAACTGAGCAACATGGATGTGTTAGTGGCCAGGGGCGACGAAAGCTGATCGTCATTAGAGGGCAAAGGGTTAAATTTTGTTTTCAAAAAATCTTTGGGTATTTTACACATGTTCAAAATTAAAATTAAGAGTGAGATGGACCCCCGCGGTTTTTGTGGAATAGTTGTTTGCGCGAATACGCGTATCTCGGTAAATAAATGTTCTGCAAATACGAATTTTTGTCAGAAAAGATTTTAAAACATATATATCTATGCCCCAATGTTCTTACTTTTGTCATATTAAATATATTCTTGTAGAAAAAATTCGTAAAAATGTTCAAATATCGCATTTTTAAAGCTTGCCTATGCAGTTTCCTTAAGCGGGAAGAGAAAATTACAAATACACGGGCGTAGTTTTATCTGTGGTCTTTCATCGCGTGTAATAAAACCCCACTGTTACAGATCTAATTTGCACAGTACAGCGTCACGACTGAAACACTGCACACCTTGCGCGTAGGAGCGATGAGGCACTAGGCGTGCGTTATAGTGTCACCCGTATCGCTCCCTAGCTTCTTGATTTTGGACACGGGGTCGATTCCACTTTAAACGCTAGCAACTATTACAATATTAAAGAAAATTTCTTAGTAACGTGTTTAACAGTATGTCTTACTCAAAAAATACATAATACCCGGACATTTCTGTTTATTTCAACGTGATAACTAATATAGTTTATTAACAAATATCATATGATATAAATTCTAGGAACACAGTACCAATCAATGAGAAGCATTTACAATTTTTAAGAAATCATATTTGTAAATAATACTCGAATTTGTTTTTACGTATAATGCCTTATGAGAATCTTAACAGCAGATAATTAGGGGTCCATTTGACCCCTCTCACCCCTTGGTTCCGCCCCACATTGCAAGTGGCTGTAACGAAACATGTTCATGTACGATCTTAAAAGAGGGGGACAACAATGGCGGTGTTGGCGAACATATTTGTATGCGAGCAGAGACACGTGCAGTAGTTTGCACTTGCTAGAGTCTTTAATATTCCAGAGGAATACACGGCTAACCTCGGCACCGTACACGGGCAAACTGAAGGTCTAGCGCCTATGGACGGCACGTGGGAACGTTAACTAGCTCGAACCTTAACCTTTTCACTTCTCCATGGCGCGGCACAAAAGACCGACGTCAGCCAGAACAGACCCGCGCCGAAAGCCGTTACATTTTTAATACGTTACACACTTAAGCTGATTTTACACTAGTAAAATGGATTTCGAACTGGGCCTTTACATGATAATCCTTACATGAGGATAATTCCATGAGAAGCGAGTTCACAGGTCTATATTGCAGCAAAATACCATCTTGCAAGAGAAAAAGTTTATGAACTCGGAATATCTTAACTAACCATAATTTTAATAAGTAAATCTTATGAAAACACGATGTTTTAAAAAAGTTGCTATTAAACACAACAGGATATTTCATTTAATCGTCCAACATTCTGACAACACTTTCTTAACTCCAGTACATTTCAAATAGAAAATTTGTAAGAGTTCTCCAAAATAAATATCTTTCGCCTGATTCCTCTTCGCAGAACTATATTCTTTGCTTTTCTGCTATCACTCGGGTTAATACACAGGTAGTCTAGCAGGCACCCACCAGTACAGTAACTCGTTTCGTGCTAAACTCTCCTAGAATTGAGACGTGGTCTATTTGCTGCTTTCGTTCGAGCTCTGCCTTAGAAGATAATACATTTTCGCATGAGATTTAGCACGAGAACGATATTTTGTACGGGCTTTGTATTTAACTTGCGTGGTGTCAAAGCTACTTTGCGGATCTAGTACACACCGCAACTGTTACAAAAGTGTAAATTGCTTAAGGGTGCCGCCTATCTGAAGCTGTTTCTGCGCGTTTGAGGAAGATAAGCGCGGGGGCAATAAGGGCGACATTGACACGCGCGTCTCGTGTCCCTTCGCTCCTATCCGCAAGGCTCTCACCTGGCGTGTTCCGTGCTGCGTGTGGGACTTAAAACGGTGACAATATAATTTTATTGGTAGAAAGTCTGCAGGAAAGTTCAGTGCAGATCACTCTAATAGTTTTGCATGTTTCCGTCCAGTACGTTTTGAAACAGCAGTGAGAAAGCTTACTAAGGCCAGGCTTCACCATGCATAGGCGTATAGGGAATTAAATTCTAAATTCGTACAAAGATCTCTGGGTCATTTTTTGTGGTAGTATTTTCAACTAAAGATTTTTTTGTTGGAGATTGAACGCCTCTAACTTTTAAACTGTTAAAATTTGGATTTTTTAAATTTTGAATGTATTTTTTAATTATTTATTAAATGTCACAATTCTATGAATAATTAAAAAGTGTATTAAAAAATTCAAATTTGGAAGGTTTACAAATCTAAATTCGTTCAATCTCTAACAAAAAATCTTATGTTGAAAATACTACAACAAAAAACGACTGGAATATCTTTGTACGAATTTAGCATTTAATTCCCTATACGCCTATGCTTGGTGAAGCCTGGCCATAAGCCATGTTGGAGGGCCCGACGATGGTATTCGTAACATGCGTGGTGACGTAACAGTAGTGTTCGCCCCCAACATGAAGTGCGTTTTCTTATCTTATAACGGCATAGCGGGAACACTTTTAGTAATTAAAAAAAAAGCGTGTTTCAAACACGCCGTAACTCAACTAAAGCGACAGGTTATAGGCGACGGCGGCGGCGGCTATAAGGCGGCAGCTCGCTGCCTCGCGCTTCACACGCGCTGCAGCAAGTATAATACATTCACGGTTTCTTCGGCCTTTTCTGAAGCCCTGCTAAAGTTCTACTTCCAGGATATCCCTCCGCCCCGTGCAAACTAAACTAAGCCTGGAGAATTACACCAAAGGGCAATGCATCGGATTCGTGCCCGTTAAGTGTAACAGTATTTTGATAAGGACTATTTGTTACTAGGCACTACCAACATTTCAATTTTCTCCCGGTTTTTATTATATATATATATATATATATATATACACACACACACACACACACACACACATATATATATATATATATATATATATATATATATATATATATATATATATATATATATATATATATATTAATATATATATATATATATAAATGAGGCAGTATAGATGAAATATGAATAACATTTCAATTTAACAGGAAGAAAAGTAACTTTTATGAACATAAGTATAAAACTCTGGTTATACAGGGCGTATTTAGGAAATAACTAAACAAGTCATACATGGGGAGATTATTCAAAGGTTTGATTTGAAAAAGGCCGAAGAAACCGTGAATGGACTATATGAAAAGTGTTTTTTTCGACGGAACTATTGCATGTGTCCCCGACAGGTTTGCTTGAGAAAACAAAGTACATTCCAGATGATGACGGGTTGGTACTTTCAACACATTACGAACGTAGTAAACATTATTTTCATACCCCCAAACATCGGTTAAAACGGCCTTTTCACACATCTGCATCTCGAAATATGCGATCCGGATAAATGCGAAACTACTATATAGGCTGTTCACGACAAAACGATTACTTTTGAAAGCCCTGCTTAAGATCTATTTGTATGCACGTTGTGTATTCTTCTGCCTTATGTAAAATTATCATTATCATTGGCTTCATCACTTTATTCATGCGTCGGTTAAGTGAAACTGTGGCATTTTTATAAAAGTATCTGCTAGTTTTTACACACTGGTGCATTAAAAAAAACAGAAAGCAAAATAAATAGCTTAAATTATCATAAATGGTTACCTAACA
Organism: Dryococelus australis; assembly: GCA_029891345.1. Lineage (NCBI taxonomy): Eukaryota > Metazoa > Arthropoda > Insecta > Phasmatodea > Phasmatidae > Dryococelus > Dryococelus australis. The sequence goes on from CM056993.1 coordinate 267,414,591, forward strand.
CTTTTTATTCGATGTTAAGATATGGAACTACTTTCCATCTATCGTTACCAACTTTAAAGGGGCTCATGTTACTTATTGCGCCCGTTGATGGAAATGCAGGCACGGGCAGTGCGTTTTTTCTAAGGTTGATTTCAAAAGTGCTCACTTTATCGTGAATAGCATTTAGAGGCATGCACTGGACTTTGCTACACAGTAGCGCCTAATAAAAATATAAGATCAACGCTTAAAGTCACGTATAGGAAATTCGCCGTCGAAAATACTGCACCCCAGTTGAGGGCCTTGCGAGTAGAGGTGTTTACGCTTTACATACGCCGGTTGGCTTCGCCCTTAGCGCATCATCGATTTCTGCCTCACTAGCACAAACACACCCCTCACTAGGCGAGCACCTTTTAAGACTGCCGTATACCTAGCACTTGAAATGCGATGCGGAGTGCTTGCAATGCTCGTTTTTATAAAAAAAAAAAAACCTATTAAACGTGCGTCCAATGTATTTATCTACGAAAATTACTCAAACGTCAGTCGAGGGCTGTTGAGTGATTTGAAGAAAACCATTACAAAAACCATTTCAGACAGAGATGGACAGTATCGAAAATACAATTTTATTGATATACATACTTTCAATATATTTGTATTTTGTATCGAAAATACATTTTATACCAAGTGTTTTGTATTGATATCAAAATACTCTATTGTATTATTTTGTATTTAAAAAAATATATTTTACTTTCAAAATACATTTCTAGGTTGCATGAATATTTGAAGCCACATTTTATTAGCGCCCCTTGTGGGACTTGTTTGATGTAATAAATATGATATATGTTATGAATATTTGCTTGCATTCTCAAACAATGAAATATCTCCAAAATCTCTGTGTCATATATTACTGTATGTGCAATACATTTTTCATTCATTCAAAGTTTATTTTAAAACTATTTCTGTATTTTATTTACTATACCCTAATCAGTATACATATCTCTATAAAGTGCTTTCGATAATATGCAACGTTCTACGGTGCGTCGTTGTTTGTTGACAAGGATGTTGACTGTGTTGAGTGTAAGCCTAGTGTGGATTGATATTAAAAAGTTTGATTGAAGGAAACGCAACGACGGATAGTGATGATAAAAGTTTCGGGCTTCCAAAGTGTGCTATTTTAAATGGTAAATACTTCTCAGTCTTTGAAAAAACTGAAGGCACAGTTAAAAATTGCTGCGAGTTGTGTAAACCAGACAAATTAGCTATTATCAGTGGTTAGTATACAGCCACAAGCCAAGTCAAAACACCCTTAAAGGTTAAAGGTAAGTAAATACAGTACAGACAGGTTCAAAGCTATGCTTAACTAATGCCCAATATAAATAATTTACTCAAATAAATACATTAAAATACAATAATCGGTATGCATTTATACATCATCACAGAACACGAGAGAAGAGTATTTGAAATTTATAAACTTTAGTGGACTAGGAAGGTAGTTGGAGCTTCAAGAAAGAGAGTACCCCACCTGAAAGCCGATGGCGATCATCAGTAAAAAATTAAAGCAAATGCATCTTTCTTTTGCAAATATGCCTACTTCGAATAATGTCGCAAGGCAGAAGAAATTTGATACACTAACCACAAAAATTGTAGAAAGCGTCTTTATGAACTTCTTATAAATGCTGCTAAAGATATTAACCCTGCTTCAAACAATCATAATGAAAACCAGCAGGCTTCAACTGATGATGAATTGTTTGTTTTCAATGAAGAACATAATTCTTACCCAGAAGCAACTTAGGTTAACAAAATAGAACTGGAAGTACTACAATCTATGCCAGACAAATCAAGACAAGTGAAAATATTGGATAATTATACTCTGGTACGGAAGGTGTTCCTTAGTAGGTATAACACCAGTCTAACATGAAGTGCATCTGTAGACAGATCTTTCTCGTTCGCAGGGTTTATACATAGTTACAGACGACACACACTTAGCGACTCAATATTTGAAAAACTTATTCGCTTGAATCTAAATAAAGTATTTTCATGAAATACTTAATAAATAATGATTAATAATAATGGCATTTTTTGGAATTTGTATTTTTAAATACTATTTTGTATCTTGTATTTTCAATATATATGTACATACACACACTTATATATACTTATATATACTGTCAACATGTATTTTAGATTAAAATACATTTTAAGGGGTATTTGAATATAGAATACTTTTTGCAAGTATTTCGCCCAACTCTGAACTCCAAAATGGCTAAAAGTGCTCTATTTCAAATATACATGTCAGATATACACAAAGCTACTCAAGCGCACTGAATCAAACCTTCTAAAGGATTGTATACCATTAAAAAATAGCGTCACCGTCGAAAGTCCCATAGGTAAACGCAGTGCGACGAGAACACTGCACCCAGTTGAGAGCCTTGCGCTTAGCGGTGATGGCGCACTTGATGTACGTGGCAGTGTCGTCTTTATAGCTTCCACGCTTCTCGGCCTCAAACGTTGAAAAAAGCGTTAGTTAAGCGGAGCCTCGAGAAGGAAGTATCTCCGCCAGCTTGGATTTACGTAACTTAATTTTCGTAGGCAAAAATTAAAAAAAAAAAAAAAAAAAAACAAGCTAATCATGTCTTATGGAACATCTTATTATGTAATAAATTTAATCCCACATGGGAAAATACATGTATAATATTGAAACTGTAGAGTTTTTTAAAAAATTCGTTAAGTGGTCCTCTATGTAATACCTAGCTTTGGTTTTTTATATCTGACTAAGGCAACTTCTATAACAGGTCGTGAAGATCAATGTTAAAAGTTTGGCAACCAAAAACGTTTGCCACTAGGCAAGCGCTGGTTTCGCATGTGAAAGGGATTATCTCTATTTTCTTCTTAAAAAAGCAAGATAATTGCCATAATCATAAATCATATATTAAATAACTTCTTAACTAAGTAAAATCTTTCTCTTTTACTATTCACCTAGCTTAAAATTTTAATTAAAATTTACCTTTTGGAACACTGTGCATTTAGCGGTGGGTATAATTGACCTTAGTCTGGTCATAAACTCTCATTACAGAGAGTTGTAAGAATAACTGAATATGGAATGTATACTACACATTTAAGGCTGGAGGCATTCGTGAGTCACTCAGTTTAGAGTCTATAGATAGTGTCGTGGTTGTGGCCGAGGACCACCCAGATGTAGGGATGGCTATCGATGTTCGATACTTTCGGAACATCTTTGCTTGAAGGTTCGATGTTCGACGTTTAACCATGAATGTCTTTTTGTCGATGTTTATTGACCATCGATGGTTTTCAATCCATGCGCCATCGATGCCAGAGATCGATAGGTTAGTGTCGATATTCTCTCCCTTCCCAGAAGACCGCCAACGACTGTGGTGCGAGGATGGCAGTGCCCGGGAAGAAGGGGGCTACTGGTCGGTGGCGTGCCGCGGGGTGAACTGCAGCCAGACGCCGCCCCTCGAGCGGATGGTGATGCGGTACACGATGTTGAGGCTTTCCTTCCCCGGCACCAGCGACAGGTCGAAGTGACGCACTACCGCCGACACCATGCTCTTCATCTCCAGCATCGCGAATTTGTGGCCTGCAACATATGCGCACACGTCCTACAATTCTCACACTGCTCCACTATGGCGTCTCCACAGTATCTTTGCGCACACTTTTTGAATCTAAAATTAAAAAATAAAATCATCGCCCCATGTATTACGTGTTTACTTGATTCCTAAAAAATTCTGTGGGGCCGCGGTGTATCAGTGGTGGTTAGAACTCTCGCCTCCCAAGGCGAACCGGGTTCGATTCCCGGCAGGGGTCGCTCCCAGATTTGAGCATGTGGGAATCGTGCCGGACGATGCCGCTCGGTGGCGGATTTTCTCGGGGATCTCCCGTTTTCCCCGCCCTTGCATTCCGATGCCCCTACATACTCACACCACTTCATCCTCATCAGCTCTCAACACCTCGATGTCAAGAGCGGACTAAATATGTTGAGTATCACAAGCTTTTCTACTGCTATTAACACAAAAGCAACTTCTTTATAGTTAAATTGAACTTTTACTTAATTTTGTGGATTATAATATTTCAGTTTTAATTAATATGAACAAACACCGAGAGAAAATATGTGTGTAGTTAGTGCCTAGTAAGTAATAGTTCTCATGCAAAATATTACTACCTAAACTGAGTGCGCACGAACGCGGTGCCTTGTGCCTTGTGTCTTTCGCATAATCTGCTAGACTTGGTTAATTATTTTTGTGCGAGAGGAGGAGGACTGCTCTGATTCAGCAGGACCTCAGATATGTTGGGAGTGGCTACGAATGGGCTATATAGGCTGTTCACGGCTAATTGAACACTTAGGAAATTAACCTTTGAAAAATTACACTGCTTCTACCTACATATATTTTTACTGGCACAATGAATGGCATGCGCCCAGTTAAGTTGGTCATCACGGAGGAAAAGTAGCTCCACGTGTTAACTTCAGGTTTAAGTGTTGATTTACATTTAGTGAATGCATAAAATATTTTTTCTTGTCGTTTTCAATGCATATAAGTGTAAGAATGAGCAAATTTAAAGAATATTTACTGTAGTAAAAAAATATTTACAGTCATTTGGTCGACGCATGAGAGTGAGGATGCTTATAGCAATGCTAATATTTTACATATGGTATAAGAATACACAATGTGCATAAAAGCAGATTTTAAGCAGTGCTTCCAAAAGTGCTCAGTTACTGTGAACAGCGTTTACCTGATTCAATCGTTGCAAAATACACGTTCATCAGTAAATATTAAGGTAATACTTCACATTCGTTTATATTTTTTTTTATCTGAAAGAGGTTTCGAAAAGTGCCCCCTTAATGCAGTTATTAGTTGTCAAATCATTAGAGTTTTCAAAATATAACACCCAAAAGTCTTAATTTCCCGAATACTGCAGCATACTAGGCTTTGCTCCTAGATATTTCTTTCCAATCAAATTGCATTTACTGCAATCGATATGGTGTGCAAAAAATACTGATCCAGTATGAGTGCGATTTATATACAGATGAGCGAGTATTGGCACTCTGAATTTTGTTGATAATAGAGGCCTGACTTGTCGTAAATATATTTTCGTTCATTCAAGCGAAACTGTTACCATTCATTTAATAAATAGCTTAAACTATAGATTGTAGAGGAAAATTGTTTTTGTTCCTTTCGTAGCTTGTAACACAAATGCAGTATGCTGCGCTTAGACTATAATTCAACACTTTGAACCTGCCTATAACACTCTTGTGTCGGAATTTGAGTGTTATATTTTGAAAACTAAAGCGATTTGACAACTAACGACTGCATTAAGGGGACACTTGCCAAAACCTCTCTCAGATAACCAAATTCTAGACAAATTATAAATATCACTTTAAGGGCTCCCTCTGGCTTACGTATGAAGTGCTTGCAGAAGTTTGATAGAAAACGCACGATTAAAAAATGGATGAGTATTTGTCTGAACACGAGAAGCATTTAAAAAACGTTTTATGTCTAAAGGCAAGTTTAAAGTTCTTATTTCAACTACAAGGGTTATTTTTTGGCGGCGAATATGGCTAAAACTGGTGTTTTCAAAATCAGTTTTATAGCTGCTGAATTTTCTATGCAATAACTTGAGTGTGGTCTTCAGACACGCATCATACTATTATCTTCGTTAGCGTTCCATGAAAATGCAGGGTCACCACTTAAAGTCACGTTCATGTTTTCCCCCAATGGAAAGACTTCATGCTAGTTGATCGCCTTGCACGTAGAGGCGACGAGGCAAGTTGTGAGTTAATAAAATTCAGCCTTATAGCTCACGCGTTTCGAGGCCTCGGATGTGCGAGATAACTGCCTGCAGGTGGAACCCTTACCATAAAGGGAGAATGGCTTATAATGGAGCACTGCGCCCTACTGTAAAACATGCACACTACATAGGGACCTTCAAAATTCGCGTTAAATTCTGGCGTCAAGCTAAAATTCATAGTACTGTATATACTCAAGCCGGCTACTTTTCGCAATTGGTTTTTTCCTAAATGTTAAGTCAATCCCTTTCTGAGTGAACTGCACGTGGTTGGGGCACACAATTGTGAAATGCTCATTTATTGGCGCACAGTTACCCGGGGCGTGCCAAATAAAGAATGGTCCTGTGACAATCGCCTTCCAAAGTAAAAGCGTTTTAAGTTTAAGATGTCCTCAAATAATAACGCGAATTTTGCAGGTCTCTAACAATACATTAAAAATAAGTACCCACATTACCAACATGTACTTACTTTCGGTATATGTACTTACTCAAGGGACTCGTAATTGTTTATTTCACAATTACTCGTTACGCAATTACCCGTTGCAAATTTCATTACGCAATTACATTTAATTACACCTAACTACCCTCTACGGTTATCAAACCTATGACTGACCGACTCCTCAACCCTCCTGTCCAACCCTACACCCCCTTTACTTCGCTTCTAGCATCTCGCCCTCCAGACTTCCTCGAAATATTTCAAAGTCCTGCAAATGTCGCTTGGGCTCTTTGTCCACCGAAATGATACCCCCACAAGCAACGACTAAGCACAGCACACCTCAGAAAGGGTAGGAGGACCCGTCAGCCAACCACAACACATCTCCCAGTGGAGGAGAGGGGGGATGATCAGTTTCCCAAGTTAAAGGATGCCGGCTATTAGTATCCCTCTCTCCGACACCCGTTTACAGGTCATTCAAATTGCACTTCTCCTTTCAACTGCTTCAGAAAATTCAAAATCAATTTATTTTTTAAGACAGTGGCCGACCTCCCGTGGCGCAATCAGTTTGTGCGCCGCCAGTATAGATTGCGGGTGGTTCTGGGTTCGAATCCCAGGTAAGGCATGGGTGTTAGTTTAGGTTAGGTCATAAGTTAGGTTGCAAGACGTCTCCTGATAAGCCTTCAGGCAAAACACCGCGGGCCGTTAATAAGCCCTTACCAATTCCAATTCCTATTGAAGACAGTGCCATAATCGTGCAAGAAAACCTATTGAGCAATTGGTAGTTATATATTCATACCGCTGATATTCAATTACAACTGAATACTCTGTGAATCAACTTCACCAGGGACATCTAACTAACAGAATCCGGAGACAAGTAGCTCACGAATTGACATAAGATTTTCTCCAAAAATAACTGATTTTGGGCACACATTATTACCACGATTTAAAGACTGGTAAACGAACATCGACGACTACGCATGCATGAAACTCCTGTACGTCGGATTAGTGCATGCCAATTAAAACGTCCTACTTGCACGTCAGCTGTAGCCTAAAGACTGATACAGACGGACGTATTTTGTGAACAAGAAGGTAATGACCCTATTGTATTGAAGGTGATCACCCTCTTGTATTCAAGTCCCATGCCATATACACACAGCTGTAGTACTTGAATGTTGCAGCATGGCAGTCACTCATTTCCACCGCAACACACAATTTTTTTTTTCAAACCTAGCAAATAACTAATACAGAATTAAAACTGTTTTCTACTCCAAAATTTTAGATTTCAACATAAATAAATGTACAGGAATTACATAAACTTATAAAAGGCAAATGTAAACAACCCACTTGCACAAGAAGATGAACGAAAAATAGAACAGTTTCCTAATGATTCTAACTAGCACGCAAGCACGCAACATGAAAAGTGTACACCGTCTTATATAAGAAAGTTGACAGTGTGTAACAGGCTTAACCCATTCAGACCAAGTGCACACAATTGTGCACATTACGCAGGTGTAGGTAACTTTTGGTTTGTACTACACACTGCGAAGCTCAACGACCAATTTTCTTACCTGTGGGTAAATTATTCGAAAACCGTCTAGGAAATAATTAGTTCATATAAGTGACTGTAGTCGAACGTATAGCTTACATTTCATTGGCTATGACAACAAAACAAGTGTTGTGTCGACTTAAGTACACCACGCAACATAAAATTATTTGTTTGCAATGGACGAAAAGGCTAATTAAAGCATGTATAAAAGTGTTAAAACAAACATCGGTCACGTAATAATGCAGGGCTGCGAATCAAAATACTATCCATACATGGCGCGAATTTTCTGTTTCTGCGAAGTGCTGTCGAGAAACACGCTTGTTTTCAGTGTCTTGCCGCGGTCGTATGAGATTTTAGGTGGCAACTATTTTATTTCTTTACCCACATGTCTCATTTGTCATAAGCATACAATTTATAAATTAAATTACATTTTCCCAGTCTTGATAACGGTTACACCATCAGGTGTTTTGCCTCTGTCTGTCTTCTGTCTGTGTGTAATGACTGATAAAGGCTGTTCACGATAAAGTGAGCGCTTTTGAAATCAACTTTAGAAAAAAGTCATTGCACCTCCCTGCCTGCATATATTTTAACGGGTGCACTGAGTGGCATGCGCCCAGTAAAGTTGGTAACGATGGATGGGAAGTAGTTCCGCATCTTAACGTCGAATAAAAAGTGTTAGGGAACAATATCTAATAATTCAAATGATTTATTTCCCTTTCTGTTGTTTTTCATGCATCTAAGTGTAAATATGAGCAGATCTTATAATATTTACTTTTCTAATAATTCCACAGTTTCACTTGACCGACGCATGAATAAAGCGATGAGGCCCATGACAATGTTAGTCCTACATAAGGCGGAATAATACACAACGGGCATACAAGTAGATCTTAAGCAGGGCTTTCAAAAATGCGCATTTGACCGTGAACAGCCTATATACATTTTCTCGCTCTAGCAGCTCTGCTCCATACAGTCGTGAACGAGGCTGGGTAGTCCAGAGCGCCGACCAGTACAGCGTCCAGGGGCAGCCGAGCGTCAGGGCAGGCGCGGAATTGTTTGGGAAACCGGGTGGTACGAAGAATAGAAGCCAGGGACGCCCCGCGATATATAAGGGGGGGGGGGGGGTCGCAAGAAACCTCCTCCCCCCCCCCACCATTCCGCCCAGAGACTACGTGCAGGTCACCGAGAGCTGCGATCGACGCCAACTGAGGGCGACACGACGACGCTACGAGGTCGGCGTGGCCCGTGTCGTTCCAGTTACAGCAGATCGTCTGCGTCAGCTGGTTCAGTGGTAAGCATACACTGAGTAGGCGCAGTAATCACACCTTGTGATTACTATACATCATTATATACACACTAATAACAATAATAATAACACTTTCAATAAATGCCCATAAAATCTTTCACATGAACCAACTAATATCAATAAATGAATCTATATAAATAAAATTTATTCTATTAATTAATATACTATCTGAGGACTTCCACCTATATTAGGGTTTTTACCTAAATGAATAGTAATACAATCATCAATAAGCATAAATGAATTAATAATTATAAGTATAATAGTTATATTAACCTTAATCACAATTTATTATTACTTACGAATAATATATACAGCACTTATATTAACAAATTCAGAGCCAAAATGAAATAAAATAATTTTTATTAAAAATTATAAACTAATAATACCTATTACGATTATAACAATAATAGGATTCTCTTTAATTTTTTTATAATTTTTATTTTAAATGTTATGTAGGTTTTATAATATCCATTATTTGTTAGTATTTTATAATTTATTATTTTATATATTTGATTTATTTTTATTTAATTATTTATTGAAATTATTTAATTAATTTTGTATTATATATAAAAATGATTTAATTAGTATATTTTTATTTATATTGTTTTTATTTTTGTAAATTTTTATTAAGGAATTAGGCAAAATTATTTATTCGCCTGTTTATCAAAAACATCTTTTCTTGAGTTTTATATATGAGATTTGACCTGCCCAATGAATTATTTAATGGCCGCGGTATTTTGACCGTGCAAAGGTAGCATAATCATTAGTCTATTAATTGTGGACTTGTATGAATGGTTGGACGAAATATTAACTGTCTCATTATGATATAAGTTAAATTTAAATTTTAAGTTAAAATGCTTAAATTTTTTTAGAGGACGAGAAGACCCTATAGATCTTTATTTATTATTTTATTTTTAAAGTTTGGTTTATATATTTTAGATAAAATTTTATTTTTTGTTGGGGTGACATGGAGAATATTATTAACTCTTTATTTTTTTATACATTTATTTATGTTTAATTGACCTTATTTTAATGTTATAAGATACAGATACCTTAGGGATAACAGCGTAATTCTTATTAAGAGTTCAAATCGACATAGGAGATTGCGACCTCGATGTTGGATTAAGATTATAGTTAGGTGTAGATGTTTAACTATTAGGTATGTTCGACCTTTAAATTCTTACATGATCTGAGTTCAAACCGGTGTGAGCCAGGTTGGTTTCTATCCTTAAAATGAAATTTTATATTAGTACGAAAGGACCATATAAATCAAAAATTTTGTTATTTTGACTAATCACCCTTAATAGAACAAATAATCTTCTTTCATGATCACATTATAATAATTTTAATAATAATTGTTACTACAGTAAGTTACATTATAATCATATTAGTTTTTAATAACTATAAGATCGGAATCTTCTTGAAGGGCAAATAATTGAATTAATATGAACAGTAACACCAGCTATAACTTTATTTTTCATTGCAACACCATCTTTACGATTATTATATTTAATAGATGAAATTAATAACCCAATGATAACCACAAAGGCTGTAGGGCATCAATGATACTGAACATATGAATATTCAGATTTTATCGATAGAGAATTTGATTCATATATAACAAACATAGAAAGTAATAATAATTTACGATTATTAGATGTAGATAATCGAATAGTATTACCTTCAAATACATTTATCCGAATAATTGTAACATCAACAGATGTTATTCATTCCTGAACCCTTCCTTCATCAGGGGTAAAAATTGATGGAACTCCAGGACGTTTAAACCAAGCAAGAATAATATTAAATCGAAATGGTTTATTATTCGGTCAATGTTCAGAAATTTGTGGTACAAACCACAGATTTATGCCAATTGTCGTTGAAAGCGTACCTATTAATATATTCATTAAATGAATAATAAAATCATCAAATGACTGAAAGCAAGTATTGGTCTCTTAAACCACTTAATAGTAATTTAGCAGTTACTTTTGATGAGAAATTTAGTTAAATAATAACATTAATATGTCATATTAAAATAATTGAATATCAATAATTTCTAATTCCACAAATATTCCCAATAAGATGAATATTAATTTATATTTACATTATTATAACATTCATATTATTCATCAAAAAATTTATTTTTTTTAATAAACCAAACATTAATAATAAAATAAATATTTTAAAATCAAAAATGAAAGTATTGAAAATGATAACTAATTTATTCTCTATTTTTGAACCATCAACAAGATGAATAAATATTCAACTTAATTGAATTGCAGCTCTAATTGGACTAATATTACTACCAACATACTTTTGATTAATAAATAACCGACGCTCAATAATGTGAAAACCCCCATTTAATATTTTAAATAATGAATTTAATATTCTATTAAGAAAAAATAATAAAGGAACCACATTAACATTAATTGCATTAAGCCGCAGTTGCAATTATTCAAGGGTATGTATTTGCTGTTCTAACAACACTATATGCTAGAGAAGTAAACTAATGTTAACACACCAAAATCATCCTTACCACTTAGTGGAAATAAGACCTTGACCATTAGCCGGATCTATTTCAACATTATTAACATTAACAGGAGCTATTAAATTTTTCCAACAAGGATCATACACTATATTAATATAAGGTGTTACAATAACAACTATAATTATAATTCAATGATGACGGGATGTAGTTCGTGAGGGAACATATCAAGGGTTGCATACCAAAACAGTAATTAAAGGACTACGATGAGGGATAATTTTATTTATTGTATCAGAAGTTTTTTTCTTCGTTTCATTCTTTTGGGCATTCTTTCATAGAAGACTATCTCCAGCAGTGCAAGTAGGATCTATTTGACCTGTTGATCGTGTTAGGCGTAAATTTTAAAGACTTGTTATCGAGCATTAAATTAAATCAATCTTATATCGCGCGGCTGCTAACTGATGTTCTGGGTGTAGAGTGAAAGGTTTTATTCAGAGTTAATAACGCAGTAGCGTCTCTAGCTTGTTTATTTTCTTGCTATTTAATGTAAAGCTAATTGTGTATTAAAGAGACGAGTAGTTGTATTCTATTTCAGATATTTCACTACATCTAGATTAGCTACGTACCTCGGGTTAACCTATTTTGTCGGCCCGATCCTGTAGTCAGGACGGTCCAGGACAACACGCACTATTTGCCCAGCAAGATTCTGTTGCATGTGCGATGACGAAAATGAGTGATTATTAAAAGGTATATCTACTTTATGCCATTTAAATCTATTTATAATCTTTGCAAATCGACGTGGTTGATTAATTAATTTCATTTGAGCTATGATACTTTCATATTAAATTCGAGCTTTACTGTTTAGCATAAAATAATATCTTGAAAACTCATGAGATTACAAAACATGGTCATAGAAATATTTTTAATATCATAGTATAATGGCTTTGAAATTGTAAGGTACATGTTTTCCTGTGCGTCCGTAGTCTCTATTACCGGCCTTTTAAAGGCCGGTTGCAAAATAAGTGTGACAGCATACTATAGGTCATGTTCAAAATTTATAAATATCATGCATGTCCAGTGCTTCCCCAAGATTCAAACACAGCATCTTGATTTCCCAAATTCGGCAATAATTTACAGAACTTACGTGTGTCCAGTGTAAGCGAACAAGGTATATCCGCCTTCCCCACATCTGGAAACCGCAGGAATAGCCTATAGCCTCGTTGTGAGAAGAGATATCTTTAGCGGTCGCTATCACCATGGTCGATGAAATCGAGATGTTCCACACGAATAACTCAGTGTCGCATGAAAATACTTTCAAATTTAACTGTCACCTCGCCTGCATAAATTACGCAAGGAATTTTAACCAGAAGTCTACAATATTTATGATAAGCACGTTAGCACGTGCATCGCAAAAGTAATTTACAGTTTACTTCTTGAAACGTTAATTTTGTTTTAGCTTAGACAAATTTAGTTTTGTGTATAAGTTTTGTGCTGTAAATTACGAGGTGCACTGCAAATTACGTTTTACGTATCATTGCCTTTATTCACCAAGCGAAGTGTCATTCCACATCACGTTCTCGGATGCCCAAGCGTTCTTATTCGTTTTTAATTGTCATTATGAGGAATAAATTTTTCGATACATATTATATGTACATACATACACACATACCGACATACACCACAACATATTCATGAAATACTTTTTATACGTTTGCTTTGGGAAAATAAAATATTATCGCATCATCTAATTTGCAACAATTTGCACACTTACCTAAGCAGTTTCTCGGACCCGCGCTGAAGGGAATGTAGGCGTATGGATGCCTCTGTTCAACCTTCCCAGGCAAGAATCGGTCCGGATCAAATCTTTCTGGGTCGGGATAAATGTCAGGGATTCGGTGAGTTGCAAATGGCGTTATTATGATGTCGCAGCCAGCTGGCAGTGTGTGCTTTCCTAAAACAATAAGAATCTTTCATGTGGAAGAATATATTTATCAGTAACTAAAATGTAGCTCAATAAGAAAATAGTGAAATCAGAGTGGTTATAACACACAAGTAAGTACTACACACAAACATAGATTTCCAAAACAACACATAGTTCAAGCTCTCAATTTACATTTAACGTATTCGGAAAACAGATAGTTTGTCATTACTAACACGTAAATCACATCTTTCAAAGTAGCCTATCTCCCACCCCAAAAAAAACATCAAATTTACACTTAGGTCACTCTTAGAAATCGTTTAAACACTCTTGAAATTCTCTCGTGTGTTAAATATATTCGTAAAAATCTATATCTTAAATATAATAACACTAATTTGTATTTTTTTACGTCATTTCTGGTAATATTTTTTTTTTCGTTTATTTCAAGAGTAAAAATAAATAGAATATAAAATAGCCTATTATACAATTTATTTATTGATAATTTTTTATCTATATAATATATGAAATAGCTTCCTTAATTAATTATAAAAGAAAACCACTTTTACTGGTCCATTTTTTTCGTAAATTATACTATATCTTAATACTTTGTTATATGTTATCTATTATTTGGTACTTATAAATTATCACCTTATGGTATACCAAACACTGTGTTAATAGCAAGAAGGATTTCATTAATATGTTTTAAAACATGCTTTAGATTTTTTTTTTAAATATAGCCTGTTTAGAATTTCACATTTTCAACATGAACAGTTTTTAAAATTTTATAAAAAAATTCTTTTGTTTGTACAGTCTTTACTTTCAGTAAAATATTACATGTTCCAAATATACACAAAACACCTTTATGTATACACAAGATAATTTTGTTTTTTCCACTTTTAATGCCACCCATTTGAACGTAAGCCAAAAATAATGAGTAGTAAAGAAGATTTAAAGATGTTTGCTGATTGGCCAAAACATCAGCCAATGGAGGGGAGGCCCCTTCTCTGATTGGCCTTCACCTTAGCCAATGAGAAGAGGTCCGTTGTGATTGGCCAAGCAAGATGAGCCTTGCCAAGATATAAATACAGCCCTAGTTTCTCCTGGTGGTGAGTTTCACCCTCGAGCGCCACGCTAGCCGGATGGGCCTGCCAGGAACACTGAAAACTGGTAAGAGCCCACGAGCCCACGGTCCAAACAGGTAAACAGCCACACACAGACACATACGCCAGATAGCAGGCACATAAAGTATCTCACATCACACAGGTTTTCACCCCACCCCCCGCCTAACTCCATTATTACAGGCTTTTCTTACAAATTTTGTATATTATTATATTACTAATTGTTTAATTTTTCTTAAGGTTAATTTTGTAATTAATACACAGATTGCAGGCAGACTCCGCCCTTCAGGTTAGGAAAATAAATGCCTTTTGAGTCAAGTAGAGAAGTGAAGGCAGACCTCACCCTTCAGGTTAGGAAATTAAATGCCTTTTGAGTCAAGTAGGGAAGCCTCGCCTGGGCGCATATTGTATCCAGGAGGGGGTAGGTTTAAGGTTAAACACAAACTAGATTAGTACAGAGGCAACACTCGACACAAACAAGAAAACAAATAAAAATTACGAGGAAAAAAATTAAAATCAATAAACAAATTAAAATGAAATAAAAATTTACAAATTAAAGATCAAATAGAAAAATTTAACTTTATATGTAGGATCTAGTATTTACTCTAGGTTAGATCTAAGCTTAAAACCAGGTGGGGGAACAAACCCCATTACAACAATGTAGGAAAATTTAATTACCAGGCCCATAGGCAGGATTACAAGGTTGCTTCAACCAGGTAATACATAAAAAAATTGCAGGGATCTCCCAAAAGCTTGGCTTCTAATGAAGCAAGTTATGGGACTCACGCAGACAAAAATAAATGCTGCTCGAAACGTCGGAGACCACTTCGACTTTGACGCGGCACTACCTCGAAAGCTAAGATAGCGATAGTCAAAATTTATTTATATTTTTTAAAAATACCAATTCTTCGAGGTTACTGGATCTTATTTCCAATAGTAGAAAATATTGCTAATAGTTTTAAAATTTTTGTGTATACAAATATGTGATGAATAATAATGTATAAAATGGAAAATATATTAACTTTAATATAAAGTACAATTATAGTAAATCAATTTTAATAACCTGTTAAGAAACCGTATCTCACACTTAAAGTTTCATAATAAGTATTTCGTTAAGGTTACGTACACCTATTAATATTTTATTTTCTTCTTATATTTAACTGAAGAATATATTAAACAGCAATACTTACATAGTAGTGCGGAATTTATAAGTTTCGTGGCAAGGTGCTCATTTTGCTTTTCTTGGAATTTGATTTTTTTTCAAATAGTGAATTCTTGAAATAATTGTTATATTAAACATGTAAAAGGTTTTATTTAATTAACGGCAGCTTTCATTGACGATTATTCGTGTTCATTTCTTTGTAAATAACCTTTTCGTCATAATTTCTGAAATAACAGTTTTTCCTAAACTACTATTATAAATATGTTTTACAACAAACGTGCATATATTTAATAATTGATTATATAGAATTTTTAATTTTCATGTTGTTAGAATTAATTTTTTATTAATTTAAATTGAGCATCTTCATACGAGGAGTAATAAACTCCAAATATAGATTTTTTTTGTTTATTTTGATCATGTAAGTACTTAGTTGACAAAGAAGTGTTTTATATAAAGAGAAAACAATTTTTAATTATGTACCTACTTATGGAAATTATATATTTTTTAAATACTATTTTGCGAAATATTTATATAGAAATAGAATCAAATTAATTTGGAAGTTTCAACATTTCCAGTTCAAACATTTTCAACATATGAAATAAAAACCTAGTTATGGCAAAAATATGTGTTTATAATTAAAAAAAAAAATGTTATATGTTATCCTTTTTACATAATGTGTACACCTATTAATATCATGAATATTTCATGAATTAATGCGTGGTTTGGAACAAGTCCGCATTAATTTTTTTATTGCTCGATAGTCGTTTTCTACTCATTATGTGCCGATTTTATATGCAACGTGATACATTTTGCATTGTTATATTTTAGACACATTGCTAGTTTCATTAATCACTTTGTCCACCTTTCTCTTTTTTCTCTTTTTCATTAACAGTTATTCGTTGGCGTATTTACAGTAAAGTCCTCCTGTCATATATCCAACGTTTGTTATTTCGTCAGTATTATAAAATTCCTGATATTCATTGTTAGCAAATATATATTTAATTTGACTGTATAAATGTACCTATTAAAATACAGGAAAGCATATTTTATTTTAAAAAAATTCCCTCAATAATAATTTATATGACATTACGAATTTTATAGTTTATTAACTACGCTATATTTATAATAGAGAGTCTTTCTTGTTCATTTTATAGGTGACCAGTTCTAAAAGATATTATAACATTTTATTTAAATACTAATTATTAAAATTTGGCAAGCTAAATTAAGTAAATAAAATAGTAGAACTGAATTCAACAAATAACAGTTCATACATTAAAAAAAAATGTCAAAAATATGCAAAAATATTTTTATATCTAGTATTTATTTTTACATACAGCCCATGGCTTATAATTTTGTGATTACATATGTGTCAAGCGGTAGTCCATAGGATTAGTGCACTTTGCTAATATTTTCATCTGCACAATTTAGTATTTGTTGTTACGGCTGTAACAAAACCGAATAATTTTATATATGACAACAAATTATTCAAAAAATATAAAATGTGAATTGTTTTTATTCCAGGAAAATGTTATCACATTCAATAGTACGAGTTGATCAATGTTTAGTACAATTATAAAATTATTTTAACTTTTTGATGTCCGACACTCTTAAGTTGTGTATGAAAGAAGAAAGCATATATTTGGTAACACTGAAAATATTTGCTTGGATACAGTTAAATGTTTAAAAGATTAATTTTTAGGGAATTTTTAAAATCTAAAGTACGCCGTTTTTGGATTCTGGGTTCTTCAGAAAAAACATTCTTTTTAACCCTCCTCCCTCTTTCTTCAAGAGAGTTCAACACAATAATTATTATGATTTTAAGGATTACAATATTTGTAATGATGTATTAGTACTAGTATAATAATAGTAATAATCCATTTTAGCCCCGCAAAGTAATACTTTTCAAAACTAAACCAGTGTGCATTAAAAATCAGTTATTAGAAATATTTTGTAAACATTTTTAGTAATTATATTATTACGTGCAATCGTATTAATTATATTATAGACTTGATCGATGAAGGTTTCCTTTTATTTAGAAATATGCTTTATGAAGCATTTCGAAAGGAAATAGGCTTAAATTTGTATTACCAATTGACTATTATTATAATAAATGCACATTCTTGCAACATACTTTTCAGTATCATAAATTATATGATTCCTTCTTTCATATATGCAATCCGAAACGTACTTCTCTGGCAATGTTGGTAGAACTACTTTTCAATGAGTTAGCGTTGTACAGTCGGGTATGGTACTCCATTGGAAGACACTTTAATTATACGTAAACTATAACGGTTTGGATTTGAAATGTGTCTATACGCTGTTCGCGCTTAACTGAAATATTTAAAAAACAACCTAATAAAATGTTACTGCCCTTACCAGCATGCATTTCAACGGGGCGCACTGAATGGCACGCGCTCAGTAGTAAAGTTGGTAGTGACGGAAGGAAAATAGTTCCACGTCTGGATTTTGAATTAAAAGTATTATTTAAACATTAGTGAATAGTAAAACGGTTTATTTTTATGTTTTTGATAACGCATATAAGTGTAAGAATGAGCAAATTTTAAAATACTCACTATTATAATAATTTCAGAGTTTTACTTGACCGATGAATCAATAAAGTGAGCAAGCCAATGTGACTGTTAATTTCATATGCGGTGGAAGAATACACAATGTGCATACAAGTAGATCTTAAGCAGGTCTTTCAAAAGTGTTCAATATAGAATGAACTACAGATATCCCGTGCGCATGCCTATAATAAAGGCTGCCCACAGTAAATGGAGCGCATTTGAAAGCTCTGGTTAAGAACTAATTGTATGCACACTATGAATTCTTCTACCATGTGCAAAAATTAACATTGCCATGAACTTGATCACGTTATTCATGCGTTGGTCAAGCAAAGCTATTAAATTAAAAGAAAAGTAAATATTCTACAAATTTGCTTATTTTTGTACTTACAGTCCTATGCGTTAAAAACAGAAAGCAAAACAATCACTTTGGTATTCACGAAAGTATACCAAGAACTGCTAATAGTTTGTTTACAAGTGGAACTATTTTCCTCCCGTTGTCATGCCAGTAATGTAACCATAAAAAAACTCTAGGGAGAGGCAGTGACATTTTTCACAAGTTGATTAAAAAAGTGTTAAATTAACCGCCAACAGCATACATAGCCTATTCGCAGATTCTTCACATTTTAAAAATCGAACCTATGAAAAATCACCTTTTGCATTACGCGTTTGGTTGTTTAGCAAATATATCACGTAGTGTTAAAATAAAGGTGTAATATTATTTTTAAAATTTTAACGTTTACTTATATTGTTATATATATATATATATAATATTTCAAATATAATAAATATGAATAAAAACCGAGAGAAAATGATTGCATAGGTAATGCCTAGTAAGAAATAGTTTTTATGACAAATACTATTTCAACGAATGCACACGAATGTGGTGTCGTTCCATTTGGTGTAATTTTCTAGGCTTGGTTGAGGTTAGTTCTACTGCAGGTTGGGAATTTCAATGCTAAAAGGTTGGCAACCAAACATTTTCGCCGCCAGGTAACCGATAGCGTCGCATGTTTAGACCATATATTTTCTGGTTTCTACGTTAAAAAACACGATAATTATAATAATCATAAATCAAATATATCTGCGTAACTAAGTAAAACCCTGTTTTATTATTCACGTAACCTTAAATTTTAATTAAAAGTAACTTTTTGGAACACTGCACACCTAGCAGCGGAATTTTCCCGTATGCCAAACACTCCCATAAGGAATCACGTTCTGTTCCTAAGTAGAATTAACCTTAACTTGGTGAAGCTTTGTTTACATGAAGCGGAGGAATATCCTGGAAGTAAAACTTAGCAGAACTTCAGAAAACTTAAAAATGTAGGCTGTTCAAGGTAAAGTGAGCACTTTTGAGGCCCTAGATACTTTTTCCTTTCGGCAATATTTTATCCTTCAACCACCTTTTAAAATATATTGCAATGCATCTAATAATGACAGTGTGTGTATATTCCACCGCACTCGGAAGTTAACGTCCGAGACTAAAAAATATATATATATATATATATATATATATATATATATATATATATATATATATATAGTCCATTCACGCTTTCTTCAGCCTTTTGTAATCAAACCTTTAAAAATCACCCTAGGCGTAACATGTCAACCTGGTGTGTTCTATCAGTTGTATTCCAGAATTATATAACCTTGTGATTAACGTTAAAGTACTGTGTTCTTGAATAGATTAATAATCTACTTAGTATTTTCTATAACTTGTTATATTCATTTTGTATTAAATACGAATTAACAACAGTGATAGCAGCGACGTGTTCGCAACGGCCGATAAGAAACAGTTCACAGTTACAATATTTTTTAACCTCGTTTTTATGTATACTATTTGTAAATTAAACGTTGCCAATTGATATATTTGTATTGTTAGGTAGCACTGACGGAAACACATTTCATTGCTGCAGTTAAAAATGTCAGCGTAAATTACCATGCGTAGACTCGCTCTAGTGACGGTGTTTTTTTTTCCGTCCGGAAGAAAAGTTTAAGCGAAGCGTATGGTGTTGCTCTCTCTCTCTCTCTCTCTCTCTCTCTCTCTCTCTCTCTCTCTCTCTCTCTCTCTCTCTCTCTCTCTCTCGGGAAGTTCGTACCACCTGTCTGTCAAGAAAAGTATAAATATTGTTATTTATAATTTCAACACATTTTATACTAATTATAGCAACAATAATGATGTTTGAAATTGTAATTTACAACTGAAACGAGATTTTATTGTTTAAATACCTATTATATTTTATTTAGATATGATGCGATGGCGTAACGCTTACAAATCCAGCAGGTTGGCAGATGTGGTGTGGAAAGGAGAATCTAGAATCACGCGCTTGTCCAAATCCAACCTAATATGGCGGGCGATTATACCCATTGCCTTACAACTGGCAGTGATGTGGCGACGTGTCAATGACACGGCGTGTTTTTGAACGAAGTATCGTCAAGTTCGTACTCGTGTTTTTTAAACATCCTAGAAAGTTACAATGTTGTGATAAAAATGTGTTTCCACGACAGGGTTAAAAGTGTTGTGTTGTGATCGCTGTGTTTGAAAGGACGCGGTGGTTGCGTTGTAATCGTTACGCAGACCAGGTGTGTGTGTGTGTGTGTGTGTATTTCAAATATGTGCCAAATGTATACGTTTTAACCATGAACTGATGTTATGACGAAGTTACTTATTTAAATTCACGTCTGTTTAACACAACGTTGTACCTTTTAGCTAGGTGTTTGAAACATAGTTGTGTAACGAGCTTACGTTTCTGTGATTTGAATGTCTGCCACGATCCCCTCAAAATACTAAGCCCAACCAGATAAATTTAAATAAATAATACAATAAATTTACAAACCAGTAAGTACCAATGCATGTAAACATTAGCGGAATAAACGTTACGGTAGGCCTATATGTTTGCATGTTCACCACTATCTTTTACGTTTGTCGATGCTACAAACAATAAATACGTGATACGAGTTGCGTGCTTGAATTTACTGTCTCTCTTCGTTTTTATTTTTATTCTAAATAAGGCCGTCCTTTTAACGAAATAACCCGACACATATTAATAACAACAGGTTAAATACTACTGTAGTTTCCGCCACAGTTGTAACAAACACTGTCGTGGCAAAATATTAATGTGTATTATGTGTAACGTGCTTTATCGTGTGTAACAAACAGTCATAAAGCCGACCTAAATATTGTTATGTGCCTAAATTGTGAACATTTGTAGGAAATATTACAGCATTCTTGGAACAGCAACCAACGCATTTGACAGTTATAAAACTATAAGTCACATGGCAATGTTTATGTTTACGTGTAGCGTAAGGATACGTAATCAGTAACCAAAAGTAGATATTTAGCAGGGCTTCAGAAAAGGCCGAAGTTATCGTGAATCAACTATATTTATTGACTATCATTCCAAATAAGACGTCTTTTAAAATTGTTCAATTTACCGTGATTAGAAAATACGAACCTGAGTATGCCCGCAAAAAATGCAGGCTGGGGCTTTAGCACTTTTCTAATGACTCAGTTAACCGCAAAAAGTCAATATATTGTTATAGGCTGTTCACGATTATTAAAACACTTTTGAGAGGAACCTTTGAAAAAAGTCACTGCCCCTACCTTCACATGTTTTAACGGGCACAACGTTTGACATGCACTCAGTAAAGTCGGTAACGACGGAGTGAAAGTAATGTCATGTATTAACGTTAAATTTAAAATATTACGTAAAGATTCGTGAATACTGAAATTTTTTTGCTTTCTTTTTTATAATGCTATTAATTCTGAGAATTATGAAATTGGTAAAATATTTAGTTGTTAAAAATAATTTTACGGTTTCACTTGACCAATGCGTGAATAATGTGATCAGGCCCAAGGCAACGCAAGTTATAGATTTAATTGAAGAACAACTACACAGTGTGCATACAAGTATAGGCTATTCACGGTAAAGAGAGAATTTTTGAAAACCCTGCTTAAGATCTACTCGTATGCACGTTTGTACTATCGCGCCTCATGTTAGATTAAAATTTTCATGGGTTTTATCACTTTAGTCATGTGTCGTGCAAGTGAAACTGAGAAATGATTAGTAAAGTAAACATGTTACAAATTTTCTCATTTTTCACTTCTAAGCATTAAAAAAAAAACAGCAAGGAAAATAAATAATTGAAATCGTCACAAATGCTTACCTAACACTTTTTGTTCGACGTTAGGATAAGGAACTACTTCCCAGCCATCGTTACCAACTTTACTGGGCGCATGCCACTTGAAGCCGGTTGCACAACATCGCCCCCGATCCGATATCGAATGATCCTAGTTCCGAACCACAACCCAGTTAGAACTTTGTTCCAATGTAAACGTGTTGTACCAACGAAATTTCATGATTCTGGATCTCTGACTCTTCGATCTTGGTTCCACAGTGAGAGATCGAGATTAAGTATAAGACAAATTTTGCTATTGGTTGGTAATATATGACGCCATGGAAGTAGGCGTATTTTTCTTAATAGATAGAACTATATGTGCGAT
Organism: Dryococelus australis; assembly: GCA_029891345.1. Taxonomy (NCBI): domain Eukaryota; kingdom Metazoa; phylum Arthropoda; class Insecta; order Phasmatodea; family Phasmatidae; genus Dryococelus; species Dryococelus australis. Next base: position 267,437,408 of record CM056993.1, read on the forward strand.
ATTTTATCTGTTTTAAGTGAATTATTGTTGTACGAATTTTACTGAATAATCAAGTACGTATAATGTTGTTTTAATTTCCCAAGAAAAAAATCTAACGTACTTCTCATCTGTTGGCGTATTTTCAAACTACATTTGTCGACGATGGCTGCTGATCTCGGATCGAGATTTCGAACCGCCAATTTCGGCGATTCGAAATGAACTTAATCTCGATCTCCAGTCCAGCTCTGAACTCGAATGGTGCAACAGTTTTCTGTATCGATCTTAGATACGATCTCAGATCGAGTTTCGAACTACGATGGTGCAACCGGGCCTTAGTGTGCCCTTACGATATATGCAGGTAGGAGCAGTGACTTTGTTGTAAGGTCGATTTGAAAAGTGCTCACTTTATCGGTAACAGCGTTTAGATGTTGAGTATAAAGTGCATAGTGAAGAGCGTGTATAGAGCGTCTCATTCTAGCTTGCAGTCTGCGGTGTAATGGACATTCACTCTCTCTTTCCAATACTATCTACGTTGTATGGGCGCCTTCTAATCACAATGGTAGGGTATCTCACAAGCTTCAGTTTCAAAGGAGCCGCTTAGCTTTGCGTCGCAGGACTGGATTTCTTTACGAATTGGCAGGGAGGTAAACATATAAGAATTATCTTAATCAGGCCGTTTCCTTCAAAGCCCATTTGTTTCTCAGCTTGCCAGTTACGTCACAAAGCGGAAGCAATCTGGCAACAGTGAGCGTCATAAGCCCTGTACTGCAATCTAAGCGTGAGACGCAGTATAGCAGTTGTGGCTCGCGTACGTACCCATGACGAGGTCGTCGGCGAGCTTGCGCGCGACGATGGGCACGCTGGGGTAGAGGCGCAGCGTCTCCTTGAGGCACTGCTCCAGGTAGCGCAGCCGGCGCAGCTCACTGAGGCTGGGAGTGTCCTCGCTGTAGCCCAGCACCTCCTCCACCTCCTCCCGCACCTTCCTAAGGACGTCCTGGTGCTGCGCCAGCAAGAACAGGCAGTACGTCACAGCCGTCGCCACCGACTCCTGGCCCTGCACAGCCACACACACACACTCACACTCCTACAACCACTCTGCTGAAGCAGGCTTCACACGATGCAATAGGAGTATAGGCTGTTCACCGTCAAATGAGCACTTTTGAAAGCCCTTCTTAAGATCTACTTGTATGCACGTTGTGTATCCTTCCGCCATATGTAAAATACCATTGCCATGGGCATCATCACTTTATTTATTTGTCGGTATAGTATAACCGTAAAATTATTATAAAAGTAAATTTAAAATAAATGTGCTCATTATTACACTTCGATAAGTCAAAAAACAGTAAACGAAATAAATAATGTAAGTTATCACAAATGATTAACAAACACTTTTTATTCGATGTTGAGATATGGCACTACTTTCCCTCCATCGTTACCAATTTTACTGGGCGCATGCCAGTCAGTGCCCCCGTTAAAATATATGCAGTTAGAAGCAGTGACTTTTTTCTAAGGTTGATTTCAAAAGTACTCACTTTATCGCGAACAGTCTTTAACAATCTTGTGCGAGATGCCGACCTTGCAGAGAATTTATTGCACAATATTGTGTGCAAGGCACATCTTGTACGAAATGAGGAGATAGACCAGGTGCTATTTTTCTCGTGCAAGGCGATGAAAGTTGCGATCCTATTGGTCCTTCTATGCTGGTCATGTGACATGCTGTAAACTCAATCATAGAGTAAAAGAAAATCATAATCTGAGGTGTGCGAAGAGGAATACTGGGAAATATAACATTGCTGGAAAATTACTTAAGAGCGTGGATTGAAGTTTAGACAGTGCGTTGAGAATAAAATAAAAATATATATTTTGGAGGGATAGCTTTGAAACAAATACCTTGTTGAAGTAAGTAGCTTCATATTATGTATTATAATATCTTGCCTTTTGGTACTCACCAAGGCTATAAACTAATTTCGATGCGAGACAGTATTCATATTATTTATCTGCGTGTGAACTCGTTTCGCACGTAATTTAGTTGGCATTCTAGTATGAAATCTTGCGCGAAAAGCATCTTGCATTGTGTGAAACCTGCTTAAAGGCTGTTCGCGATAAAGTGAGCACCTTATAAATTAACGTTAGGAAAAAGTCACTGCCCCTGCATACATATATTTTAATGGGCGTACTGAATGACATTCGCCCAGTAAAGTTGGTAACGATGGATGGAAAGCAGTTAAAGTTCTTAACGTCGATTAAAATGTGTTCATAATCATTTGTGATTACTTAAATTTATTTATTTTCCTTTCTGTTTTTTTTAATGCATCGAAGTGTGAAAATAAGCACTGTATCACAAGCGTATTATATCTACGCGTGTTCATAAAATTTACTTTCTTTCCTGTTAAATCTAAATGTTATTAATATCTTATCTATATATTACAATAATTTATTGATAGATAATTTGAATAAAAAAAAGGGGGAAAATACGTATGTTGATAACGCCTAGTGAGAAACAGTTCTTATACAAAATATAATTACAACTGAGTGTGCACGGATGTGGTGCTTTGTCCCTCTAGTGTAATTCTCCAGAATTCTTAAGCTTTGTTTGCACGCCGGGGAGAAATATCCTGGAAGTAGAACTTTAGCAGGGCTTCATAAAAGGCTGAAGTAACCGTGAATGGATTATACAACACTCTGCTAAAGGCTGTTCACGATAAAATGTGGACTTTGTAAATCAAAGTTATAAAAATGTCACTGCTCCTACTTGCATATATTTTAACGGGCGCATTGAGTGAAATGCGCCCAGTATAGTTTGTCACAATAGAGGGAAACTAGTTGAATATAACTACGTCGAATAAAAAGTGTTAGGTAACCATTTTTGAGGACTTAATTTATTTCGCTTTCTATTTTGCCAATGCATTAAAGTTTATACATGAGTAGATTTGAAAGATATTTACTTTTCTAATAATTTCATAAATTTACTGGACCGATGCATGAATAATGTGATGAGGCCCACGGCAATGTTAATTTTACGTAAAGCGTAAGACTACACAACGTGCATACAAGTAGATCTTAAGCAGGGCTTTTAAAAAGTGCTAATTTTACCGTGAACGGCCTATACCTCACGGGCCAAACTATTAAATATTTTATATTTATACCAAACATAGTTCGTTCTTCGAGTGGTTGAGTTGAGAGACTTGGGCGGCTCTTAACAACGAGGTCTTGGTGAGCCGAGGAGGTGAAGAGAGGTGGGAATGGAGCAACGACGGACTGCGAGGGCAGGGGAAACGGGAGTTCCCCGAGAAAAACCCGCCTACCAACGGCATCGTCCGGCACGATTCCCACTTGCGAAAAATCCACGAGTGACACGGCCGGGGATTGAACCCGATTCGCCTTAGTAGGAGGCGAGTAGTTTAGCCGCTCAGCCACCACGGCCCCCATTTTCCTCGAAGAAAAAAATTCACGTTTTGTTTTTTACATAATTCAGTGTTAGAACCAACATTTCTCTATTTTCCCGCAGCCATAATAGCAAATACTAAGTTGTACACATGAAAAAAGTTTCCAATGTAAACTAATCACATTTGCTACTGCGTGATCACCAAATAACAAGCCGTACAATTTAAAAAAATATTAGAGATAAAGAATATTAATTATTAATATTTTTATGCACGAATTGTTGTTCGATTATTACATGTGTGTCAAGCAATAGAACACAGCATTAGTTAATGTTGAAACATTTTTTCGTTGGTATATTTTGTTAAGTGTTTTCTATTATGGCTGCCGAAAAGAACAGAAAAGCTTTGGATTTTACATAAATTTAATCTGAAAATAAGAAGTGAGTATATTTTTATTAGAGAAAAATCTTATCATGAACAATGGAACACGATGAACTATGTTTGGCAAAAAATATAAAATAATTATTTTTTTGGTATCCGACATCCTTAATGTACACTTATAAACAGTTGAACCAGAGATAGTCAGGTGGGGCGACGGCTTCTAGAACCTCATAGCGAGGAGATGGTTCATGATGGGGTGCCAGCTCACGGGTCGTTGTGGTCCAATGCTAAATTGGCGAGTGATTGTCTGTTCTATCCGCTGTTAACAACCGAGATAACCGACGGCGAACCCTGTGATCGATACGTTGTATGCCATGGCAGTTATCGCTAGTGGCAGTGGTATTAAAGGCTGTTCACGATAAAGTGAGCACTTTCGAATTCGACCTTAGAAAAAAGTCGCTGCCCCTGCCAGCCTATATTTTAACGCACGCACTGAGTTACTTGCTCCCAGTAAAGTTGGTAACCATTGATGAAAAGTAGTTCCATATATTAACGTCAAATAAAAAGTGTTAGGTAACCATTTGTGATAACTCAACTTATTTCTTTCGCTTTCTGTTTTTTTTTAATGCATCGAAGTGTAAAAATGAACAAATATTAAAATATAAACTTTTAGAAAGATTTCAATTTCACCTGACCGACGTATGAATTAAGTTCTGATGCCCATGAAAATGTTAATTTTACTTAAGGCAGAGAAATACACAACGTGCACTTGTGTAGATTTTAAGCAGGGCTTTCAGAAGTGCTTATTTGACCGTGAACAACCAGTACCTGAATCCATGAACTAACGGTAAACTCTTTACACAGTGACCTGTGGAAATCCCATTGTCAGCACGACGTCGGACATGGAGGGCCCCATACGTCTGACCCCAAATATCTGGCCACGATCAAGTGCGCTGAGATCTTGTTACTCTGTGCTCGACTGTTAACGCAGACGGTCTGTATATGGTCTGGCGATACCTCAGTCGTGGGTGGCTGGGTGCTATTCTATTCGACGTAGAGACCGCAGCACCATTTCGCCAACACAGCAGATGTCTAATACAACTACTCATGAGTGAACACTGGTGTGGAAAAACTTGAGGGCGGTACAAGTTTTCAGATGTCGCATCGAACAGAAATTTTTCAGATACGCACAAAGCATACCGTAACATCGTCGATACATTTTAGTAGTGTATTGGAAAAGTGAACTACACTGACCAAGAAATGAATTCAAAGAATGCAAATAGTAGTAGGGGCAAGTATGTTTTGGCTCACTTCTTGAATGACACGAGGATAGAGCGGAAAATCGATTGTTCGATTAATCGACTAATCGAATAATTGATTAATCTATATGCAAATGCATATCGAATAGTCGATTAATTGCTTATTAATTAATCAAATGAACTAGTGTAATTGTTTGATATCAAATTTCTTTGATCAGATTTTTTTATTGTTTGATATGATTTTTTTCTTAATTTTTATTGGTGTTGGAAGGATGGCATAAAAGCTCGTCGATGATTACCATAGCATATCTGGAGGGATACTGATGCGTTGGAACATTTGCAAATATTGAAACCAGCAGAGAAGCTCCATTCAGCTAGCTCTCTGAATACATTTGACCACTCGCGATTGATTATATATGTGAAACGACAGAAATAAATATTATTTTTCCATCGAATCAAATGAAAGAAATACGAAACATTAAAAATTACTTTAATCATGCGATTACCACAAGAGAGAAAGCATGTCACACGAAACAAATATGAAATAATACTAAGTAGTAAATGAAAAACACGTCATAAGAATCAAATTCATTAAAACAACTTAAGCAGATTACACCGCACATGACAGAATGGAACACATAATTTATATAAATATCATAATGAAATATGAAGATTGAATTTCCTTAACAACATTTCAAACACCCGAATAAATAACACGAAACAAGGACTAACCACACAAATATTTAATCACACCAAACGAATTTCACACATTGAAAATACAC